>CAWUFW010003023.1:1200000-1800000 GCA_963921515.1 Calotriton arnoldi
GCCACATACGTTAGGAACATATAGCCAATCAGGACACAGCACACACAGTAGAAACAGTGATCATGCACTCCCCATGCCGGATATCTGGACTAGGGGTGGGCAGCAAACTCCGCTCCACTGGCAGAGTTTGTGGAGTTTTTGCCACTCGGCTCGGAGCGCGGAGTTCGACAAAAACTCCGCAACTGCCAGCGGAGCGGAGTTACCGGACGCAGCAAGCAGAAAAGTGGAGCTCCAAGCAATGCTGCTTGCACACAGATGAGGGCATCTGGCTGGGAGGGTGGTCCTGAGCTCTAGGTGGGCTGTCCCGCACCAAGCTCCTTCTCCAGCCTTTCTTTTGTCACTAGTTGTTGAATGCAGAAGCATTCCGCAATTCACATAGCTCCAACCTCCAGGCCAGGCTGTGTTGTTGTGCTGGTAACAGCGCTGGTGAGACAGGCTTCAGTCCAGTGAGGAGGGATCTGGAGTCTGGACCGCTCTTAAGACCCTGGCCCTTCCCCCATACCTCCAGAGCTGGCATTTCCCTGGACTCGCAGTGATGATAGTTCTCTAGGCACCAATGACTCCTTTCGGGAAGAGCTCACTCCCAGGATGCGCCTGGCTGGACTCTGGGGCCGCGGGCACTAGCGGAAACTTTGAGCTGCGGCAGTGTCGGTAAAGTTTGGAGCGGTGGGAGCCATGATGGGCCGGGGGCAGTGGTTGTTCCCACTGCTGCTCTGCCTGTGTAGGGTGTTGTGGTGCTGTTCTCCTAGCTGCATTGCTTAATTAAATGAACAGTTCCTGTTTTGCCAAACACCTCTTGTCTCTTGTTTTTCCAAGGTATTTCATGTTCAAGCAAATTTTGGCGAGCCACCATCGGAGCTGATTGTCACCTCAAACCCGACTGCAGCCAAAGGAAGAAGGCCCTGCCTGAGCGGATTCACATTGTGCAGCAAGGAAGGTGAGCAGACATCGCAATTGATTGGAAGTTCTGCTGAATCCACGGTGCGGAGGTCCGTCCTGAAGTAGTCGTCACAGAGGGTAAGAGACTACATCAGAACCTGGTCACAGGATAGCATGAGCTAGGAGTGGGCTAGGAGATTTTTGGCAAAGTCATCATTTATTCTCTGTTAGTTTTTGTTGAGATTGATGTAATGTATATGTGATGTTGTGGTGCTGTTATTTATTGCAAACGGTCATAGGACAGTATGAGCTACGAGTGGGCTAAGAGATTTTTGGCAAGGCCATCATTTATTCTCTGTTAGTTTTTGTTGAGATTGATGTAATGTATATGTGATGTTGTAGTGCTGTTATTTATTGCAAACTGTATTTTGTACAAAAGTTGATCAAAGATTGTCCTAAATATCGCATTCTTTTATCGATGATTCAATGTTTCATATGAAGGTGCTGTTATTTCTCACAAACTGTATTTAACGCCAAAGGTTGATATAATTCAGACACTGTTTTTGTTGACAAATGCACTTTTTCCTTTGTTGCAACCCTTCACATGCATTGTTATTTGTATTGATGAAATGTACATATTGAATTATTTGATGCAACTGTCGATATCGCTGAGCTTGTAGAGCATAAATATAACAGTGCACCACGTACATTTTTCCTCACGATTAGATCAAAACAAAAATTGGCCAAAAAGAGTCATACTTTGTCCACTAAAACTACCAGACTTATCATGGATTCCCTATTAAAACACATGCAAACCAGGTTCCTCACACAGGCTAAAATACTTAATAAGTTTTGCCAAGAATGGCACGCACACACGAAGACACACACAATTCCCTTGTCAAACAAACTACCTACACAGGTCAAAAGAAAGACAGGCGAGAGGCAATATTACAACTATGGGCCATCTTTGAAGAAGTCCAGATCAATAATCCTACACCACAGTTAGCAAACTAGGAGTTAGCACCTCCCCCACCACATGCAGGTATGTAGGTGCTCACGTCAGTTCTCCCTGCATTAGGATATTCCAATTTACCAATAGCAGGAGCCAGCGGGCCCCTCACCGAATGATGAACGGTTAGGCTCAAGGATGAGAAACTAACAGGCCAGCATGCCCAGTCAATTCTAGCGCAAACCAAGTCCAATGGAAAGGTGCCCCAGGAGCTCGACTCCCTGTCTGTTGCGTCTGACACATAGAACCCCAGCAGCACGGAGAACAAGCACTGTCACTGGTTCAGACTAACATGCACAGATGACAAGGAGATTTGTGGCAGTCCTAGACAGTGATACAGCAAGTGGGGGTGAGGAAGAGAGCCTCAGTTTCCAGGGAACCGATGACGAGGTAGAGATTACAAGATTTGCCCAGCCAACCAAGGTAGAAAGACGTGAACCGATGCTGGAAGTAGAAGAGGCACACAACCATACGGAAGAACACGTAGTCACGGTACTCATGAACAATACACAGTTGCCTGATCCACCCCTGGAGCTCTTTCCATGGAACCCATGTCATTAAAACACCCCCACATTACAGATAAACAAGCAGAGACACCACCTACCAATCAGACCACCTTCACTGAGGCAGTCTTGGAGAACATAGAAATATTCTTGGATCTTTGTAAACTTGTTAGGTGGTGGGCACATCGTGCCTCCTAATTGAGGCAGCTAAAAAGAAAAAAGCCTTCAGAGGAGAGGGAAGAGAGTTGTGATTGCGCTACGCACACACCACCTGGGTCCCCTGGAACAAAGCAGGAAACAGGGGCAAGGCAGCTGTGGACAACAGCTGTACCAACTAGAACCTTTGCACCTTTAACAACGCCAAGATCAGCCTAAACCACCACTATGGTACCTCTGTGCACCTAGGGGTGGCAAAGACAAGGATGCCTGGTGCTATATGGTGTGCTTGCCATGCCTAGGGACCCCAGTCTGCTGTCGAATACGTTACCCAAATGCATAGCTATAATAAAGAATGTTGCACGTAAGGGAGGCAGAAACCCATCGCAGCAAATGTCCCCGATGACCGCATAGGGCGAAGGCTGTGTTTGGGATGGGCAGGCAGTCATATATACTTCCCACTCAGCGACCCACGAGGACGATCCCCAAACAAGAATAAATCCAGAAAGTCACTGCTAAATTGGTCCAAAATAAATTGAAAAAGACCACCCTTGAGGAGGCCGCATTGGCAGCGAGCGTGCAAAAGGCACCAGTCTTAAAGGGAGCTCCCCCGCAAAACCCCAAAAGGTTTAAACCTAGCTATGGCAGCAGAGGCCAGGTAGGTTGGCAGCAACCAGATCTTAGGGAATGCTACTATTGTCACAGGATGGGCCACCTGGCAGACAGATGCCGGTTAAAGGCATACCATGAGCAGAGATCGATAAGCCAGGGTCAGCCACCATAAAACCCTACGAATGTTCATAAACAAAGCCAAGCATAGGTAAACCCGAATGCACCTTACATTCAGCCACAGAGAGGCCTGTCAGTGCGGCATCCCGCAGAAGGGATCAGGTAGTTGGACAAACACATGGCAGCAGCAACCACAGATAGGGAACTCAGCCCAACAGGGACCTGGGCCACAACCTCGGCAGAGAGGCATAACTATCTGGGGAGGTAATGCCTTCACACAACACAGAGTCCAAATGTGCAGTAAGATAAACCCCCAGAATAAATGGCACCCCTTCGTCCACATCCCCCCAAAATTATACCAAACCAAAAGAAGGACCAATGAGACAACTTTGGGAATCCAAGCCTTTACTTGTGTTTAGGGATACAGGGCTACTGTAGTGCTCTGTCAACCGGGTATCCTCACTAAAGTTTGCCATCAAGGGCACCTCCGGGATACAAGGATCCACTCTGCTGCTGATCCCCCAGGGTGGGGTTGGCTAGCCACACACCAGGGGGAGGGAAGTCTGATGAGTGGGCAAGGCGGCTCCCAGATAAAGTATGTAGAAAGCAGACAACCAAGTTCCCACGTCCAAAAAGTCAATAAGGATGGGTTCCTATTACGAGGTCCAAAGGTCCCCTTTCTCGGGCATCCGACCAGGGACCGATGCTTCCATCATGGCATGTAGCCCCAACAGCACCTTAAAAACCAGAGTTCTCCACCCAATGGAGGACCCCTTTCAGTTCTAAAATGAAGCTGTCCTCCAGAGGGGGGAACCAAAATTCCCATATGCTTGGGATAGTGAAAACCGCACATCTTCCACAACAAATGCATAATGTCAAATTCAAGTCCTTAGATGGGGAGGCTCACGGGAGTAGCCAGGCTTCCCAGAATTGCTGGGACAGTCCCGGTCCATCATCATCACTTTTGGCCTTAGAACTGTGTTCTTCACATTCTTATTTTCCAAGCAATGTTTTCTTTCTCTTTTTTTCAAGTTTTTCCAATTTCCAGAGTCTGACCACGATGCCATACCCCTCCAAAATAGCGACAGAAGCATGCCTGCTTGTTAGAAGTTCCTAGCCACAAGCCAGGGACAGAAGGCCCAAATGAACTGAAAGGAAGCAGGATGTGGTCCGAGGGAGAGGGGGGATCCCCAGTGTCCACTGCAGCTCCCCGCAAGAGTAGAACGTCGAATGCGCTCATCCGCATCTCAGGCCTAGCAACTAACCAACGCAACAAGCCTCACATGCACCATTCGGAAAAAGCATTAGGCCTGAACTCGGACACCACAAGACTGCATAATCAGGTGTACATGGGGGGCATGAAACAAATTTCCAACCTCCTCCCCCTCATGATAAATATGGTAGCAGATCGCGCGAGACCTAGGAAAACACCCAAAAACAAATATAAGAAGCCCAAAGTTAGCCAAAAATAAGTCTCTGCAGAAATTGCAGAGTCAAGATTTCTGTTGCCACAAGGCATCACGTTGCACACCGCATGCCGGGAACTGAGAAATACACACAGGTGATCTTGGGGCACATTGCTAACACCAACAACACTTAACAGTGACACACCCCCTCGTCACACAGTTCCGCACATGTGTAGGTTGAAAGACGCATCCCACACTGATGGCACCTACATGCACACACTAGGAGAGACATGTTCTTGGAAAGCTGGTGGTGCCCATGGAACCCCAACTAAAAACTGATGCGAGCCATCCCTATGATCATGAGACCACCCCATAAATATTTTGTACTAATCTAAGCACCCAGTTAGGTATGAAGAAGGGTGGGGGGCTCAACGGCTCATAAAAGAGATGAATCCATCTGATTACCAATAAGCTATCTCTAATTTTAAACTATAAAAAAGATACCCTGAACTGGGCCACCTTCTAGTGCCCCACTAAAAATTGCGACTAGTGGAGTGTGGAGAACACACCCCTCAGGGAAGTACAGGAACCCTGGAAAAATCATTGACTACTGCACACATGTGATGTTTCTGAATTAACAAAATGAACTGAGTACTTATCCAACAGGTCTGCAACAGAATCTCCAAGTGCACCACCTCTCAGCTGTCACACCAACATCCCAGCACGGATCCAAAGTGTACGAATCAAGATTACGAACTTACACCACAAATGTTTTTGTTTGAACTGTTAAAAGGGAAACCCCAGTCACCGAAGGACCACAGACACCTCCCCTGGATCCATTCCAAGACCTGCAATGTTCAATAACAAGTTATGCATTATTGCACTTCTATGTACCCTCTGTCTATTTTGGGTGCTGCAGCACCTATTCCTGCTAAAGAACTGCCTAGCAAAATGGAGTCTGTTCAAAAACTGTCGCAATGCTTGAGCAGGGATCCCTCACATGTCACTTAGAATTACAACAAACCAAACACTAGCATCCCACATGCGCCACACAGCGTCCTCTTGCACAACACGTGGCATCAGCACAGATCCACTAATCCAAGCTCCCAGCATCAGCCAGGTCATGTTACGTCTGTTCACTGATACCAAGTAGCCCCTGGAGAAGGAAAATGCCTTCTTCACTAATCCCTATCCAGAATTAGGGCTAAATTCCAACCCCAACAATGTAGAACCCCACTGGGTAGTAGTGAATCTGACTCAATACGAAACCAACCCAATGGATTAATACCTTTTCACTGAGCCTAGCAATATCCAAACTGAACTGGACAGGTTGCGAAGAAAGGGCACCACAAGGGAGGATACTGGTTTGCCCCGAGACTTCCCAGAGAAGAGATTCCTGGAGGTTGCAAAACCCCTAGCTCAATGCACAAACACGTCCGCTCCCATTTGTGGTCTAAAGGTTGTCTTTAGCGTCTCCTGTAACAACAAGTGGACCCCTTACATTGTCTTCCTGTGTGGGGCCATCCAGCTTGAGGATAAAGAGGGGGATGAGTCACATGGGTGAGGGTTGTATTAGAGCTTGACCACCTCATGTCAGGAAATCTGGGATATTGAGGTGGGTGGATACACTTGGCTAGAAGGAAAGGGGCAACCCCTAATTGTATGGAAACTTACAGTGTATTCCTCGTGTTTCAGAGGTAAAGGAATGCTTCCACTAGGCACGAATGAGAAGCGCGGCACGATTGTGCACATTCTGGATATGCAATTGGGCACATTGTGCACATTCTGGATAATCAATTGGGCACCTCCACGCTGATGGATTTTTACTGGCAGTACGGCGAGTTTGCCTACACTCAGTTCATCACCGGAAGAACTATCGGATTTGTACCAGGACCCGCTAAGGAAACAGACAACCTTGCTGCATCAGGCTTGTGAAAAAATAACTGTGGATTAATTTGGCTGGGCTCAGTACAAGGACATCCCAAAAGAATTCAGACTATTCACAGACAAACAGGTATCGGCAGGAGGGGCTATATACTTCTTGTCTGTACAGACAAAAGTGAACACCCGCTGGTTAAAAATAAATAGGTGGGAGATGCTTGAAATGATGAACAGCCCTGACCCCGGCCTTAATTCAAACAAGGAAGAACTAAGAGCAATCCGCCTCATGGTGTTGCAGCATCGATATGTGTTAGACTTAATGATCACGATGGAGGAAGGGGTCTGTGCCAAGATTGGTGCGTCCTGCTGTATGTTTATCCCAGTGAACAACATGGGCAATAGGACATTGACTCTTGCCATCCAAGCACTGCACCAGTTACAAAGAGACATGCGTGAGGAGGGAGGTGCCCCTGAGCAGGAGTGGTTCTTGAATTGGTTCTCCTGGCTCCCCCCGTTGATCTCCGCTCTGTGCACATTGTTCTTCCTGGTTGTCATTGTTTTCTTGTTTTGTGTGGATTTGTAGAATTGGGGATTTCCTGCTGTAAAAGCCCAGCACTCAAATTGGGTAGAATGCAGGTAACCAGGAAAGTAGTAATTGTCAAAAGTGAGTTTAAGTAACAAGAGGCCCTCAATAAAGTAACTGTCACGAAGTATGGGTTAGATAGTGTAGTTGAAAATTCAACTAGAGGGGGGAATGTTAATATTGAGAAAGTTGATGGCAACATGAAGAACGATACATTTATGTATAAAAACCAAGATCGCGTCTTTATTAATGAATTTGCCCGTTGTGACCTCCACGTCAACCTCAACTCAGAAATACGTAGTCAGGCAGGCTCTGAGACCTAGGCCTGAGGTCACTGATTGACATGTCACAGGTGGGGCGACACGTAGCTGGCAGACAAGCGCACAAAATGGAAATCCCAAATCAATCTCGCCAATAGGCGCAGCGAAACCTCAATGGTCCAGGGAGATTAGCGCCAATAAAGTACACATGACCAGAGGAGTACGTGCACTTCCAAAACACCATAAAGTCAGATGCCACATAAGTTAGGAACATATAGCCAATCAGGACATAGCACACACAGTACAAACAATGATCACGCGCTCCCCATGCCAGACATCTGGACATGTTATACATTGGCCGCATTGTGTCCACGCAAGGTCGAGGCCCACCTGAATTCCCCATCGAATAAATTAATTTACATCTCAAAAGGCAGCAACTCACATTCCTTAAAATACAAAGATCGCCAGAACTATTTATGGCATTGAATGAATTGTATATTGACTCATCTCAGATCGATTGTAAGTTGAGACAGTCCTTTGACACTATGCCTGTAACTGTTCTCTTGGTCGCATTGTTTAATTAATCAACCTGTTCCTGTTTTGCCAAACGCCTTTTGTCTCTTGTTTCATCAAGGTATATTATGTTCAAGCCACATTTCCGTGCATAAAATAACATTTATCTGACCTGCGCAATGTAATCTGCTACCTAATTAAAGAGCTACAATGCCCTTCGGCTGTGTTTGTGCTATATAAAACTGAAATTAAAATATATATATATTCCATATATATTTCTAAATGCACCCATGAGACTTGTTATAACACGAACATGGATACGAGGCCTTGCCTCATACTCTACTGCAGAAGAAGGTTCTCAAAATTACTAAAATCACCAGTATCAATGCCAAGACTTTTCAGAATCCTTGTGATGTAGTGAACGGATGCCATAGACCAGCATTTCACTTTGAAAAGTGTTCCAGTTCCACACTCCAGTGCAGTTCACCACCTGCCACTTTTATTGGCAGATTAATATCTTGGTCACAGTCCTCATTGAAGGGCATGGTCAAGGTCATGATGTTTACAAAACTACTGCTGTAATTACATACAAAAACAATTGCCCCATCTCGTTAAGATGTGCTGCCAACATTTGCTGTTTTAAAATTGGGCTGTGGTTAAACTTTGGGAAGCACTAATTTAGAATATTAAATACATTTTAATATGTCCTTTTTAGGTCGCAGCCTACAAGACAGTGTAGCTCTCTGGTTTGCTAAAGACATCTTGGGGACTTTCAGAAAGTTGCACACAGGGCTCGGATGAGGAGGCTGTGGTCTCAACTTTAGTTGAATATGATCGGCGAGACACAGGCATATGCTAGCATTGAAAGATATTGTAGATTGCAGCCTCGTTTTGGAAAATACTGTAGCAGATTGTTATGGATGCCTTAATGTACATTACGAACTGTCACATGGGGTCTGTGCATATTTATGCTTAGAAGTACACCCATTGTCTTGCTATCCTTCCAGCAATAATCACTTATATATTCACTCTTCACAACTTTTGTTTGTGCCTAATTGTATTTTCTTTCTCCTGCAAAATATTTCACACTTCCATGGCATATGGTTGGTACATCACATCTCCAAATTTACCTTGCTGCAGCTCTCGCACATTAATCGTATAACTTTTTTTTCGACGCTCAACTGCAGATTTAGACACTTGAGCACGTGCTGGAGGTTTTTTCTCTGGACAATCCGCTCACATAGTATACTAAGGCAGCAAAGCTTGGGCGACTAAAACGTTGCCTTTAATCAAATGCTTCAGCTGAAGCGTAATGAAGTGAGTCTCCTGTGCTGCAAAACCGAAGCTGGGTAGACAGGTAAATAATCCTTTCTGCCAAGGTATCCATTGCCAGAAAGAAATGCAAATATTTAGGAGCCCCGTACTGGCTTTAATTGGTTGAATCACCCGAAGATTTGTGATGACAAAGACTTATTCTTTTTCAGTGGTAGTGCAAAGAGTTAACAACTGAGCTGTGAAGTGCATTCTTTCAATTGAAATTGTATTTCTTTACGGCTTACTATCCCTGACTAGGTGTTAAAGGGACAGTTATGTAAAAACAATTGCATTTTGTACAGTCTGGGTATTTCTAAAATCTATATTTTGGAAGTACCATTTTAACGTCAATCTTTTTGGGCAATTTGTAGCAGTCCATATTTTACTAAGCTTTAAATAATAACTTACATATTCACACAGGCTCTAAACCTCATAGCACTAAAAATACACAAGTCACTATTCTCCACTGCACCACTCAAGATTGAATTCTGTTTCCTGAGGCAAGCATGTATTCCTAAGTGGGACTGCATGTTCCAGTGTGTAGTAGTTGTATAGCTCTTCGGTCCCTGATGGCACAGCAGCACCCAGGGTAATATGCTGCATGGCTAAACACTTTAAAGGTCCCAAATGCAAGACCTATTGGCTATGCCAATGCTTGTTTTATATTATAGTTGCTGTTATAAAGTTTTTAGTTGATATTGTAACTTTGCAACAGTCTTCATTATAAGTGCTTGATTTAATCTTGAACTAATCTTATATCTTTTACAAACAATAATGAGAATAAAATGCATGGTCCAACTGAAAGGCTTTTAGAAAAAAAGTGCAACTAGTAAAACAGCCACATCTGTGAATGTTTTTTACATTTAAATTTTATTTTGGAAGCATGTGGCAGACACATTTATGTCATGGCACATTCTCGTTCTTTTTCTTTTTGTGGCAAATTTTACAATAAGAAAATAAACATTGTACCAGCTTGTCAAGACCAGACCCAGTAGCTTTGACTAAGCTTGTTTTATTTCTGTCTATGGCAGGAAAGGAATGGGCTTTGAGCTTTAAGTAGTTCTATTTATATTTCCACTATATCCCCTTTACTCCTCACAATCCTGATTTCAAACTAATATTTGGCAAATGTGCATGTAGTTTACTTTTAATCCTTTCACATTTTATACAATACAGAGACCTGAATGCCTGAAATGGAATTGAAAAGCTTGAAAAATATTGTGCACTTTTCAGAATGTCACCCCCTCCACTGGTACCCTGTAGACTCTCCCATCCCACCACAACTCCCAATATACCTCACAACACCCTCTGAACAGTCTTCACACATTACATGCACCAGAGCAAATGTCTGGAAATCTCAGACTCACAGCCCCCGAATCTCATTGACTAAAATGCACTCCTACCGGTGGTAAGTGAGTGTTAAACCTGACGTCCTTGGCTTCCCCCCCCCCCCCCTGTCTTTTTTGCTTCTGGCCTCCTGTTTTTGGCTGTGTGCTGCATTAAGTTTTTGCTGGATTTAGAGCTCTGGGAACTTTACCACTACTGATCAGTGCTGAAGTGCAAGTACTCCCCGTGTAAATTGTTATTATGATTGGTTATCCATGATTGGCATATTTGATTTACTGGTAAGTCCCTAGTAAAGTTCACTGTGTGTGCCCAGGGCCTGTAAGTCAAATGCCACTAGTGGGTCTGCAGCACTGATTGTGCCACCCACATGAGTAGCCCTGCAACCATGTCTCAGATCTGCTATTGCAGTATCTATGAATGCAGTTTTAAACAGCCATGTCGACCTGGCAAGTGCACCCACTTGCCAGGCCTAAATCTTCCCTTTTCTACATGTAAGGCCCCCCTAGGGTAGTCCCAAGGTAGCCCCTTGGGCAGGCTGCAGTGTATGTGAAAGGTAGGACATGTGCTGGTGTGTTTTACATGTCCTGATAGTGAAATACTGCCAATTTCCTTTTTCACTGTGGCAATGACAATCTTTGCCATATGTTATTATTGGAGTAAAAATTAACAGGAGTAAGGCCCGTTAGCCCAGGTGAGACCAGGCGCAGTTTACAACAAAAAACAATGTCTCAACTGGAGGATAATTAAAAGAGGTCAATTTAAAACAGTGATTTATTTCACTGTTTTAAATTGACCTCTTTTAATTATCCTCCAGTTGAGACATTGTTTTTTGTTGTAATATGTTATTATTGGAGCGGCTTGGCAACCTCTCACAAGTGGAGAGGTGTGGTGCAGCGGCCAGGGCAGCTGACTTCGGAGCACAGGGTTCACGGTTCGATCCCTGGCGGCAGCTCAGCTCAGCACCATGTGACTCTGGGCAATAGCTCACTTAATTTCCACTCCGGCCCCCAGCGCCTTGAGACCCGTAAGGGTGAGTAGCTGCGCTATATAAAAAAAAAAAACGGACTTACAAGTGTAACTTTCAATTGGGAAAAGATAGAGATTTGGAGTTTGGGGTCCCTGAACTCACAATTTAAAAATACATCTTTTAGTGAAGTTGATTTTTAAATTGCGTGTTTGAAAATGCCACTTTTAGAAAGTGGGCATTTTCTTGCTTTCCCATTCTGTGCCTCTGCCTGCCTGTGGAATCCATGTCTGGTTTAGACACACAGCTGGGCTGCTTGTGCATTCACTCTACACAGTCACACAAATGGAGTTGAGGTGTGCCCTGAATATCCTGATTGCCCATATCCAGGCTGATGGGCTTTCCTGAGCTAGAGTGGTGGGAGGAGTTGTCACTGACACTGAATAGGGCTGTGTCTGTCCTCTCACAATGCTGTCTCCACCCCCCTATAGTGTGTCTGGAGCCAGGTCAGGGAAAGGCACGGTCTTGTGCACTACAGAGACTTTCTTTTGAATTATGCCTACTTCAAAGGCAGAAACTGGTATAAGCACAGGAGCTATGGCACCATAACTTCGGAACACTTCTGGACTAAGAGGAGATTCTGCCAAGAGTAGGAGGGGAACTGCCACTCTCCTTGTTGCTGTGTTGTGCTAGCCTACTGCTTGCTGCTTTTATCAAAAAGAGTGAAACGACTGGACTTTTTTTTCATCATCCTGCTTAGCAAGGTTCTCCAAGAGCTTGTGTGTACTTGCCTCCTGTTAAGAAGTCTTAGGCCCATTAAAGATTTCATCTACATCCCCTGAACTCCTATGTTGGGAGTTCTGATCTGCCAAGCTGTGCCAATTCCAGTTCTGGGCCCTTGGAGGTAGTTTATGCTGCAAGAAAAGAAGAAAATACATGCACTGGTCTTCAGCGCCTGTTTTTCCTGCCTCAAGCTTGCCGTGCAGTTGAAAGAAAAATGTATCACCGCAGTGCGGCCGAAGAATGAATGCAGCACCCATCGTGAGGCTCTAAAATCGCCACAGCCTGATACCTGAGCACCGTGTCTCCGAAGTCCAAGACACCCGCTCCGACTCCAATGCAGGCCCTGCTGTGCAGCCGAAGATTCGACACATCACCTGCTCGTGGCTAGGGAAATTGATGCAGCGCCTGTTTCGTCACCGCTGCATCGACCCCAGCGCGTCCGGATTTTCCACGCATCGCACCTCTGTGCCAAGTTCTTCATCGATGTTGCTTAGCATTAAAGAACCAAATCCGTGTGTCCGGATATTGACGCATTACCTCCCCTGACAGTAAGGGACCAATGCATCACCTCCCCTGACAGTAAGGAACCGACGCATAATCTCCCCTGCAGTAAGGAACCAACACATCACCTCTCCTGGCGGTAAGGAACCGACGCATCATCTCCGTGGGAGTCAGGAACCGACACCTCGCTTTGTTTTCTGGCACCTTGTCTCCCCTGCGCCTGTTTTCCTCTCAGGTACTTTGTGCTAAAAGTGATGCATCCATAGTTTTCTATAACTGAACTATTTTAAACCTTTTAAAAGTGATATCTTTGCTTATGTATGTTGGATTTTTGTTGTTTTGGTCTTGTTTTGCTTAATAAAGATTGGTTATTTTTCTAAACAGGTCTAGTGTCCATTTGTAGTGTTTTCACCATGTTGCTGTGTGTTTATGTACAAATGCTTTATACATTGCCTCTGAGATAGGCCTGACTGCTTGTGCCAAGCTACCCATGGGGAGTGCAGGTGTTATCTTAGGTGTGTAACTCCCTTACCCTGACTAGAAGGAAGGGTCCCTACTGGGACAGGGTGCATGCCACTGCCAACTAGAGACCCCCATTTCTAACAGTGAGCAATACTGAAAACCAGAAACTCTAATTGTATAGCATTCACCACACAGAATTTTCCAGCTGCAACTCATTTGGTGTTATCAATACTAAAAAAAAACTAAAGGTACTCATTTTCAGAACCAAAGAAAGACTGAGTCAGAACCCCTACATTGGAAATTGTGGTTTTCAGGTTACACAAATCTCTGCATCGGTCACTTAATCTAGAGGATTATCATAATGGCCGGACTGGTATACTCTGAGATGAATCCAAGATGAATAGTCATGCTGCCCCAGAAAACTCCTCTGTGTAAAAAACAAACAAAAAAAACCACTTAGTGTCAAAAGGGGCAATCTTTTGCAGTTTTATATAGCTCAAACTCAATCCGAAGGTATTAAAGCCCATTCCATGAGCACCAGCTACATTACACAAGAAAACATTTAGTTTTAGTAGGCACAGGGAGATTAAGGGCTTGATTATGAAACTCGTGGTGGCATGACGGGAACCACCAGACTGGCGGTCCGACCGCTACATTACGAGTGCGGTGGTCCCACTGCCATAGGACCACTGCAACCACTGGGGATCAATGATCCCTTGGCTGTGGCGTGGCAGTCTGGCCCAGCAGTATGCTGGCGGTGCCACTGCAGCACCCCAAAGCATATTATGAGTTTCCTCACAGCCACAGTTTTCATGGCGGTGATCCCGCCATGAACACTGTGGTGGTGAGGAAACTAAGGGGGCCCTACAGGGCACCATGTTGCCTCAATGCAAGGGATGCATGCAGGGGGGCACATGGGGTGACCCCCGTCTGCATGCACCCCCAGTTCCTGCCTGGCATGAACTTTACAGTCCATGCCGTGCAGGAATGTGCTTTGGGGCTCCCATTGCGGTACCTTTCTAACAGGCACCACTGTGGGACCGCCAAAGCACTACCCGCCAGATCACGAATTAACTCATAATCTGCTCCTTCCTGTACACAAAGATAACGTGTGTAGCAACAAAACTATTTGTTTCAAAATCTCATTGAACAGGAGATTTCCCTTTTGTTGTCATAGGATGAGAGCAAGCAGCAGATGTGCCTTTAATATGCTGCTGTTATCTTGCAGAGGTTCTAATGTGATCAAATTGGAAACAAAATAGTGCTATGCAGAATTATTTCAAAATGTTCTTGCGGTGTATCTCTAAAGCTTGAACTCTCCAGTACAAGAATGAAAATGTATCATCTCGAGCCCTTCCTCATCATCGGCACTCACAAATCATGTGTTGCCCAACCTGAACAGCCACAAAAGAGTAAATATGTTATGTCATTTTGCTGCCCTCCATCTTTTCACTGCAATACCCCTTGAGAGTATTTACTAATAAAGCAACCCAACACTGCTTTTGTCAAAAGTTGCATTTTCATTATTTCGCTTCCTACTTCTGCTTACAGCACATGCATTCCTTGTGTTCATCCACATTGCTTCGTGCAATAGTGGCAAATTAAGACTTTAAAACTAGTCATAGTCACTTTCAATATGCTAGGAATTATCCATTTTTGGCTCGTTGGGAGTTTTGTGAATGCCGCAAAATTCCTGAAATCTGTTGAAATGTTTGTACTGAATGAGGCAGCAACTGTGAACCACCTTGTCCTTCATCTGCAGCACCGATTAAGAGGGTGGAGGAAGAGGAATTTAGCTGTATTTTCATGTGATCTATGACAAACGCACTGCTGTGAGAAGTGTATATTAGGGAAAAATAGAGAGAAAGGAAGACCAACTGCCTGAAGCTCAACACAGACAAGAAGGAAGCGCTGATCTTCTGGAACAACTCGACACCTGGTGGCCCGCCGAACTCGGACCCACACCCTCCCTGACAGATCACGCCCGCAACCTTGGCATCATCCTGGACAGCAAAATCACCCTAAAATGCCAGATTAATGCTGTCTCTCCCGCCTGCTTCCACACCCTCTGCATGTTCCGAAAGATCTTCAAATGGATCCCCGTCAGCACCAGGAAAACAGTCACTCAAGCTCTCATCACCGGCCGCCTGGACTGTGGAAACGCCCTCTACGCTGTATTCACCACTCAACTCCTGAAGAGACTCCAGACCATACAGAATTCAGACGCCAGACTCATCCTTGACCTCCCCAAGTGTGCCCACATCACCCCCCACCTCAGTAACCTCCACTGGCTCCCCGTCCAGAAGAGATGTTAATTGAAGATACTTACACATGCCTACAAAACGCTACATGATCAAAGACCAGCATACATCACCCACCGCATGAACTTCCATCGGCCTTCAAGACACCTACACTCTGCCTCTCGGACCCTTGTACACAACCCCCGCATTTGCAGTAGCCAAAGTGGAGACCGTTCCTTCTCCTACCTCGCCGCCAAAGCTTGAAACGACCTTCTCCTCCACCACCGAATATTTCCATCTCTCAAGGAGTTTAGAAAGGGACTCAAGACCTGGCTCTTCGACTGGTCTGAGCAAGACCTCAGTGCCTGGACACTCTCACAGGTGAGTAGCTGCTCTTTATCAATACATAATGTTTGATTGATATCATGCTCCTCTCTGTCAAACATTTAAGTTTCAGTTGCCGTTAAAGGTATGTAACTGCTTCAATACTGAAAGTGCATGCAAGATCTTAAATAGTCATGAAGTTCATGGGTTCCACATAGATCTAGGATGGGACTTTCCACTCAGCAGAAGCCACAGAGCCACATGGCAACACCCACCCATTCTATGAAACGTGATTTCATGACAGCTAGACAGTGGCTACAGATAACAGCAACTCCATATGTACTGAACAGACAAGAAAGCACTTACACGCCAATGTGCACGTCCAGCCTCCTAGCATCTATTGAGTTAGAAATATCATAAGACATTATACAGTGTGATACGCAGTGCCAAGGGTGTGTTCACTTGGTACTATGACTTTATTGTTCAGAGAGCATTCTGCTATATGACCTTTCGAGGTTTACAGGGTAAGCTCATTCATATCTGGGCACCTCTAAGTTACTGCTATGTTATCCAAAAGTCCAAGATAATGTTGTGTTAGGAAAGACACAAGATGGTTCAAAGGGGAGAACCGTCTACTTGACTAAGAATATGTAGACCAATTTTCAAAGCACAGATTAAATTGCCATAGCCCCCGGGTCGAGTCACCATCTACTGCGCTTGAAATCAAGAGCAGCCCTACTCACAAAGTCTCAATCTGATGCAAGAGCACACCCTTTTGCAACATACATGTTTGCGTGTGCAACAGTTTGGCTACCAGACACATAAATGGGAAATTAGCTCTATGTTTTCAGATCAAATAGCATCACGTGTGATTTGCACGTCTTCCACCTTGTAGGAAATCGCCGCAAACCCATGTGTAAAATGTGGTCAATAAGATCTGCTTTCATTTCAGCCACTCTTAGTAGCAATTGTCCTCATTGCATGCGTGCCACAGTATGCCACAGCAAGATGTTAGTGCTCACCTACTGGAATTGCAGAATGCATCTGCTGAGTCCACCTAAGAGACAATACCAAAAGTCCCAAAGGAGCATAAGAGGCAACTTTCTTCCCAACGACTCCCGACAGCTGACTCCAACAGTTGATGAGTAATATTTGTGTAATGCAACTAACATTTGCGAACTTCACTCATTTTTATCAGAGCATCATAGGCCTCGGTGAGGCAATGTCATTAGTCGTTTTGCCTTGTCATAAATATCATAGACATGGCAGGACAGACATAGAATAAGGTGAATACATTGCCATCTGCTGTTCATGCTGGTATATATTAAAATGAAATATTTAATATTACTTCTTATCTTTTCATGAGTCCTGCTTTAACATAAGAGCATTGAGTATTTAATTTCAGGTGAGGGGGCACAGAAAAGCACATCATCTGACGCATCTGACGCACACGAACACACTGCAGAGCTGGGTTGAGCAATAATTATTTAAAGATCAATGGTAGAGGCAACATGCAACGCCTACCAAGCAGCACGTTAGGAATGTTATGATTGGCACCCTCATCTCACATCATCTGTGTCAAGTTCAGCGAGAACCATAGTACATGCTCCTGACAGCAGGGCATAGCGAATATTTACACCATCATTGTTTGAACTGCTTAAGGTTTCAGGGAATGTCACATGATTGGATGGTGGATTCAAACTGGGCAAATGTTAACATCAGGTTTTCAGGACACATGCATACTGGGAAAGAATGAGGATCCACTGGATTGCAAAGAAATCCCGTGGTCACCAGCATTTGACCAAGTCATCACCATTCCTACAGCTGTGCCCATGTCAGAGTTCAAAGAAAAATACTCATGTTCAGCACTGAGGAGGTCAGAGTGTCAAAATGTGCAAACATCTTGGAATTTGCTGTGTAGACATACTGTTAATAAAAAAATGCAAGTGAAGGATGACGCTTCTTTGGATGTTTCCAAGACAAGCAGATCAGTGACAGATTTGGCCTCCTCTGATATGTGTGCATTAGCTGTTTACCTCTCTACAAAGACTGTTAAAAACTGGAGATTTTGAGGAAAAACATGTTCAAACTACATTGACTCCCCTCTAAAGACATATACATTCGAGACCAGAAGCAACATTTACAAGGCTACCCGAAATGACACCTCTGCATAACTTTCAGTGAAAATAGCTCCCTTAGTTGGTCAGCGCTAAATTTAGGAGCAAGGACAACTAAACTTGAAATCATGCAAGAAGGGAAAAAAAACAGGAAACCGGTCTTCTCAGTCCATGCAACCAATATCTAGATCACCAGTCTCATCATGTTCAGAATTGCCCCAACGCTACTGGAACTGAAAACTCTTCACTTCCAAGGTCACTAACTCCCAATTCATATGAATCCTATGCTTATCAGCCTCGTGAACAATTATGAATGGTATAATAGGGCTCATATCAAATGTTCAGTGCTGTTGCTCTACTGCCAGATTTTAACTATTCGAGTAACAATTAATGCATACATGCATCCATGAGCATCATTGGTCCTGATCAAAGTGACTTATGAGGACCAACTGAAACATTACATGAACCTGTGAATAACACAATTTCAACAACCTCAATTAGAAATTTTGCAGTATAGAATAGGCACAAATAATGCAAAAAGTGTTAACATGTGGGTGATTTGTGAGTCGGAGTGTAGGTTAGATTTGTGGAATTGTGAGTGGAGCACCTATGTTGTTGGCAAATCAAGACCTTTAAAAATAAGAAAAATAGATGTGTTTACAATTCATTAATAATGCTCTGCCTTTATTTAACAACGGAGAATGGTGTCTCACGTAAAAGCATCTTGCTTCTGTTTCTAAGGATTATTTATTACATATACAGAAGAATATTTTGTCAGGTGCCAAAAGATGGTAGGTGTGGTGCGTGATTAACTACCACATCACTTTAAATGAAGTCTAAAATATTACCTTGGAGTCTCTATTGTCAAATGTACCTTTTTTATTACCATGTCTCCAGTGTCCTAATTGGGATCCCCTTATATAATTGATAACAGTGATAGCCATATATGTAATCATTTGAAACAAAAGCAATAGTGGCAGGGTGCCACAAAGAAGTCACAGATGGTAAAATGCGCTTCTTGTATTCCTTTCTGCCTGTGGAATCATTGGGATAAGGTGGTATTATGAAGAACACCCAAGTTGCCAACATTATGGGAAGGTGATAATGATGGCCTATTGGAGAAAGGCCAAGTCTGTGGAAGAATGGCTGGTATGCTAGATTCTCAAAGCAGTATGCTGGCATTAAATATATTTCAACAGATACATCTACTAATAATGGCAAGTACCAATCTAACTGTTCAGGCTCTACTTCACACTTACAAATTCTCCTAACTTGAAACCTCATCATTCCATAGCTCACCAAAAGTAATTCACATCTGTCATCTGTAACTTTCAGCTGACCTGTGTTAAATAAATGCGTTTTCTGTTTCCTATATATAATGGGCCAACCAAGCAACTCTTGAAATTGTAGTTGCATCAACAAAATAAGTTGAAAGGAACATAAAAACAAATAAAAATAACTATTGCAAATTAGTAAACAATGGCACAAAAACTGTAGATGAAGATATGGCCATTGTGGAAGACAGCACATAGACGGGAAATAATCTGTGATTGTATTAGAATGCATGCCTTGCATGTGTGCACATGGATGCATGACTACCATCTTGGAACAGTAAAAAAAAAAATAAGATGGCTTCCTGCCTATACTGTGGTGGGCAGCGAAAACGTAAAGCAAAAAAGTAAACAGATTGTCTTTGGGGGCAGGAGGGCGTTCGGTAGGGAGTGGAAATGCAGGATAGGAGAGGGAGTTGGGGAGTAGGGAGATAGAGAGGGTGAGGAAAAAGGACCTCCCATAAACTGCAAAGAAGCAAGGTCTGATAACAGCAGTGGAAGGATGCATCATCCAATCAAAACACTGCAAGCCCGAAATGCTCCTGGGCGGGACAAATACAAGAATAGGGAGAAAAACCATCAAGTCAAGAGTAGAGAAGTGAGATAAACAACAAAGGTATCCAGTCATGTCGACGGGCTGAGCTTCATCCCATTTTAAGTATATGTAATGTGTTTGAAACAATCTTTCTAACAGGCAATAACAGGAACTGCTGTTCTATAGAGAACCATGGATGGGCTTCCTGGGGCCATCATGAAATCTATTTCGTGCCGAACTACATCAAGCAATGAAATGCCTTAACAAAAACACAATGTAAATATGTATAAGGAGCAGATGTCTATAGTCGTCAGTCTGGATCATCTTTTGAGTTAGGCGTGTTTTAAAATAGCCACGATGTAGCACATGTTTCCCATGATGTTATTTTATTGATATTTCAGATGAATTTCGAAATCCTGTAATAAAATATTGCTCTATTGGAGCAATCGAAAAAGAATATTGTGTCCACATATGAGCAATTGCACATCAGGCAGAAAAATGACTTGAATCTAGGTACAAGAAAATAGCTGATGACAACACGACAGAACAGGAGCGATAACCCCAACCACTTCTCTGGGCATCAAGATGCTACATGTGAATCCAGGCACCATCGCTTCAGGGTGGATCCCACCTAAACCCTGGTGGCATACGGTCCTTACAACATTAGCAATCACACTACACAAACGATGCTGCTGGTAAGACACTGATAGCCAGAGGGGCTGTGTTAACGCTGCTGTGCTATTATAGCCTTGGTGACTGTAAGGCAATGAACTAGGGAGCACATGTGCATAACGGCCAGAGCTGTCGACTTTGGACCCGGGGAACCAGCTTAAAGTCCTGGCGTCGGGTCAGTCTCCTGTGATTCTGGACAAATCACTTCATCTTTCTGTGCCCTGAAAAACTGACCTGGTGAAATGTAAATCTGGTGCTAATGTAAATTTCCCCTATGCCCTTGTGCCAAGTTCGTGCTATATCAAAACTTGCAAAAAGCACCAACGAGGTGCATGAACTCAACCAACTCAACCACTAACGGAAAGTGTTCTTCTAGTCTTTCATAGCACATGCACTTGTTTTCACTACATTATCATGGCAGAGAGGGGGCTCCCGTCAGCCAGACCTCAAAATGAATAGTGTGTGTTAAAATGGTTATGAATGGCCTTGTAAGTGTACCATAAAATACACCTGCTTGGAAGCAACAATTTCTTACTATGAATACGCATCCATCTTTCATAGCATTACAAAGCAACGTTGCTCCTTTGTGTGATTCTCTGCACAACTGTTTGAAATTGAAGTCTCCCACTTGGTTTACTCCCTCGTCAGTCATCCTCTGACTTCTGCGAAAACGCGGGAAAAAGGTGAAAGGATGCCGGCGCTGGCGTGATGCATGCGCCGCGGAATGGCGCAGCACTTCACTGCCAGGGGGACCGAGCATGCCTCAGCAAGACTAATGACCGCAGAGAGCGTCCATGGCAGCCACTAATAACTCACCTAACAAGAATGAAGCCGCCTACAAGGGGTTGCATAAAGGGAAGAGTAATGGGATGTGCCGCTGAAAAGAGCCGACGATTACTTCATAAATGCTGCCTCAGATAGGTCTTTAAAATATGGCATTCGAAGAATGCTGCGCGAGCCCGGAGAGGGTGCTCCGCGGAGGGCTCGTGCTGTCAGGCTGGCACAAGCGCTCAGATCATTGGAGTTTAATATGAATCAAATAGCACAAGGCATCTCGCAGAGTCCATTGGCGTCCCCTCCACTGTATACAGGTTCTCTGCTTCCTAGAAACTTCTCGAACTGTTTTGGCTTCCTTGAGGTAATTGACAAGATGAAAACGTGCTGGCAGGTAGTGCTGCAGAGAGAGTCGTGGTGTGACGTATGCCAAGTGGTTTATTAATGAGGGTGAAGGTACTACCCCTTGTGGCACAAGGTCTGCACGCAGACCTACCTTCCTTTAGATCAGATTCGTGCAAACCTGGTGTTGGACATGCAGTATGCGGATCACCCAACATTTAAGGCTTTGTTTTAATGTGGAACGAGTACTGCCCTTGCAAAGCAGAAGGACCATATTACATCACGGAGAAGGAGAAGCCGTGCCATTAGCGCGAGTGAAAAGCTGGTGCTTAGTAACTGCACGGAATTCTCCTATAAGATATTTGCACTAGTAAGAAGAGGTCTAAAGGAGACGCTCTCAAGCCCTTTCTCAGACTACGAAATGTGGCTGAGGGGTGTGCGAATTGTTGGTATCTGGCTCTTGAGGGGCAAAGAGGAATGTGACTGTTTTACTTTGTGCCAGCTGCGACACGTTGTAACACGTTTTGTAACACGTTTTGTTGTTTAGTGTCCTTCCTCTGATTGCCTTATGTTTACCGAGGGAATGTATTTGCAAGAAGAGGCAGACTGATGTGTGGATTTAAAAACGCCATATTCCTTAGTCTCTCTGTTGAGGCACTAGATAATTCGTTATGTGGATGCGCCAAACGTTTTTTTTTTTAAAGTGGCACTTGTTCTATTGTTCAAAAAGACCCAGCATGCACACTAGGAACTGACCATCAAGGCTGTTTAACAACATATGTGTTACAAGAGAAACTCAGGCCTTAAACTCCATCTTGGGTTCTCAGCTCTTTGCTGCCAGATTGCTGGTTGTCTCCAGATTTCGCTTCACAAGGGCTGGAGGTCGCGCATTCTTCATTGCATCAGCTAAACTTTGGAATTCCCTTCCTCTGCACCTCAGGGCTCAAACTCAACTCCTACCCTTCCGCAAAGAGTTAAAATCCTGGCTATCCCCTAAAGCTTAATCTCCCCATCCAATTCTGTCTTCGCTCTATTTCTCTGATTTCTGAACACCAGGACACCTTTCAGGTAATCACGTGCTTTAGAAGGCACCGTATAACACAGCACTACTCTGAGGATAGCCCAGGTGAATGGCTCGGAATACAGTGCTCCTTTCTGTACAGCTTTGCAAAGGTAGCAGTCGCTTTGGGGTGTCACTTAAGAGAGATATGACACAATTGACCATGTTCTTCATAAACTCACCTGCCTGTACATCTCAAGAAAGATGCTGGCTCTGTATCCAGACACTGGTCCCGTAGACTACCCCATTAAGGGAGATCCCCTTTGAATCCAATGTATGATGGATGGAGACAGTGGTTAAGGGAGGAACAGTTCTGGGGCAGATGTTGTAGCTTCTTCAAAATGAGAAGCTCTAGATGAGGTATTAATCTGGATTTTGCATTCTACCAGCTCTCTCACAAAGTGATGCAACGTGAGTGACAGCCGCTTACCTGCATTTGAACACAGCAAAGATTGTGTACAAACTACACTACTATCATAAACTGGTGGTGACCATATTAGCTCATCCGTGAAGCAGTTGCAAACAGTGACAGAGGCAGCAAAAGCTAGCTATCCTGGTACAGTTAGCACGTGCCTGACAGCTTACTTGCCCTCCAGGCCTAAAACAAAGATGGAAGACTGATACTACATATCACAGCACAATCCTAGTCACTATCTTATTACAACCTCTATACATCGATTGTGGTGCTGATTGGTCGGCGTTTTGGTTGATTTTCATTACGACAATGTGCAGAGTGCAACATTATAGCAACCTTTAGGAGGCACGGAGTTTGAGGACATCTTTTCATGCTCACGTGTAATTTATTATTGCGCTTTCCCAGCATCGGCTGAGCATGCGCCAGAAAACTGCAAGCCATGACACATGTCTACTCAGTTAGTGATAGCTGTAAAATGAAACATTAACACATTAAATAACATCACATACATGCACAGATAAAGAGTGTGCTTAGAAACAAATGCAACACCAGCATGAAGCACTATTTGGATTGTTATTTTAATTTGTGGCCCTTAGAAAGTGTCCCCGCAGCAATTGTAATTGACACATTACAAATATATAACCTCTGTGGAATTACTCCAACCTCCGAAAGTAACCACTTCCCCTTCTCTCTCATGTTTCTCCCTTAGTCGTCCCCATCTACCTTTTTTGCTAACGTGCATATGTGTGGGCACTGACACGCGTTTCGCTTTAGAAAACAATTGGGCTGGTCAGGATGATTGCACTGGAGGAGGGTAGCATGCAGCGCCAAGCACAGGGCAGTGCGCACATACTGCTTTTTGTAGGAAATCCATCTCCTCCCAAAATAGGCCTGACTGGCTTGGAGCTGTACTGCCAACACTGCAGTCACAAGGTCACCTTTAGACTATGTATGGTTCTCTTCGTAGGAGTCAAGAATCTTCTCATGTGCTCTGTGTGTGTGGGAGGCCTGCCGAGAGCGGGTCTGAGCTATTAGCCCTGGCAGCAGCGCAACATTTAAAATTGAAATAACCATCTGAGAGGAGTCCCACTCCCGAAGAGTGAAGATTTAGGCCCAACTTAACTTGGGTAAAAAGTTCCAAAGTTCATGGCAGAGAAGGTCTAATGCGCAGTTGAACCTTTCTCACATTCAATGTTCCCGGGTATTTGTCAATCAATCAATCAATCAATCAATCAATCAGGGGTTTGTATAGCGCTACTCACCCATGAGGGTCTCAAGGCGCTGGGGGAGGGCGATTTGTGGGTTTTATTCATGTACTGTGTGTGCCTCCTGAGGTCACTAGTTTATTGTAGGGGGTAATGGTTCTGAATGTGCAGCACTTTGTCGAATCCATACCACAAGTTTTAAACTGGACTCTTGCATTTCTCTGCAGCTCATGAAGGTCTTTCAAGCTTGCTGTCACGTGGTCACTCTTTTGGTTCCTGTTGGTAGAAGGGCTGCTGTGTGTCGGACGGTCCTCAGCGGTTTCCTTGGGCGGTCCTGAGTCTGGAAGAACCAGTGCCCGAAAGACCCAGCATTAGAAAGTTTGGCCTTAGCATCCTGGATCGCATTTTTCTGAGCAGTAATAGATGATACTGAGCCAACCTGTAAGTCTGGCTAGAGACAGCTTCAGCTCAGGTAATCGCAAAATAATATTTGGAAAAAGCCGTACAGAGAAAGGGACTTTGGTTCCACCCCTTTGCTAATCTTTTTTTAAATGGAATTTGAACAGCAGCTGTGTTATCCCACCTATAGAGCAGTTCCATTGCTCATAACCAATACGCTCTTTGTTAATGCGGATCCTGCAATCGAGTCGGAAGCGCTTTGCATAGTAGACACCTGTGACAAATCCTGTAGGAACAGGTTTTACATTGGAAACTTACTGCTAAATGCAATAGGAAGGGATTTACGAATTCTGAAAAACACAATGCAATGGGGGTTTTGCATTGAGAACACTAGGACAAACTTCATAGAAAGGGTATCATATTGTTTAACACTGAAAAACAGCTTAGTAAGATCTTAAACTCCGGAGTGGCTGGAGAGGGCTGTTTTTCATTGTGTATACCTGTAATTTTATGTTTAGGGTTTAGTCTTTTGTCAATGAAATTATTTTTCCTTCCCAAAAATAAACACATTAGCCAAACATTGTTTAAATGTTATTGTGTGTTTTGCAATGTTATCAGTTTCTAACCCACACCACTCTTAGTAAGCTTTTGACTGCTCTAGCTCGCTACTCTGAGGGTCAAGTGCTAAAGGGTTTTAATAAATTTTCAGTTTTTGGCCAGTAGTATGGTGGAAGTAAAAGACTCCAATTGTCACAATTGGAACCCCTTAATTCCCTGGGACGACCAAAGCCAGTTCTCACATTCTCACATGAACTACAGTGGCAGTGCATTGTAATTGCCCACTACCCCAGGTGAAACCATCTCGTCTACTGCACATCTTTACTTGTGCTCCCCTGCTCTGGCACCACAAGGTCCAACCACTACAGTGCTTGTCACCACTGAAAAAAGCACTCAATGCCACATGTGGCAGCAGCAGAAAGGCCGTTCCTTAGTACCATTATGAACTGCAGAGCCTCAATTCCTTAGGTGGCTACTGTATCCAAATGTAATAATGTGGTGGCATGTGGTGTGGGCTGATAGAAGAGCATGTGTTTCATTAAATAAATGGCTGTGCTGCTATGATGTGCTTACTGGTTCTGTGCCAACAGAGATCAAGTTATCATCACCCACACCCCAGAGGGTGATGATAGGCGCAAATGAGGTCTATGCTGCATTCTTTAAGGTATGCACAAGCAGGTGTTCTTCAGTAAATGCATACCATAGTCTGCTCCTGTTCTTCTCACTGTACCATGCATGTCCCTTGTGTGTCTATGTGTGTATGTGTGCACACAGGGAAGATGGAGTGGCTTTGGGAATGATGAACTGTGACTGGTGTTAGCCAGGGAGAGCAACTGCTGAAGACTGCTGCAGAGTTGTTGATATGAGGCTGAAGACAGAGTCCATGAGCTGAAGGTGAGTATCTATAAGCATTAAGAGGTCCTGGAGGAGGACTAGGACTCCATTCACTGGTATAACTTGGGCTTATTGATGCCAGTGAGCACAACCTGCTGTGCATGTAAAGTGGAGAATGATTGAGTGTAGGGGCAAATGGATCAAATAATGTATGGGATGAACCATCCAGTGGTCATATTATACCAGGTACCCTGGGCACAACAGGTGTTTGAACAATCTAGTGCTCATATTATTCAATGTACTCTGGGCACAATAGGTGTTTGGCCTACTTTTTAAAATCCTTTAGGTACTTTGGTATTACAGAAGGCGTTGCAGATGTTTGTGCAATCTATTTTGCAAGAACAATGATGCGGCTGCAAAACGTGCTTATGCGGGATAACAGAGGGGTGTTCACTCATTTGCCTGTGGGCATGGCCCCATACAAATCAGGGAATCCTTTGCACCTGCACCACATTACAGGTGTGGGTGCAGATTCAATAAAGCTATGGTGAGGTGCACTGATTGTGCAGCACTATGAGGTGGTGCACAGTCAGTGTGGGCGCCCCTTGGGTGGGTTGCGAAACTGGTGCCAGGGATCCCCCAGGCATCCCCAAGCAGGTGTGTGCAGTCATGTGCTGAAAGAGAAAGGGAAGGCAGTTCTGCCACCTGCAGTGAAAGGACTGGCAGCTTGAAAGAATCATTTTGCCTTTCACTGGGAACAGTACATTCTTCTGTTAATCAGGTTCACCTAATTAAGGGGGCACCACAGCATAAACAGGGAAACTGCACCCGATCTGTAATCAGGCCCAGGTACTTTCAGTTATACATTTGTACATTTTTTCCAGCTTTTTTTAGTTTGGAGCTATGCTCATACATTTTTGGATGGTTATCCATTAAGAAGCAAAGAGTCTGCTCCTATCATTAATGTTGGAGTGGTCCAAAAGTAGTATTGCATTTTCTATACTGTACTTGGCTAAGGTAGAAGTGCCCTTCACCTAAGCCTGAAGGGTAGAGAGGTATTTCCGGGTGTGGATATGTCCTCCCAAATCAAATATTAATCACTAAAGGTATCCCAACCTGTGTAATGTAAGCTCGGCACTAAACTCTTGTTGCGTCAACCGCTCAGGTGCGGGGAAGGAAGCAATTCCTTTTTAGGTCGAGCCTAGCAGCGCGCATGCGCTGCTCTGCGAGGCTTCTTGTAGCTACTCTGTATGGGTCTGACTCCTCCCACGCATTGTATTGGCTTTTGCATGTGTCTTTCTATAATGGAAGCACGCAAATGGCTAAAGGTGGGTGCATGTCCCACCTCCTTTTGAAATGTTCACTCCCACGGCGTTTTGCCTCGGGAGCAAGCAGCGGCGCGCAGGGCGGCATCGCTTTGACATCATCTTACCCCCCACGTCATCTGAGATCTAACGCTCCTTCACCCCACCGAGTTACTACATGCCTGGCAGAACATGCCATTGTCTTCACTTATCTGGCAGATGTCCTGGAAACAAATAATTTTGCCTTCGTTTTGAAGATGCATTATTAATCACAGTCCTTAAAGATGCCCAGTCGGTACAGTGCATAAGAATTTGCATCTGTTAACATTGTGCCTGTTGTGTTTTTTTCTTACTTTCCCAAGACGTTTCTCTCTGAACTGACTTGGGCATAAAGTGCTGTCCAAAAATATCCTACAAAGCAATATTGTAAACTCTAAGGCGCTGATATTAAAAAATATATATAAAATGGGGTCGTCAGGAGTTGATGGTGCTATGATCCTGATGTCATGCCAACATGTTTCAGCCCTATTAGGTGGCCACTTCGTTCCTGGGCTTTCTTCAGGGCGAAATGTGGTTCCCTCCCTGGGTTCTCAGTGAGGATATTTCCCTAACTTTTTTCCAAATTGAGGGTGCAGAAAGCTGCACTCTCGTGAAAAGATGGAAGGTATACTTATCTCTCATCCAGTTCTGTAGTGTTTTGTATCTGCCTGTAAGAGAAAAAGTGAGAAAAACCATATTTTTACGTTTTACCTTTCATACATTTCACCCATGTAGTTCCAGCATACTGGGTGCTATCATGAGCTCTCACTCCATTTACTTGTTGTGATCTGTGATCAAACAAGCTTTCTTGGGACCGTGTTGTCCCATATAGTCGCATTTAGCGGCATGCGACATATAATCGCATCTTTTTGTGCAAGTCCGTGAACACTAAACTGTTAAAAAAACTCCATGGTGAATTTTCACTGTTGTCTCACAAAGATATTCAGCAAACATCAATCTCACAATCACACTAGAGGTTATGATCTCGCTCCTCTTCTCGCTCGTGATTGTCCTTACATAGCACGCATCTTACCCTATTAAGGAGGATTTTATGTGTCTCAATGGGATGCGGTAGTAGGGGTAGCCTTGTAGTTAAACTCTGCGTAATCGCCATTTTGAAGTCGAATGGGAGAGAAAAAGAGACAAAACAAGTCTCGTACCATTAGGATCGTGTGTCCCCAGCCACATGTCTGGTGCCCTAATGAGGCCCCTTCGCACTCAGAGGAAACCCAGTATCCCCACTTACTTCATCAAAGGTCCAGCCCCTCTGTTACACCTACTTGGGTCCTGCGTCTCCCAGCATTTGCAGTTCCGTCTGCTGAGGACGCGACTTATGAAGCCGTCTTGTCCGCACATCTCCCTGCGGTCCGGGTACGGAGCTCCGCCCCCGGCGCGTTTGTATGTCGTCACTTCCGGGAGTCCTAGAAGGGACTACAGAAAACCTGTTGCCTCATGGGGGACGTTGTCCCTATCTCTGGGTAACCACGGTTACCGGAATGTATCACGCTTTTCAATTCATGAGAAAACTTTATCGATTTGGTGTTTCTATTAGTTCGATCGGTTTTCTTTTTGGTCATGAAAAAATCACAGGTGGGCCAGACATTGGGCAAAGAGGCAACCGTGGTTTGGGTGAATCACGGGTCCAAATTAATATAATGTGAGTGGAACTCATAAAGGGGAGGGCCCCCAACCATCTCATTTTTAGGTTTGTCCCAGTCAGCCCACGTTAAAATCACACATTCACGTTGCCTCTTATCATCAGAAAGAGTCTATTATAACTTCCAACGTGTGATGTTACCCATTTGTTACCCCTAACGGTATGCTTGTGCATTTCTATCTAGCACTGTTGTATTCCTCTTAGGGTGTCCATAAACGGGCTTTCCAGTATCATGTCCTTATATAGGCACAATTCGCCCTGCCCTTATATAGGCATAAATTCCCAGGCCTTATTTAGGCATTAAACCATGCACTCCAAATACAGGCATGGTCTCCGACATCCGTCCACCCTAACGTCACAACGAGTACATGAAGAACAGACCCTTAGGCTGCGGGAGTTTCCCTAGTCCAGGATTATTGATTTCTTCAAGGTCTCATATATTATGTATGAACCGTTATTCCTTAGGGGTTAATTCATGACGTCTTTCGCTGTCCGACTCACGTCAATACTAAACATTCCTAGGTACTCTCAGGTATAAATATACCTGCCCTAGCCCTTGTAAACTAGAGGAGGCCTCGACTTCAGAGGAGCCCGTATCCTGGCCTGACGCACTGAGAAGACGCTGTCATCCCTGCACGCAGAGAGTCCAGCTTCCAGTGATCTGACTTCCCTTGCGGGGTGTTGGAGTTCGAGTCTGGCAAAGAGATTCCAACCTCTCTCATTCTTCAGGTATGGAGCTGATTAGAACCTAGAGGGACTCTTGGCATACTAGGCATACTAGGCTTATCATACTCTTAGTATACCATAGTAAGGAATACTTCACCTACTTCATACCTCTCCCTACACCTAAGTTAGGTTAGGCACATTGGGGTAGAACTAGCTTAGCAACGCATCGTATGAGTACTCGCATTTTTAGTCTGTGTTATTTATGTAACAGCATATGTACTAAAAGATAATGCTCTCGCAGTATTATTTATTTCTACTGCTCACACTGTACATTATTTATCTCGCATACTGTCTTGTGATCGTAACAGCACATTTTACTTACACCAGAAACAAGACTGTTCAATAAATCCTTTATTGAAACGCCCGTCTATTTCTTTCTGTGTAACTTGGAGAAAACTAAGCATGCACGACTGAGCTGAGTGAAATAGTTATCTATTGTTTCCACGACTCTGGGACACGTTCTGATTCTAAAGGGAAACACAGTGGTCATGTTTTGCAGCTGCCAGAAACTACTCCCTTCTTGTTGTCAAGGAGTTTCTAGTGGCCTCTGAGCTAGCTGGCACAAGTAATTAAGTTTAATATACTCGATAGGGACATACTGACCTTAGTCCTATGTCAAACCTATAGGATATATTATTCCAATGCGCAGAGCCTATTAGGGAAATAGGAGCTACACTACATGGCGCCCAACGGTTTGGTAAGGCGGTAATTCAACGTTAGATACTGAGTAACTCAGCCGTGCTTTTTCTCTCAAGACCCCTACCCATATACTCCAAAAGACGTCTGGAGTGGGCAGGGTTAAGTATCCACCACGGCTACATAGGGCAGTACCCTATATATTAGCTGTTTGGTTTGCTCAACGTTGAAGGATACAGTGTTCCACAATATTGTGCACCTTATCTTTGTTTCCTTGAAACTTGTTCTACATTTTTCAAAAAACAAAATGACTGAAGACGCCGGAGACGGTGTAGCTGTGGCTGATCCAGCCCTACCAGCAGTTTTTAACATTACAGGTTTAAATGAAACCGAGGAGGGTGTCATAGACATCGATCCAAACTTAAGAAGAGCCATCACTCTAAAACTTATAAAACATGGCCTACCTCCGAGAGGCGGTAGAGCAGTTTTCGTGATAGAGGCACATGAATCCTTTCAGACAGAGGTATTCTATTCATGGGTAATATTTCCTGAATCAAATTCAGTAACACACATGTTTCACTTCTACAAAGAAGATGAACCACCAGAGGAATACAGTCCTTTCGAGGATATAGAAATTCCATTAACATACCAAGAGCATCAGCTCTGGTTTAAAGGCGCCCTAAAACATCACAAAAACATTACTAGGCTCGGTCCACTAGGTAGACCAGGAGCAACATGGCCGATTCTAGCCGGCTACACACCTCATCCTGACATTGAAGAGATGTCAGACGAGGACTTACTTACTCAACTCACAGAGTTAATAAAAATCTACAGACAATTGGTCCAATATGTCATGCGGACTTTTACAGTCCGACCACCATTAACACTTCCAAATCAAACCCCTCACCAGGGGAACACTCTAAAAATTACACCACAGACTCTATACGCAGTCATGGGTAAAATGCCCACAAAACGAGAGCAAATTCCTTTCTGGATAGCTCAAAAAATTACTCAAATCGAAGCAGTATTTCCAAATACTAGCCCGTATGAGAAACACAGAATACTGACAATCAGTTTACCAATGGGGATCACACCACAACTGGAAGACTGCACCACTTGGGGCTCAGTCTTTGCTGCCATCTATACCAAAACACATGGCATTCCGTCAATTGCGGTAATACCTGATGTCCTGAAACAAATTCAAAACGAATACGGGGCAGAGCCTGCTCTAAATTTAGGTATGAAATTACTGAAAAATTTCGACCAGGTCTCAACAATAATATTATCAAATATTAAAGGGGAGGCAGCAGCAGTGGCGATCCACAAAAAATTAAGGGAATTTGATGTTACAGAACATCAAACAGAGCTACCCAGAATAATAGAACAATCTTATGCAGAATTAGGCAGAGATAGTTTGGGTGGAAGACCAGTGAAGCCGAAGCTATCTGAAAGTCCTGAGAAGGACTCAATTAAACAAACTCCTACTTCTTCTAAAAAGAAGTGGGATACTAATAAACAAAAATCAAACGAGAAACGTTCTCAATCCCGAGGTAGGTCTCCTCAAAAGGAGCCCTCTAAAAGGAGGTATAACCTCAGGAATAGGGATAATTTGAGAAAACCTGATAGGTATCAAGATACTGATACACGTTCCTCTCGTCCCTTTCAGATCTCATCACAGACTTCGGAAAGAAGAGGACGGAGGGAACACAGAGAAGAACGCGTGAAATCAAAAGACGACAAACACGCTCCAAAAACTAAAGTAAAACCTCAATTCTCCAAAAAGAAAGTAGCAGGTCTAAAGATCAGACATGCCGAGAATACTGAGAACACAACTCAAGAACGGAGAATGGGCTCAGACCATGCTGGACAGTGCAGCAGAAGTCACAATAGTTCGCCAGAACCTGAGGGAACTTCTGGAGATAGTGGACTTGTATGAGTACATCACAGTTGAGACTGTAGACACCAGGGTTAGTACTCCACAAAAGTTATATGACATAACTCTCCGGATGGAGGGAGACAAACCTAGACAGGTGAAAGCACTTTTTTGGGAAAGACTATCAAAGGGCTATGACATACTTCTAGCAGAAAAGGACTGGCCACCACAATTTGTCAGGGAGTGCCCACATGGCGAGGACATTATTAAGCCTGCCTTCTCCAACCTTATTCCAATTCACCTAAAATATACCTTCGCCAGGAAATGGGCAGTAGCCCAGGCCCCAGCATTATATAAAAATCATGTAGGATGGGATGAGGACTCACCTCAACATAACATACATCTGAAACATGAACCAACTGCACAACGGCAGTACCCAATAAAGCAAGAAGCTAAAAAACAGGTCAGGGAGATCTTAGATCAACTTGAATACCAAGGGGTGATTGAAACATGCACCTCCTCAATGAACAATCCTTTGTTTCCTGTCTCCAAACCAGACAATACATATCGTCTAGTTTTGGACTACAGACACCTAAACACTTGTTCTAAAACTTTTGCAGTGCAAAATGCACATAGCACAGCATTAATGAATAACATTGTGCGTAAAAATATAAAACAACATTAGACATCTCAAATGGTTTCTTTTGTCAAAACATAGCACCTGAAAGCAGGTACTTAACAGCATTCTCCATAATGGGGACCCAGCGTCACTTTTGTCGACTCCCACAAGGGTTCAAGAACAGCCCAGGTTTATTCTCAGCGAGGGTAACGGAGTTACTACAAATTTATGACAATGAAGCATTGTCCTATGTCGATGACATCTATCTGACGGACGATGACTTGAAAAAACACTTGAACAGGGTGAGCACCATTATACTGGGATTCGCCTCTGAGGGCTATAAGTTCAACTTTAAAAGTCTAGAATTGCCCATCTCAATGTCCTATTTTTAGGATATGAGCTTTCAAGTGAAGGCAAGAGCTTGGCAGCTAACTTTTTAGAAAAGTGTGCGCTGCTCCAACCTCCAAAACGCAAAAAAACTTACAATCCATCCTGGGTTTCCTAAATTTTGGAAGAACATACATTCTAAATTACGCAGAAAGGGTTAAACCTCTCTACGCATTAATCAAACCTGATTTTTCGATCAGAAACTGGACACAGGAACACACAGAAATCTTGCGTTCACTCCAGGCTAACATGTTAGCAACAAATCACTTACAAACACGCGTAAGTCAACGCAATTTGGTGATCCGAATAATTTCGGGTCAATGCGGATTCACCTACTTAACATTTAATGAGGGTGAGAAAATACCAATAGCATACAAATCTCATTTGTACACACAAGCGGAAATGCGCTTCAGTTCAACTGAAAAAATTCTAACTGCAGTTCAAACCGCTGTAGCAAAAGAAAGAGCCTTAGCCCAAGGGAAACGCATTATTGTCGTAACCCCGGGACCAGCTTTAGAAGCGGTCACAAAAGCAAGCATTCCAAATGCTAAAGCATTACATCCAAGATGGATACAATGGGTTAATTCTCTTGCTGCAACAGATGTTGAATATGTTTTTGATCCAGATTTAAAAACACAAGCATTCCTGCAATACGAACATGAATGTCCTCTGCCTACTGAAATTCTGCCTCTCGATCAGTACGAATTTATAATTTACACTGACGGATCCGCACAACCCGCAACAGGAGTAAGCAAGCTTACAGTGCAGCGTGTGCAATCGTTAAAGGTCGCATGCGAAATGGCATCTTCAGACCTATGGTCACAAAAACGCAGTCTCTAGGAGATTGTACGGCTCAGCGAGCTGAACTACAAGCATTCAAACTGGCACTTGAAAGTACAGATCGAGAATTCCCCACACTGATAGTGTGCGATTCCTTTACTGTGTTCAGTCGTATAATGACTATATACAAAACTGGCTTGAAAATGGTTTCAAAGATGCGAAAGGTGGCACAATAAAGCACAAAATGCTTTGGGAACAAGTAGTTCAGTTGAAAAACGAACTACCAAAGGCTCACGTGATCCACACACTGAGTCATCAACGTGATGGCGTTCACGTTGCAGGGAATTCACTGGCTGACGAAGCCGCAAAGGGGGCTGTGCAGACGGCTTCCGTAGCTGCGATCACTCGTTCCAAAACGAAAATAGACGGTGAGATAATGTTGGCTGTCAATGCTTCAAGCAAAGGCAGCAGTGCAGCGTTACCAAAAAGTTTCCACTCAAGTACTCTTATGTAATTGATGCGAATAACGTTCCTTTTGCTCGAATCCCTGGAGTGGGGGATAGGGTAATCCCAAACATGGAACGTAGAGCAGCCTTGATTTATGAAACACATTTGGGGGAGGGTCTGTCACATCAAGGGATCTCTAAAACAATTTTGACGTTAAAAGAGACGTACTGGTGGCCTGGAATGAATACAGAAATTCACATATTCATCAACAACTGCTTAGACTGTAAATTACAGCGAGAGAGCCACCAGACACCATGCTGCGAATGCGGTAACCCAGTGCAGACACCATTGTTAGACAGCATTAGACTATCTACGCGCCTGCGTCCTACTGGACAAAGGCATTCCCACAAATACTGAATTTAGGTTCCTATGGTTATGGCCTCAGCGCTCAGCTGACGCTCGAACTGTTATAAAAGATTTGCGAGTCTTTATCGGCATATACGCAATAGGCACGCTACATTCTGACCAGGGTCCTGCGTTTAGCTCTAGGGCTTACAAAGAGGCCATGGCCAGTCTGGGCGTTGCATTGCGGTACTCCTCTCCATTCCATCCTGAGGGAAATTTGGTTGTGGAAAGGAAAAACCGGGACATAAAGCAGTCTATAACAGCTAGGGTATTAGGTTCGGGTGATGGGTGGGTCAAACACCTTAGTGGGGTCCAACATGCATTGAACAATCTGCCAAGAAGTTCTCTAGGGGGTCACTCCATATGAGGTCCTATTTGGGACAAGAATGTGGGTACCAGACCTTGAACACGTAGGCACAGTGGTGGAAAATAAACCCTTTGATATCAAAGATCGCTTGGCTGTTTTACAGGACTTAAACAAGTTAAGAACGAAACAAAGCAACGTACTCCTACAGCCAACCACCACTGGGGAAAAATCGGCGGTCCCAGCAAGGCCTGTCTGGATTCCAAAAGTTGGGGATCTAGTCAGAGAAAAGATTGCGGACAAGAAGGAATTTGGACCTTCTTACAGACAACCAGTACCTGTCCTAGCAGTTCAAGGAACAAGAACAGTACTTCTGCCGCCCCTTGCTGGAAGAAAGGAGAAAAGATTTGTGTCCATCGACCTGATCAAACCACAGTATGTGGCCAATACTAAATAGTAGGCCTCGTGGACTCCGACCTAGTAGCAGACGCACTCCTCTCACTACTATCCAAGAGGTTCAGACTGAAAGACTGATAATCGAGAATTCTGCTGTAACAGATGGAGGACTAAGCAACAACGCTATGGAACTCATCCCTCTTGAACACCAAATAACAGTTCGTCCAAATACACCTGTCTACACCAACGTAACAAGTGATGAACTGGTTCCAGCGATTTCTACAAATCCTGATGCAATTCCAACAATTGACAGAACTGCTTCTGGCTATTTCATTAACTTTGATACGTTCTCAGAAGATCCGAGTGAACCTGAAACGACGCCAACATCATTGAGATTCAAGCAGCAAGTAAAGACTTTCTTCACTTTCTGAAAAAGACTTATTTGGTTTCTCCATGGATTGAACTCTGGATTACATCTGGACTTTTTATTTTCCTGCTCTGGCTAGCTTTGGTTACAACTGTGAGCGTGCTTATAAGTGGCAGATACATCCATGTGAACTCTGAAGGAAAAGACGTGAACGTACTTTTGAAACCTCATAAATCATCCCATCGTGAAGCAAGAGACTTGTCATCAGTGAACATCACAGCTGTTCCTATACAGGATGGTATAGTGTGGGACAAAACAGATTTTGATATATTCGGTCCGACGGAACAATTGAACATTCCACATTTGTTTAAAATCTCACTAAGTGATCTACTCTCTTCCAGTACCTATTCTGATGATTGGGACTTGGAGACTGTAAATGACATTATGTTTGACCTAGAAAAATCTGCTGCATTTTCTAAAAATGAATATTTAGAGGGTTCATCAGACTATGAACAACTGTATTGTTATAATCACTATGGTCATCATTATTTGCATAAATCTGCATATCCAAGAAATGTGTTTATGTTTAACTAATGGGAACATTGTCCTACACCACCGAAAGGTAGTTCAAAAACATTTGCTAGTAAATTTCCATATTTTTCAGGTTATAATACATCTGATCCAGAAATGTTTTACTATAAAAATGTAAACAAGACAGGACTGAAAATTATGTTAACAAATACAAAACAGATTTACTCTGCATTATTTAATGCCCAACTGTCTAGACAGGGTTTCGACTTTTGGAAAGACACAATAGACACAAAAACAGTCTGGGGTACTAAAGAATGGCAAGTGCAGGGGATAGAAGCGTTATTTTGAGCCTGTATCATCCCTTAACAAATAATGTTTTTGAATGAAACCATCCAAACATCTTGTCTTGGACTAGCCAAGATAAAAGAGATGAACACACCTTCTGTACCAACACCTGCCAGAGATAACGATACACAGGCAGTGGTGACAGTTGACAATATACTACAACTCAACAGATCTAATCCTGATTGGAAAAAATGGTTGATCTGGCCCATAGACACGAATAACTGTCAGGAAAGATTCCTGAATAAAACTCAGGGCTTTACTATTCATAGGCCAGACCCAAGATACGTCCAAAGACAACATCCGGGGGTAGTAACAACATACAGTGTAGGAAAATTATGCCTCGATTGGCTGCATAAGTCTACACTACAGGATGTGAAACAACACTTAACCTTACTTAAAAAGGACGCAGACCTTAGGGAATTCTTGCTTGGACCAAGAAAACCGCGTCAAAAACGTTTCATATATGCCGGCATTTATGCTGCCTATAATGAAGCATGGAAAGTATCACAGATGGAGGCCGCAGAACGAATACGTGAACTTGATCGTATTAATTTAGAGAAAACACTCTCTGTGGTCGACAATGGGTTAACAACTTTGTCCTCCAGAATATATTCATTGGATGGCATTGTATCCTCTGCTATTGACATACTAGAATAAGATTTGGCGATGTTACAGCAAGGCCAGTCTCAATTACGTTCTATTATGTTATTAAGCTGGACGCTGCAATCTTTGCGAGCGGGCTATGTGCCTTGGCGTTTTATCAACACAACGGCTCTGTTTGCAGAATACAATCTCACTGATAAACAGATCGAATTGGCACAAAGAGGAGCAAGGTATACAGTGCTGAGCATTGAAAAACTGGAAAAGTTACCATTCACAGTGGCAGAAAAACCAGCTACAGAATGGCTTATTCATGGCAAAATCACACTACCTGTAACTACTTTTCAGTTTCAGTATTGCCTCAGACAAATGCAAGCAGGCAAATATGAAAGGTTGGGTAAGGAATACATTAAGACATCTTGGGATTACCGTATACATATAGATGTTGGAGTGGGGATCGTGAAGTGTTTTTGAGCGGTACACACTGTAAACGTGCACTGAGCGGTTCGCTTATATGTCAGGACATTCCCTTACACGGGGCTTGTAATGGTTCTGTGGCTAATCTGTCTTGCCATCAGCAGGGTACACCAGCTGCTGTGATTAATCCAATGTTTGGACAACTTTCTAATGGGAGTTACCTCATGTTGAATGATCAGAGTTGCTGCGGCATGCTGCCAGGCATCCCATATCTAGTAACGGTCAACTCCAGGGTCACTTGCTGTATGCAAGTATTGTTTGCCCCAATAGACACAGTCAGGGAGTCGCCTCTATGGCCTTCGCTGAACGTCTCTTTTATAAGATTTGATACTCTAAGCAGAATGAAAGCCATGCTTTTACAGCAAAAAGTGCCTTTGACCTCGGCCAAGGAAACCTATGATCTACAAATAGCAAGGACTTCGGCTGAGATACAGACTTTAATACGTACAAACTGCCCTATACATTTCGTAGAAATGATATCACGTATCTTCAACATGTCAGATACAACTGGAATTGTACATGTATTTAAGAGCATCTGCTCAGGTCTGTTAGCACCTTTCCAGGCAATACTCGGAATCATCCCGAACTTTGCACATTCGGTGTTTGGTGGCATACCATTAATTCTAGCACTTGTTGCCGAATTCTATTTCTCTTCCTGCTATTGCGCTATGGCCAGCCTATTCGCAGACATCACTCCGAGCGAAATGGAGAAAGCTCTCCTTGAACGAAAGTGCCGTGAGCAAATAGTAGAGCTTTTGGGCATAAATCGTCTACGGGACCTTAATACCACGTGGTTCCTGTCCTTCAGACCAATCTGGCAAGATTGCATCTTACCTGTTCTACGATGCCTGCTATGCGGTGTAGAATGCGTGTTGGACACCTGTCTAACATTTCCATCAGCTACGCCAACGGACGTCGATACTCTGCTGGTCCCGATAACGGCCCATGCTATGTGTTGTCCCCAGAGGCTTCCTATCCTGATGTCTATATATTTAGAAGGAACAAGGGAACCCAATTCGAGTCAGCCAGGGACCTTGGGTGCTTATCTATTATAAGGAACAGTGGTCCCTAGGAATTCTACAGTTGTAAGACATTGAATACAAATATAGACCCAATCAGTACTATATCGGTAAGTGACATGTCCAGCCGGACAGAGGCCCAATATTTAATAACAAAAGCAATTAAATGAATAAATTCGTAACAATACAAGTGAGTGAGGCACAGGCCTGTGACCTCACTACATAAACAACAAGGGAAGAAGTGAACAACATATACACTTTAACAACAAGTTCAGGCAGGGCTATTGATTTGTTAAATGTATACACAATGGGACCAACAAATCATATTAATACACCTTTACACAACAGTAAACACTTCAAAGTAGTGTATAAGGTGTTTTGTGTGTCGACGGCGTTTCGATCCATACATTAAATACACGGATCATCATCAGGACTAAAACATAAGCTAGCCTGAAAATAGTGCCGGTCTCTCAAGATTGGGAGACCCCGGTTTTAAGCGTCAGGCGCGAGTGTCTGAACAAATGGAGGGAAGCAATTATGAGAGAAAAAAGGAGGTGTCCTCTAGGATGTGGGATAACATGTGGATAACCGGTATAAAGGGAAGCCGTGCGCCGGGCTGAAGGAAACAGGCAACGTGTTTGCCAGTTTAACCACGGCGGTCATTTAGTTACGGGATCCGCTCGGGAATTCCGGAAGGTCCTTACACGCATCAGCTCCCATTGAGGAATTCCCGAGCGGATCCCGTAATTTAAGGACCGCCGCGTATAATTGGCAACACGTTGCCTGTACCCTTCAGCCCGATGCACGGCTTCTCATGATACCGGAATTCCCGAGCGGATCCCGTAACTAAATGACCGCCGTGGTTAAACTGGCAAACACGTTGCCTGTTTCCTTCAGCCCGGCGCACGGCTTCCCTTTATACCGGTTATCCACATGTTATCCCACATCCTAGAGGACACCTCCTTTTTTCTCTCATAATTGCTTCCCTCCATTTGTTCAGACACTCGCGCCTGACGCTTGAAACCGGGGTCTCCCATTCTTGAGAGACCGGCACTATTTTCAGGCTAGCTTATGTTTTAGTCCTGATGATGATCCGTGTATTTAATGTATGGATCGAAACGCCGTCGACACACAAAACACCTTATACACTACTTTGAAGTGTTTACTGTTGTGTAAAGGTGTATTAATATGATTTGTTGGTCCCATTGTGTATACATTTAACAAATCAATAGCCCTGCCTGAACTTGTTGTTAAAGTGTATATGTTGTTCACTTCTTCCCTTGTTGTTTATGTAGTGAGGTCGCAGGCCTGTGCCTCACTCACTTGTATTGTTATGAATTTATTCATTTAATTGCTTTTGTTATTAAATATTGGGCCTCTGTCCGGCTGGACATGTCACTTACCGATATAGTACTGATTGGGTCTATTTTTGTATTCAATGTCTTACAACTGTAGAATTCCTAGGGACCACTGTTCCTCCTATCCTGATGTCAGCATTCATTGAGATCTCACAGACTCTTCCGGCTGCTGCTGAGGTACGAGAAAGATCTACCGGCACACAGGTAACAACGGACGCGAACTTTGCTGCGGCACCCTATGCTGGAAGCGAAGCTTCACATCTCTGTGCAATTAATCTGCTACACGAGGTGTTCCAACTGACACCAACTACAGTGGACGATGTTTTGTCTATAGAAGTAGATGATCTCATGTTTACACCAGACCCGTAAACTGACTCTGATTCAGCATACAGTGTTCCAGAGATGCAGTAACAATTTGGCCTTCATTTTTTTCAAACCAACTTGGAACTCTACCAAAATTGAACTTTTTCCCATTTTTCGAACGAAAATGGCACTTCAATCTGCTTAAAGTAGAACTAGCCTTATAGTACAGACTTGGCGGTACTTCCACAGACACTTAGTCATCTTGTGTGTCTCAAACAGTTCATTAATTTTCATGACATGAAATGACTTTGATTTTTTGAACAACTTATCGATCGTTTCTTTGTCACATGTAAATATTACTGCTTCTTTCATTCCAATTGCATTTATTTTCGAACTTTATGCCTGAAACGAAAAGCATTTGCTTCAAATGTACAGTACCTTTTGCATTTTTTACTATGTTTTTTAAATGCTTTTAAGAAAAAAATTTTTTAAAAATATGCGGTACTCCATTTTATGTTTAGCATTTTAAATGTTTAGCATTTTAGTATTATCGTATACACGAAAGTGGAGTGGGTGTTGTATTCCTCTTAGGGTGTCCATAAACGGGCTTTCCAGTATCATGTCCTTATATAGGCACAATTCGCCCTGCCCTTATATAGGCATAAATTCCCAGGCCTTATTTAGGCATTAAACTATGCACTCCAAATACAGGCATGGTCTCCGACATCCGTCCACCCTAACGTCACAACGAGTACATGAAGAACAGACCCTTAGGCTGCGGGAGTTTCCCTAGTCCAGGACTATTGATTTCTTCAAGGTCTCATATATTATGTATGAACCGTTATTCCTTAGGGGTTCATTCATGACGTCTTTCGCTGTCCGACTCACGTCAATACTAAACATTCCTAGGTACTCTCAGATATAAATATACCTTCCCTAGCCCTTGTAAACTAGAGGAGACCTCGACTTCAGAGGAGCCCGTATCCCGGCCTGACGCACTGAGAAGACGCTGTCATCCCTGCACGCAGAGAGTCCAGCTTCCAGTGATCTGACTTCCCTTGCGGGGTGTTGGAGTTCGAGTCTGGTAAAGAGATTCCAACCTCTCTCATTCTTCAGGTATGGAGCTGATTAGAACCTAGAGGGACTCTTGGCATACTAGGCATACTACGCTTATCATACTCTTAGTATACCATAGTAAGGAATACTTCACCTACTTCATACCTCTCCCTACACCTAAGTTAGGTTAGGCACATTGGGGTAGAACTAGCTTAGCAACGCATTGTATGAGTACTCGCATTTTTAGTCTGTGTTATTTATGTAACAGGATATGTACTAAAAGATAATGCTCTCGCAGTATTATTTATTTCTACTGCTCACACTGTACATTATTTATCTCGCATACTGTCTTGTGATCGTAACAGCACATTTTACTTACACCAGAAACAAGACTGTTCAATAAATCCTTTATTGAAACGCCCGTCTATTTCTTTCTGTGTAACTTGGAGAAAACTAAGCATGCACGACTGAGCTGAGTGAAATAGTTATCTATTGTTTCCACGACTCTGGGACACGTTCTGATTCTAAAGGGAAACACAGTAGTCATGTTTTGCGGCTGCCAGAAACTACTCCCTTCTTGTTGTCAAGGAGTTTCTAGTGGCCTCTGAGCTAGCTGGCACAAGTAATTAAGTTTAATATACTCGATAGGGACATACTGACCTTAGTCCTATGTCAAACCTATAGGATATATTATTCCAATGCGCAGAGCCTATTAGGGAAATAGGAGCTACACTACAGCACAATCCTTATGTCCCACATTACGAAAGGGGGGGATGGGTATGATGTTCTCTTAACACAAATGAGGGATGGTTATTATGTTCTCTTAATTGTTAGGAGTGCACATTGACCCAGGATGATCATGCCCCACATTATGGACTTAGTCGATTAGATCCCAATTCTCATAGTTATAGGGTTGTGTGGAGCCTAAGTCGTCATTGCCCCTCTATCTGGGTTGGTTCAGCTGATTCCAGGGAATGGAGTCGTTAAGTCCCTGGATGTGTGTCTGTTCCTTTTCTAGTAATCTCTTTGATATATTGATACCACCTTTTACCTTCTCAATGATGGGCCATTTCAGATCGTTGTCCGTATGTCCCTTTTCCACATAATGGGCAGTGAGTTTGGTAGCCGTGATTGCTCTTCTGATCGTGCTCCTATGCTCACTTATTCGTACATTCACCTTCCTAGTGGTCATGTCAATGTACTTGGCCTTGCAGGCACACGTGGTCATATATACTGCGTTCTCAGTATTACAATTTGTTTGGTCCCTTTGTTCCCACGGGGGTGTCAGGCCCAAATTAACACTGGTGGTGTGGGTGGTGAAACAGCATTCCACACACGAGCCACATGGGTAATGGCCCTTCACCTGTGGTCGGTTCCACAGCGTGAGTTGGGTGTTTTGTTTCTGTTTCCAATTATCAGTATGAATCAGGGTGTTTCTAATGCTTTTGTTGCGTCTGAATAAGAACATGGGTTTTTCAAATGTCAGTTTGTTTGAAGTTAGTATATGCCATTTGTTGTTGATTATTTTCTTTATGGCATTGGGTGATGAGTTGTAAGTGGTGACACATATTAGTGCTTCGTTGTCTCTATTTGTGTTTGTTTCTAACAAAGCTGCCCATGGTGTGTTACAAGACCTTTTCCGTGCCTGTTCTATCACCTTTTTAAGGTATGATTTCTCCCGTAATTTCACCGTAAGTTTATCCGCCTCTTTGTTGTAATTCTCCAGGTCTGAGCAGTTTCTGCGTATTCTTCGGTATTGTCCGATTGGGAGGTTTTCTCTCAGTGAACAAGGGTGAGCTTGTCAAAGTGCAGCAGGATATTGCGGACTGTCATTTTGGTATATAGAGTGCTCTCTAGCTTCCCATTCATGGCTATGATGTTAATATCCAGAAATGATACCCTCATGTCGTTGGTTGACATCATGAAGTGCAAGAAAGGGTTAAGGCCATTAATCCAATCTCCAAATGATGCTGTACTGTCTTTATCTCCATGCCATATGTTAATGATGTCATCTATGTATCTTAACCAGCTGCGGGTTCTACCTGCAAATGGGATATTTGACCAGATGTCTTCCTCTTCCAGCTGGCTCATGGCATACAATACTAGGGGCAAAAGTGCTGCCCATGGAGGTCCCATGTACTTGTAGGTAGAGTTGGTCTTCAAATCTAAAGGAGTTCTCCGTGAGGGCCATGCGCATGAGCTCCATGATCCACTCCACAGGGGGCTCCCAGGACCACTCTTGTGTACAAATTATATTCTCAATTACCCGTAAGCTTTCCTCTTGTGGAATGCTGGTGTATAGGACCTCCACGTCCAGACATATCATCGTCTCATTAAGGGGGTCATAGTCAAACTCTGTTAGAATATTGAGCAGATGCTTTGTGTCCCTTACATATGATCTGATTTTGGTGACGAGGGGGCGTAACAACCATTCTGTGTACTTAGAGAGAGGCTCCAAAACAGACCCGATGCCGGAGACAATGGGCCTGCCTGGTGGTGGGGTTCTACCCATATGTATCTTAGGGATTGTGTAGAACATGGGTGTTCTGGGTTCTTCCGTATTTAGGAAGTCTCTCTCATTTTTCGTGATCCAGTTTCTCTCTAGTGCTTCAGTAGTGATTGTGGATATAGTTTTTTGTAGACATGCTGTGGGATCCCTCTTTAGTTTCTTGTAATGTCTCTCATCCGAGAGGAGGGATAAGCATGCTGTCCTATACGAATTAACATCCTGTATCAGAACCGCTCCGCCCTTGTTGGCTGGTTTTATAACTTGGTTGTTTCGATTGCCCAATGAATCCTGTGCCTCTCGTTCCTTTTTGCTCAAATTGTTGTAGATGTTCCTTTTAGGTTGTAATGACTCTATCTCCTTGGTGACTGCTTCCTCAAATGCGATGACCTCTGGAGGCATAAGGGATAGGGGTGGACAGAACGTGGACTTTTGTCGTAGGGGGGTATACCCCGTATCCATTTCTTGTTGAGGTTTCCCTTTAAAGAATGTCTTCACACGGATCTTCCTGAAGAACTCGCTTATTTCACATCGGGTTTTGAACGTGTCGATGCTGGTGGGGGGGGGGACAAGGCCCTTACTGTGAACCCCTAGTTCATCCGCGGTGAGCCTCTCGTCCGTAAGGTTGACGACTTGGCCTACCTTGAGTTCGGGCCTGCTTGTTGGTCCTTCGTCTGGCTTCTCGTGTTCATTCCTCTTGTGCCGTCGTCCCATTGGACCCTCCTGCTGCCTCGTCTGCCGTGTCTGCCTCTTCTCCCGCCCAGGCCTAAATAATATTGCTGGTTTTGGTTTGGCTGGAAGAATGGCATGTTCTGATATGGGGGGGTCCTTGGAATTGTTGTGGGCTGTATGGTCCTGGCCACGGGTACATCTGTGGTGGAGGGTATGTTTGATTATAACCCCCTCTCCTATGTCTTCTTGGTTTGTCTCTCCAGCTCTTGGATGAATTGTCACTGGATCAATAGTCCTGGTCTGAATATGTGGATCCTGAATCACTTCTGTGCGATGAGCCGGTATCTGTGTGTGGCTGTTTGTTGTAATCATCCCTGATGTACGGGTAGACTTTCTCAAGGGAGAATTTCTTCAGGTCCTTTTGTAATTTGTTGATTTTGCTTTGCATTAGGTAGCCTTTGTGTTCGCTGATTTCCTTATTGACCTCCTCTAGTTTCTTCTTGTATACTGTTATCCTAATTTGTATGTTTAATGCATCCTCACTCGTTTTGATGTTAATGAGTAAGGCTTCCAATAGGCGTTTCGCAGTATTAATGATTAAGATCAACCAATCACGCGTGCACCGCCACGCGATAAGTGACCATTCCTTCTTGAAGATAGGGTCTTCTAGGAACATTCTAGGTTCATTGGTGACCAATAAGCCTGTGGGGGGTGCATTCCCCTTAAATATTCCATCATAATTGCTCCATGCAGTAGGAACTTCATTTGATTTATTTTCAGTTCCTTAAGTTCATCCCAACTTTGGACTTGGTTTAAACATTGGGTGATATTTGTTTCTGGCAAAAGAGATGGTGCAGCCAGAATTGCTGATGCCATGTCATCGGAGTACCCGATTTCCATGTAGTTCAGTCATGTTTGGAGGAGAGTGTGAACTGTCACACGACTAGTGAGGTGCTTGAGCGGGTGGATTTCGCAGCGTATTTATAGAGCTCGTGGAGTCTCTTTGTAAAAATAGTGGAGTCTTAATGTGTAAGTGTTCTAGGGACTTGACAATTTGAAATTTCTGTGTACCCTACAGCTGTCCGCTGCACTATCTATACTGTACTTGGCTAAGGTAGAAGTGCCCTTCACCTAAGCCGGAAGGGTAGAGAGGTATTTCCGGGTGTGGATACGTCCTCCCGAATCAAATATTAATCACTAAAGGTATCCCAACCTGTGTAATGTAAGCTCGGCACTAAACTCTCGTAGCGTCAACCGCTCAGGTGCGGGGAAGGAAGCAATTCCTTTTTGTTAAGTAACCCTCACACACTCTAGTAGTGTCATGCTTCATCATCGAGTTCACTCTGACTCCTAAAGGTCAGGGTGGGCTCAACCGTATTCCAGGGAGCACTTAAGAGAGATAGGCCAGGGGGTCTAAAGATAAAAATCCTCCTCTTTCTCCAGGTATCCCTTTATTAGTGGAGTCGCAGGGGATATTAAAAAAGATATATAAAATGGGGTCGTCAGGAATTGATGGTCCTATGACCCTAATGTCATGCCAACATGTTTCAGCCCTATTAGGTGGCCACTTCGGTCCTGGGCTTTCTTCAGGGCGAAATGTGGTTCCCTCCTTGGGTTCTCAGTGAGGATATTTCCCTACCTTTTTCCAAATTGAGAGTGCAGAAAGCTGCACCCTCGTGAAAAGATGGAAGGTATACTTTTCTCCCATCCAGTTCTGTATTGTTTTGTATCCGCCTGTAAGAGAAAAAGTGAGAAAAACCATATTTTTATGTTTTACCCTTCATACAATTCACCCATGTAGTTCCAGTATACTGGGTGCTGTCATGTGCGCTCACTCCATTTACTTGTTGTGATCTGTGATCAAACAAGCTTTCTTGGGACCGTGTTGTCCCATATTGTCGCATTAAAGATTCCTCATCTGCTCATATCAGGAGAATGGATCTATATAAACATGCCACCAAGAAATGGGAGGACAACATTCACTGACACATACATTATCCTCCTGGGATACTATTTCCAGTCTCAATGGCAAAGAGGATATCCTCATAGCTTTCGGCAGACCTAAGCAACCACCGAATAGAAGCAATGATTTGCAGATTATCCATAATAAGCCAAAACAATTCCTCATACAATTAGGAAGCTGACAATGGCATGATAATTGTTTGGGGGAGGTCTGAGGCACTGAGGTGGTCCCTGCATGAGATCTCTAAGATAGCCGGGAATAGCTCAACTGAGGTAATTACATCTGGTTGTGGTGGAGCTAGCCTTTTCAGGCATTTGTCCAAGATCCCCAACCTTAGTCACTACATATCCCGACTTCCCAGAGGCCAACACAATCAGTGAATGCAACAAACATGGAAAGCTGTTATGCTCACTTTGGTTAAACTCCCATTTCCTTCCTTTGTTTCCATAATATATTTATTGATAGCTTGTGCATAGTTTTCAAAGTGACATTGCTATTAGTGAGATAATATTTGAAAGGGATGGGCGAAATGGTGTTGACACATTTTTTCCAAAGAAGTGCTCAAAAAACATTGTTCAACCTACGAAAGTTCACTTTTTCTGCAAGAGTGGTCTTTTAGAATGTTGTAAAGGTTTTGCAACAAAAGTTCAAATGACCAAATCATCCTTTGTTTTGTTTTTTTCAATTGAACCCTGGTGATGGGAGTTTGGGCCGTTTCTCATTATTCGAGATCTGAGCATAGGCAGTCAGGCAGTGCTCTGCAGTTAAGATGATTTTACGTTTTCAGATGAATTTATGAATAAAGTTCTAATAAAGTCATCACAGTAATGAAGAATGAAATGTTTATGAACAGAAGCCCAAGTGCTCATCTCAATCTCTGTAGACTTTTATTGGAATTAATTATTGAGCTGAGAATAAAACATAGATGATGTTAATTGCTTAAAGGTGAGATAGAAGCCTGTAAAATATGCTGAGGTTATAAAATGAGGATCACGGCGGAAACGCAAAGTAGGGGCTTTGAAATATAACTTGCAGATCAGTTCCAGGCCACGTTTTCTGTGCATAATGTTGGCGAGGATAACTCAATAGAAATCCATTGGAAGAAAATTTGGTCTTTGCGGTCTTCGATTATATGAAACATTATCATTTTTTTAAGAGATTGCATGTAGGTTGAGGCCTATATTTTTTCAAAATTCTTAGAATTTGGCAATTGATCTTTTTATTTGAATAATAGATCCATGTGCATTGCCTCCAGAAAATAAAAGCATTTGACATAGGGCTGATATATAAGGCACTACAATTTACTATTCTAATGTTTGCACAAGCACTCTCTAAAAGTGTGAATGTGCACTCATGCAAAAGATTTGATATTTTTTCTAAACTTTCCAAACTTTGTGAGCTTCACGAAGATGGCAAAAACAAATATATCTCCTGCACTTGGTCATGAGGAATTTGCTTGTTTGGAACTTACAGCCATGACTGCTGGCATAATTCTCCTTTTTGGGTTATTCATAAACCTTTCCATGAGACTTTCATGTAGTTTTCATTGTGAACATGTAGCACGTAGAGTGCTTGCCAATTAATACAAAATACACATTTAAAAACCAATTATAAATGCCCGTAGACTGATTGCTGACCGTGTATTGGGCCCTTTTTCCGAAGTGTATATAATTTAGACTCTTTTTGCTGTCTTGCCACAGACAGCTCTAGTTGTCGAATAAAGCATTGTTTACAAAACACAGTCAGTGCTTGCTCGCGATTTGATAGTTTTCTTGTAATCGCAGTTCCCTTCTTTTCATTGGACACTTTTCTCCTATCCTGTGTTGGTCCTTCCCCTAGAACATAGCTATTTTACACTTACTTTTGATTGACTAGGTTGTAGCCTCATAATGTTGAGTTCATGAACATATTTTATGTGTATTTTTCATGCCATCACTTGTTTAGAACTCCATGGGAGTGCATGTCTTTGTTTTCAGAGTTCTAATGCCCTTTTCTTAAATTATCCCCTCCCCGTCAGCTCCCATACCTCTGCGCTCCTGCCCACCCTCACACTACTCCTGTTGGCATGTCAGGGGCCGGATGGTGGCCTTGGTGATGCCCTGGATGTTCCCTTTGCGTCTCTGTGGAACAACACATGCCAAATTGCAGCCTTGGTGATGCCCTTAGTAATCCATGGTGGTAACCGATATGAGCTTTGACAGTGCCTGCTGGGTTATATGGTTTTAAACTCTGCTAGTATTGGCAAAGCCAATAGAGGAGCTAACAAAGCATAGAAAACATGTTTTAAAAAAAATCTTTTTCTTATTTGCATTTTAATAACAGTACAAACATGCCCATGACTATGTGTCCCCACTGCCCGCTGTACATCAATTTCTCAACATACATTACATTTACAGTGCACTCCCAGTATTAAGGCTCTCCAGGCTGGATGGGCATGCGTAAACATGCCCCTTGACAGGCACTATCATTGGCAAATGTTCAATGAAGAAAATAAACAATCTCAGTGCATATTAAGTAAAAAAGAAACATGACAGCAATTAGCGTAACACAAAGCAGTCATGACACCCTCTTTTACATACCATTAGGCATCAACCACGCACATCGTACGTTTTTATCTCCAAACAAATGTCAACTGCGTACTCAGACTATGGTGGTTTGGCATCATCTATTGCCTCCTCCACCTTTGCCTCCAGCTTTTGTAAATAGATAGCCCATGAAGTGACTCCCCGACCAGCCTCCCACTCCCCTGCTGGGCATTAGAGAGCACCCCCGCCGCGGCCATCTCCCAGCAAGGCGAGGAGCCAAATGGAGGTGTCCGTTTCAGCCAGTGATTTCTACGCCATTATAATCTGGCATTTTCACATCACAAACGGTAAGTCAATAAATCTGTGGAGATATTTGTCCCATTTGGCTCGAGGGCGAATACCCAGTATGCAGGACTCTGGAGAGGGCAAGAGCACAGTATGAACCAGGGCAGAGGTACTATGTCCCACCTTCTTCCACACACGATGCATTCCTGGACAATCCCATACCATGTGGAAAAATCTAGCATCTTGGATCCCGCATCGTGGGCAACTTGCGTTAGACACAGGAAACATGCACAATAATTGGTGGGGTGTAAGATGCGTCTGGTGTAAGAAATTAAATTGGGTGAAACGAAAACTGGAGTTCCACAACAGATCCTTACCCATGCATAAGGCCTGGGCCCACTGTTTATCCATCAAGGGGAGGTGGAAATCCACCTTCCAGCAGTCTCTGGACTTGGTGAACGGTTTCTGCCACTATCCAAAAGAGTGGGAAACCGTGCCATGATAATTCTATGAGTGCCACCATATGCTAACATGGTGTGGAGCAGGAGCGCAGTCACTGGTCCAGACGGCCCCTGGCCCCAAGTTGAGGCAAGCGAGTGGTGGACAGCTCCATAGGTCAGAACTGCCCAGCCGGTATATTATATTTGTCGCAAATCTCGGCAAACAAACAAATCCCCCCTTCGTCATAAAAAGCACCCGCAGCAGGCCACATCGGGTCAAATCTAGGAGAGCCGGCAAGTGCTACACTGGAATTAAGGGCAAGTATGGGAGAGGAATCCTGCAGCCCTTAATATATTTTAGCCAGCAACGCCTGGCCACCGTCATCTGCGGCGTCTCCTCAGGCACACCGGGACAATATACATGGGAGTTTCTGACAAAAGACGCAAGATTTCCAGTCGTTCACCACAAGGGGCCAAACCGAGCCACCGCAAAGGCCATTGTATCTGGGCAGCAGCAAAATATATTTCAAAATTAGGCATGCCAAGCCCACCCTCAAGCAAAGGATTACATAACCTGCCTGAAGCCACCCTGCGCCTACCCTCACCCCAGATCAATTCCACAAGCAGCGATTTAAGTCCAGCGAAGAAAGTCAAGGGGGGCACAAGTGGGAGGGCCAAAAAGTAATTCAATCAGTGTGGCAATTTTAACAACTTTGAAATGGCCACACAGCTCATTAGCGACAGAGGAAGAGACTTTCATAAAGATAACATCCCATGCACTGATCCAAGGGCCCTATATAGATACCCTTCCAAAAGGTCAGCATCAGAGTGATAGACTCTTTCACCTAGGTATTTAAATGTATCACATTGCCATAAAAGGCGTGCCCTAGGGAGATCAGCTCTCTTGGGCTCGGGGACCAGGTGGAGGGGAAACAGAAAAAATTTAGTCCAGCTGAGACGAAGACCGGACAACAACCCAAACAGCGTCACGATTCCTAGTAATACGGCCTCTTGATCCCGTAGGTATAGCAGCGCATTATCCGCATACAGCAATATCACATGGCTTCTCCCTTGAGCTCTAACTCCCGATTCCTCTGCCCACATATGCAACCGGCAAGCCAACGGCTCCATGGCCAGGGCAAAAAGTAAAAGAGACAATCAGCAGCCAGGTGCCCCTGCAAATATGAAAAGTACAAGAGATATACTGGTCCGTCTTGACTCTAGTGCTGGGTGCGCATAAAGGGTCTTGAGCCACTGTAAGTAGCACGGCCTAACCCGCATATCCTCGAGCATTGTAAACAGGTAATCTCACCCTAAGGCGTCACAGGCTTTCTTAATGTCAAGGAATATGACCACCGGAACACCAGTGTCTTCCAGATCCGTCGGGAGAAGCCGTAGCAATCGATGGGCGTTGAGAAAGGTGCTTCACTCTGGAATAAAACCAGATTGACCCTCATGCACAAGGTTGCTGAGAAGCGGCAGCAATCTGTTTGCCAGGACTTTCTCCATGATTTTACAATGCAGATTTAACATAGAAAGTGGCCTGTACAAGCATACATCTAAGGGATTATGGTCCAGCTTGGGAAGAACCAAGATGAGAGTCTTGCAGAGTGTATCAGGGAGGTGCCCTGTGTGATATGCTGCATCATAAACCTCCAAAAGCTTAAGTGTCAGGATAGCTCCATAAGTGGAGTAATATTCTAACGGGAGGCCATCGGTACCCTCGTTTTGCCACACGCCTGTAGCAAGATGGCCAGATGCCATTCGTCTAGTTGAAAGGGAGCATTGAGATCGGCTACCTGGTCTGCATTGAGCTCGGGAGTGGCATCTCCTGAAGATATTCACGCAAGGCATCAAGGGAGCTATAAAAACTCACAAAGGCCGCATTAATGTCGTCCTGTGTATTAAGGATCATGCTGAGGGGGCAGGAGTGTTCTTCATGTAGCAGCCACGCCAGCATCCTACCTGCGTGTTCGCCCTCTCTGGGCACCTTGCAAGGTAATGACTATAATTCAGTCTCCCTAGTCGCTGTTCCAAGTTCCTAAGTTCCCTGCGCAGGTGTAACAAAGAAGCAAATTGAGCAGGGGACCTCAGTTGGTCCAATTCGATGCAATGCACATCATGTTCTTTAGTGAGTATGTCTCTGTTCAACGACTGCCAAGTGGTAGCAATACAATGCACAAATATGACGGCCTTGTGAGCTACCATTCATTCGCTCTATCTGAAGCAGAGCCGGCATTGAGCTCAAAGTAGTCTGTCAGGCACTCAGACTAGCCCTCACAAAATGGAGGATAAAGGAGGGAGTCAGTCTATAACCGCCAGGTTGGAATTCTGGGGTGAGTGTTACCCCAGCGCAGGGAGAGCAGAAGTAGTCAGAGATTTGTATGCCAGATATTCCGTATGCGGGATCGTGGAGACAAGAGTTGCGCTGCCAAGAAACAGGTCTATACAGGTATGTATGCTGTGTACAGGGGAGTAAAAGGAGTACTCGGGCTCCTCCAGATGTCCGAGGCACCACACATCGCACACCCCATGATGGGTCAGCCAGTCTCCCATATGGGTAGGCGTTCTCCAGCAGTCCGCCCCTGCAATGGGGGGACCACACGGTCCATATCCACATTTAGGATGCAATTGGAGTCGCCACCCTGTAGGGTAGGAATGTGGGGGGGGGTCGCGCAGGAAGGATAGTTTGAGTCCATCAATAAAGGCTGGGTGGACTACTTTGGGGGCATAGACATCCACCTACACCAAGGCTCTATTGTCCAATCTCCCTCAACAACAACATACCTGCCTTCTGTGTCAGTCGTGTGGGCATCAGAAACAAAGGGAAGCCCCGGTGAAATCCAGATGAAACACCTCTTGGCATAAGTCAACACCGTGGTGCCATAGATCCGTCCTTTCCATTTCCCATGCAATTTAAGGAGTTCTATCATGGTCAAGTGTGTCTCCTGGAGGTACGCCACCTGTATGTGCCGTCCCCTAAGATAAGTGTGAACGCGATATCGCTTAGCGGGATAGCCATATATCATACATTCCAGATCATAAAGTTACATTCATGAGTCATATATATGTTATGCGGGGCCATGCATACATCGAAAACGGAGGCAAGAAATGTCAAGCTGGTCTATCCAACACCAGGACATTCCCGGCAAGAATACCATTGCCTTCATTCCTGTGATCCTCCAGCTGGAGGTCGCATAATGGATGGACAGGTCAGCAAACCGTGGGAACCCTATACCTCAGGCAACAAAACAAACAGAAACATAAGAAACATAAGAAACATTCCCTCCCTGCACCCCCCGGCAAGGAAAATAGTCAATCCTCTGCCATAAAGCAAAAAAGCATTCAAACAAAGCAGAATTAAAACAACAATGTCCATAAGTCCATTACGGTAAACTGGGGTGTGGGTGACAAGGAAGAAAATCGCCCAGGAAATGGTGCTATGTACGGAGGTCCAATCGATTCATACCTGCTCATCCTACTCCCCCCAGTGAAGTTATGAATCAGAACCCACGCATGTGGAGATACAGCCAGCTTACCCTCATGAAGAAACAATAGGGGCGAATCATAAGTCATCAGCCATGCGGGGCGACAGCAATGGACCCCAAACGTTGTCGACAGTGTCATCAGAGTCTGAGGCAGTGTCAGTGGAGTTCTCGGACCTCAAGGCCTCAAACGGGTTACGGAGATGGTGCAAAACCCCCTCAACCACCTGTGCACATGCACAGGCCACCTGTTCCCAGGTCAGAGTAGAGAGGTGCCTGCGAGTTGTGTGTCTGCATGGCTTGAGCCAGTCCCCAGGATCCTGGGTTAGGGCAGCGCCGCCCATTAGGCCTTTAGCATGGAGCCAGGTCCAAGCATTCTCGGGAGTCGGAAAGAAGTGAGTCTGATCATCGGTAAAAGCAAGGCATAGGTATGGCCCTGAGGCAAGCAGCTGAGCCTTCTTATGTGAGGTGCGACGGTGCTGTGCTTTTGTAGTATAGTCTGGATAAACAGGGATTTCAGAGTTCTCAGAGTGCCCAATACCCTTGGCACAAAAGAGCTGGAGAAGAAGATCCCTTTTGCTATAACTGGGGAGTCAGGCAATCACTGGGTGTGTCCCTGGCAGACTGTGGGCTCGTTCAATGGAGAAGAATTGTGGGATTTGCCAAGCTAGCACCATCTTGGACAACCTCTGCTCAAGCAAGAGTTCAACATTGGATCCCTCAGCGCATTTTGGATAGCCCACAAATCGCACATTGTTGTGCCTAGAATGGCCCTCAGCATCCTCCGCTCTGTGCTGCAGGGATACGATGTCAGCCTGCATCTCCTGTACCTGGGACTGCAGGTCTCGAACCGTGGGTCGTACACTTGTCAAAGCGGATTCTGTGTCATCAACCTGCTCAGCCAACCTGCAGTGAACTGCACTGAGCAGTCCGACGTCTAAGGACCCTTAATCGATCTTAAATTCGAGCGCAGTCTTGGTATCCAGTATGGCTTGCAAGATACATTCAAATTCGAGCGCAGTCTTGGTATCCAGTATGGCTTGCATGATGCATTCAAATTGGGTGAGTGTCGGTAAACGGTAGCCTCAAGATGGCATAATGTGCCATAAGCTTCCATTCCCCCAGCATCGGAGGCCAAAGGCTGCCCCCCTCCAAGTCGGGAATCTTAGTTGTCTTGGGCTTCACTGTGATGGAGCAGCACCAGAAGACCCAGGTGTTGTGACTCAGGGCCCCACTTAGCACAGGATATCGGCTCTTGCTCCCACAGGGCCAGCAAGCTACGTCTGATCTCAAGGTGCCAGGTTCAGTAAGTACACTACAGAGACGATGCGCCACAAGCTAGTGAGGAATACATAACACCAGGTACCCCACAAGGGCAACAGGCAGGGGGAACCTTTCACCAGGTCTCAGCCACAGACCCAGAGGAGCAGAGACCCAGCTGAGCACTCACAGAGACACAAGAATCAGTGTCCACTCTGTAAAGGAGCCACTAGGTCAGGGCAGCCAAGCCCCCTGTGCACCTTATCCAATTAGTCGCCTGCAGCAGCCGAGAAAACCAAGTTTAGCCAAGCCGGAGGCTACAAATGTTAACTCACAGCCGATGGGGTGGGGCCCCGTCTGGTGTCAGGTTGGAGGACTACAGCGAAGAAATGAAGTGGCGTACTCCACTAGTCAGCAACTCAGATGGACCCCAAATGATTTCACAGGGGGGGGGGCTCACCAGTATTGCCACGTAGCCCTGGTCGGGCATGCTAGCACCAGACTTCAGTGTACACTTGGGGAGCCTCGAAATACAGCCCCACAGGAGGCATTCGCTGCCAATGCACAGCCCTGATCATGTACAGGCACAAATATCCATCAGGGCTCTTGTCCAGATCCTGCTCCTCCAAATTCGACAGCAGTTTCAGCCGCTTCGCCGGGGCCGCTGATCACGCCTCCACTTCACCAGGGCTCACCCGTCCGCCTGGAGCAGGCGTTTCTTCCTGCGGGTATCCTGCCTCCACTGACCTTTGGGGCCCGGGCGTGTCTCCCATTCTGTTCACAGGGGCAGAGGAGGCAAGCGCTCTGTACTTGGGCCCCCTCCGCAACAGGAGGGACCCTTGGCATGGATCGCCACCTCTGTATCTTTTTGTAGGGCCACAAGCAGCCAGCCCGGCCCCGGCCACTCTCCATACTTGTGGCCTGCCTCATCTGGCCATCAGGGCCAGGGCCTGAGTCCCGCTCGGGCCCCTGGAGCAGTATGAAGGGTCTTTTGACCCTTGGGTCCTCTTCATATCAGAGGGGTCTGCAGAGCAGGCAGCCGCCCCAGCAGCATCTGCGGGGCCGCACTGCAGCACAGCATCGAACCCCAGGCACCAGTGGCAGCAGGGGTAAATGTTCCATACTTGGGCCACCTCTGCAATAGGAGGAGCACGTGGCATAGATCGCCATGTCTACAGCTCTTACAGGGCCTGCACCACGAGTGACTTGGCCCAGTTTGTACCCCTCACTCATGACTCACAGACATCGGCTGCCAGGACCCAGGCCTGCGTCCCACTTAGACTCTCGTAGCAATAAGAAGCGTTCCATTACACTCAGGCCTCCTGCTCAGGGGGGGTCCGGTCGAGTATGTAGGGGCCCTCGCAGCACTGCTGGGGCTGCACCGCGGCTGCAGCACAGCGCTGGCCCACGCAGCTCCTCAAGGAAATCGTCACTGGTGATCCTCCCCCAGCCCGCCAGTGAAACCAGCAGCGACGGACTTCATCAAATAGGGGGGTGGGGGGGGGAGTCAGGCGCCCCTAATGATGCCAGTGCAGTCCCAGGGACCCAGGATGTTAGCGGATGAAGCTGGGCTTGAACGAAGCTTAGGCAAGGAGGTCCATCTCAGCTGCCATCTTGGCCACGCCCAAAGAAAACATTGTTTACTATCTTTTCAAGATGGCTATCATGTTACATCATATAATTGATGCAATACACATAACGATGCAATGCATGTTGTGTCATCCAACATTGCAGCCATCTTAAAAGTAATGTAAGCAATATTTTCATTGCTTTCTACACTGTTAACATTGAATTTTGAACATTGTGAAGTAAGACAGAGTGGCTTTGCCAGTGCTTGCTTTCTCAGTCTCTTAGATCTTTCCTCTTTCTTCCCTTTGTCTTGATCTAAAATCTCCATTTAACACTCCTCTCGTGCTCTGTGTGCTTTTCACTTGATACCTCTCGATTGCTGGGTTCTGTATTTGTTACTTTCTCACCTCTATTTCTTTAAAACTACTCCCCTCCCTATTTCATCTTTCTTTTTCTCTTTTCTGCTCTCTTTATCTAACTTTTTCTCATTCTACCCTGTTCCTCTTCCTTATAATTTAGCAATATTTCTTTCACCAAGGAAACATTTCATGAGAAACTAACCACATAAGGAGAATCTTTTAAAAGCTTTTTTTAATAAAGAAATTTATCCTGGAGGACAGCAGGTGAACAAGCTATTCATAGCACAAGAAAGAGTTAGCGGAAGAAAAGTCTGCATATCACCAGAATAAAATAAAAAAATTAAATTAGCCAATGCAGCTTGGTCGTATGACTATCAGTGGGAGATCTTTCCTTATGCGATGTTAGAGTTATTAGCATGACATTTGCAATGGGAGTCAAATTTCTGATAAGATGAAATAGGAATGAATGTTGTTCAACGGTGGACTTGAAAATTATCAGAGAACTTCATTGGTCAATATATTGACCTTGGAAGATAACCCCGAAATTCGGAAGGCACAAACACAAGGAAATTATAAATCAGCATAGAAGCTGCTAGATAGAGGCACAATCCTCCACCCTTAAGAAACTCTTTAACAAAAAAAAAATGTTCATGAGAGGCTCAAAGGCTAGCAGAACGTTTGTGAAGAGCATTTGTAAATTGTGAGAATTTCCTTACAGAGATGATCAGAGGGACTGAGAGTAATGCAATATGAGATGAAGATACAAGAGAGAAAAAACAAATGCAATCTCACAGGATATGAGCCCGACTCCTCCGCATCCAATATGCATTATTTGAACATTTATGGTAAGCCTGGTGGCCAAGTAGTTAATCTCAGGAAGATATTTTTCTGCTTATTTTTGTATTTTTAAATGTTCATAGCTCATCTTTCTTGTCATCATTTTCACAATGCCCCAGATAATGGTTCGGTGACTAAAATTTAGGCCTAACATGGAGAGAATAGCCCAAAATAAATAGCATTTGCAGATGAGTTTTGGGGTGGATATAACTGAAAGAGGGGAGTCATGGGGTTCAGGTAAGTGGAGAGATTACTGGATACACGACACTGATGGGGTGGGTGTCATCTGAATGCAACCTTCTTTTCTGATGTTCATTGTTTTACTGGTATTTTTGCTCAACAGTAATGTATGCATGGACTTACCATTTGAGCACGTTGATCATATGTTACGTATTTTGCCTAATTGGAGAAGCATAAAGTGGGGGCAAAATGCTTATGTTAAAGAACAATGTACCCTAGATCAAAAAGGTGACTTTGCTTGACCCAATCGTATTTAGTTATCTGAGATTTTATCTGTGACTCGTCAATTGCTCTTCTCTTTTGGGGCCTGCAGCAGAAAGTGCTTACATATCAAAGATGGCCACTCCTGGCCACAGTAGTTACAGCCTCGTATTCATGGAATTCACTATAACAATTTGCCCTCCTAACTTGGGTTAGAGTTAGAGTTCCTGGATCTTAGACTTCATCAAGAGACTTCTAATACTTACCTTTATCTAAGGCATCCTTTGGCAATTCAGCTACTACACGAATGGATTAATGCCAAAGTCACTTTTATGCTCTGGAGTTACCCTTTCCACTGACAGATCTGACAGCTTTTTCTCCATACATACATACTCATGCATACTCATGTCTCTCCCACTGTTCCTGTTATCAGTTTTTATCCCCAACTGTCACTATCTAACTAGAGTGACCCTTAATGACAAAATTGCACCCGCCCAATGCAATATAGAGTCTTGCATCTGTCCAATATAGTTTATCAAATGCACATTTGGTGGTACATTTTTATCTGGATAAGTTAACATTGTGACTGTGCTGAAATGCCCCATTCTACACGTTTAATGGTTCAGCAGCATATTTAGTACCTACTGACAACATTAAAAAGAAGCCCAAAAGTCAGCGTAGCTTTATTGGAACTGAGGATATTCACTTTACACCATAACTGGATATCACAGAACACAAAATGGACTCAGAACAATATGGGAGCATGACAACATAACTCTACATTAGTTTTAGGTTCTACATTTAGACAGCTGCAAGGTTTTCCACATTACACAGCCATAATCAAGTTTTACACACACTTTTCTTTCCTAACAACAAAATTCAGTCCGCCTGTAGAAATGTATTAGTCACTCGACACTGCTCCCACAAACAGAATTTGGCTAGTAGCAAAGAAGTCCATGAAAGCATATCTTTTATGATGGGAATGCTCTTTTCTACATTTGGACTGTGAGCCCACAATACAAAATTCACTGCAGAATTGGGGAGATGGGGCACTTTGGAAGTTCTGAAGTTTGACAGACGGAACTCTGTGCGTTAGGGTGGCGGAGGACCTTTTGTCAGCCACCCTTACTGGCTACTAGCCACCAAATTTAGAATTTGACACTATGACATGCATACTATCATCAATTGTATTTCAGCCAACTGCATGTTTCATTGTGGTGCTTATAGTTTTACTTTTAACAGTTTCATTATGGGACCACAAGACAAGCATGCAAAGTGCTGTTGGCCAAAATTGGTCGGAGGTTGAATACATGACATGGAGCCACTCCTCAGCTATCTATTAAAACGTTTCAGAGTCGCCTACTCCATTTAAAACACCTCTTGTTTCAGGAGTACAACCAAAAGTATTCTCTGTTTTTTAAGGGTTCACACATTCATTCACATCATGCATTAAAATAAGCAATGACAAAGTGGATATTTTTTATTATGTGGAGTGGAAAGTTTTATACTGAAATTCACAAATAACAAAGGTGCAAAATGGGCAGCAGCAGCACAACCTTCACTAACACAAATAATAAGTTAAAGACAGGTGGCACAAGATGTTCTCTTACATACCCGACAGTTACAGCATAAAGTGAGTGAGAGACATTAAAGAACTGTTGAATAATTTTTGTAAACAGACATAAACATACAGAAAGTACAAAACTCTTGCAAGAAATAGCCAAACCTGTTATAGAATTACCATACATTCATGAACTCATATTGAATGATGAAAGCTTACCTACCTAATGTGGTTTGCTTTATCAGTGGGTTCTATATATTACACTAGGAAGCATTTAAGAGTACAAGTGTCCACTGGTTGTACACTCTCCTACTTATGGGTTTCTAGTTTCGGTGAGGTTTTATCACTTACGTCAACTTTTATGTACTCCCTTTGTTAAGCTGTCAGACCTATATCAAAATTTTATACGGGTGATCTAAACATTTTTTTTACTGGGGTCTGCCTACCACATGATTAAAAACAGGAGGGCTGAGCAACGGATACTACTTCTTTTTTCCATCCACATGTGTTTGTACTTGAATATTGCCCCTTTAGGCTCAGGCTTCTTCCCAGGGAATATAGTAGCTCACATCAAATATTGTGAAACAATCTTTCTAAAAAGGGCATGTTCACCAGCCTTAGATGGGGGAGGCACAATCGGGCAGGCCTCCCAACAAACTATTGGAGACATTGTCAGTATGCAGCATGTTCCCAGGGTGGGTCACTGTAATCACAGCCTGCACTATGAAACAGACCATGTCCATGCTGCTAAACCACACTCGCAACTGACTGGGTGTGGGCAGTGGCAGTGCATAGGCCTTGAGACCACCTACTATATGCATAACACCAAAGCATCTCCTGCCTCTTTGCAAGCACCAATAGGTTAGCAGTAGGCAGGCAGAGACCACCATATCCGATAATTCTCTGCAAACTCCCATCTGTGGTACATTTTGTCTGAAAAAGCAGTGCTATGGAGGCTTAGGCGAATAACTGACCTCCCATTCTTCAGCAAATGTTGATGACTGCCACTGTATATATAGCTGAAATATGAACTTTTACATAAAAAAGTGTATTTTGGATTGTTTTATTTTAGCACCTTAGATTGTACCACTGGTCTGAGGGGCCGTTATTAAAGTTAGAGAGCCATGCCATTTCTGCTGTGACAAATTTATTAATCACTGAAGAGGCAAGTCAGTTGCTTTGCTTTGTCCTATATAAAGCCTTTCAATTTTTATAGCTCGAGCAACATTATGGACTATTAAACCGTACACAAGTGAGGTTGGTGTACAGTGTGCATCCTGAATGTGTTTCAAGGGGCTCTCACGTGGTGATAATGGAAAAGGAAGCACAGTGGAGAAAAGTAATTGCCTAGGATCAATCTCTGTGGTTAAGCTTAGAAGCTGGGATTAAAACCAAGTTTCCTGATTCAATATTGTGCAATTCAGTCCTTGAATAGATATCACATTCTTTCCTCCTTCTGCCCTGATGAAAAATGTACTAGTGACCCAAGAGGTAAGTCAGTTGTCTTCTGCCCTTTACACAATGACTTTAATGTTGTAATAAATGGAGCAACATTATGGTCTATTAAACTATGTACAAGAGAGGTTTTTGTGCAGTGCACATCCTGACGTAAATTATTTCAAGTTGCTCTTAAATGTGATGATCACTGAAAAGGAAGCAAAGGGAAGAAAATTGCCCTGGGTAACACAGTTTGTTCGAGCTGGAAATCTGAGATTGAAACCAGGGTCTCTGGGTCTGGGCTCCACAACTAGTTTTGCCCTTGGTGAAATAAAAGCTTCTGACTGACCTTGAAATGTAATGCAGGGCATTTAAATTATCCTTTGTTTTTTTATAAGATGGGGCAACAACAGTGGAATCACCCTTATTCATACAACGGCAACACCTTGGGCAGAAACAGTGCAAGCATTTTTCCTTCAGAGGACAGGTACAGCTAGGGTAGCAGCGGCACAAACAGGTGCCAATCAGGTAACCACAGTGCAAGCTTTAGTTCCTCACAGAATAGGGATCAGGATGGCAGTAGCAGATCAAGCCTTCCTCTCTCACAGAAGGCAATAAGTGCAATCTTCCATCTCCTCAAAACAGATCCAGCAGTGTAGTACAAGCTTTCATCGCTCACAGAACATGAACGGATAAGGTATGAGTGACATGTAGGTTACAGACAGATCTTTGGAACAGGTGCTTAGCTTACTAAAGAGGAATGTATAGGTGGATGAGTGAGTGAGCATGTGAGTTCTGACACCTAGGTGATTCCACGTCAGCACCCTGACAGTCCTGCTGCTGTCACTCTGAGACCTGTTTTAATTTACACTTTGTTTTTCCACATATTGAGAAATTGCAGTGACCTAGTAGGTCATGGTTATTTGGAACAACTTTCCCACAGTTTAAGCAACTGTGCTCTAGGCAGGGACACCAGGTGTCAAACGCTTTGAAAAAGGTTCAAATGTGCATGCATCAGGCTGCACGAAATCCCAGCCTTGGTGCTGCACCTGCTCAAAATATTGAGGGGTGTTTAGAGAACTGTATATCTTTTATTTCAAAATGGGCCTAAAACAGAAGCTCAAATTTGTTGCAAAGAAATCAAAAGGACCCAGGCAAAGAGAAAACGGAGGACAGATCTAGGCCAAACAATGAGCAATTACAGATATTGCTAGCTCTAAGAAATGCCACTACTTTTATTACCTATGAAATTGAAGTTAGTCTTGAATATGTCATTTGATTTAACCATTAATTACACCTATTACATGCACTTGCCAACTCATCACCTTACAGTGTTTCTGTTCTCTGATCAGCCCTGCATAGCAACAACTGGAACATGAAACACCTTTTCCCAGTTCCACATAGACTTCATCAAATACAGAGATTGAAAACATGTGGAATGAGTGCAGGATACTTCAGTTAGAGAGAAGTAGGCATGTTTTTTTCTGATTAGTTCGTGTTTAAATCAGTATACAGCTCGAAAATGTATTGCTGTTTCTATATCGGTTAGACCTCTTCTCGAAAATGTAATTAGGTCCGTGTAGAATCCATTAACATTCTATTTACGTTCACCAAGGTGTTCATGGAAATGGAGTGAATTACTTTTTAAATATATAGTCATTAATTTATTTTCTCTGCAACAATGTTTTGTCCTTTATACTTTCAGCAGCAGATTTCATTTAATAGTAACATTAGAAGATGATAGAAAGGCATTGCTTATGGCTAGGTGGAGAGCCCAATGCAATCACGCTGTCTATAGTGTTGTTGGAATTGTAACGGGGGACTGATGGCTCACAATAGGATTTGTCACTGCAGCTTTACCTGGTGCACCACGACGGTCCAAACGCAGATCCTTTCCATTTGTAAAATGGAAATTATAATTGCATTCTTTATTTTGTTTTGATTTGATTAAAAGTCCTTAAATAGCACAATCGTAGAACCTGGTGGCAGCTGTACACTTAACACAGAACTAGTTAAACACCCTAATATGTGGGTTGACAGAATCACTGAGAGGCAAATACAAAATATCATATGTAAAGTGCTTAATTTGTGCTGGTGGTTGCAGATGATTGGTACCAGCACTCCTATTTGGTGGCCTGTACTTATTCTTCACGATCTGACGTGGGCCCATACCAGGAGACAAAAAGGCAGAACAGAGAGAAAGAAGGTAAAAATGATAAAAAATCAGATTCAAAGGTAGCAAACAGGAATGGAAAAAACAGCCTGGAAGAATGAGAGTGGGAAATAAAGAGAAACTAAGTGTCGGAAGGAAGCAGTATAAAGACGAACTAAGACTTGCTGATCCTGTTATTGGGCAACTAAGACATTCAGTAGGGTCACCAGGTCGCTCATAAGAAAAACTTTCAGCCTGCACATATTTTACAAATTATGCAGTGAATACAATCATGCAGGTGGAAAACGAACACATACTTACATGCATGAATCAGAGAGCAATGAAGCGAGTAGAGTCGTTAGCTCAAAAAAAAGTGCAAATTCAGGGCAGTAAATTATAGCAAAAACAGAACCTGGCACAAGTGCCTGGCAAAAATGGCATGTAAAATAGAAGTTATTAGCTAGTGCCACAAATTAAAAAAGTCATTAAGATCCTATGGCGACAGGAGTCAGCGAGACACTGTTTGGAATGTTTAACTGCTTCCGTGCAAAACATCCCATAAACATAATAAAAAATTGTCGGCAGAGACTGACAACTAAATGAAGGATTGCGGGCAGAAACTAAAAACTATCAAATGATTTGAGTGAGAGAGGAAAGATGGACATATGAAGCTGCCATATAAAACGGAGTACCAAAGATACATTGTTCAGAAATCCAAAAAAAGAAATTGTCCCAACATGTAAAGAAAACGCTAAACATTCCTTTTTAAAATTAATTCACACTTTGAAAAACAGTGCTCATTCCATAGTGAAGCAACGCTCTGAGAAGCAGTATAAATAGATTAATTCTCGTGAGCGTAAAACAACTATTCAAATTAACATAAAAAGTAAGCAAAAGAACCAAAGAGTGCATTGACTTTTAGTACATAAATCACCTTTGTAGTTAAAACAAACAGTACATTTTTACAAGATGCAAGATATTTGACAACTTATCAGTCAATCAAGTTGTATTTATAATGCGCAGCTTTTCACTCGAGACGGTATCCAGGCGCTTGCAGAAGGTCTCAATCAAAAAGCCAGGTCTGGAGCCCCTTCCTGAAGATGGTCAGCAAGGTGCGGAGGTGGAGGGGTAGGGTCTTCCAGGCTTTGGCGGAGAGATGGGAGAAGGAGCGTCCTCCGGCACGGCTGCGGCGAATGCGTGCGATCTGTGCGAGGGCTGTGGAGCAGAGGTTCCTGGGGGGAGGGGTCTATGGAAGTGCAGACAGTGGTTCATATAGGCGGGTCCTTGGTCGTGGAGGGCTTTGTAGGCGTGTGTCAGGAGCTTGAACTGGCATCTCTTCTGGACCAGGAGCCAGTGGAGGTCTTTCAGGTGCAAGGTGATGTGGGATCTCTTGGGCATGTTGGGGATAAGTCTGGCGACTGCGTTCTGGATTGTCTGTAGTCTTTGTATGAGTTCGGTGGTGGTGCCTGCATACCTATAGAACCATAAATCCAGCTACTTAAATCTCATATTAGAAATACGTTTCCATTGCTTTAATTAATATGGTGGCCCAACATTTTACTTTGTTTTTTCAATTCACCAAGATCTTTTGAACAAAAATGTAATAAAGCATCATTATAAATTTGCCTGTCATGAGACCTTTATTAGGTTACTATTGCAAGGCTACCTGGTGAATAACCTCGCGCCAGAGAGCATTGAAAGACATCAGACATTTTTGCAGGTGAAAGGACAAAGGCAGTAGTTATTTTTCAGAATACAATGGTTTAAAAGTATGCCTTTTGGGAGAGAGCACAATTGTCCATAATGGGAAATAGGCATGGTTACTCAAGTACAGTGCAAGTAGATTTCAGAGGAGAGTAGGCTGAGTTACTTTGACTTTGTCTGGATAGCTATGAGTTGCTTTCATTTAGGGTGTTTTATTAGAAGGATGTAATTCTCACAATCTGCATTATAATTCCATTCACATACACTGTTAGCCTAAAATGTAAATCTAGAAACAGAACATGACATTTTAGAAAGAAAGCATAGGACAAGCGACCATCTACCAGGAAAAACATTGTCTTCAAAAACAGGTGCCTGAATTAACAAGACTAGGCCCAAACACTTTTATGCGAGAACAATGTAACATAAATCACATTTTTCACGTTTTTGTCTTCTTACGATTGTCACATAATATTCACTTCACTGCATTTAAAATTGACATAGCAAATTCATTCCTCTCAGCCAATGATCTTTGACTTTCTGTTTTTGGGATCAGATGGAACAATCAGATGGAGTTGTGATCTAGGACCTAAGACACAAGCTTTGGAATCTGGACGCCAGAGTTTGAATCCTAGCTTCACCACTTGATTATATATTATGTCATAATATGTCATAGTGAGCATATCCCTTCATGTTCTTGTGCTCTCACACCGCTTATTTGTCACATGGAAGAGCTCAGAGGCAGTTTACTGTGCAAGTCGGGCAACACAAAACCTTGTATTCATTTCCTCTAGGCCAGGGGACTGCAAAGCTCCCAGATATCTTTGCTGTGAGTGAGTTGGTAACTCCACAAAAAACCCTATTGATTCAAAATGCTCCACTACTAACCCTATTATTATTATTTAATGATTTGTAGAGTGTACTGTAACCTAAAAAGCCATCCTGGCACACGCTAAATCAAAACTGCAGGAAAAGTGATCAGGAACCATTATTTGGTATATTGCCAGGTTCTCAGTAATTTCCTGAAAGCAAGGAGGTCAGACATAGTGAGAAGGGCATGGGGCAGATACTGTTACGGAGTTGTACTGCCTGGACAGAAAAATCTCGACCACAGTCTTGGAGATCTTAAGAACGATGGCATTTCAGGAGCAAAACCGTCTCAGAGGAGCATGATGTTGGAGTTTGATAGAAAACAAGGTCCTATCTGATAACAGGTCCTATGGGCCAGACAGAAGGACTTGAGTAGAATGCGATTCTGTACCGGCAGCCGGTGGAGGGAATATATTGTATGAGGCAGATAGGGTGATGGAGAACCCCAGAAGCTCTGGCTTGATGAAAGTCCATAATTGAAAAGGTTTTAAAATAATATATTTTTTTGTATATGACTGCTAGGCCTCCACCTGTCCTACTGACCCATGGTAGGTGCAGGATCCTATACTCATCTGGGCAGGCCATTTGCTAATTCAGAGTTAGAGTCACAATAAGCCAATGTCTCAGTTATAAAAAGAACATACAGCTTAGCAGAAGTAAGAAAGAAAAGTGTTTCAGTGGTATGTTTCTCCAGAGAACGTGCATTGATTAGTCAACCAGTTAGTTGACTAGGCCGCACCAAACGTACTGGTGTTGAGGTCTAATCTACCATGTGTGAGGAGTTGGTTGCTCCTTCTGGTGGGTTGTGGGGCAGATTAAAGTTGGTCGAAGCAGCGGTCTGCTGACTGTCTTCAAGAATGCCGCTAAGGTTCAGCAGCTGCTCTCTAGAATATCAGAGTGCTGCAGAGGGCTATGGACACTGGACTCGAATCCGAAGACAGGCAGCATGGCTAGCACTGTGCACGACCAGTACATGGATGGGCACAGATGATTTCACCTTTGATGCGTCCGCTGCTTGGCCGCAGCATGCAGATTTAAATATCTTGTCATGTGGGACAGAGCTAGAGTGCTTATCCAGATGACATGCTGCTTTGTGCAAAGAGAGGGTAAAAAATGGTGTTGAAACGATGTGTACTCTAATGCAGGTGATGTAGTGGAAATTTCATTTTATTTGTAGGGGTGCATTATAATCACACATGTAGCGTGCATCCGCATATAATCCTTTGTCGTGTAAACATGAAGTGTTAGGATCTTGAACGTAATAACGTGAAAAGTGATGTATTTAGGCCATTGAATGGTAACGTGGAGAATTAACGTAGAAAGTAAATGTAGCTAGTAGAAAACACTAATGTGCAACTGGCAATCCTTTATTTATTGAATGTGTTTATAAATGTGTCATTTTTCATGTAGGTTGGAATATTAACTGAACGTGTCTTGATTTTTTATGAATGTCCGTGAAGCTCATACGCCATTTTTTTTATGTTAGCTGAATTTGTAGGCTTGAAATGCATTTCCCTGGAAGCTCTCGCTTTAGAATTAACAGTTTGAATTTCATGTGTGCTGGGGATTTCGTTCTTTCACATGTTTGTGTTGCAGGTGGAAGAAGCGCCCATGTTAGCTAGAATAATGTCTTTGTTTTATTAGTCAAGCAAGGAGAGAAGGGGATACATAGCGAGCTAAAGTTAATAAGGGAAATGCATTAGCCTGGAAGCTCTCGCTTTAGAATTAACAGTTTGAATTTCATGTGTGCTGTGGATTTCGTTCTTTCACATGTTTGTGTTGCAGGTAGAAGAAGCGCCCTTGTTAGCTAGAATAATGTCTTTGTTTTATTAGTCAGGCAAGGAGAGAAGGGGATACATCGCGAGCTAAAGTTGATAAGGGAAATTGTTGTGTTTTCACACCAGAGAAGGCCTGGGAATCAAGGTCAGCGTGTTGCAGTTCAGGAACTACACTGTCCTGTGTGAAAAGTACCTATGAGATCGTGTTTGGAGTGGATAGCATGACCCACAAGGACTCTTGGGAAAATACCTGTAATATTGGAATGTTGCAAGTAGGGAAAGTGCCCACTTCTTCTCTGTCTTTGGAGAGAGAGCATCTTAGAATGAGCTCTGTCTCGATAGCTTTATGCTATTGGACACATCGATGGTGGAGAGACTTCTTAGGAAGACTCCACATGCTGACACCTTTTTTTTTCTTTCCATGAAGAAGCTTAAGAAGGGATGTCATTTTAGCATTAGTGTAGGGTAGATTGATGCTTTATATTCATCAACTCTCGATGCAGGGAAATTTGGACTCATGCTTTCTGATCCTCTGCATCCTATTTCTTGAGTTAATTGTATTGGGCATGTTGCATCCACTCAACTTTATTTGCAGATTTGGCTTTATGCTGATTCCAATGTATTTTTACACTCTCGTTTTGAGGTGTCCAGTTATTTTTGGCTTTGTAATAAATTAACTAACTTTACATAGTTGTCTGTGGTTACTATGGGGCACATGCATCAAAAATGTCATTTGCGATTCCTAATTAGCAAATATTAAGGATTCGCTATTAAGGAATCACAAATGCCTATGCATGTAGGAATTCGTACAAAAATAGCGAATCCCTAAAATTCCTTAATTGCGACTCGCAAATTGCGAGTCGCAATTAAGGAATTGCTACCCATTCATTCCTATGGGCCTACAGGCCCATAGGAATCAATAGAAATTGCATGCGCAATTTGCGAGTACCCAATAGGTACTCGCAAATTGCGCATGCAATTTCAACGGTGCAAGGGTTCCAAAAGGATACCCTGTTGCACCCCTGAATTTACAAATTCACCACATGTTGCGCACACACATGCCCGAAGGACATGTGTGTGTATCATGTCACTTTCAAAAATGCACTTTAGTGCATTTTTCAGAGAAATCGAATATTATCATCAACTTTAGATTGGTAATTTGCGATTCTTATTAGCGAAATCGCTAAATTATTTTGTTTAATGCATTGAATTTAAGGAATCACAATTTGCGATTCCTTAAATGCAATCGCAATTTAAGTAATCGCAAATTTTGCAATTACTTAAATTGCGAATTTTGCATTTGGGATGATGCATCCCAAATGCAAAAATACTGGTCGCAAAGGGGCAGAATCTGAGAATCTGCCTGTTAGCGACCGGTTTCTCCTTTGATGCATGTGGCCCATAGTGTCTAGAGAAATTCCTGTTGAATTGATTGGCATTATTAATGATTTTCTCCCCTCCACGCTTACATGCTACTAAAAAGAACCATCAGATTGTGATTCTAGAACAGGTCCAAAACCATTGGGCCCAGCCCTTTCACAGGTCTGCACTAAAAAACAAAATGCCTCACTAGATCAGCATTCAGAAGGGCAGTGAAACAGTAAAAAATTTCAAGTATCATTAAAACAGAGCGGCGTGGACATTAAGGTGCGGCATGCGAAATTTGTCAAACGTGAGGATTTTTGGACCCAAAATGGCGGCTAGAGGCTGAGTCTTCAACAAATTATCCTGTTTACGTCAATGAATCGTACTTTTCACTCTAACACACACTCTACCCCAGTCAATTACATGTGGGTGTGTTATGGATACATCATCATAGACATGCAAATCGCCCCAGCTCGGAGAATGGGCAGGTGGACAGATGGAAGGAGGGCAAGACAGCGGCAGTCATCCCCATCGGTGCAATAGAATGTCTGAAAGAAAAAGTTAAACACATTGTTCTGCGATTAAAGCGTTACTTAATGAATAGATAATTAATCTAACGGTTCAGCACTTATTATCCACAGTAGATGATGTTTCATGGAAGTGCTTATTGAGAGTTTGTTTCTCAACCAGGAGGGATTTGAGGGGATTGAGGGTGGAGAATGTGAGGGGTAGGTGGAGTGTCAGAAGGAGCTACAACCAAAAAAGGTTGACCCTCTATTTTCTTGGCCCAGACCCCACAAACAAATAGTGGCAGCACTATGGGTGGGCAAGGTATGTTTCTGACTCCTCCAGTAACAGCCTGAAAGCATTGCCAACTTGATTGCTCACAGCCATTGCAGTGCATCTCAGTACAGCTGTACATTTTTCTTTACAGGTTCGTTACCAGGATAAATTAGGCCTCAATGAAGAATTCAGCACACTTATCTGGCCCAACACATAGGTGCAGATTAAAAAGTGCGCCTAACAGACAAAAATACCATTGGTTGTGAAGACTTTGTAATAGCGTAGTTTTGGGTGCTTCCTTATTTTTGCCTGCCTGTAGCTTGCAGAGTTTTTTGCTTTTCCCACATTTACGCATTTGTGTATTTTTCTCCTACGCGTGGTGAGTGGGTGCTCATAACTCACAAGCAGTGTTTATGCAAGTCCTTTATTTTTTTATCTATTGCTTACCAGCAATCTAACCCCATTATGTGCTTGAAAGTCATAACCATTATATATGTGTTTTTCCTCATAAGTACTCTGCAACGGTTTCCCACTAGTAACTCATGAGCTTTTTGATTTTAAGTGCGTGCTTTGATTAGCTTTTAACGCAAATAATACTAATGTAAACCTAGTGAAAAAAATGCATGCGAAAATCCCACTCTTCATACTGAAATATGGGTACTAAGTGTGTGTTTTTGCATGAATTATGCATACTATATGTAAAAAAGCAATGCGACTGTCAGTGTTGGACTGGCCTTTCGGACAGCCTAGCACTCTGGCATTGGCGGCAAGATGAGACAGTTTGAAAGACAGAGTGTGGGCTGTTTTTTTGTTCAGTGAGCCGTGACAGAACCGAAAAACACCATCCCACACACCAGTGCTTAATTTGTAAAAGAATAAGTGCTCGGGCTCAAAGTTTTGCTCAGAAGCTCATACTAGCGAATGTCAGGGGTGCTGAAGGCTGCACAGTCTTAATTCCACCTGCTGTCCCTTTCATCCAGCTCCAGGCACTCCCTGCCCCTTAATCTCATTTTTTCTGTTTCTTTATACCTTCTTTTTCTGTTTCTTTCTTTTCCTCCTTTTCCCTTTTTGTGTTTTTCTCTCTTTCTCTGTGACAAAGTCTGCGGAGGAAAAAGAAGTGCTGGTCCGCAAAGATGAGCGCCAGTGGGCTTCACTGCCACAGTAGCCTTTTCAAGCTGGCTTATTTGAGAGTGTCAGATTGCCAGAGTCCCTGAAATGCCAGTCTAAAACTGGTGACCTTGCACACCATTGAATATGGCTCTCACTGCTCCTAAGGCATAACACCATCCGAGATGACCGCGTATTCAGTACGGAAACAATGAACTCGTTGCTGTGAAAGTTGCACGTTTACGCTCTAGACTTTATTCCCTAAGTCACGTGTCAGCTGTACTCTTTCGTGGTTCTTCACCTTTCCGTTACCCTTTACCCACCGAAATAAAAATATCTTATTTCCTCTGCGGAATACCAAAATATTGCTTTCTATGACACGATAATCCTGTTAATGTGATTCATCTTCAAATTGGAAGCTGTCGAGGTCTAGCAACAATGTAAGAACCTTAATTAGAAGCAGAGTTCGAGAAAGAACGGCGCATTTGTTAGAAAAATAAGCCCTGGCCCCGATTCCTTCATGTGCCAAGATTTCTGTATCTACCTACTGTGCTATGAAGTGTTCCAAGTAATACATTTTTTTACACCTGCTGCAGAGTCCTTAGGTACTAATGCTGAGGTTTTTTTTTTTTAGATTGGGTTTGTTCCAAATTCCCAGCAAGGTTCTTGTTTGTATGTATTACTGTATAGCAATTCCCTAGCCAAATAGCTGCAACAGAGCACTGTTCAGGGTCAAAGACAAGCATTACAGTCAATGAGTGTTTGGACAGGTAGCTGGTTTCTGGACGCAGAAATGCCCTATCTTATGGTTGGGCTCGATATCTCCGATCCCCATCAATGGTCTGAGCGGTCAAAGATCTGTTTTTAGGCTGGTAAGACAAAACCTCCATTTTGCCGATGACCACTTACAGATAGGTTAGCATTTTTTGTATTGGGTACATCGGAGATCTTCAGTTGCACGGTCTTCAGTGTGAGATGTAAAATAAGTCTTGGATCACTTTGCACTCTGAGACTTGTAGTCACACATTTCTACTGTATCAAATTAAAGCCATGAGCACCAAAATGCTGAGTGATGTGACCCATTAGTCCAGGACGTTCAGAATATCTCACACTGGGTATGGAGCAAATGGAGATCTCCAGCATTTTTAAGTTCACCTGGTTACTCAATTCTGCTGGTGGCACCAGGTGTCCTAGAACTTCACATCAATTGGAGCAAAACAAAATTCCATCACCCATAAGGAATTATGTTGGTAAATAAGTGATAGGGCATGTTTACCTTGTTACACTGAAGTATCTGGTCCTTCCAGAAATATTGTTAATTCTTGGTTTGTCTCTTCAGCAGTGCCAGAGCTGGTGTGAGAATTTTGCATATTTGCAATGCTTTGCTACAGTGTTACCCAGAAATGTGATCATATTTGATCCTAGCAGAGGGCACTCCTGTTGGTGGCATCTTTTCCAACCACCTACTATTAAATGGCCCTTGGACTGGCTCTGAGCAGAGCATTCTTCATGTTGCATTAAGAGAAGAGGATCCGTCACTAGTTCCACATGCGATAGTCTATGGTTCACTTGAACCCAACTGGGAGTCCAGTTACAGTTGTGGATGTTCATAAAGGGAAAAATAAATTCAGAGAAAACTATCTAATGAAATGCTAATTTCAAAAGGAAATATGTCAGGGAACAGTCTTGGCACCAGTTGGTTCATTGTTGGGGGACTCTTCTCCATTTCTAAATCTATAATCAACAATACTACTGTAGAGATTGACTGTGTTAGATGGCATTGGTCTTTCATCCAGTTAGATGCCGGAACCTACTATAGTCAATATATTTCATCATCACCTCAACCATATTATCACCTCTCTACTTGACATGATGGATACTAGTATACTCAACATTGTGCCATTTGCAAGTATTTCAATATTATTCTCAGGAGCTCTATACTTTAAATCTCCACTAATGAGCACCATTTCCTTAAAATGTCTGCAGTCAATATGTGCACTCTCCCTGCATAGTTTGCAAACAATCTCAGATACTCCTTGTCAGGAAGTGAGATAACGCCACCAGTACATCTTCAGAATTCAATTTCAGTTGCTCTATACCTGCATCTAATGACTCGGCTACAGCAATTAGTAATCTTCCCTGGGCCTCCCCTAATGGATTTCATAGCAGGCAAGCGATGCATTTGAGCCTTTGAGTTCACAGCTCACCTTTTGCAAACGACTATTTCAGAATTGTTCACAAATTCCAGTGTCTCAGAGGTACATCTAGCTTTGTTATACCAGTCAGAAAGTCAATACAAAATTCTAATGGACTTCTGCAATTCGTCAGGCTCTATCTACCCATGTCATCCTTATGGACCCATCATGACATCTTTGCCCACCTATCTGCATCAGATTAAATTACAGGATGCCTGTCTTCTAGTTGGATTTGGCTGCTCTCATTGTCATACTTGTCAGCAATTCTTCTGTTTGAACCCAGCAACGTTTGGTAACTTTAAAATCCCTATTATTTTACCTCACAGACTAACATTCAAACAGCATAAACTTGGAGGTGGTGGCACAACCTATAATATCCAGTGCTTAATTTCAGCCTGTGAGAGCGGGTAGGGGCCACCAGCACTCATTTTTGGGACAGACACTTATTTTTTCTTTGAGCAAGAGAGGGAGAAAAACATAAAAGGGGGGAGAGATGGAGGAAGACAAAAACGGAAAAACAGTGACAAGAGGAGAAAGCAGGGATGAAAAACAACCTGCAAGAGTTCGAAAAACTGGCATAAATAGGGAAGGAGTTGGAGGTGGATTTTAGTGGCATGCAGCCTTAGTATTCGGCATTCCGACCTTCGAATGTGCCAGCCGCAGGCATCTGAGCAAAACTTTGTGCCTCTACACTTATTCTTTTATTAATTAAGACATTATAATATCTGTGCCTTATTCACACAATCACCTTCGTTAGCCACTTTCTTGAGGTTTGGGGCTAACGCTCATGCATTTCATTAGAATCTTCTTTTAGGCTGTAGTATGGCCATAACGTGTTGGTTGAACATGTACTTCTCTCCAGGGGCTGCTCCTCCATTTGAGTGGAGGAGCGTCGCCCCACAAGCCCAGAGCTGAAAAATAAAACAGTAATAAAGTTCATTTATTGCCGTTTTAATTTTCAGCAACCTGTCCTGATCTAAGTGTCAGGACGGGGTGGGGCCAGCGCTGCCGAGTGGCAGCAGCAGAGAGCTATGCGCTTTAAAATGCGCATGTCTCTTTGGACGGCGGTCTTGGGCCTGCTAGCCAGACATGCGCATTTTAAAGTTCTCTAACCAAGCTGTTTTAGATAGCCGAGTTACAGAAAGCGCAGGCCTCCAGTGCTCCTAGGAGCACTGAGAGAGACCACTCTATCCAATCCTGGCGCTGCTTTCATGCTGTGAAAGCAGCGTCAGGATTGGGTAGTGCAGTTTATTGCATCAGGAGCTTCCGTGAAGAGAGTAGACACCCGAGGGAGGAGGACGTCGTGCTGCAAGATAAGCCAAGGTTATATTAATTATTATTAATCTTTTTGTGCCCCCCGCCTCACCACCCTTGATACAAGCCAGCCGCCACTGCTTCTCTCTGGACTAGAAGCAACAAAAGACAAAAGAGTAATCACAGTAAGTGGTTGCAAATTGTGCACCAACTTTTTACAGTCAGTCTTAACATTTGAGATGCGACTGATCTACTAATTCTGCTCTGTTCAGTGGGGGTTGATTGAACCGGCTGGGAATATGGTAACACTATACAAAAATAATGTGCGCAATTTTTATGAAACTACTTCTTTTTCATGCATGGCAAATTCTTGCCCCTTATTGTCATTTCATAGTACTTCATAGTTTCCCATTCTACTTGGAAAAGCAGAGGCACTAGCAGACTAGGGGATAAACATCAAATCAGTGGAGGAGATGAAATATCCTCCCTTCTTGAAGAAGCACCCACTTATTCATATAGGCATTTTCCAAACACTGCCTTGACCAATAGGTCTTCCTTTAAAAGGTCAGAAAAATATTAACAACATGGCCATTAACAACTTGCCATAATACTAGGCTGCAACAGCAGCAAGACAAATAGATCTGTCCATTTTCCTTTACTAACTGCTCAGAGGTCATACTCCGCAGAGGAGCAACATTGGTATCCCTGACAGATGAAGTCCCTGAATGGATCAACTAGGAATGGATAATGAAATTATCCCTACTACACCTACAGCAGAAACATTGGAGTCCACCTTTAAGGGAAGTCTAAAAATTCTTTCTTGGAGTATAGCTTATTTGTGCTCTTAATTATCAAATGAAAACTGGAGGAGGATGATAATGAACTAGGACTTAATTTGTTGCCAAGAGACCTAGATGCAAGAGGGTTTTTGCATTGATGGTTTACAAATCTTTTTCAATCCAGCAAGAGATTTTAATATTTCAAAATGTCATTTTAGTGGCCAACCGGTCTGCGGTCTAGCAGAAGGGTGTAGAGAGGATATTTCAAATTTTAAACACTCTCCATATGGTTAGGCGCTAAATAGCTTAGTTATGAAGAATAAGTTGGTTTTGCCAGCGATTTTCCATCAGGTAAAAACTCACATATCCCAATTTGTACAGGCTCGGGTCACGGCACAATCATAGATTATATCTTATTATCTTACACTTTATATTCCCTGATAGTGGATTTTAAAGTCATATCAAATTGTATAAGTGATCACAATAGTACTCATTATAGATTTTAATAGGATAGAGAAAGCTAACCACTCAGAAGAATTTGATATGAATTTTTCCAGAAATAGCGGTTTGAGAATTAAATGGGATAAGGTTGACACAGCAAATTTTATGAAAGATTTAATTATAAAAAAAATGGAGTAAGCATCAGGATAGGTCTTTTGCTAGAAGCAAACCCAGAATCTATTTTGGATAGTTATAGAGATATCTCGCACCTAACGTACAATGGATGCGTTTTTAAAGGTGTGTCCACCCCTCCCTGCTACAACTACTGAGTCTGGTCAGGATGGGGGGCAGACAACTTTCAATGCCGCTGCAACTTTTCCCTTCTGCTCTAGTGAATCTACATCCAGCAGTGAGAGGTTGATCCCACCGATCCTCATCTTACCTCCTCAACTGGATCATCCGGGGGTCCCAGTCCCAGTGGCTCATGTAGCAGAGCCTTCAGTGGTCTCTCAGATATCGTCAAGTCACAATATCTTCCAGCTGCTCAGCTTCTGTGCCTTGGTAGGTTGGAGCTCGCTGCTACTAGTGGGAATGGTTCCGGAGGCCATTTTTTCATTTTCAGATCTCTCTGACAGTGATTTGGATGAAGGTCTTGAGCAGGCAACCCATTCTGTACTGGCCTCCAATGTCCGAGATGACCCCTCCAGGGTTACATTGGGGCACTCAGTTCCCTCCACTTTTTTATCCCAACAGAGGGGTAATGGGGTATGGCCCACCCGCGGATTTAGCGGAGGGTCTTGCATCTGCAGTGCTTGATCAAGGCCTAAGATCCCGTTGCCCCACTGGAGGTGGAAGACTAACTGTTATGAAACCCTGATGGAACAGAGTTGATGCCTACGAACCGTTCTCCCTTGGGGGGCTCATCCCTGCTCGCACCATCTGGCTCTAACAATCTGGTGGCCCCCGCATCCCCCCTCTGGATCTCCACCCACTGCCTCGAGACAGGATTCCCCTACAATAGGGGCCATTTTTCATCTTCTTTTGCAGCACAGAGAGGAATATCATTAAGGACTCAGTGGCATTGAAGGCTGCCCCCCCCATAGACTCATGTGGTTCTCAGTAAACTACTGAAAAATATGGATATTATTCCGTCAAGATTGGGGGTTATGGAAGGCTCCCAGAAGACTCTCCAAAAAGCAGTGGAATTCAACAGCCTGGGGGTGGCTCAGCGCGAGCAGCAGATTACCACCATGTCTTCAAGGGTGGAGGACTTGGAGAACAGGTCACGTCTGAACAATCTGCTGTTTTTGGGGGTTACAGAGGGGGCTGAAGGTGATGACCCTGTGGATTTTTTCTTTTTCAAAATTGTATTGAGATCAGAAAAAGCAGTTACAGTGGTACATCAGTGTTAAACAGTGGTACAGAGCATCTACCCTGTCAGTTACATGAATAAACATCAACGCATCCAGGGGCAAAATAAGTGCATATCCATACATCCATCGACATTTAACCCACACCTAACAGAGCCTTGAGCATAAATAAGTCCAAAGAATGCAGTGGTTAACTGATTGGGCTTCACACCAAATAGCGGTGCCAGATTCCAGCCAAATTAACGCTGTCAAGTGGGGCCATCACTTCAGGCTCCCCCGTCTCCTTATTTATTTATTTATTTATTTAAGCAATTTGTAGAGTGCACAAATATCCTTGGGTGTCTCGGCGCTGCGGACTGTGTAGAGGATGGGTCCAGAGGTGAGATGCCTAGTGATTGAAAAGCCACGTCTTTATGAGCTTCCTAAAGGCAAACAAAGTTGGGCAGGATTTGACATGCAGAGGAAGGGTGTTCCAGAGTTTGGCAGTGGCGACAGTGAATCTTCTGTCACCCCAGGAGACTCTTTTCGTTCGAGGAATCATGAGTAAGTTGGCCGTTGATGAGCGCAAGATTCTATTGGGAATATACCCACACAAGGCCTTCTTCAGGAAGTCAGGTCCAGTTTTATGAATGGCCTTAAAGGCAATGCAAAGAGCTTTAAATTTGATTCGGCTTGTTATTGGTAGCCAATGCAGTTTTCGAATTGTTGATGCAATTGATCGATATTTGGGAGTGCTAGTTATGATTCCAGCAGCCGAGTTCTGTACCATCTGCAGTCGGTTGGTGGTCTTTTTCGGGGCGTTAAGAAAAAGGCCATTACAGTAATCGATTTTGGACATTACTAGAGTACTGATAAGGGTTCTTCCAGCGTTGGGTGGAAGAAAGGGTAAGAGATTTTTTATCATCCTTAGTGTGTAAAAGGATGACGAGATGATTGCATTGGCATGAGATGTGAAAGTTAGTTTGTCGTCAAACATGATACCTAGATTTCTAACTTTCGGTACCAGCGGAGGTGGTAGACCCAACTCGGTGGGCCACCAAATGGAAGACCAAACCGGATAGAGTTTGCCAAAAATTAAGACCTCCGTTTTGTCGGAGTTCAACTTTAGGCAGTTGTTGGCCATCCAGGTACTGATGGCAAGCATTCCACTTTGGAATCTAGCCGCCACCGCTCCTCCATCATTGTGGATTGCTAGCACCAATTGTGTGTCGTCGGCGTATGAAGTAAGACCCATCCCATGGGTTTTGATAACCCTGGCCAGGTCCGACACGTAGATGTTAAAAAGTGTCGGACTCAAGGATGAACCCTGTGGCACACCACATGGGAGGGTAAAAGGAGAGGACTTATAGTCGCCGAGACTCACTAGTTGTGTGCGATTAGAAAGGAAGGAGGCTAGAAGATCTTTGGCTTTAAGTTTGATACCAATGTTTGAGACACGACCGATCAGGGTGGCATGATCGACCGTGTCAAAGGCTGCTGACAGGTCTAGCAGCACAAGCACAGCCGTACCACCTTGGTCTAAGATTGTTCTAATTTCATCTGCTTCTTTAATGAGGGCAGTTTCTGTGCCGTGACCCTTCCTGAAGCCAAATTGTGTTTCGTCCAGGAGGTTATTGCTTTCAATGTAGTGGGTCAATTGTGAATTCATTAATTTCTCAAATATTTTGGCTGGGAAAGGGAGGTTTGCAATAGGTCTGTAATTTTTTATTTCAGAAGGATCTAGGTGTTGCTTCTTCAGTAGCGGCTTGATGATAGCTCTTTTCCATGCCGCGGGGTATATACCTGTGTTAAACATGGCTTTACAAATGTCTGTTAGGTTTGGGGCTAAGGTGTCAGGAATCTGTTTTAAAATGGCAGGAGGGCAAGGGTCAGTAGGGGAACCTGACTTGATGGTTAAAATAAGGTCTTTTACCTGGGTTGGTGAAACTTGAGTGAAGATGGAGAAAGAGGGGGAGTTTTCCTCATTATCAGAAATAGCCATTGAATGGTCAGGTTTAGGTTGGGCCGCGAAGTTAACGTATATGTTACCAACTTTCTCTAGGAAAGAATTTGCGAGGGCATTGCAAAGGTCTTGGGTGGGGACTATTGGAAGATTTATTGCCGAGCCTGACAATTTAGAGACTACTAGAAAAAGCTGCTTGGTGGAATTTTGGGCCGATTCTATCTGATTGAGATAGTATTTGCTTTTCTCCAGTATAATAAGGTGTTTATATTTGGAGATTGCTTCCTTATAACGAAGTTTGTCGGTGACGTAGTCTCTGCGCCAATGTCTCTCGAGGTTTCTGCAGCGCTGTTTTTCAAGCCGGAGAGCCTCCGAGAACCAGGGGGCAGAAGGAGTGGATCTGTTTTTGGAAATGTTTTTCAATAGTACTAGGAGGTTGAAGGCATTATTAAGCCACTCAGAGTAATTAGATGAGGCAAGGGAAGGATCTGGTGTGGGCTCGTAGTTGGTGGATGACAGATGTGTTTTGAGGAGTTGCTGATCTAAGCAACTCCAGGCTTTGAATTGAGTAGGTGGGGTGGAGATGGTGTATGGAAGGCGAGTTATTTTTGCCTGAATATTAAACAGGACTGCCCAGTGGTCAGTCCATGTTAGGTGCATAGTTTTTGTTAGTGATATTTGGCTGTTGCTAGTGAAGAGCCCGTCGAGCGTATGACCGGCTGAATGAGTGGGGCCGGTCACCAGCTGACGTAGGTCTGCTGCCTCCAATTCTGTAATGAGGGTTAAGGTGTCATTATCGTCAAGGGATTCTAGGTGAAAATTAAAATCACCCAAAAAGGTGAAGTCTGATTCTCCTGCTAGAGGTTCCAGGAAGCTACCTAAAGCAGAGAGGAACTCCGCTCGAGGGCCTGGAGGACGATAAAGAAGGGTACCTTTGAAAGTTTGTGAGTCATTGAGCGTTATAGAGAAAGTTACGGCTTCACAGGTCATGGTAGGAATTATTTCTGTCCTGACTAGATATTTGTCTCGATATATAATTGCTAATCCTCCTCCTTTTTTAATGGTTCTGTCCTGTCTGAATATGCAATACCCTTCCGGGGTTGCAGTGCAGAAATCGGGACCAGAAGATGGGTCTCCCCAGGTTTCTGTAATGAATAATATGTCCAAATTTTGATCCAACCAAGTAGCGCTGATACAGGCCCCAAAAGCATTTAGGGCAGTTCTGGGGTGGTAGTAAATCACTATACAGTTCTGATTGTGTATTGCAATAGACCATATCTTTTGACCAGTCTACAACAGATGGCGCAGGCCCTCGAGCCCAGTGCAACGCAATCCTGTTATTTGCAAGCAATAATCCCGTATCTATTAATCTACGCACGTCTTTCTGCAATCGCCTTGTGTAACCCAGTAGGGCCAACAGCAGGTCCAATGGCAGCGGAGAGCCAGTGATTTTGCTCAACATCTGAAAAATTAGTACCCAGTACTTTGCGATCGCTTGGCACGACCAGGCAATATGCAAGAACCCAGCCGGGCTAGCTCTACAGCACTCACATTCTGTGGTACCTTGTAGGCCATATCGATGCAACCTCTCCAGTGTATAATAGACTCTATTAAGGAATTTAAAGTGTATGAGACGGTGTCTGCCGTTCAAGGAGACATGTTGCGTGACCTCATAACAATACCACCAAGTGGTGTTATTGAGCGCCACCCCAAGATCATCTTGCCAGTCCAACCTAGCCTTGGAGAAATAATTCCTATGGTAATCTTGAGACATATTATAAATACTGGAAACAATCTTACTAGGGGAATCCACACAATCGTCATTCTTGGAAAGAAAAGGAAGCTAGCTCAGGCAGCTCCGACAAGTCCTCCCCGAATACCTCACGAAGAGCATGCCTCACCCTATGGAAGTGAAACCGTGCAAGTGGTGTACAGGCGTGCCCTTCTACTAGAAACCTAGGCCCACCCGCGGGCTTTGCCCTCAGAGAACAGCTCCCCAATTTTGGTAATGTTAAGTGTCGCAACAGCATGGACCTCTTCCCTTTCTCTTCATACCGGCAACCAGTGGCACCATTCCACCGGAGTTAAGGGAGAATTTAGCACATTGCCCGCCTGCCTCTTTAACAGATTCTGTCATGCATGAGTTGTAGAGTTGACGGAATCCAAAATACCAGCCCACCTAGATGGAGCATGAAACAACAGCAACGGGAGAGGAGAGGGAGCCGCCGCAACCTTTTCAATCTGCATATGTGGGAGGCCAGTCTGCTCGTGAACTCAGTAGTATGCATGCAAGCTCTGTGACGCACGATAGTATAACTCTAATCCGGAGCCCCTAGACTCCCCATGGAGTAGGGCAATGTAAGAGTATCCCACCCAACAAGCGAGTGTTTCCCAGCCCAGGTCAGCTTCACTAATAGGGAACAAAGGACCTTGAAAATGTGCGCAGGGAGCACCAACGGAATGTTTAAGGACAAGAATAAAAATCTTGGGAGCACCACCATTTTCATAAGGGATATGCGACCCAATAGAGACAAGGGCAGGCGGATCCAGCGTTCCACATCCCCCTCTAGCTTAGCAATCGCTTTACCATAGTTCTCGCTAAGGACCGACTCCGAACCTTTTTGAACTTGCACGCCCAAGTAGCGCACCGGCTCAGATGTCCACAAGAGGTGGTGATCTAATTCAATAGGCTCGATGGCTGGGGTCAAAGGGAAAATAGTTGACTTAGTCCAATTGATTTTAAGGCCAGAAAGCACCCCGTATTTCACCAACTCATCCAGCACCGGAGACAGATTGAACTCTGGATCTCTGATATACAGAAGTGTATCTTCAGCATAGGACTACACAATGAGATTGTATTTAGGGAAGCAGATCCCCCTGTGCCCATGATATTCCCTTACTGCTAGGGGCTCTGCCACTGGGGCGCATAGCAGAGATTGTATTGTTTCCACCTCTCTGAGAATTAGTGATTGACTGATTTAATAAAAATGTATTACTATCCGGGGGGCGTGGCTAAGCTCGCAGAGGCGATAATGGGCAACCCTGACGAGTGCCCCTAGAGATCTTGATAGGGGCAGTGACTATGTCACCAACTCTTACCCTGGCTGTGGGGGAATTGTAGAGGACCGCCACCAGCTGTAGGAAAACATCTCCCAGCCCCATCCGCCTCAGCACAGCCTGCATGAAGGCCCACTCAACCGAGTCAGAGGCCTTTTCTGCGTAAAGGCTGCAGCAGCTTTGATCTCCGGCTTGATGTGCTGTATCGCTCCAAACACAGTCCTGAGATTGTATGACAAATTGCGCTCTGGCACGAACCCCGACTACTCCGGCCCAACCAAGAGCGGAACCAGCGGGGCCAGCCAGTTAGCTAAAATTTTAGCAAAAAGCTTGGTGTCTACATTAAGAAGTGACAGAGGTCTGAAGGACGAACATTTATTAGGGGGTTTACCTGGCTTCAATAATGTAACTATTAAGGCTTCTCTCATTGAGGGGGGCATCTTCCCGCCCTCCCCCATCTCTTCAAAAAGTGTAATCAGGTGCGGAATAAGCAGCTCCTTAAACTCTTTATAGAAAGCGACAGTAAGGCCGTCCTGCCCAGGGGCACTTCCAACCCGCATTGCATTAAGCGCAGCAAGTACCTCGCTAGCATCCAAAGGCCTCATTAGGTGCTCCCTGTGCTCATCAGTCAACCACGGCATTTGAATGTGTTCTAAATATTCTTGGATTGCTGCCCCATCAGCTACCGCTCTAGAGTGATACAGATCAGAGTAGTACTGGCTGAACCTATCTGCTATTCCAGCTGGATCCCTCAGTAGTTCACCCCTGCAGCACACAACACAGACACGCCTCCTGTTTCCCGCCTATCTTGCAGCAGAGCCGCCAGAACTGCACCCGGCCTCTCTCCTTCCCCATATGTTTTAGCCACTGCATATTTCCCCATGTGCTTCACCTCGCTATCAGCAGTTTCATGATATTCCTCCAATTCATTTTTCAAATTTTCCGAGGCCAGAGTGTCACCGCCTGCCAAGACAGCTCGCTCCAGGTCGGCCAAGCAATCCTTAAGAGCAGCCAATTGCCTCCTGATGGAATGAAGGACCCCAGAGTGCTTAGACATGGCTATCCCCTAATAAAGACTTTAAAAGTCTCCCATACAGTGGAGAACTGTCGAACAGAGCCAATATTCGTATCAAAAAAACTCTCTATGGCCTCGGCTAACTCGGATTTAAAAACACTGTCTAGCAGATAATATGGCAGGAACCGCCATAGAAAGGGAGCAGGCCTCTTCTGCGGGCTCTCAATGTCCAACAGTATTGGGGAATGGTCGAAATAAGAGCAGGGGAGAATCAAGCAAGTGCGTATCTGAGGGAACAATGATCTAGAGACAAACCAATAATCGATTCTAGTATGAAGGTCATGCGGGGCTGAGTAATAGGTGAAGTCCCCCACCGCAGAAGAGTGCATCCGCTAGACATCTAACAAATCTAATTGAGTGGCAGCTTCACAAATGGCTCTGGCCACAGCCGAAGGGTGCCGCTCAGGGGCCCCAAAACGGTCCGATGTCGATCCAGCACACAGTTAAGATCCCCTCCCCATAGTTGTGGCAGAGTGGTCTCCCCCTCATACGTCCAAGCAAATCATGGTAAAATTGTGTATTGTCATAGTTGGGTCCGTAAATATTTACTATAAGCAGTTCACCCCGCCCCTGGCATTTAGAAATGACATACCTGCCCGCTGGGTCCGCCTCAAGCGCCTCCAGTGTAATCCTTGATCTGGGATTAACCGAGGTGAGCACCTACCTGGCATGTGTAGTGAACCCCACAACATGAAAGAGACCGTGAAACCACCTGCGCATAAGCATTTTACTATCCATGGGCAGATGCCTCTCCTGCAGTAGAGCGATATCAATCTTGTGTCGTGTAAGATAAGCAACCACTTTGCACAGTTTTCTAAAATCATTAAGGCCTCTGATGTTCCATGTTAGAAAGCGAACTCTGTTACCCTGGCCCTGAGCCATACCGAGCTACAATTGCTAGATCTATGCAATCTATATCCATCCTGTGTCTCCATCTCTCTCCCAGGCAATAATGCATTGTACGAAAAGCAAATAGGTACCACATGCACACTGCAATAACAAAAATAACATTTTACCCCCCTCCCACACTATGCAGTCCCCAACTTGGCATAGTCAATGTTTCCCCCTCCCCCCCATACCCAGAACTACTCCAACAAAGATTACAGCATTAAAAAGAAAACAATTCTGGCATAACGCCATACGGTGGGTAACACACAGGGGCGGATGTTGCCAGCTCAGCACGTAGATTCCCACAAACTCGAAAATGAGACATAGCCATCTAAGCACCACTCATACATCCAGAGAATAGTGGATAACTGAACCCCTAAGAAGTTGAGGCAGTTCCTTGCTCACCATCTTTAAGGCCTCCCAGCTAGGGCGAAGTGAGCCAGTAGTGATTAATGGTGTGCATAATGTCACAATATGTGTCCCAAACACTGCTGTCCTCAACATTTAACAAACATGTAGAAGCAACCACCCAGTCTCCAGGTATCAGGCATCTATAGTCCACCTCTAGTACACCTCGATCAAGAAACCCTTTACAACATACCTATTCGAATAAGTAAAAGAGGACCAAATTACAATGATATCAGTCTTGCTCCTCCAAGTCGCCGCCAGCCGCGTCGGCCAACTCCTCTGTATCTTTTTTCCGTCCTTCAGTTTTGGTGTACTCCTTGAGTGCCTTCAGTAAGTACTTAAGGTCCATGAATATCCTTGACTTGCCTTTCATGATGACCCTTAGTCTGGCAGGGTACAGCATTGCATACTCCAAGCTATGCTCCCGCAAGCGACGTTTCAAAGGAGCAAACTGCCACCTCGCCTCCTGCACCTTCATGGTAAAGTCTGCGAAGAGACGAGAGCAAAGAACCCTCAAACTGAAGGTCCCGTATCTCCCTGGCTCACTTCAATGCAACATCCCTGTCCCTATAGTTTAAATAATTTAGCAATCACAGGACGTGGGGGAGCACCAGGAGGGGGCCTGGGACCAAGGGATCGATGAGCACGCTCAACGACAAACATGGCAGAGAATGTGTCACGACCCAGAATTGTCACCAAGAGCTGCTCGACGAACACCTCCATATTGCCCATGGCTGTAGATTCAGGAAGAACAAAGAAAAGGAGGGACCCCTGTGGAAGAATAACGGTGGGTAACAAAGGGGATCAAATACACAGAACAAGAAGAGAAAATTACCCACCCTTTGAGGATTATAAAGGCCCACAAAGGAGTCCTATGATAATAATTAAATAAACAAGGCAATCCCGTGCATGCATTGAGAAAACAACAATCAAAACAGTAAATAGTTTAGTTTTTTATTAACAAAGTATCAAAAGATTACCACAAAATACATCTAATATTACAGAGGATAAATGCAGATAAATGAAATACAATAAAGAAAACACAATAATTAAAGTACCCCACAAACACTCATCATTCATACAAACCCACTCAAGTCATTCATATGAGCTCAATGCATCCAACAAACATACTCCGAAATCATCCAACATTAAAAGAAGAAAATCCCACATTAAAAGAAGGCCCACAGGATAAGTGAATATTCTGATATACTAGTCCAGATAGAGGATAGAAAGTCAATTCAGATATTAGCAAGACAAACGCCGACGCGCGTTTCGGTGGGAACCCTATTCCCGGGCCACACCTTCCTCAGGGCAAGTCGTAAACACTGGTATAGATGACGTGGGGCACTCAATAAACCTAGTGAGGTATTCTGGACAACACATAATCCAGCAGCGACATGGTAAAAGGATAACCAGATCGGTCTACGAATAATCAAAGAATGCAACCTTCATCTCCGATAGTAAAGGTCCAGATGCACGTTTGACGAAGAATCACAATAATAATGCGTCTACCAGATCGTATTAGATACTTGTTCTTGTAAGGCACACCGAACAATCGGGGTTCTGAATTTATGACCCAATGTTCGCGAATAAGGGTAAGGATATCACCCGTTTCCTTCCGCCGTCAGATTCAGGAAGGCCCGTGATGCGGATATTACAGCGCCTCGATCTAGCCTCCAAATCCTCCGAAATGTCCTGCAGGGCACTTAAGAGCTTCCCCATCTGTTTCTGGGCGTTGTCTGTCTCCATCTGGGCATCCTCAACTTCAGACACTTGCCTCTCCGTCATATCGAAGCGCTCGGCCTGCTTATCAATACGCTCGGACATGCAGTCCAGCCAAAAGACCAGGGAGTCAATTTTATCATCGATGGTGGACAAGCTTTTCTGCATAGCCATCAAGATTTGGCAAATGTCCCCTTCAGATTCATCAGCAGTGTCCTTCTGCCCCTCGATTGCCATGTCAGCGCCACCCTCCTTATGTCTCAACTTACGCTGCTCGATCTGCAGTTTAGGCTGGGATTTATCTACCTTGCCCATGATCTCAGGGGGACCAGGCCACACTGCAGATACACAAGCTTTCCATCCGCACAGCGCTCGGCACACGTAGGCAAGGGGCTCCTGATCAATCCACCCCACACACCAGCATGTACCAAAGAGCAAAGCGGGGACCTACTGCAAAAACAGGGCCGGCATGCAGTGGCACAGCAGGAGATCGAGTTGGAAAATGGGGGTGGCCAACCCACAGGCCGCAAGAAGAGCAAAGCAGTTTGTAGCAGGCCAAATAACGGGAATGGACTCCCCTCAGCCAATCCTCAGGTGTCGGGGCACCAGCGAATTCCCCTGCTCAGCAGCACAGTCCGAATGTGCCCCTTATCTGCTCGCCGGAGCACTATGCCCGCACTCACCGGTCCCTGGCAGTCGCACAGGGCCTCTCAGCACGTCCCGCTGCCAAGTAGAGGGCGCCAGTTATTTGGGGATGTCTCCACTGCCCCCCCAAGTGGGGTAGATGACACAGCTGGGTGCTCGCAAGCCGAGCCCCGCAGTCGTCACAATGGAAGCGCGCGGCAGCTCTCTCTACAACGGCGAGGCCGCTTTGCTTCGCCAGGGCCGTCCTCCCGTTTCTCACTCGGCCGCCGATAGATCAGGCATGGATCACTCCGCTGACTGCTATCAGGGTCCGGGACTCACTCCACATTCCAGCGGGTGTAAGGCCCCGGCCCCAGGACTCAATGCCTCTACTCCCGACCAAGGCAAGGCCACGCTGCTTCTCCCGGGCCGTCTGCCCGTATTTCGCCCAGCCACCGAGGAGTTAGACACAGCTCGCTTCGCAGTCCGCTGGTGGGGACCGGAACACACTCCTCACCCCAGCAAGTGCAAGGCCAAAGCCCTGGCACTCGGGCCACCACGGTCTGCAGTGCCACGCCTTAACTACCGGCAGGCCGCGTCACAGGTTTCCGCCAGGCCCATCGCGGCCGCACCTCAGCACCGTCCGCCAGGAGCTCGGTCAGCTGCGGTAGACACACCAACGAGTAGCGCTTCCTGAGGTCTCTATAGGGCGACTAAGAGCATATGGTTTAATGCTCAGATGCAGCAGGATTCCTGTCGGATATATTCAATGGCTCACGGGGCTCACTTAGGCAGCGGCCATCTTGACGCCAGGCAAGCTCCGCCCCCAGACCCCATGGGTTTGTAGTTTGTTTGTTCTGTGAGGCATTACCTGCTCTGAGTGACTGGGATATGGATTGTATGATACAGCGGGCACATTGTTTTTCTTTCCATCATCCTAGTAAACCCTCCCAGTACCCTCGGGCAATACTGATTTATATTGGGAATTTCATCCTTCGACAAGAGATCTTTCGGGCAGCGACTCCTAAACTGCCGGCCGAGGCAAGTGACATTGATTTTTTTTGTCTGTTCAGGCTTTTGCCATCAAAGAGTCGTGCAGCGTTGGCAGCTGCAGGAATTCATTCTGGAGCTCCAAAAGCTGGTAGCCTCTGTTTCTGTTATGGAGTCTGCAACTCTACAGATTTGTAAAGATGGCCAGACTTTTTATTGCTATGAAGGTCATAAAATACAGGAACTGCTAACTAAGTCACAACCGGGGATTGGGTGATGACCCTCTTTTCTTTTTTTGTTTTTCATCTGGTATATACCTGGCTAGAGTGGTGCTTTGTTTGGTGTTTTTCTTGTTAATGCACTTGGTCTTCAACTGGGCTGGGAGTAGTCTCTAATGTGCTTTTAGAGCTTCAGGGTTGGATATTCTTTGCTTATTGGTTAAAAGGTCTGGGGTTTTTCCTTTCTCTTGGTGGGGGTGTTGGTCTGGTTGATGATTAGGGTCTCCCTTTCTTCCCCTCTTTTTTATGGCAGGCTCTATTTTTGGGTGGTGCTCGGGCTGTCCCCTCCTTCTTGTTTTTGGCCTTAGCTTTGGATACTGCTGTGGCTAACAGGGGCGAGGGGGCGCTTTCTCTGTTCTATTCTTTTTTGTTTTCTGTCTTAGATTGGACTTTGGGGTGGGGGGGCCTGGCCGGGATCCATGTCAGCAGTAAGTTGGTTCTGATCCACAATCCAGGCTGGGGGTTGGACCCGAGGTGCATGAGGAATGGCATGGGGGGTGGGCTGGCTCTCCCACATGGGATTCAGGGGTGGGTGTAGGGGTGGGCTAGGGGATTTTGTGTTTATTTTTTTGAGCATTTGGGGTATTATTTTTGACAATTTGACCGGTAGCAAGTTCGCTGACACTGCAAGCAAATTATGCAGCTTGATCTGGCAAAAGAATCTCAAAAAAGGCACATCTTATTGTGTTGTGGGGAGGAGAAGCCTGTGGATAATGTGGGGTCATGGTAACAGCTAGTAAGGGCGGAAGTCCCGGACAGCAGCTGCATATTTTATAATGGAACATTAATAGGGTAAAGTCGTTACAAAAGCGTAAACTTGTACGGGATGAACTGAACAATCTTAGGCCATACGTCTTGTGTCTCCAAGAGATTAATCTGTCTCAGAATGAGAGCCCAGTAGTAAAAGAACTCTGATATAAAATGTTATCTCTTTATTGTTACACCTTTTCTCAGAGGGGGCTTGCTCCTTTGGTACGGGATAGTCTGTGGGAGGTTTTGTGCCAAATAACAGATTTGGGGGGATGCTGGTTAGTGGCAACTATTCAGAAGGAGAGGGATCACTTTACTATTTGCGTTCTTTAAGGGCCTAACACAAATGACCGGAAGGTATTTGATTTTCTTTTATTGAAGTTGCATCTCTTGGCCCCACTCTATATTGTGTGTGGTGACTTTAACGTTACACTGTGCCCCAAGTATGACTCAGCATCCCAGCTTATTCCATCAGATCAGCTTTTTGATGACCTGGCCCGCCGGGGAAGCACTGGCTGCGGGGGGGCAGCATTACAGCTAATATCCTCATATGCTTGGGTCAATCTTTGACGTTTTAAGCATCCTAGTTATCTGGGTTTCAGGTTTTATTCCACTCCTCATAAGGCCATGTCAAGACTGGACATGTTTTTGGTTAGCAATACGCTGGTTTCCTCTTCTAGGATTACACACAACCCAAGGGTCCTCTCGGACCACAATGCTCTGCCATTGTTTATACAACTTAGCAAGTCTACTCGGGTATCTGGCCACCGGAGCTGGACATTCGAACGTAGCTTACTCTCGGAAGATGGCTTTGTTAGCTCATTGAATTTTCATATAAGGGAGTTTCTTGAATTTAATATAGGGACAGCATCATTTCCTGTGTTCTGGGATTCCCTTAAAGCATTTTGTTGAGGTCAGACTCTTCAACTTGCTTCATATCAACGAAGGACGGCATTGGCGGAGAAATCTGTGATCCGGCAATTTCTGGGGTCCGTTAAATCCGACCTAGAAAACAGTGTTAGGGTGAAGGACAGGCTTCGGGCCGAGCAGCTTCTGAAACAGTCAACCATTCTCAAAGCTTCCCTTAGAAAAATAATTTGGGAGAGGGTGGTCAAAAGCAGTAGTGCTCGACAGATGACACTTCAAGAATAGTGAGCAAATGGGGTGGATTCTGTCATATCGGGTAAAAGATCTAGCTCGAATAACATTCAGCAAATTAGGGGTGAGAATGGCTTTTTAGTCGCTGACCCCTTCTTAGTATGTGAGGTCTTTCGTCGGTTTTACCAGGACCTCTGTAGGGAGGATATTCTCTCCTCCGCTGAGGATATCTCTCGATTTACTCAGTGGTATTTGGACTGCTGGGTATTTTCACTACCAGGACATGTAAAACTTAAAAGTACATGTCCTACATTTTAAATACATTGCACCCTGCTCTCTGGGCTGTCCAGGGCCTACCCTAGGGGTGACATACACACAGAGTGCAATGGCAGGCCTGAGACATGTTTAATGTGTGAGTGGCAAAGTCAGTGCTGCAGGCCCACTAGTAGTATTTAATTTACAGACCCTAGGCACAGGTAGTGCCATTTTACTAGGGACTTATAAGTAAATTAAATATGACAATTGGGTATAAGCCAAACTAACATATTTTAAAGGGAGAGCACAAATAATTTAGCACCGGTTAACAGTGGCATATGCAGAGTCCTAAGGCCAACAAAAACGAGTTCAGCAAAAGAGTAGTGAAGACAAAAAGTTTGGGGATAACCCCTTACAAAGGGCCAAGTCCAACACTGACCTTTCAGACCAGCCCTTTGGGCTTTGCCAGACTGCCCTAAAGGCCAGTCCAATCCTGACCCCGCCAGTCACGATGACTCCTTCACAAAGACCACATTAACAGTTCACGTCACTATTTTACAGCATCTCGTAGAGACATCCTCCTTAAAGTCACAGGTTGGTAAGGAGCGCATCTTGACAAGGTCTGGCAGTGACACTACTCTGCTCGCAAGATATCACTCTAGGGCATCCAATCATTTTTATGGGGTCTATTTAAATCAACCTTTCCTTTTATGTCTTTCACAACTCACGGCACAGCAGAGACTCTCTGGACTCTTCCTGGAAGCGAACAGTTGACTAACCCTAGCCTACGTGGAGACCTTAAACAAAATACTTCCCGGGGGAGCCCTTCCACTTTGTTTCCGCAATGCTGAAATACACTGACAGGAACCTTCAGCACAGCACCTACTACGACAGGAGACAGCACAAGGCAAAGCACAACAATCCTCTCAGAAAAGTTATAATAAATAAAGACATAATTGCAACTATAATTGTTGTAGGATAAACCCAGCATCACATATCTGCTCCCTTTCGCAATCATTTTTTGAGGGATTTTACTCCAACATCAATGCACGGATCTGCGAATTGTCATTATGTCACATTCATATTTTAGGTGCACCATTTTCAGCACAATAGCCCTCGAGTCCGTCACAAACCTTGCACCCGGATTGGCCCTCAGTCCGACTCTTGCAGTCCAGGATTTGCATTGCATCAGATGGGCGCATATGTCCTGTTATAGAATGTGCGATTCCCTCTTTTTTTTTTAGGTCTCGCCTGGCGTTAGCAGCGCGCATGCGCTGCCCTCGCCATGCGAGGGCTTCTTCGAATCAATACGGTTCCAGAAGTCGTCTGTGTGCTCCGCCTGCAATTTTCATTCGTGCGCGTCGTTTGGCATCATGGATTATGCAAAACACAGTGTCATGATTGCACCGGAGGCATTTAAATCCCTCCTGGTTGCCACCCTGTCCGCTTTTGGCCCCGCCCACCGGGATTGGATCTTTAACTTGCGGCGGGAGACAGTGTCTCTTAATTAGCCGCTAAGCACTTTTTTTTGCTATTACCGCATTTATCTTCGACAATGGCTGACGCGCCTTTCATTTCTCTGGAGCGGCTTGATTTTCTTTGGCATTCAGCTCCAAGCGCGAGTGAAAGGCTTTCACTTTGGCGCTTACTGAAGATTTAACACATGCACGCATAGGCATGTGGTTAAGTAGCGTATGCGAAGTTTGGTAATTTTGATGGATTTGTTAACAGACAAGAGTTCAGAAAGCCTCCGGAGCATTTCAAAAACCCGCTCGTAGTCACTACTTGAAGAAAACATGATACACGCCATTCATTCAGCGTCCGGTTCACGCTGAGCTGAGTACTTCCATTATGATTCGGAAGCTGAATGGAAACATTGTTGCAACCGCGTATGTTTCTAGAAGCGTGGTTGTTGGTGATGCACTTTTGCTCGCACTGTATGTGCCTAATTAAAGGAAACAATTAATTAAAAGCTAAGTCACACGTACTTACATTTTTCGGATGCGCGCAGGGGCCATCTGGTTGTAATTAGTTCATCTAGGCTCTCACCAGCTTAGTGCCAGGATAGCCTCCCGGGTGATAAAGCACTATACAAATCTGCTAAACATTAAACAAATGTGTTACTTTGAGTCGGAAATCATTTTTTATTTTAAACTTCGAAAAATGTAGTCACTACTTGAAGAAAACATGATACACGCCATTCATTCGGCGTCCGGTTCACACTGAGCTGAGTACTTCCATTATGATTCAGAAGCTGAATGGAAACATTGTTGCAACCGCGTATGTTTCTAGAAGCGTGGTTGTTGGTGATGCACTTTTGCTCGCACTGTATGTGCCTAATTAAAGGAAACAATTAATTCAAAGCTAAGTCACACGTACTTAGTATGCGCGCAGGGGCCATCTGGTTGCAATTAGTTCATCTAGGCTCTCACCAGCTTAGTGCCAGGATAGTCTCCCGGGTGATAAAGCGCTATACAAATCTGCTAAACATTAAACAAATGTGTTACTTAAAGTCAGAAATCATTTTTTAATTTAAACTTCAATTTTTTTTTAATTTTATTTAATATATTTAAATTAAAGATTTAATTTAAAATTTGTGTGCTGTTGCTTTTTCTCTCTAAAGCCAATATATACAGTTTATGTACATTACTTAAAACATTTTTATTTTTTTTCACTAAGTATAAAGTTGAATAAACCTTTTTAAATCTCCCCATACTTTACCATAAGGAGATCTCGATCCAGATTGTGGAGTCTTCCTATGCTAAAGTATAGGTATACATAACAAGCATTGAAAATGCAATAGGTCTCGCCTTTCATTAAGTTAAAGCCATTTGCTTTGCTATACAATACCATTAGCAAAGCAAATGGCTTTAACTTAATCAAAGGCGAGACCTATTGCATTTTCAATGCTTGTTTTTTTTAGTGCAAACTCGACCGAAGGTATCGGAGCGCTTTACATGAGCACCGGTTATGTTACACAAGGACACATTCATTTTTTTTGGTAGGCACGGGGAGATTAAGTGATTTGCCCAGAATCACAGGATGTGGACGAGACCCCGAGGCTCGAACCTTGGTTTCCCAGCTCCAAAGTCGGCAATCTAGCCGTGAGACCACATCCTCTCCCCTAGAGTAGGCACACCCTTGCATGGCAATGGGTGTGCCTACTCTATACCCCCCTTCTTCCAGCCCTAGATTGCTAAGTATTCTCCGTTAGGTTAAACCCACTGCCACTCCCTTTTCGAATTATTCTCGAAACCGGGGGCTCACTACACTACACTGGAACCATGAACTTCTTTTAAGGCATTCTTGCTTTGCAGACATTGTAAGCTGAGGCCTTCATTAACACGATGCATACTGGTAATGTATACATTATGGTCTGCGTGTATTTATTTAACATATAAGCAGATTCCCATCGCTGGGAGAAAGGGCAAGAGAGAAGGGGCAGATGACCATCTTTTCTCCAGCTCTCCTGGTTCGGAGTGTGTGCTGACAGATATCCACTCTATGGCGTGTCAAGAAGCATTTCCTATCACCGCTTTAATATATCTGTGTGTAATTCCAATAGTCTCGTCAAAGCCGTCAGTCCATTGTCCTGTCTAGATAGATGTTACATTCCCTTCAACCCTGCTTCATTTGCCACTTAAGCGTCCGGGCCATGTCCTGCCGTAGGCGCTGTCTGGGCATCCTTGTCTTCCAGTTTGCGCTCAGCTGACGTGCTTTAGGCAGCGGCTGTCATTGAGGGGTGGGTTCCTGCGTTATCATCCATATAAGACCTGCCTGTTTTAGCTCGCTAGTGAATGTCCACTAAACCTAAAAAGAAGAACTTGAGATCTCAAGTGGCCTCCTGACCCGTGTCTGTTTTAAATATCTCGTCCAGAATTTGTTTCCTTGTATTGCAAGCACATGGCCAGCTTTAGGGCAGTGCGCCTGCACTGGGAGCTGACCTGAGGAGGGGGCGCTGTCCTCAGGGGGGTGCGCTGTGCTTAGCAATACCTTACTATTTCAAAACACCTTCTGCAGAGTTCCTTGTGCATCCAGCTTTCAGGCAGCAATCAAAATGTCAAGATAACTCTTGTGATTAATGTTCCTGTTAGAGAGAGATCGAATTTTGTCGAGTGGCATAAAGTAGCGCAAAGGGTTAATATGCCTGCTGCAAACAACCCATACCGTCCAGATCACAAATCTGTATTTTGTATGGATAACTGAGCGGATTACTGCTTTTGTCACAGAGATCCTTGCGTTACCGCAGTACATAAGATACATCCCTAATGCAGAACAGTGACTGTTATGAACTGTCATCATAGAGCTGCATGCAAACTGCATAAAATAGTTAGGATGTTATGTTTTTTTCCCCAGTCTTTCATTACCTATTCCTAAAAAGGGTTAGTTTGGGTAGATATACATTCTTTTCTAGTAAGTATTAGTGCTTTAAAACAAATGAAATGTATGTGAGAGAGGGGCTATGGAGAGATAAGGGGCAAGTTTGCCCACTGGTAGTTAGGGAACCCAAGGAGGAGGTCATGGGGGGAGAGGAGTGGGCAAAACTGATTGTCGCACCAGGTGCCACCAATGCTAAAGCTGGCCCTGTGTATGCAAAGAAAATGCAGAAATGGGTGAGTGACACTAATCTTGGACAGAATCACCTCAAGTGCTTGTAATAGAGAGAGCCACGTTCATTCCAAAACAAACACAGGTTCCAAAGTCCTCTTTATAATTTGTGTTTTATTTTTGTAATTATTTACTAAGAAACCCTATGAGATAGGGTGTAGAGATCTCCATGAAAAGGGGTACAGAAGAGGCTTAGCAGAGGAGAAAGGGCGATGAATGAGACATTACAAGATGATTAAAGCACTTTCTTCAAATCTATACATTGTAGTCTACATGGTGTACATTATGTGATGGCTCAGCAAGTTAAACATTCCCTTCAGAGATGTGTGTGCAACCAGCATTCACAGGTGTGTGAATGACCGACTCCGCCCTTTGTCTCTCCAATGTAAGATTGATAGATTGAATAACTTTCCTTCCTATGGCGCTTCAGTGGAAAGGACTTCTTTATTAACCTCTCTAATAATTTCGCCTCCATAAACTACTAGACAGAACAGCAATAAAGTTGATATAAACAAAAAAAGGTGCATTCGCTAATAAGCTTCATGTTCTACAAAACTTGCCAACGTAATTCCGAAGTGAAAAGCGACCTTTTCAAATGAAAGTGCCACTTGATAAAGACTCAGGAGATACAATGTGCCCAGATATCCCTAGGGGTGAAAGAGTTGCGCTTTACAAATGCTGTTTGATTGATTGGCTTAACTATAAAGGTGTGTTGCGATCACCAACTCGGCAACACTCACACAAATATAGAGGCAAAAGAATACACTGGGGGTTTCCCTCGATCTCTACACTAGCTTCAGTTCATAGGTCTCTTGTGGTTTATGGCAACAATGAAATCAAGAGAGGACTACATGCACTTCGATAAAGAACCTACATTTTGGATATTAATGCCAATTGCACAGAGTAGAACATAGACCAAGCAACTTATCACTAGCATCACCATTGAGCATAAGCATACCCTCCATTGACGTCGCAGATGCAGTGGTCTTAATAACTAGTTTTAATCATATCTCGCTACATACAACGGAGACAGCATTCTTCCAGTGCATTACCGTTTTGCCATTTGAACTCAAGTTATCTTCTATAGAAAGATGAAGGTTGTAAGAAATTATAAGTATTACTTGAGGAGGGTGAGAACCCACCTCAAATAATAATCACAATCCTTGTCACTGTGAATCACTAAAGCCACTAAATTAGCCTGTGCGTAACTCCATGGTAGCTTGGCACAAATCAGTCAGGCTTAACTTAGACGCAGTGTGTAATGCATTTATGCAGTACTCAAACAGTAATAAAGTAAAAACACATGAGAAAAATCAAAATCTGCTTTAAAAAAAATAGAGTCATTTTAATTAATAAAATAATGCCAAATGACAAATATCCATCTAGAAGAAGCAGAGATATGGTTTTTCAAAATTAAAGATAACACCAAATATCACAAAGTGCTAACCTTGGTTATCTGGTAGTGCTAGACCTTATCAAAGTGAAAAGTTAAGGCCGACCATGATGGAGCATGGCTCAGATACAGGAACCAGGATCATCCTGGTGAAACCTTTACCTTCGGACTTAAAAACTTTTATGGAGAATAAGTGGTTTGCTGGCACTACCAATTATGGACTTTGGGAGGGCCGGGGCAAGCCAAAATACAGAAGGAGCATGCCGACTGTGTGATTTCAATCACGAATCTTGGCTTCATCTTTTGTGCTGCTGTCCGTCTTTAGCCACGGAAAGGAGGCTTCTTTTGAAGGAACTATGCCTGAGAGAAAAAGCAACTACCTGTCATGAGGCCTTGGCAGTATGCTTCGCCCAAAAAGAACCTTATATCCTGGCCCGTTGTGGAAGATTTGTCCAATTGATCAGAGACGCTATATACCCGAGAGCTGCCCCTCAGTCTAACCCCCGCAAGATCCAAACGTTGATACTGGACTATTTCAAAAAAACGCATGGGCACGGTAACAAAATAATCCCAGTGGATGCGAGGAGTGAGATGGCTGTTACTCTCATAGGGGACCAGCCACATATGTGAGGAAGCCCAGAGATAAACGTCAGGACATAATCAATGCTCTTATCTCGAGGTTTAAATGTTTATGATCTTTGTTGTGTTCTTTTAATGGTTTTATTGTTATGCAATGGTTTTAATTAACTTATGCAATAAATACATTTACCAGTGAGTCGTCTGCGGGGCAGGCTACACGCTAGACCTAAAGCAGGTCTCAACAATGGCGGGTTGCTATGAAGCTCCCTACATTCAGACTTAGAAACTTTTCTGGAACTTAGAGCTCTTTTAGTGGGGGAAACCAGCAGGCTGAGGCCAACAGGCATGTCAATGGCTGTGGCTTTAATGGCAGTCCCAGTCTCCAACAGTTTTCCAGGCAGTTGACAAAAACCTGAGTCCTAGCCAAGGGCCCAGGACCTGTGGGCATTATTTAAGGGTTAGGACTCACTCGAAGAGAGGACAGCAGCATGGCACAGGGTAGGTCACGCTGGTACTAGTTTGCTGGGCAGTTGCATGGTAAGGACCTCTGAAAGCTTGCTGTGTCCGTGTAGCTCAAGCAGGAGGTCAGTCAACTGACCCTTGGAGTCACTCATGGGGTCCTGGGTTCAAGGCAAAAGGACACAGTCTTCCTTCAGGTATTAGATAGCAGGGCAGTCCTTATAATCTTCATAGGTCCAGGAGTGTTCTAAGGAGAGTACTGGGGATGCCACATTTATGTCCAGTTCCAGCCTGTGGGTGGGAGAAACATATGACCATTTCCTAGCCAATCGGATGAAGGTTCCCAGGGATGACCCTACCCACATTTGCAGCAATTCCTGTGTTTTGTACTGTAAACTATCCCACAGTACCCTCTCTATCTAAAGCCAACGTGGCAGAACGTTTCTTCCCCTGGTCAGAACTCCCTATGCCCACCCAGGAGTGTGACTATGATAATGGGCAATCCCTCCCTAGTGGCCACTCCAAACCAGTTATGGGGCAGCTCTCCCTCCTACTGGGTTTGGCGCCAACCTGACTTGCAAGACAAAAGGGGAGGCAGGCCTAGGTGTGAGCAACATCTGCCAGTGACAGGGTAGGAATCCTTTGAAGCTCAAGGTGGGGCTGGGAACAGCCCCCAGAACATCCTGATCAAGGAAGAAAAACACCACGCCACACCCAAACCCTTTTGTCCACTGTCTGGAAAGCAATCCACATCTCACCACAGTGGAATTATCAGCAGTCAGGTGACACTGGACAAGGGCAGAAAGGTCCATTGACGCTCAGGCAAAAAAATTACAACATTCTAAAAAGTGTCATTTTTAAAATAGCAATATAAAATCAGACTTCACCATTAAGTCGAATTTTAAATGACTATTAAAATGAGGCTTTGAACCATTCGTCTAGCTGCTTCCAAAGTAAAAGTAAGCACTATAAGTTGTTATAGTGTAATCCAGTGGGGAGTCAGCTTTGCTGTAGTGAAAAACGAGTTTGGAGGCTTTTCACTGTTGGAGCATATAAAACATTAACATTAAAATAATAAATATGCATGCCCTAATTTTTAAATGCCATGAGCCCTGTTCTATAGGCATTTAGGGCCTACCTTAGGAGTGACTTATAAGCATTAAAAAAGAAAGAAAAAAGGTTTGTTTACCAGATTGAAATGGCAGTTTAAAACTACCCACTCGGACTGCAGTGGCAGGCCTGCAGACAGGTTTTACAGTGCTGCTTGAGTGGGTAGCACGATTAATGCTGCAGCCCACTGGTAGCATTTAATTTACATGCCCCAGGTACATGCAGTACGATATACTAGGGACTTATAAGTAAATTAAATGTGACAATTAGGTATATTACAATTTTACCAGGTCAAAAAGGGAGAGTACTTTACCACTGGTTAGGAGGAGTAAACTACACAGAGCCCACAAAAACAGGTTCAGCAAAAAAAGCCAAAACGCTAAGGGAATACGATGCAAACAATGGGTCATTTCCAAAATGTGTGCCCCCCAGCAGAAAGGAGGAAGAACTACCCACCTTTAAGGGAGTCATCGTCGCTAAGGCGGAAAAACCTCGAAAGACCATCAGCTTTGCCGTAGTCAGTTGCAGGGTGCTGTCCCATCCAACCCCTGTGGGGAAATGGATCAACTCAGCAGTTTTGAATTTTCTCCCCGCATATGCATCAGCCATTTGAGGGCTTTGTGATCTGTCTGAACCTAGAAGGGGGTTCCAAACAGGTATGGTCTCAACTGCTTCAGTGCCCAGACAATTGCAAATTCTTCCCTCTCAAGTCCACTCTATCACTGCTCCCTTGGAAGTAGTCTCCTGCAGATGAAAGCTACAGTCTGGCCAAAGCCCTCATAGTTTAACTGACAAAGCAGCCCTAATGCCATGCTCTGAAGCATCTGTCTGAACTAGGAACTTCTTAAAGAAGTCAGGGGCCTTAAGCACTGATGTTGTGCACATGACTTCCTTCAGGGTATGAATTGCTTTCTGGCACACTTCTGTCCAGATCTCCTTTTTGAGCTGCTTCTTTAAAATCAACTATGTTAATAGGCAACAATTGTGCCACATCCTTTACCAAATCTCTTGTAATACCGGGGTGAGGTCTTAGAGGACTCTCACCTCTGCATCTTGTGAGGCTCCCAAGCCTTGATGGTCTGTATCTTGGGCTGGAGAGGCTGAACCTTGCCTCCACCAACTTACTGGCAAAGGTACACTGCTGATCCCTGTCCCATCTGGCATCTCCTGGCCTTGATAGTCATGCCTCCATGTACCGTAGGTGGAACCGGAGTTGAAAACAGCAATGTCATCCATGTAGGCGGTACTGACATTTTCTAGTCCATCCAGGACCCGGCTGACCAAACTTTGGAAGGTGGCAGAAGAATTCTTTAGTCCAAATGGCATCACCTTAAACTGAAAGTGGCCCTCTGGGGTGGAAAATGCTGACCTCTCCTTGCCCCCCTCAGTCAGGTTGACCTGCCAATATATTGACATCAGGTCAAAGGTACTAAAGGACTTGGCAACCGATCAGTGAACACATCAGTTTTGTTGACTAGTTGAGGACCCTGTAATCCACACAGAATCAAAGTTCTGGGATGGTGCCCGGGGGTGGCAGCCTTGGGTACCATCACCACTAGACTGCACCAGGGACTACAGGAGAGGCTCAATCACCCCAAATCCAACATCTAGGAGACTTCATCCTTAAAACTGGCTCTCATTTTGTTTGACCACCTGTAGATTGTATTCTTCACAGGCATACTGTCCCCCGTGTCATGTCAATCAGTGAGCCCTAGTGACAATAAAGAGGTGAACTGCCTCAGCAAGTGGCAAAAGTCACTCTGTTTCTCTGGGATCAGGGTAGGGGAGAGGAAAACTCCTTCCACTGACCCAACTTGGTCCTTAGAAGACAAGAGTCTGGGAGGGGTTCACCCTCCTCCTCATCATCATCTGTCACCAAGAACAGGGTCACCTCAGACTACTTATAGTGGCACTTGAAGCGGTTTACATATTGGATCCTTTAGGGGTTCCTAAATGTCTTGAGGTCCACTAAGTAGGTGACCACCTCCTTATGCTCCTTTTACCTCAGAGGACCCGGTCCGCCGGTCCTTCAAGGCCCAGGACTTCTGAGGCTCCATCACCCACACCTTTTGGCCAGGCTGATATTCCACTTGAGGAGCATTCTAGTTGTTCCAGTGGTTCATGAGTTTCTTATTGGACTCTAGGTTTACAGTGGCCTCCTTCCAGAAGCCCTTTTTCTGAGACTTGAGGTCCATGTAGCTCACTATCTCTTGAGAGGGTTTTTGAGAGCGTGTTCCCGCCATTCCTTCTCAAGACTGAGAGGTCTACGCACAGGGTAACTGAACAGAAGTTCAAAAGGACTAAACCCCACTTATTCAGAGGCACATCCTTGTATGCAAATAGTAAGCATAGCAAGAAGAAGTCCCACTTATGTCTCAAGGGCTCTGATAGGCCCATGATCATGCCTTTTTGAATTTTTCAATGAGGCCATTGGTTTGGAGGTATAATGGTGTGGAGAGCTTTTAGGTGACCCCACACTCATCCTATCTGGACTTCACATATAGAGATATGAAGTTGGTGCCCCTGTCATACAAAACCTCCTTGGGGGAACCCACATTCTTAAATATTCCTACAAGAAAATGGATGATTGGAAACAATCCTGCGCTTAGTTGCCACTAGTCAATATCAAGATCAGCCTGCTCCAAGGATGTAGGTGACGGCCATCCAACATCACCAGTCATGCAGAAAAAAGAATTCTCCGCATATCAAATCAAACAGTCAATATCCTGAGCAGTGAGATTCGTGTAATCAATGTAGTCCACACCAGCATGTACTTCAAATCTTCTTTTCTTTATTGTTAATTAAACGAAAAAGAAAAACACCAAAGTGCAGAGCCCCACAGCCAAAAAAACACTCTAGAAAAAACGTAATGTGTAGGAACGAATCAAAAATTGTGCTCACCAAAGGTATCACACAAGACCTAAGAGCAACCGACACCTCATATCTTTCTATGCCATGTGATCGTGGTACAATACAGAAGGAAACCATGCAACCCAAAAGATGTGTCATTATCGTGTTTTTCTTTTTTTAAATTTTCCGCTCTTTAGTGTTATTTGGAGACAATAGTAAGGTACTCCCTGTTTTTATATTGACTATCTAGCCCTGAAGAAGTCTGTGGTGACCCCACATAAGACGAAACACGTGTTGGCAAGTGGCTAGAAAAACAATAAAGAAAAGAAGATTTGAAGTACATGCTGGTGTGGACTACATTGATTACACGAATCTCACCTCAGGATATTGACTGTTTCTTAAATATCCCCATCAGGGCCCTGGCCACCACAGGCACAGTGACTGATCTTAGGGGCATGGCCTCAGGGTACTGTGTGGCATGGTCCATAGTTGATCAAGGCCAGGATGAACCTGTTGCCTAAGGCAGTCTTAGGGTCCAGTGGCCCAACAATGTCATTGTTCACCTTCTCCAAGGGTGTTCCCTCTAAAGGGATGGGCAGCAGGGGGGGGGGCTGCATTACTCTGGACTTTCCACTGGCCTGGCACATTGTGCAAGATCTGCAGAGTGCATCTGACTGCCTCCTCACCTGGGGCCAATACAAGTAGATGATAAGTTGGTCAAAGGCTTTGGAAAGCCCTAGATGTCCTTCCAGGGGGATGTCATGGGCCAACTCTAGTAGGAATGCCTGGGATGGGGTGGGGGCATGGGGGAAGAAATCACCAACTCACAGTTTGATCCAGGATCAGGGACCTTAGACTCACTATAGAGGAGACCATTCCCCCAATAAATGAGGGGGATCACCAGCGGTGTCTGCAGCTGCTTGGGCCTGGCCTGCTGCCGCAGGCCCTCAACAGTGGGGTGCTCCCTCTGCGCCTTGCAGAACTCTTCCTGGGACTGCCCCAGTTCAGTTGGCCTCCCTGATAATTCGGTAAGGTTTCCCAGGGCAGTAATGTCTTCCCCTGTAGGTTCTGGGGTGTCACCCTCAGGTTTAGCCTCCTCTCGTACCATGGGAAGTTCTTGGGCGGATTTCCCATGCTCCCTGCCCTCCTGGCAGATACCATGGCCACTTTTTCAGGTTACATGTCCTTCTTACTCCCCTGTCAGGTTGCCATGGACCATGTGATCAGGCACACACACTCAGGCAATCTCAGCATCTCGATGTGGACCTGAGGTCCACCTCTTTCCAGATGGTGCACTCTAGGTCATTTCTTAACAGTCAACAGGCATGGGAAAAATCACAGCTACCTTCAAGGAGCCCGAGACCCACTCTACCCCCCATTTAAAGGTGACCAGAGCCATCAGATAGTGGCTCACCTGGTTGTCTGCGGTCACAACATGGTGGACTACATCAGGGACTACCTGCTCTCAGGAAACCAGATGACACATAACAGGAGTCATACTGGGTCCTGTGTCTCTCAGAGCCTCTGCCCATTGATCGTTCCCACTGCCTATACTTTTTAGTATTGTCATGCATGTGAACCTTGGGCACCATCTCCTTGCCACCTAGAAACACTAGGGTAACCTCTGCACTATCCCCCAACCACACTGGCCAATGGGGAATGGGGCTTCCTGCAAGGACTGATTGCATATCCTTAATATGCCCATACTGCTAACATTCCTGGCACTTGGGCTCTGTGGCCACTTCTCATTAAACCCATACTTGGTCTGCTCAGGATTGGACTGGGATTCCTCCCCTTGAAAACTCTTTTTGGGACATTTAGAGAACTCCTTCTGGTTTTCCTGTTACCCCTCTCCTTCTGGTGGTGGGGACCCTGGCCACCTTTCTTGAGGTACCCTCATGTACCATATTTGCCACTCTTGTGCTAACCCAGAGGTAAGCCTCCTTCACAAGCTCTCTGGTTACAGTGAGCTTTGAATCAATCAGGTGCTGGCGCAGCTCTAAAAAGAAATTGCAGAGCATGTGCTCTCTCATGAAGAGGCCAAAGGTGTATAACATAAAAGTATCCTGTTAGCACAACCACCCAAAACTACCCATCTCCCCCCTCCCGGTATCTAACTAATTTTGAGAGCGCACCACCAAAGATCACAGCACTGGTGCTAGTTCTAAAACATCCGCTGAGGTAGGGGGCTATGACCAGGCAAATCCATTGATAAAGTGAAGCAAAAAACAATAATGTGCATAAAATCAGAATGCATCACAAACACAATAAAATAATTATGCAGACAAATATAGGCTGCAGCCGAGCAATGAACAGTAGGACTCATCCCATCTGAAGCAACATGAAAAGAAAACTGGTTAGCTGTAGAGAAAGCTCTTCTACTACCCTCGGATTGGTTCTGTATTTATATATTCTTTATGAATATATTCGTCCTAGGTTTCCAAGCCAATATCAAGTACAATGCTTACAGATGTATACAATTTAGCACATATTTGAATGCCATTACAAGTAACACGAAGAAACAGTGTAAATCACTGAACATCGATCGTTAAGAGAGAAAGATGAGAAAAAAGAATGTTAAAGAACAAAAGGCACAATTTAAAGCAATACCCTCTGATTGGTTCTGAGCGCTACCCTCATTGGGACTAATAATTTTCCGCAAGCTAGGCCCAATTTCATTACCCACAAACCCCTTCACGCTGAGATTAGTGAATTTCCTAACAAATTACCAAAATTACCAAAATCCAATTTGCATCTTCATTTCTATTATACCAATTGTGGCGAGGCGATCTTTATGTAGTTGACAGGGTTTGGCAAACCAATACTTGTTTCTAAATAAATCATAAATTAAGAAACACCTCTAATAAAGACAGACACATTTGTATATTTATAATGTTTATCTAAAATAATGTGAAATAAATGCTCATCAATACCAAAATACAGTGCAAATCACAGATCATCACGGAGCAAAAACATTAGAGAAATATGATCAAACAAACATCTCATTAATGACAATGCATAAAGGAGTGGATAGGCGAAGAGACAAAAGGTTCAGAGACAAAATACATTTGCAAATGATTATGCAAATTCAGTTTCTGTCTATACTAACCCAATTGAATAGGAAATCTACTCTCTGGCCATGAGAGCAGTAAGGCCCCTCAAGTAGAGTTGAAGAGGCAAAGACTAAGTCAGGAATCAGCAGACAGGAACAGCCAGCCAAGCTCAAGAATAGGAGACAGCAAAGAAGGCCTCTCCTTACGCAAGTAAGTAAGACACCAACTAACACCAACAAACTCTCCAACAAAGCTCCTAAACAAGACTCCTAAACCCCTCCCACCAGGAACCTCAATTATACCCTAAAACCCAAAGGTCCAACCCACATTTGTGTCAGAACAGAGGATTTCTCTACACATGATTGGTTAAGGAAGGGGGTGTACTGTCACACCACTCTCGTCATGTCCCTTAGCTCATCTTCTTCATTGTTCATTTATTCTGCATATCTACTTCCACCCCAGGAAATACAAATTCGAGCCTTTGTCATAACATTAATTTCCTTCATCCTAGTCATGTAGCAAATTATGTGTCTCATTTATCCATTCGTGCCGCATGGTAAAGGAAGTGTTCTTTCACTCAAGGAAAATTTTGCTTCTATCAGTTGTCTCTTGGCAGGCACACAGGACTGGCGAAGGACACTTGTCTTCCACTGCCATCATCTACTTCAGTGCTTTAGTAAGCGCTTGCGCAATAGCATTTTCCCTCATGTTAGACTCTTTTCCATATTAGTTTTTCACTGCACACAGTCAGTACATGTTACTGAGGGTTCAATTCGAGCAGGTTTTATTTCGCGAAAACCTTGCTCCATCAATCCCCCCTTTGATGGCGTTTTTAGCCATCACCAAAATACCCACCAATACAGATTGTCACTTAGAAAGCAGTTGTTCTCTCTCGCTTTATCATTATCCCATCTAAATCCTTCATCATTTCATAATAATTTCCTTTCTTGTCCTCTAATTCTATCTCTTCTCTCTTTCTTGCTCTTCGTTTCACATCAGAAGTCTCTTTTCTGCATTTACAACATTTATAGATCAGAAACATCATTAGTACTGCTGTAGCCACTGCAATGATAGGCGTTAGTATTCTCCCTAATACACTATTCCCAAAAACAGCTAACTAATTGCCCTTGGAAGAAAAACTCTTACTAAGTTTCTCCCAAGCACCGTCAACCTTTAGTTCATCCAAATCTTCTCGAAGATTCGTAATGTTCTTTATATACCCTTCTAAACTCTTACTCTTGTCAGGTATATATGTACAACATTGTTGAATCTTTAACATATTACAGACTCCACCCCCTTTGACCAATAATACATCAAGGGCAAGTCGATTTTGTAAAACCATTGATCTAATCGCAACCATTTCAGTATCAGTCAACCACCAGAGGTATCTGTTGATAAACGATAAACCACTGTGGACAATTTTCTAATTTTGTGTGAGTTTAATATGACTCCAACTGAAGGTATCAATGCTCAAAAGATATTTCCCTCTATTTTGAAAAACTCACTCCTCTCTTATTAAGTGTTAGTCCATTCTTTACTTCACTGATTCTGTCATTTTTATCCATATGGTATACCTTTGTAAATACAATGCCAATATAGCAATATCCATAACAATGTGCAGGCAACCTATAGTAGGCATTCTTACCACACACATAATAGATTCCTGGAAAGATAGGATCAGTTCCTCCTTTTATTCCCCATCCTCCCGTAATTAGGAAAGTATGATCACATTCACTAGAACCAATGAAATAATTGTTATAATCAGTTTTTAGTCTAAGCAAGCAAAGCTTCCCTCTATGATGCCAGTCCAGGGTCATGGCAGCGTATGTCTCACCCTTTTTGTAATCTCCTTCTCTGAAAGCCCATGGAGGTACATAAGACTTTTGCTCAGCAACTTTTCTCTTAAAATCCTGCCTTCTATCCTCTACCATGTTAATGAATTCCATTTCTTCAAACCGCAGTCTACAGGTTAAATTGTGTCTATGAGCATATACTATATCAATTGTTTTTGTTGAGTGGAAAAATTCCCCCATATATTCTACATTTTCAGTACTACTTACTCTATTCATGTTCTTTCTAATAGGAATTTCAGAAAACACTAAATCCATGCTAGAATAATAGTACTGTAAACTACCTCTCTCGTAAAACAGACTAGTTAGTACACTACAAGACACACCATATGTTAAAGGTAGGTGATGATATGTCACCCCCTCTGAGACAGACAATGGTAATTGCATGCACACATAACAATCTCTCGCATCCATTGTATCAACATACTCATACAACAACTTAGTCAATACATTTAACGAAAAGTCATTAATTGATTTATCTTGATGGTAGATGCTATCACCTTTCATCTTTTCTATATTAGTATGTGAGATTTCTTTAAGACTTTTAGAATCTACTTTTTCACTCAACTCACCATTAGTATTATTTTTATGGTTAGTTACCATTAAGACAGGCAGAATAACAATTAGTGTTAACCAAACCAACATTAGTAATAAAATACTAATTAAACAAGCATTAATACATCTACGTTTGACACTACGATTTTGATATCCAGTCTCTGTTATTTTTGCCATATTTTCAGGAAAATAATTGTATTAAATTAAAAAGAAAAAGAAAAAACTAGAAAAACTATCTAAGTAGTGTATCCATTCCAAACACTTCAAGCATTCTTCTTCTTCTTTCTTCGCCGCCTCTTTTTATTTTTATTTTTTATTTTGATATCTTCTTCACAGCCTTCGATTCAATGTCTTCTTTTAGTTCTCTTTTCTTCTCTGAGTGAATTCTTTAATTTTCCTGCACCCTTTAGTTTACACAGTTCTCTTAGGGTTGCTCAAATCCGTTTGCTTCACTCTGCTTTGTACCAGTGTCTTCTTTGCTTTGATCTGTATGCTCAACTTTTTCCAATACCACATATGTTCATTCTGGTGCTGAGTATTTCCTGTTTGGAACTCTTACTCACTTAGTTTTCCAAACTAATTCTTCTTCTGACTCACTTTGTTCTGTTTTATTTGGTACTTCAACTATCATGTCTGGTATTTTCTTTTTCAGAGTGTATTTCAGTCTTTTCACTCCTTTTGGCCACACATCACCTTTTCTTGCTCTCTTAAATTGCACAGTTCCCTCTGTTACAGTGTCAAATTCGCAAGTTCTTTTATTCAGTTCTTTTCTCTGTTGCACTTGCTCTTGATTCTCATTTAACACTCCTTCATCATCACTTTCAACAGCAGTCTCACGAGACCCAGTAGCTGGTGCCCACTTTATTCGACTTTGTTCTCGATCATCCACGTGTTCAGCACTTTCAGAATCTGTAGCCTCAGACTCTATGGTTTCACGTTCTACAGTTTCTGGCTCTTCCTGACTCTCTGCCAGTCTCTGCTCTTCTTCTTCTTGTCTTTCAAGTGGACTTAGGACTCTTCTTGTGTGACTTGCGTGTATCCAATTCGGCAAGCCTCCACACTTCACTGCTGTCGTTGTTACCAGTATAATCTGGTATGGGCCATGCCACCTAGGCTCCAGACACGACTTTCTCACATGTTTCTTCACCAGGATCCACTCCCCTGGACTTAAATCATGTGCTTGCTCTTGTTGCGGTGTGGTTCCACTTTCTCCAACCTGATGAGACACAGAACGCACCACATCAGCCAATCCTTTGCAATAATCAAGCTCCAAATCATAAGTTATATTCATCAGTTGATTCGCTGGTACAATCGGCTGTCTCATTGCTCTCCCCATTATAACTTCATGAGGGGATAATCCAGTCTTTTTATCAGGAATGCTTCTCAGACTCATTAATACCAATGGTAAAGCGTCTGGCCATTTCAGTGCTGTGGATGCACATACCTTTGATAATCTCGATTTAATAGTGCCATTAAATTGCTCTACCACACCTGAAGCTTCTGGTCGATAGGCACAATGCAGCTTTTGCTCAATTTGTAATGCTGCGCAAATCATCCAAATTATTTAATTATTAAAATGAGTACCTCTATCCGTTTCTAAAGAGACTGGAAATCCGAATCCAAGAATGATCTCTCTCAAAAGCAATTTAGCAACTGTTAGTTTATCATTTCTTCTTGTTGGATGTGCTTCTACCCAACGAGAAAACAAACAGACAACAACCAAAGCATATTTTAGTCCATTACAAGGAGGCAATTCAATAAAATCTGCCTGCAATCTAGTAAAAGGACCTGCTGCTTTTCCAATCCGTCCCCAACTGACAACAGTCTTTCTACCTGGATTCTGCTGCTGGCATACTACACACCTCTGTCAAAGACTCTCTGCAATGACCCTAAACCTTGGATTATACCATGACTGTTTGAAGAGCCTAATCATAGCATCTCTTCCCACATGAGTCACTCCATGATACATCCTTGCAAATTGTGAAAGTAAACAATCTGGCATTACTGTTCTTTCATCTACATACACCCATATTTCATCTTCAGGTCTCTTTGTACATCCTGACTTTATCCAAAGTTCTATTTCTTCCTCACTGGCTTCTTCCTGCAATTGTCTAACTTCACCCCATGTTTCTAGAGAAAAGAACATCACGTGACAATTTGTATTCTTTTTTTCTGTTCCTTTATTGATTGAAACTGAATTTTGTGCACAGAAACGAGCCACTTGGTCTACGTATCTGTTGCCACTAGTCACATAATCATTTCCTGATTTATGTGCTTGACATTTGACCACTGCAATTTCTTTAGGCAACTGTAATGCATTCAGCAAATCTTTTACTTCTTTGCTGTTTCTTATCGGGGATCCTGAAGAAGTCAGAAATCCACGTCAGAAGTCAGAAATCCACGTTGCATGCACCACCCCGAAACCATATTGACTATCTGTAAATATGGTTATCCTTAAATTTTTCCCAATTATACATGCCCTGTTCAAAGCGACCAACTCAGAAATGTGTGCTGAATTTATCCCTCTCAGACAGGATGCTTCAAGAACCATGGCCACTGTACATACTGCATATGAAGCACGCAATGCACCCTTTTAATCTCTCAGATACGAACCATCTACAAACTTCACACAATCTGATTCTAGCAATGGCGTATCTTTTATGTCAGGCCTTGGTTTCGTACACAACTCTGTCACATCCAGACAATCATGATCTGCTTCATCCTTTACTTCTTCACAACTCGAACTCGGCAACAAAGTCGCTGGGTTCAGTGTCATGCATCTTGTTACTGTCACATTCTCAGCACCCAAGATCACTCTCTCATATCTAGTCAAACGACTACTCGTCATGTGCTGCGTCCTCGTCCTTGTTAGCAAAATCTCAACAGAATGTAGCACAAACACTCTTAATGGATGTTCCATCACAATTGATTCACTCTGCTCTAGACTCACACAAGTTGCAGCCACTGCTTTCAAACAACCTGGCAACGCTGCAGCCACTGAATCCAAAGTAGCAGAAAAATATGCCACTGGACGACGCGCCATTCCATGTGTCTGCGTCAAAACTGAAACTGCACATCCATCTTTCTCACAACAGAATAATGCAAATTCTTTAGAATAATCTGGCATTCCCAATGCAGGTGCTCGACAAAGACTATCTCGCAACTCAACAAAAGCCTTCATACTTTCATCATCCAGTTCGATCGGATCGACTACATCTTTGTGAGTCAATCTCTAACATGGCTTGGCTATCAGTGAGAAACCACTGATCCACTGTCTGCAGTATCCAACCATGCCCAGAAACATTTGAACTTCTTTCTGTGTTCTGGGAGGACCCATTTGCAAGATCACAGCAATTCGATCTTGTGATACTTTCCTGACTCCTTTCTCAACTTTGTGTCCCAAATATTGAACTTCTTTTTGACAAAATTGCAATTTTGCTGGTGACACTTTATGCCCACCTACTGCCAAATGGTTCAGTAGAGCAATTGTATCTGTCACACATGCTTCTCGTGTCTTTGATGCCACCAATAGGTCATCAATGTATTGCACCAATACTGAGTCTTCTGGCATAACCAATGACTCCAGACACTTTTTCAGAATCTGATTGAAAATCAAAGGACTCTCTGTATACCCTTGAGGAACTCGGCACCATGCCAAGACACGGTTCTCCAAACCGAAATGCAAAAAGATACTGACTATCTTGATGCAAGGGTATCAAGAAAAAGGCTTGACACAAATCAATCACTGTGAACCATTCCGCATCACAGGGAATTTGGTAAAGAATCACTGCTGGGTTTGGCACTATTGGACAACAAGGTACCACAATCTTATTAATTTTTCGCAAATCTTGCACAATTCTTTACTTACCACGCGGTTTTTTAATTCCCATAATAGGTGAATTACAAGGACTCCCAGTATTTCTCTCAGAATACCTTGCTGAATCATTTGCTCAATTACAGGAGTAACTCCCTCAATAGTCTCAGGACTCATTTTATATTGTGGTGTTGTCGGAAATTCTGCACCTTGTTTGACCAAAATTTGAATTGGATCAACACCTTTCATCAATCCGATGTCTTTCCCTGAAAATCCCACACATCAGTCGTCACAGTATCTCTCAATTCAACAGGCAAATCCTTTGCTGTAAATAAAGGATACAGATCATTCACTTCTGTCCCTTGTCATGCTTACATCACTTTGAAAGCAACATCCTCATCTGGTGTTTGGAAAGCAATGCCATCTGGAGTACAATAGATGGTGCAGTTTATCTTGCACAACAAGTCCCTACCTAAAAGGTTCACCGGACTCGCATCACATACCACAAACGGATGTAAATCTCTGAATTCTCCCATATGAACCTCCATTGGTTTGGTCACTGGAGTTCTAATGTACTTGTTTGAAACTCCTACAACTTGGATAGTTTCTCCCAAGAGGGGTAGGTTTGGAATTTCTGCTGCTCTCACAGTAGAACGGGTAGCACCAGTGTCCACAAGGAATGTAATATTATTACCTTCCACTTTCCCATCGTCAAAAGGACCTGATTGATCTACCTCTAGAGATGCGCCAAGCACACACTCTTCCTCCCCCCCTCAGGCACCATCATTGAGATGAATCTGAATCACTCTCAGGAAATTGCAACCAATATTGCGAAACCATTTGTCCATTTTGTTTCTTACCAATTTGTTCACTCGTGTGAAATCCAGCATTCGCACTGTATCTCTGTACCTGAGCATTCACATTATTTGGCATAGGAGCTTGAGGCACTTGTACCTGTTGTACATGTGGTGAAACTACCTGTTGCTGTTGCAGCTGTTGTTGATTCACAACCACCTCATTCTGCATCTGTAGATTAGAATTTTGAACCATTCCATTATTTTCTAACAAGAACTTACACTCGTTCTTCCAATGTCCTAACCTGCCACACGCATGACAAGGGAATTTTCTCTTCATCTCCTCTTTATTATTTCTACCTCTACCTTTTCCTGGTAATTGCACTTGAACACCACACCAGTCGGTACAATATTCAAACCAGATACCTGACCATTTTAAAAATTCTGATTCTGTCCTTTCATCTGGAAACCTGTTTGAGAATAATAAACAAAATTCCCATTTTTCTGCTGTGCCACTTTCACTTGCGCCCACATAATTTTCTCTCTCAGTTTCTTATGCCTAGATTCAATATCATCACTACAATACCCTGCATACCTCAGTAGTTCATCCACTGTTTTGTTCTGCCAACAAATCAAATGCTGCTGAATCATATTACTAATTTCAGGTTTTAATCCAAACACAACCTTATACACAAAATGTCCCATATCTTTGTCAGTTATGCTTTCAAAATCACTATACTGTTTAAACACCTGTAAAAGTCTCTCGTGGTAGGCATGTACTGTTTCTTTTGACTCCTGTGTCGTCCTGTCAATCTTAACCCAATCTGTTTCCTTTGGGGAAATCTTACTCTTCAAATAAGTAATCACTTGATTATATATCTTCATCACCTCTTCTGAAGGCGCTCCAGTTTTAACATCTCAAGGATATTCCTCTTTCGGCCAGTCAATTGCAATCTTGCACTCAGTCCATAAATCAGCTGGAACTACAATGTCAAACAAACCATCCAAATCTTTCAGCAGGACCTTTGAGACCTTAACAAACCTCTCTACCTGTTTGTACCATTCGACAGACTTTTCTCTCAACCTCGGGAAGTCATTTGTAAAAGACAATATGTCCTGTCTTGACCAAGGAATATGAACATATCCACCACCCGGAACTTCTCTCATTGGATATATCATTTCAGCAGGTTCTGCCTCTTTTAACGGAAGCAAAGAAGATGCAGTCACACCCTTACTTGCAAGCGCTTCTTCTTTCTTTCTAGCCCATCTACCTTTCCATCGATCCCATTTTTTCAAAGTATTAATCAACTTTTTTACTTGCAACTGTTTACCAGATGCATTCAAACTCTCTAAATCTTTGTCACTAAAATCCAACCTATATGTCTTTTGTAAAATTTTTGATTTCTCAATGTCCACTCCATATTCTTGTGCTGCTTCTGCCAACTTCTCATGCAAATTTCTCGCTTTCAGTGTAATATTCTTACAAAAGAATAACAACTCATCATCCTGATATTTACTCAATCTCTCCGGACTTATTGTACCAAAAATCATTTCTTCCAGATCTACTCTTAACCTACCTATATCTATACTCTGTTTTGGACTTATTAGATGCCATTCCCCTAATCCAATCATCCAACTCTTCTGGCGAAGGTCCCACTGAACTCCCTGATACTGAAGTCGTTTCTCTCACATTCGACAATAATTTTCTAGGATCCATCTGTACGCTTCTTTTTGGCGTTTCAGTCACATTTCCATTGGCTGGAATATTAATCAGTGACATACTCATCTCATTTGACTCTGGTCCACTAACATCTCTAGCACTATTCACCGGAACTGTCAATGCATGCACTCTCGAAATATTTTGATCCTCACAATACAATGGAACTATAGGACCAATTGTTACCGGAACTGATAACGCTTCAGCATTTAAACTCATCTGACTAATTTTCTGAGTAAATAATTCTTTTGCTCTATTAAGCATTTCAATCTCTCTCTCCTGTGAGACCCGTGTAGCTGATGAAGATGGTAAAACTAATGGAGTTTGTGAAGCTTGTGTAACCTGTGGAACTTGTGGAGCTTCTATCTCAATTAATGGTGCTCTTGGAGTAATCTCATCCGGACTCTCCTGATATGGTGGAGGTCTTATCAATAACATCTCATCTAATAACACATCATCAATTTCATTTGGATCTATGTCTAGTTCTGAAGTCTCTTCATTATTCTTTTCTCCTTGCACTTTCCACTAGCTTGTCCCTCAGCAACCATTACTGGATATAATCCATCTATCATTACATCTCTCCTCCACTTTTTCAACTGCGCATCCCATTTAGCCTCTGAATACCATCTCATTGTGTTCCTATATTTCATCCCATTCCTATCTCTCTCCCTTCTGTACGCCTCATGTTCCCATTCCTCAAGAGCCTCAAACTGCATAGGTCTAGGATTTGGTTTTAATGAATTAATTCGTCTTCTCAAATTCTCCAAAATCTTTACATTGAAAGTACCAGGCTCTGGGAAAGCTAAAACTCCATCATCCTCTGTATAACTCACCCAATTCTCTAACCATGTACACATATGATATCCACGCTCTATCGTCATGAAAGAAGCAAGCAATCTTGCAGGAGGTACAGGAAGTCCCTCTCTAGTAACTATTGGCTTGTCTTTTTTAAACAAATCTTGTATCATCGTTATAAATTTCATTTTCAACTCTCTTTTCCCAAAAATACTTTAAAAATCAAGGAAAAATCCTTCCGTAATTCTGCTCACTCTATTGGCTCACACTCGTCCAATACCAGCGCGACTCGCACCAACCAACCAATCACAGCACAATACACGCCCGCCATCTGACCAATGTCAGCGCGGTCTTTTGTGATGTCAGTATAACTCCTGCGACTGACCCTCCCTTTACAAAATAATATGGCAATGTACTACAAAATCTTTCTAAATAAATTCTTATTAGAAACAACACAAAACGCTGCTACTTTGTCTGCTCCACAAAATGAAAGATAGTTCAGTCATTCAAGTGAACCTTTTACAACCAGCAGAATAACGACCAGCGCCACTCTACTTTCAATCAAAGTGAAAGACGTCTTGGTACTCCTCTGGGGATACTAGCCAAAGTTTCGGAAGAGGACTTTTTAGAAAAGAGGTCTTGGTACTCCTTCGGGGGTGTAAGGCCAAAGTTTCGGAAGTGGACTTTCACTTATTTTCATACAATCTTCTTTCAACAAGATAGGTCCCTTAGAATAACATCAACAGCATTTCACTGTTCGATATTACAACAACAGAAAAAGTACTTCTGCAGTGTGATACTTTTCCACACTATTCCTCTGCCACTTGGGCTAAATACACATACCAGGATCTTCGGCAACTCCGTACCCGTACTTTCAGACTACATAAAACAAAGACGCTAACTTTTCATATTAGTAACCAAAATCAATAATTCAACCATTAATTTGCCAAAATAACCAATATAAACCATCAGGCTGCTACCAAAACTGATCCAGCGATCTGGGACTAATAATTTTCTGCAAGCTATGCCCAATTTCATTACCCACAAGCCCCTTCATGCTGAGATTAGTGAATTTCCAACCAAATTACCAAAATTACCAAAATCCAATTTGTATCTTCATTTCTATTATACCAATTGTGGCGATGCGATCTTTATATAGTTGACAGGGTTTGGCAAACCAATACTTTTTTCTAAATAAATCATAAATTAAGAAACACCTCTAATAAAGACAGACACATTTGTATATTTATAATGTTTATCTAAAATAATGTGAAATAAATGCTCATCAATACCAAAATACAGTGCAAATCACAGATCATCACGCAGCAAAAACATTAGAGAAATATGATAAACCAAACATCTCATCAATGACAATGCATAAAGGAGTGGAAAGGCGAAGAGACAAAAGGTTCAGAGACAAAATACATTTGCAAATGATTATGCAAATTCAGTTTTCTGTCTATACTAACCCAATTGAATAGGAAATCTACTCTCTGGCCATGAGAGCAGTAAGGCCCCTCAAGTAGAGTTGAAGAGGAAAGACTAAGTCAGGAATCAGCAGACAGGAACAGCCAGCTCACGAATAGGGGACATCAAATAAGGCCTCTCCTCACGGAAGTAAGTAAGACACCAACAAACTCTCCAACAAAACTCCTAAACAAGACTCCTAAACCCCTCCCACCAGGAGCCTCAATTATACCCTAAAGCCCAAATGTCCAACCCACATTTGTGTCACAACAGAGGATTTCTCTACACATGATTGGTTAAGGAAGGGGGTGTACTGTTACACCGTCATGTCCCTTAGCTGATCTTCTTCATTGTTCATTTATTCTGCATATCTACTTCCACCCCAGGAAATACAAATTCGAGCCTTTGTCATAACATTTGTTTCCTTCATCCTAGTCATGTAGCAAATTATGTGTCTCATTTATCCGTTCGTGCCGCATGGTAAAGGAAGTGTTCTTTCACTCAAGGAAAATTTTGCTTCTATCAGTTGTCTCTTGGCAGGCACACAGGACTGGCGAAGGACACTTGTCTTCCACTGCCATCATCTTGCTCAATGTTATTTTGCTGAATTTTGTTCTAGTCTTATTAACCCCGTGTTTTCCCGCAGAACAGAAAACCATGCTTCTATGAAAAACAAACACAGGTATTATTAATCACTTATAATGTTTTTCATTACGCATCCACCCCATATTGCATTTATCCATGCGCAACCCACGTTAGTATTGTTTTCTAGCAAACGTTAATAATGTGCACAAAAGCAGCATTAGTCTTTTTATTTTTCGTTTATCAAGAAGCATTTTGCGGCCTACTTCAGTGCTTTAGTACGCGCTTGCGCAATAGCATTTTTCCTCATGTTAAGCTCTTTTCCATATTAGTTTTTCACCGCACACAGTTAGTACATGTTACTGAGGGTTCAATTCGGGCAGGTTTTATTTCGCGTAAACCCTGCTCCATCAAGTGCACCATTTGTACGTGGGGCATCTTCGAAAGTGTAGCTTCTTGTTCCTTTTTAATAAAGTAAGAAAAGTGGAACATTGTATGGCTTCTAGAATTGCATAAAATATATACAAAAATTATTCATGGCATTCAATGCCAAAATATACACTATTTCTTCAGTTTAAAGCCCACACTTAAAAGGCAGAATTACAAAACTCCTTGTCCAGTCCCACCATTTGATATAACTGAATTTGTGAACGTCTGCAGAATGAGAAGGCGTATAAACTATTTCTAACAGAACCTGCATAATTCCCAATAATGATTGGCTCCTTGGTTTGACAAAAATGACGAGGAAGCGCCCGGCTTGTATCTCTATTCCTTCTTTTGCCTCGGTCCACAGTGACCTTAGATCATCAGAGTGTTTGTTAATTAATGGCCGCAATCAAAAACCTTCATCTTCCCACAGCTGGAGACAGCTGCTAACTCCAGCACCGACAGAAGGTGATAGCTGGAGGGAGGCGTGAGCATTTACGGTTTCTCGCCATTATTATCAAGGTAATGGGAGTATTCATTTTGTGTACTTGGGATGGGTAATTAGTTTCTAAATAAAAATTCGGTACTTTGTAATGCATTACAAAAAAGTAATAAAATTGCGAAATACTTCTGAACTCAAATGTAAAACATTTGCTCAGTAACAATTAAAACAAATGATGCTCCATTTTCAAGCAATCTCTTGCTATTATTCATATTTACATATGCAGGTGAGCAGAGTGTGATATGCTATAACATACGATTCCGTGTAGGGTTTATCCCATGCTGTTCTTTCATGTGCATTAGTCAGAAAGAGTTATTTGAGCACACTAAGGCCACAATCTTGTTCTATAGTCCAATATTGTGAGAAGATCTAGATGATGATCCTAGTCAATAAGACACAGCAATATGGGAAAAAACAAGATTTGAACTTTGCACTGCAGAAATGAATGACTAGATCTTGGTTCATCACTTTATTTGGCCCCAAAAAAGGTTTATTGGGCCACGTTCTGTTTCACTGGCATGGCATATAGATATCAAGTTAGCTATGTTTACAAGTTAAGCGCGGTGCAGTGATTTCAGGTTTCAATGAGATTCAAAAAGGAGGCAAAGTTAAAGGGGGATGTTCAAAAATCTTCGATTTGCCTAGTCAACCCCGCTGCACAAAGTTGCAGGACATACAGAACAGGGGTGGCTTGCAACATAGTTCAGAGGCTTCATAATTCACTTCCACAAATAATACACACTCAAAACCTACCGTTGATATTGTTATTTTATCTTTGGTCATAACCTCTTAATGTATGTTTTAAAAAACTGAGAAGCACTTAAAAAGTGCAAGTAAAGCACAATTATGTCTACAAAATTTAAATTAAAAAACCCTGAAACCCCCCCGATTATGGTTAACTCCACAAACCATAGCTTGCACACCTGATATGCAAACCATAATTCACACACCAAGAGCAAATTTTGTAGTCTCACAATGTTTATAACAATAAATATGAAAAGTTCATGGTATATAAATTGCAAAACCTTTTGTGAAGAGATCATGCCTTAATAATATTTGTGCCATTGATAATGTTAACCTTAAGATAATATATTGCGCGAGACAATTTAGGCCATTTGAAGTGTACTGTAACGTCAAGGGTGAGGTCATGAGCACTGCTTCATGCAAACCGCCTTTGCGCAGGATGACATATTAAAGTAAAACAAGCACCATCAAAACCAGTAGACAGGAGGATGGCTGATGAACCTTTGGCTTTGACAATGCTTATTTTTGTGACTGTGTTTTTAATGAAAGCACACTTTACATGAAAATAACCATTGGGTAAAGCCAAAATGCTGTCATGTGTCACAGTCAGGCCTAGAAGGAAACCTTGTCATTTTTTACATGAACATGGGGCGTTTAATAAAGTTGCCTTCACTTGTCACATCGACTTTTGACACACATTTGCATTCACGACACTTTGGGTACGTTTCTTAGATACACCGACTTTACTTACAAGAGTCAACTTCGCGAGAACACTATCGTAATGCCTTAGCACTATGCACAAGGCCTGCATGTACATTGTGCAAAAGTGTTTGTTATTTTCATCCATTTGGTGACACAGCAACATACAGTTACACCCTAGACACGCAGTTTAGGATCTGCATAGTAGGAGTATGCCAGATTGTTATATTATTTTATATGCTTGCATATATATGCTGTTTCAGCACGATGGTGGAACTTTTTGCATTGTTCATTGTCTTGATACTTCTTATAACTTTAATCTGCTTCTGTCTATTGATCATTGCTGCACACACATTTTATACAATAATCACATTGGTTCATTAAACATTTAAAACGTCCCTTTGTGTATTCTTTGTATATTTCTCTAAGCAAAAGAGAGCACAAGTGTGTGAGTGAAAGGTTCTAGATCTGTCACCACGGTTCCTGAAGGAACAGGGTTGTCATGTTCAGTGGTTGCCAGAACTGTTCGCTCCCTGTCTAGATTAGGGGGGCTTATGGTGGCACTGTGAGCTAGCTGGTCTATGGGACACATATCCTGCGGGGTGCACAAAATCAGTCTGACACCCTCCCAAAGTTTGTCGTCCTCAAACGCGCAGTTCCTACTGATTAGTGGAAACTACACGACATGATGCCGCTAACGTTGGTTGGGTTCTTATTTTGTATAGATCAACTGAGTAGTTCAATCGTGCATTCTCAGAGACCCCTACATACCTTCTAACAGGAGACGTCTGTGGTGGTAGGGAATATCCTCCTCAGCTGAGTAGGTATATCCTATGCATTGGCTGTTGTTAGTTCAAGCTTGAAAGGATCTAATTCCCTCTGCGATAGCCTACTCTGTACTATATTTGCGCATACATGGCACAAAACATCTCTGAGAACTGCAGATATGCAGTCACTTAAAAACTACTACAAAATGGTCTCACACTAGATGGTGGGGAAGTTACCTTCGTGGTAGAGGCACACGAAGCACATAGAACAGAGCTGTTTTATTCTTGGGTTACATTCCCGGCTGCAGATGATGCAACACTAATATTTCACACATACACCGTGGATGAAATACCAGATGAATACATTCCATATGAGGCCATAGAAGTTCATCTCACTCACCAAGAACATAATTATTGGTTTGAAGGCACCCTCCCCCACACACTATAGAAAATGTGAGACTGGGCCCAATCAGCAATGAGGGGGCGACATGGCCAATCCTAGTCGGGTACACACTGCATCCAGGTACCAATAATATGTCCTCCGCTCAGATGCGGGATTGTACAATAATCTAGTAACAATATACAGATGCCTTACACAGTTTGTGATGCAAACATTGACAATTACTCCTGTGCAGGCTGTTCAAGCTGCACCACCACAATTGGTTAAAACAGGTATTATCCCACAAACACTAAATGCAGTTATGGGGTTATGGGAAAGGTTCCCACCAAGAGGGAAGAAATTCCATTTTGGATTGCACAAAAAACAATTAGCTTGAAGCAATATTTCCCCATAGAGGCCCGCAGGAAAAACATAGAATATTGACAATTTGCTTGCTGATGGCTATGGCTCCCTCTGTGGAGGACTGTGCAACTTGGGGGTATGGTCTTTGCTGCAGTATATACCAGAACACATGGTATCTCTTTCTCTGGCTGTTCTGCCTGAAGTGCTGCAACAGGTCCAGAATAAGTACGGGCAACACCTGCCCTGGACCCGGGGATGAAACTGATGGGAAATTTGCCACAGTATCTGCTATAATGTTGAGCAACATTAAAAAGGAAATAGCAGTGTTAGCTATAAGCCAACACCTGAGGGATTTGACTCCCGCACAGCAGAAGCGTGAATTACCTAAAATTATCGAAGAAACCTATGCTATGCTTGGTAGAGATTATTTGGGAGCCAGACCTGGGAAACCACAGTTAAAGAGTAATTCTGAAAACGATAACTCTAAGCAAGCACCCCACTCTTCGACAAAGAAGAAGTGGGATAGTAAGAAAAACAAAGATAAAACAAAATTACGGGCGGGGGTTTCCTTCACAGGAATCCACTGCAAAACTTTATAACTTGTGGAACTGTGATAATGTTAAACCACTTGACTGGTATCAAGATACTCGTACACGTTCATTTTGTTCCTTCCAGTATTTATCCGATAAATGTTCAGAGAGAGGAGGACGGTCAGAGCGCAGATCAGAAGAGCATGTGAAACCAAGGAAGGACTCACAAAGCTCGTCTGACTACATTATTAATCAAGAAGAAAAGCCTAAAATGTCTAAACCTCAATTCAAAAGAAGATGGTAGCCGGACTTAAGATCAGGTATGCCCCGGATATTGAGGACTCTGCTTCTGAACAGGGAAAGGGCATTGACAATGCTGGACAGCACAGCAGAAGTCATGATAGTTTGTCAGAACCCAATGGATTGTCTGGTGGGAGTAGCGCTGAGTGAGTACATTACTGTGGAAACACCAGATACCAGGGTAAGCGTTCCACATCGTTTATACGAAGTCCAATTACGGTTGGAGGGGGACATACCCAGGTTTATTATTGCCCTCTTTTGGGAGGACCTCACTCAAGGGTATGATATTCTTCTGCCTGAAAAGGATTAGACACCTGATTTCGTATTGAATTGCCCAAATTGGGAAACTGTAATTTTACCAGCTGTTTCCAACCTCGTTCTAGAATCAATTAAACATTCATACGCCAAGGAGTGGGCTCTAGTGCTAGCTCCTGCATTATATCGCAACCATGTGGGGTGGGATGATGGTTCACATCATCATAACATTCCATTGATGTCGACCCCACAACCTCAAAGGCAATTGTTGCTCGGATATAAATTTACCTTAAATAAAATTGACATTGCATTCACCCATCCCAACACAAAGTCCAATAAAAATTTAAGCTAAACAACAAGTTAGGGAAATCCTAGAATAACTTTAATACCGAGGTGCAATAGAAAGTTGCACCTCTTCTGTGAAAAATCCTTTGTTTCCATTTATGAAACCAGATCAGTCATATCGTCTAGTAGTGGATTACAGACACTTAAACTCAGTTACTCGCACATTTACAGCTCAAAACGCACACAGTGCCGCCCTAATGAATAACATTGTACGGAAGAAATACAAAACAACACTAGATATCTTGAATGGGTTTTTCTGCCAAAATATAGTGCCTGGAAGTAGATATTTGACAGCATTCAGTGCGCTAGGTTCTACCCGAGGGTATAAGAATAGTCATGGGCTGTTCTCAGCCAGAGTTACAGAACTACTTGAAGATTTTGATGATGAGGCATTGTCCTATGTCAATGATATATATCTGATAGATGAGGACCTTATGGAGCACTTAGCCAGAGTGGACTGCATAATCCTGGGGTTTGCTCACATGGGCTAAAAATGTGATTTCTAGAAATAAAAAATCGTCCACCTCAATGTATTATTTCTGGGATATGAGTTGTCAACTGAAGGCAGAAGCCTGGTGACTCATTTTTTATAAAAATGAGCGTTGCTCCAACCTCCGACTTTAAAAAGATTACAATCCATATTATGATTTCTAAATTTTGGCAGAACATACATTCTAGATTACACAGAATGGGTCAAACCCTTCTACGACTTGATACATCCACACTTTTCAAGCTCACACTGGACGCAGGAACATACAGAAATTCTGTGTTCCGTACAAGCTGACATGATAGCTTCCAAACACCTACACACAACTGTAAACACAACTAACCTGGTGATCCGTGAAATCACGGGTACATCAGGGTACACATATGTCACGTTCAATGAAGGTGACACAGTATCAATTGCATATAAATCGCATTTATATACGAATGCTGAAATGCGTTTTGCATCTACTGAAAAAATACTGACAGCAGTACAGACTGCTGTAGTGAGAGAGCGAGCCCGGGCTCAAGGGAAACGCATAATTGTCGTGATCCCGGGACAAACTTTAGAGGTGGTCACCAGAGCAAGCGTTCCAAATGCTAAAGCTCTACATCCACGATGGATGCAATAGGCTAACCCACTCACTGCAACAGATGTAGATTACAGATTTGATTCTACACTACAAGCACAAGCCTTCCTGCAGTACAAACAAGAATATCCTCTGCCTGATGAAATAATTCCTCTAGATCGCTATGATTACATCATCTACACTGACGGTTCTGCTCAGCCTGCCATAGGAAAAAGGCACCAATACTCAGTGGCACGCGCAATAGTGAAAGGGAGTATGCATGATGGAGAATTCCATCCTGAGAATACGTACATGCAGTCACTAGGTGATTGCACAGCACAGCTGGCAGAATTAAAAGCTCTAGTACTGGCACCACAGAATACCGATGCTGGATTCTCCACACTTATAGTGTGTGATTCGTATTATTGTGAGCAGTCATATAATGAATATCTACATTTTTGGAGCCAGAATGGATTCAGAGACTCAAAAGGATGCACAATAAAGCACAAGCTGCTTTGGGAACAGGAGGCAAAGCTGAAATGCTTGCCACGGACTCACACCATCACTCACTGAGCCATCAACATGTTAGCTTTCACGTTGCAAGGAATTCAATGCCTGATGAAGCTGCAAAAGTGACAGTTCACACTGCCGCGATAACTGTAATCACTCGTTCTAGTACGAGAAAAGACAGAGACATCATGGTGACTGTCATTGCTGCTCGCAATGACACACACCTACGGAAAGGCTTTCCACTCAAGTACTCCTACACGTTAGATGCACAAAATACACCTCATGCTCAGATTCCAGGAGTGGGGGGATAGAGTATTACCAAACAGTTATCGCAGATTGGGGTTTATTCTAGCTGCACATGAGGGTCTGACTTCTGCACATGCAAGGAGTGGCTGCTACAATTTCATTATTGCAGCAACGCTATTGGTGGGTAGGTCAAACAGACCAAGAACATTTTCCTTAAATGCAACATCTGCCAGCAGATGAAGGGTTCCATTGTAGCATGTCCACCACACACACCTCTACTGATTTCAAACAAGTCATTGGCTTGTGTTTACTTGGACCATTGTGGCCCCCTATCATTAGACGTGGCTTACAAGTATATCTTGGTAGCAGTGGATTCCTGCTCTCGATTCTTGTGGGTGTGGCCACAGCAATCGGCTGATGCCCGAACTGTTATAAAGGATCTGCGAGTCTTTATCGGGATACACGCAGTTGGCACATTACATTCCGGCCATGGTCCGGCGTTCAGCTCTAGAGCTTGCAAAGAGGCCATGGGAAGTTTGGGTGTAACCCTGCAATTCTCGTCTACATACCGTACCGAGGGAAAAGCAGCAGTAGAGAGGAAAAACCATGACTTAAAGCAGTCTTTAACAGCGAATGTCCTAGGCTCAGGTCGCAGTTGGGTACATTACCTATATGGGGTTCAGAGGGCTTTGAATAGTATGCCAAGAAAATCCCTGGGTTGTCTGACTCCCTAAGAAATACTGTTTGGGGTTAAAATGTGGGTCCCAGATCTCAACAATGCGAGCACAGTGGCAGGGGAAACACCATTTGACATCAATGAACGTTTGGTTGTTTTACAGGTACTGAATGATTTCTGGGATGAACAAAGCAACTTCAAAATAAAACTCACCGCCACTGGAGAAGTGAAGGCAGTTCCGGCAAGACCTGGCTGGATTCCGAAGGTTGGGGATCTGGTCAGAGAAAAGATTGTGGACAAGAAAGAGTTTGGGCTGTCCTACAGAGTGCCTGTGCCTGTCCCGGCTGTTAAAGGTACAAGAACCTTACTTCTCCCGCCCCTTGCCGGCCATCAAGACAAAAGGTTTGTCTCCATTTATCTGATCAAACCACATTATGTCGCCAATTCTCAACAATAAGCCATGTGAACTCCTTGGTGGCTACCAGTCTCCTCTCGCTACTAACCAGAAGGTTCAGATTGAAGCTTTAATCATGAATGAAGTATGCTCTCACCAACGAGAGACAAACATTAAACAACAACAAAGTATGTATTCTACCTGTTGCCAAAACCACAACAACTGTAGAGTCAACAAGTACAGAAACACAAATTTCAATTCGGAATCCTGAAAAGAGCATACTTGGTTTCTCCATGGTTACACCTTTGAATTACAATTGCATTACTTTTCCTTTTCGTTTGGATTGGATTTGTGCCAGTGTTCTCTCTTCTTCTGAATGGACATTTAACCCCAGAACGCTCTGCAGTACAAATGGTAAACTTGATTCTGAAACCGCATGTATCATCACACAGTGAGCAAAGAGACCTTTCCCTGGTGAACATTTCAGCTGTTCCAGTTCTGGATGGAATTGTATGGGATAAATTATCATTTGATGTGTATGGTCCCACTGAACATTTACAAATTTCACATTTGTTTAAAATTTCTTTAAATGATATCATCACCCCAGTACTGTTTCTGATGATTGGGACAATGTTGCAGTGCATGAAAAGATGGAAGATCTAGAGCATTCAACTGTGTTTTCTTCTAATGAGTTATATGATGGTACAGCTAACTATGATGAGTAAGCTTTGATTCCAACAATATGGACATCATTTTCTATACAAAGCTGATATTCCTCATGACATTTGTAACTTTACACAATGGGAACATTGCCCTAGACCACCACGGGGTAGTTCCCAGGTATTTGCACAGAAGTTTGATTATTATTCTGGGTATAACATCACTGACCCAGATTCTTTCTATCATAGGCTTGCACCATCACCTGCAAAGAAAATATGTTAACAAACACAAAACTGATTTACTCTGCTTCTTTCCTTTCCCAGCTCTCTGTACAAGGTTTTGACTTTTGGAGGGACTCAATTGATGTCAAGGCTACCTGGGGGACTAAAGATTGGCAGGTTCAGGGACTGAGGCTTTATTTAGAGCATGCTTAATACCACAACAAATGATTTTCCTGAATAAAACTGTGCAACAGACAACATGTCCTGGTCTCACCAACATAAAGGATTTGAACACACCATGGGTTCCCACTCTTGCACGATACAAGAATTAGCAGTTATTTACATCATACAATGAGGATATCATATATACCATGCTGCATAAGAGTAAACATAACTCATCAGACCCCAATTGGAAGGGATGGTTAGTCTGGCCATTAGACACAAACAAATGTCAGGTTCGATTCCTGGGTAACAACACGGGATTTACAGCTAATAGGATATGTGCAGACTGAACAGTCGGGGTGGTAACAACTTAAAGCGTTGGAAAGTTGTGCCTTGAATGGCAAGATATCTCAACACTGTCTCAGGTACAACAGCAGTTGTCCCTTTGACCTGATAACCAGGAACTAAGAGACTTTTTATTGGGTCCTCGAAAACTACGTCAAAAACGCTTTCTTTATGCCATTTATAATGAGGTTTTGAAAACCTCAACAGGAGGTTGCTGAAAGATTATGCAAGATTGACAGGGCCAACTTAGAACAGGCTCTTGCAGTAGTGGACAATGGTATGACTAACTTATCATCCAGAATATACTCTTTGGGTAACATTGTGTCATCAACAATAGACCTCATACAACAAGACATGTCTGGATTATAATACGGACAGTACCAGCTTAGATCTATTCTATTGGCGAGCTGGACGTTACTGACATTACGTTCTGGCCACGTGTCGTTGCAACACATTAACATTACAAATCTGTTTTCACCATACTACCTTTCAGAACAATAGATAGTTATGGCACAATAGTTATGGTTGCAAATTCACTATCTTACATACTGAAAGACTGGAGAAATTACCTTTTACCATTGCTGAAACAGCATCCTCGGATTGGATAATCCATGGGTACATTGCACTACCAATCTCAACTTTCCACTTTCATACTGTCTACAACACCATCGAGTGGGCAGATATGAAGCGTTAGATGAAGGGTTCATACATGAACATTGGGAGCTTCCTTTCAAATTCCGGTGTTGGAATAAGGATACTTAAGTTTTTCTCAGTGGTTTTGACTGCGAGAATACTTTGAGTGGGTCCCTAGTATGCAAAGATGTTTTGTTGCATGGAGCATGTAATGCCTCTGTGGTGAACTTGTCTTGCTACTTGAAAGGCTCCCTGGCGGCCATGATATGTCCGACTTTCAGATTACTCTCAAATGGGAGTTACCTGATGTTGAACGGTCAAGGTTGCCCTGGGATGAAACCAGGGGTTGCCTATGTGGTAACTGTGTCTTCCAATGTTACTTGTTGTACACAAGTCCTGTTTTCACCTGCCCATAAAGTTAGGGAGGATACCCTGTGGCTTTGATTAATCTTACCAATGTGCGTTATGATGCCCTGAGCAAACTGAAAGCCTTATTATTTCAAAAATATGTGGCCTTAACTTCTGCTAAGGAGATGTTTGATCTTCGGGTGGCAAGGTCCTCTTCAGACATACAGATACTACTCCGCACGAACTTCCCGCAACATTTTGTTGAGCTTGTGCATCACATTTTTAACATGTCTAGTGTGACTGGAATAGTGGGGTTTTTCATAGGTATAGGCACCAAGCTGGCTAGCACCTTCCAGATGCTGTTTGGAGTCATTCCATCTTTTATCCACTCTGTCTTCAGAAACATCTTTGGAGGTCTTTCGCTGGTCCTGCTCCTAATTGCAAGGATATTGCTTTTAATATTTTTGCTCTCCAATGGTTGTCCCATGGGCAAATGGAGCTGGCACTGCCTCATGTCCTGTTGTGCCGTGAACGCATGGTGCATTGCTTCGGGAACTGGATGAGCATTGGTTCCTATCATTTCAGCCTGTATGGCTTCATTGCATGCAGAACATGTTCTGCTGTCTTCTGTGCACTTATGAATGTGCAGTGGACTTGTGCTTGTGGTCGCAATTGGTTGAACCTTCGGACATACACGTACTTATAGACCCACTAAAGGCCCATTTGTATAGCTGTACCTTGTGGATTCCATTGCTCATGGCCGCTTTCTACTAGCCTCCTTGGGTTGCTTCTGTGCCTGGTGGATTGGATCTTGGCTCTGGCTCGACGGAACACAAACCGGCTGTTCTCACTCCCACAGCGGCTGCTGTGGGTATTGAATGGGAACATACTTGCTCTATCAACTTGCTCGGATGTGTGCCTCTGGGATCATTGTCTGTGGACGCTGAGAACAGAACTGTTTCGTCTTCCACTCAGAACACAAATATCTGGCTCTTCCGTTTGGTGGGAACTTTTCATTTGGCTTGATTTTAATATACCAAAGTGATTTTAAATTGACCTCTTTATATAGCTTTTATATTTTTTAATTTTGGCTTTCTGAGTGCTTTGAGTCTCCAAATAGCATGAGTGCCTGTTTTACGTGCTTTTTAATCAACATTTTAATGAATGATTTTTTAGCAATTTTCTTTACATATGCTGTTGCATTTTTAGTAGTAGGATTTTCTTAGCTTTAGATTGCATGTTAGTCAACTTATGTACTAGGAGTGGGTGCCATGTGTCCCAGTTAGGCCTAGAAGGAAACGTTGCAATTTTACATGAACAAGGGGCTTTTTCTAAAGTTGAATCTACTTTAGACTTTTGACACACATTTGCATTCATTACACTTTGGGTTAGTTTCTTAGAAACACTGACCTTGCTTACATGAGTCAAGTTCGCAAGAACACTATCTTATTACCTTGGATATGTGCAAGGCCTACATGTATGTAGTGCAAATGTGTTTGTTATTTTCATCCATATACGATGACAAAGCTACCTGTAGCACACAAACAATGGCAGCCCGATCACAATCTTAGCCCAAAGCAAGGATGCCCTTTTCTATAAATAAACATCTGTTTCCGGGTGTAGTCAGAGGAGACACTTCTGCTGACATCGAGAGGTCTCTACAGGCTGATGCTTTTGCCCAGCAGCTGACTAACATCTCCACGAGGGCTGTCCAGCTCATGGCCAAGATGGGGTCCTACATTCTTGCCCATCAGGAAATGTGGTTGGATAATCCAGTACAGGGATTCTTGGCAGCACATACACATACACCCTAGACACACAGGTTAGGGTCCGCATAGTAGGAGTACACCAGATTGTTAAATTATTTTATATGCTTGCATATATATATGTTGTTTCAGCATGATGGTGGAACTTTTTGTATTGTTCACTGTCTTGATACTTATAACTTTCATCTGCTTCTGTCTCTTGATCATTGCAGCACATATATTCTATACAAGAATCACATTTGTTCATTAAACATTGAAAATGTCCCTCTGTGTATTCTTTGTATATTTCTTTGAGCAAAAGAGAGCATGAGTGTGTGAGCAAAAGATCTGTCACCACGGTTCCTGAGGGAACAGATTGTCAGGCTCAGTGGTTGCCAGAACTGTTCTCTCCCTTTCTAGGTTAGGGGAGCTTATGGTGGCACTGTGAGCTAGCTGGTCTACGGGACACCTTATCTTGCGGGGGTGCACGGAATCAATCTGGCACCATCCTAAAGTTTGTGTCGTCCGTAAACGTGCAGTTGAAACTGATTAGTGGAAACTACACGACAATGCATACAGGTGTTTTATGTAAAAGTAGACATTACACTAGAAGTCCTGGCACAGAAAGGGACTACTTATTGCGAGGATGTGCACACTGTGCAAGAAAGAATTTGCCACTCACACTCAGATAAGCCAGTGCTTGAAATTGTCTCACCTTGCACCCCATGCTGTATGCTATGGTACGCAGAAACAAAATGTGAAGGATACTGAAAACCCTTGCAAGGAATCAACTGTATATATATTTTTATCAAACAACAAAAAGATCTTTCCTCACTCAATGTTTGACACGAGGAAGCATTTTGCGCTTGAAAAGAGAGCAAAAAACCTTAAAAGCACTGCAAACAACAGCTGCTTGTGTTTTGTTGTTCCTATGTTTTTGTGGTAAATATTTACAGTAAATGGCACACAATTACACAAGGTGGCATAATGGCATAATTTGGAGAATTTTGCTCAATGAACAAAACCCTGAAGTTACACGAATTACACCAGCATAATTTCAATTTCAACCTGGCCTAATTTTATTGATGTCAATACATTATTCTCACAATTGACACATTTGACAATACTGAGTGAATACATGAAAAAACACCTATTTGGCTTTCAAGGGATTTCTGAAAGATGTTTGAGAAGTAGTTCTAAATTACTATCTATGTACAGGCAAATATTGAACCTCAAAAATGCAAACTAGGCATGTTTTCATTCCCTTGTTCAATATAATTAAGTTGAGGTTTTTGGTTTTTATTTTTTACCATCCTTAGAGAGTGGGTTTAGCCACAAATCACCCACATCACTGCATGCATATTCTTCCTCGGGTGTTCCTTGCTGATGATTTCCTAGCCGTTTCCACCCCCATACTTTGCCCATGTATCTGCATTTCTGTGGTTCCATATTGATTAAAGGCCTCAAAGATCTCTTTTTGGAACCCTCCCCAACCTAGAATGACCAACTGTCCCATTATCTGTAAGAGTGTCCCATTTGAGTGTATTTTGTCCCAGGCCCAGCTGGTGAAAACAGACCGAATTGGCTGCTTTTTACTCTCTAACACCAATTCTTGGTACATCAGCTCTGGGCTGCTTCTAATGCACCTGAACAAGGAGGTCGTGGTCAAAGTGTAATTCATGAGCTTTTTGCTGCAAAAAGCAGCATTCAACATATACTGGCAGAACAAAGAAGGACGATGCAGCCTCCCACAATAATCTCCTCTAGTGTCCGGCGGAGCGACGTAACCTGATGCCTGCCCACCCCTCCTTTTTGGCAGCTGCCTGCATGACAAAAGGGACAGGGCCATCTTGTGCTGTCCTGTTGAGACAGTCTGTGTTCACCTGCATTGAAAACCTGCCAGCAATACATCTGAGAGTCTTCAGCAGACATTGAGCCAAGGATAAGGGGTATGGTGTACTGCAGTCTAAAGGGCCCTGGCCTCTAGGCCCAGACCCAACAATGCAAGGTGTTGGAATAAGGGTCCAGACCATAAAGGCCTAGTAAGCAGTATGGAGTTTGCAAGAATCGATAAAGCAGTGCAAAAGGTGCAATCAGCAGCAAACAGGCAGAGAGGCTCCACAGGAACCCCTTTGTGCTGCCTGTGCTTGTACCCAGGGCCGGTTTAAGGGTGGTGTGACTGGTGCATCGGCACTGGGCGCTGACCTGGAAGGGGGGCACTGACCTAAGGGGGGCGCTGTGTTTAGCAATAACATATGATTTAAAAGACCTGCTGAGGAGGTCCTTGTGCGTCCAGCTTTCAGGCAGCAATAAAAATGTCAAGATAACTCGTGATTAATGTTCCTGCTAGTAAGAGAGTTCGGAGTTTTGTCTTGTGGCAGTTTTGACTCGCCATAAGTAGTGCAGAGGGTTAATAGGCCTGGTGCAAAGAATAGATCTGTATTTTATGCGGCTAGCTGAATGGATTAGTAAAGTCTGCTTTTGCCAGTGCTTTAAAACAAATGAACTGTATGTGAGAGAGGGGCTATGGGGAGACGAGGGGCACTTTTGCCAGGTGGTAGTGAGGGAATCCGAGAAGGAGGTCATGAGAGGGGGGCGCCAAAAAAGATTGTCACACCAGGCACCACCAGCGCTAAAGCCATCCCTGCTTGTACCCCGAGGGTACTTACATTTTTCTATTCCTCTATGCCAACAAGAACAGTATCACTAGGGTCAGCATGGTGGTAGAAGATCGATTCTAGTAGCTCTTGGTGTGGAAGGGGATGCTTTGTGTTCTGTGACTAAAGAAGGATTTACTTAGGTGAGTGAGAATTTTTAGTGTAGAGAATGGTTTTTGACTAATGTAATTGCACATGCAATGCAGATGGGTGAATGAACTATCTATTGAAGGATGTCTGGCATAAAGGTCAATTGTTTTGTGTATTCTCTATAATTAAAGAGCCACAATAAAGAAAATGAAGCAATTAACTGGGTAGGCACTTTTTTGGGTGATAGTTGCCTCATGGGATCACACATACGGCTACTAAGATGTGGATAAGGATTCGGAGTGAGAAAATGCATTTTGTACATGGATACACTGAGATGATGGCCTAACCATCCCCTTAACAGATGCTGAGAGCATCTGCATTGGCCCCTTCTTTTATTTATAAAGGGCCATCTACCACCGTTTGCCACAGAGGATATTTCAGATTTTGACTTTGCCTACCTTGAGAGATCCCAGAGGGTCTCAAGTAAACACTTATCTTCCCACTTCTGAATTGCATTCTGCTACACTTTAAACGCAGACCGGCCAACTCACTTGGTACCACTGTGTGTCACATGATTTCAGCACCCTTTACACGGTCACCAAGTGAAGAGGCAAAAATCACACGGTGGCAGAGAAAATGAACTGGAAACCACTGGAAACAAGCATTTGCAATGCAATTGATCCCACCTTTGGGACCTTATATGTATTTACCTATGCAGCCAATTATTGTGGGTACAGCAACATTTACTGTTCTAATGTGCACTAAGCAGGGAAAGAGTGCAGTACCGCAGGCTGCCACTAGATGTCTCTTGGGACCTCTTTTGGCCACATAAGGTACTGCACCCTTTTTTACCAATATAGCAGTGCCAGAAAAGACGTGGTAGTAGATACAAGGATCATCAAAGAATTTATTTGTGTTTGGTTTTTCAAATATATTCTTTTGATGGAATGTAACCACGCCATTGCACCAGCTACCACGTTTTCCTAACCTCCAGACGGCAAAGGGAGATTAAATGAGGGCACTGCAGTGCAAATGAAGCGTAAATTAAACAAAAACGATTAGTGGCATCGGAGGGGTGGTGAAGGCCTGCGAGCACTGTTGTGGGATGGGTGAGGGGGAGACATGGAGAGATTAAGGGATGGCAAGGAGACCAAAGTGCCATGCACAAGTAAACAGAACACTTACCGAGCAGAGGTAGGCCAACCAAACAAAAAAGAGTACTCTCAAAGTATAACTAATATGAAGAGTAAGAACACATGTAACAGAGGCAGTCCTCATGGGAGGATACAAAATTCCAAAAGGAGGGACTACTAAGTGCATTCACCAATCAAAAAGTCAGCATCTCTAAAGGACAGTAAGAGGAACCAATTAAAAAGATGGGTGCTTTTTGAAACCCATATCCTAGATACAGCATGTCTCAAAAAGACAGCGCATGCATTGCATGGTTGGCCTAGGCGAGACCTAAAAAGTGGCTTACCAGCTCGTCTTTGGAAGCTATGAGCATTCGATGTCCATTAAGTGATGTAAAAATACCCTAAGACATCGGTGACAACCTCAGCTGTGACCCTTTGGTTTTTGTTTGGGGTGGAGAGGGGTTTGATGTGGGGCAGAGTGCCCTCTTGGATAGCTGTCAGCATGAGGCCGTCATCTCTGAGACCCCACCCCCTCCTCACAAGGTAAAATAAATGTATAAGTTGGCAGCTCTGTAAATGACTCCCTGTGCTGCACCAACAACTGTGTGCATCTCCATCCCCCACCCTCGAATCTCTTTGATTGCAAGTATAAGCAGATAGCTATGCACACAATAGTTATGCTTAATCCACACATTAGATGGTAGCTCCATCCAGGCAGTCATGCAAAGACATACAGGAAAATTGATAGTCGTACCTCAGCATTTGGCGATCAGTGGCAGTCTCCCCTTTCTGCTGCTTCTCCCACAAGCTAGCTAATCTGACTCCTAAAACGTCTGGGTTTTCCAGGGCCAGTCCATGTATATTTAACTTCCATTGGAAAAGAATAAAATCCATAAAAATGCAGGCGAAGTGCACAAAATTGCAAGCAGAGTTGGGCAAAGGTTATGTATTTTAAGTGGGGAGGTGGAGATGAGTGGTAATTGAAGGCAGTTGTTTCATTAATTATTATTTATTAATTAATTATTTAAGCAGGCCTTGGAGATCATGACAAAGCTACAATACCTTGGAGTACAGTATGGGGAACATCTGCAAGGAATTTGGAGGCGAGGTGCATTCCACAAGAGGTTCTTCCTGCTGAACTTAACTAGAATCAGCATAGGCCTTGCCTATCAATGGAAGGGGTGAATAACATTGGTGGCCTCCATAATTTCAAATTCTGATTGTATGTAAGAAAAGGTCATCCAGTCCTATTATATGGAGATTTTTTTGTACTTGTAGTTTTTTTCTTTTAACTAGGAGTTCAGAACTGCCAGTTTAACGTGATGAGATGGGGTTTGTGCCAATTAGAGACATCTTTTGAAGGTCTGGATTCTCGCTTCACAAATGATGGTCAGCAGATGGGTTACTTCAGTTGGTTCATTTGAGGCAAAAGAAAACTGCAAGTTCCAGAATGCACTGATTTGTTAAATTAATGAGTAACACCCGAAACGTAAGATTCCAGTGATTTTTTAACATCTAGGTCCCTCTATGCACGCATTGCAATGCAAAGAAAATGTATGGGTGGAGAAATACACTGTGTATTGCCATCCACAACAAAACTGTCCTTGCCGCGGCCCTCCTTCCCCCGCCTCCTATAAGGTCACAAAATGTTGCATAGGGAGATCAACTGTGATATATGCACTTTAAGACATCAAAGTAAGAATGTACATGTGTTTGCTGCTCTGCAGGTGCCACCTTAAGGCAGCATTAACGATGCTGCTTCAGAGATCTGCAGTAAACATGCTGTCCGATTCTAAAAAGCACACCACAGAATTGGTGGATGGCAAGCAAAGAACAGGTGCTTTTATTAAGAAGTACTCATTTTATGAGTCTCGGCAGGAAGAAACTTTAAGCATTCAAAGTTGTCCCCTTCAAATTATAAAGTGATCTTTTCCGCAGTTGTTCAGTCTGCTGATCTCTCTTACCAGCCAATATACACTGATCTCCTCCTAGAACGGGTATCCACACTCTTGGCCAATGGGTAACCACATCCTTATGTGATTTTTGGCCTGAAACCCTCAGAACACATACAACTGATGCTGTTTCTGGAGTGAGGACTCTTTCCCAGTAGGACCTTCACTGAGATCTCCACCTCCCTTAACAGAGATCATTAAAGAAGGTGCTGGATGATAACCTTTTCTGACAGAACTCTTACAAGTGTAGCTTGCTTCGATGATTACGCGTACAAGCTGACTCAACACACTGCTCCATCCATACAGTGAAAACAACATTTATAAAGGCACAACTGCCTCCTCTACAGGGCAGACTATACAGCACTTACTCACATCTTGCTCATAGAGTGGAAAAACAGTGCTTAATTTGAGCCAGTGGTTACCGGTGGGGACCACTGTCACTCACTTTTAGGGACCGACGCTTATTTTCCTCATCAATCAGGGATGTACATTGGTCAGTACAATGGGGGGGCTTCAGATTTTCCAACAATCGTGCTGACATTTGACAACAAGCATGTCATGAGAGGGGGCTTAAGGGGCAACGGTAAAGGATAGGAGTGTGGATTGTTAGTGGTATTCAGTGGGAGAAAACACAATATTTTGTAAAATAACCAACATTCTAGACAACCTTCAAAACAGAGGGAGCAAGAAAGTGTATTTTTTGTTTGTGTATGTGAACATCCTTGGTGGAATCTGACATATACCTCACAGTACCCGACATAGCACTTGTACTGGACTATGTACTGGAAAATACATTTATTAGGGGGGTGCAGCACCCCTAACACCCCCTTTCAAAGCTACGCTCCTGCATCACATATTAACAAGAGTAAAAGAGGGGAAAAAACAACAAAAACAAACAAAATCACAAAAGGGAAAGAAGGGGGGATAGAAAAACGGAAAACTGATTTTAAGGAGTAAAGCAGAGAGAGAAGGGTGAGATGAAGGGGTAGGGAGTGTCTGGTAGTGGATTAAAGAGGCATCATGGGTTTTAAAGGCCACACAGTCTTGGTATTCCGTGTGTGGACATTTAAATTTAATTTCAGCGGCTACAGGCTTCTAAGAAGAACTTTGTGCACCGGCACTCATTAGTTTGTAAATTAAGCACTGGGGAAAACCCAAGTTTTCTGTAACAAGGCTGAAGTCCTCACATGAGGAGAGACACAGGTCCAGCCAAGAACCTTCTTACAGAGTAGGCACCCACCAGTAATAAGACAGTACATGCTGGAGGGTCACAGAGTTCAGGCCCCAGTGCTGAATGCACTGTGTCACTGCCCGAGATCAGAGCCAGAATACTGATATAGGAAAAGCAAATGAAGACTATCAGACTGGTACCCTCTGGGCCAAGACTGGGTCTAACTACCTCATCACAGTAGCCAGACTGTCACTCATATGCTGCTCTTTGAACAATCTGTAAGACAATGATATCAACAAGGCTCCGGACAAACCTTTACTTCACAAGAGGCCGGTGTTGTCTGTCCTGAAGAAAGCTGCTTTTAGCGGTGGGATGAGACTGCTGAAGGTGGGGTGCATTGCAACAGAACCTACTTCATGGCGTGTTACTCTGAAAAGGGCTACCCCCACTAAACTTGCATACCTCTTTACAACACAGAGATTATGGGTAGGTAAAAAGAAAAGACTTTCTAAGGCATGAACTCGCTCTCCCTTTCCACTAAGATCCTATGTAGGTCAACATTAGCTTAATCATGTTATGTTTTAATAATCTAAGATGTTCAATCAATCAGTTGGATTTGTAAAGCGCAGCTATTCACCCATGAGGACACTGCTGCAGAGGAGGGTTCAGTTGAACAGCCAGGTCTTGAGTCCTTTCCTAAATTCCAGCAGAGAGGAAGAGGTCTGGAGGTGAAGTGGGAGTTAGTTCCAAGACTTCGCGGCGAGGTAGGAGAAGGAACATCCTCCACTTGCTGCGGTGAATGGGGGGTGAGTGAGGAAGGAGATGGAGCGCAGATGTCTGGAGGGTGGTGGAAGTTCAGGCGGTGCTTGATGTATGCTGGTCCTTGGTTGTTTAGTGCTTTGAAGGTGCGGGCCAGCATCTTGAACTGACATCTCTTCTGAATGGGGAGCCAGTGGAGCTTCTTGCTGGGGGCGGAGGGGTGATGTAGTGCTTTTTGGGGTGGTCTAAGATGAGTCTGGCCAATTAATTCTGTATGGTCTGCGGATCATGGTCACTTTCTTTCAGAGCCATAGTTTAGCACCAAGACACCTCTTTCTTGTGAGAAATGTACACTTTAGAAGTATCCTTCATTCATTAATTTCATGGGTAATCATATACAACAAAACAGGTGTCCAGCGGGTCTCATTTGGATCATTACCTACTGTGTTACATCAGGTCATTCACATGTATGTATTCCTCATGTCTGATCTATATCATGCAATATTGGATTAGAAATCAAATACGTTTTCTTCTTTTTTTCAGATTTCGTCATTTATCTGATCAAAGTACAGTGCAATATGTATAGTGAAAGACTCAGTGATAATAAAAAGGGAACATATATACAGAGGAGTGTAAATAGACACTGTACAAAGCCCAAGGATGACAACTTATTTAAACAAGACCTTTAAAGGAGACCTATCGAATTGTATACAGATGCTCCATATTCTTTGAATCATTAAACAACAAAGTGAAGGTGGTGGTGTTGTATTGACTTGGTACTACTTGTAGGGATTCACTAGTACCTAGTTATCTATCTAATGCACCACAATAGTTGTTAGTCCAAGAGTGCAAGGGAAAGCACAACAGAAAAAGCACGCCTAGAATATGAGCCAACTGGCCACACCTGATCACAGCTGTCAATTGCCTTGTGACACTCTTTTGGACAATACTCACTTTTTAGCTCACAACACTTTGCACTCTGGAACTTGTAGTTTCCCTGTTACAAGTGTGAACCTTCAAGTCCCAGAATATGGTGTGTTCAAGGGTAAAAAGCGGTAGTTTCCAATGGTCACACATTGCATGAAGCCTTTGCCCAGCTGTGTCTGACACAGAACAACTTCAAATCTCTGCCCTAGTGTAATGCGCATTTCCCTCACTACTGCACCGCGTGACTGAGATCGGAGGAGTAAATCTACGTCATACCACGCGTTCCATGGGTCTTCGTGAAAGTATGAAAAAGCCGCCCACCCGAGTTATATTTGGGTTTCATAATATTGATATAGTCAGAGTTCAGTGGGCCCCAGTGCTACTGCACCTGCTGCACCATTAACAGCTACGCCCCTGATCTATCTAATTGAGTGCCATTTGATCGAGTCAAGTCCTATCTACTTCAATGTGAGCTGCTTGATTTTCCTCAATAACTCGGTTTCTTTTAATAACCCCACAGGTGACGGAGCAGGTCACGTACTGCACAAAACACGTACCGAATTGCAATATACTGGCAGTCCCATCCCTAAAAATGTTACTGCAAAAATCCACATCTTGCAACGATGATAGCCCTACTTGTTGCTGGGCTGTTTCTCATATAACCTGGAAAGTCTATGGGGCTTATTTACAAGCCCCTTGCGCCACTGGTGCGTCACGTTGCGTGATGCACCGACGGCGCAACCTGCTGCGTGATATTTACAAGCACATGTAGAGCCACTCTTATGGCTTTACGTGTGCTTGTAAATATCTACCCTTTTCACGCAACACTTTGTGTTTTAGGGAGTGTGACATGGGGGTTGCTGTGGGTGTTCCCACGCAACACCCATGTCCACTGATGCATTTCCAGATTTACAAGCAATCGTAAACCTGGAAATGCGTCAGAATGCTATGCCACCCGAGAGGTGGCGTAGCAAGGCGCAACGTTTTTTCCTCTTTCAATGCATGCTGCATTCTACAGCACGCATTGGAAGAGGAAATCACCTCAATTGATGTTTTTGTGCAGGAAGGTGACCCTTCCTGCACAAAAACAATCTCCCCACGACGCAGCCATTCCAACACCATCGCCAGTGCATGGCAGCAGTTTGTGCGCCAGCGCAGGGGAAAGCACAGAGATGCGACATATTGTTGTAAATATGTCACATCCCTGTGCTTCGAAACTAACACAGCGCGGCGCAGCAAAATGACTTGCGGCACCGCGCTGCGTTCGTTTCTCGTACATAGAGCCCTATGTTCTGCTTTCCCAAGTGATGAAAGTGACGGTTTCAAAAGGTACATGTGCATCGCTAGAATGTTCTTCAAGACCCTCTAAATACTTCAAACGGTAAGCAATAAAAAAAGAACACTATCTTACGAACACCTAGCATACGTTTTTCATAAAGGCTAAACATTAAAATAAAACTAGAGATAAAAACGTCCCCGTTATTAATATAGCCACAGATCCTCCCATCGGTGTCTAGTGGCTCCATATCACATGACACCTTCAGATTTTTTTAAGCCAAAGCACTATGCATTCTGGGATACGTAGTTTTGGTGTTCCATTATCAGCATGGGCTAAGAAATCCCAGCATGCACAGTGCTGTTGATAAAGAGCTAAGAATGGCTGAATGTTGCACACCTGATTTTTGGAAGATACGTGTACGGTTTTATTTTCTGAAGCGCTACAATTTTTTTTTTTTTGGTGCGTGCCAAATTTAATATCTTCGCCCCCAAAACTATGTAACTCATGTTTGGGGCGAAGGAAAAAGGCGGGCGGTTTAATGAGCAGTGTTGTGCAGCGTTAAAAGACCAAGATATAAATAATTTCTCGAACAGATATAAAATGCAAGCGATGTTACCAGATATGGGTAAAAAATGTAATATTGATCCACTTGTTACCCAAAAAAATAAGTTAGCATGTGCGGCGCTCCTGGGGCTCGAGGTTGCTCTGGATGTTTTTTTTTTCCTTCTGTTTAGTGGACCCCAGGCGGGGTGGTTCGTTTCCCCCGACTGCCTGCTTAACAATACTACGATGCATTTTCCTTGGGAAACAGAAAACCGTCCAGCTTATCCCTGACACGCCGAGATGAGCAGTTGCACCACGTAAAAGTGCAGAAAACCACATTCTCAGCTTTTTTCCAGGTGCAGAATATTAACAGTGACCCCCGAGCCCTCTCCGAGGCATTTTATTCATTAGCTGCAGAGAAGGGTGAAAAGTTAACATGCTTCCCCTCCTGCTTCATTTCACAGAAATGCCTCCTCGCTTAGCATTTTTTAATACATTTTGGCCGTCCTGGATAATGGGGGGGACGGCGCCCCATCAGCGGCTGCCCCATCCACAGCCATCTCCGAGAACTGCAAATGGATTGAGTGTGCTGCAGCTGTGAGGCGAAATCTGGCCATTTTACAAGGCAGAGCACATATTAAGGAAACTGTGCCAAGGTGGCCGCACACGTGTCTTTGTAGAAGTTTGCAGGCTTCCAAAGTGTAGACAAAGTACGTTTTTTTTTGTGTCTTTGTTTTTACTGTTATTGATTTCGGTTTTAAGAAAAGCTGAGCATTTGTTTCTCTAGTAATCTTACGCCATCTTAATCTCCCTTTCCTAGGAACAGTTTTGTGTTTTTAATAAAAGAGTTTTTTTTTAAAAAAAACTATTTCACTATATAGTGCTAATACAGCGTGTGGACTGCTTCAGTGTGCATTGCATTTATGAAGTGTGCAACAATAGACTGGTATTTGGCAGATATTTGTTTCCAGCCAACTGAAGTGTACTCGATTTACCGACATCGTAAAGATGGCCACCAGGTCCCCCGTATTTGAACCCTGCGGGTTGCATTCGGGTCTTGGCAGTAGACGCGCAACCTACTGAGTCGTTTAGTTAATGCTGAAAGGTAAAAGAAAAAAATGCAAAATGAAGCCAGGGCTTTGTCTCCGATGATGTTAGGACATATAACATGCTCTCATGAAAAACCGACAAAACAAAAGGAAATAACCCGTTATATAGGTATTTTGGATGAGAGCGGACATTTTCCCACCCCCAGTTGACCGACTCTTTGCATTTAATAAACAATGAATTCTTCAAAAATGTTGACAAATATTGTTTTTCAATGTTCTTTTTCACAGAGTTTATTTCAATGCAGGTCAGTTTTAAAACACCTTGGGGCAGATTTACAAGCCCCTTGCGCCACTTTTGCGTCACTTTTAACATGGGGAAAGTGACGCAAAATTGGCGCAAGGGGCTTGTAAATCTGCCCCCCTGAGTGGAGTTATTTAAAAGTGTGGTGCTCTGCAAAATCCCCAAAAGTAATGCATAAACAAAGCAAGGAATGGGGAAAAAACGTGCCCATTTCCCACCCCACGCACACTATCCATTAAATCGGAGGGAAGGAGCGACATCAGTTTGGCCTCCTCCTTATTTTAAAAAACAGTTTGTAAACTAGTAATGACAGCCTGCTCCTCGTGAGAGTTACTCAATCACATTCCTCTAACGCGTTTCCGAATTTTTAAATCAAAGTTTTCGAAAGGATACAGCATAGTTTTCTTCAATGTTGGCTGGGTAGAAAAAACATCAATACAAAATCTGCGCCGTTTCTGAGGAGAACGCTCATTATTTTCTTATGTAGTCTTTCCGTTGTTTTAAAAAAGCGAATAACCGCAGTAGTGCTGCGTGCGTCAATTGCGATTTATTGTTCTTCACCTTCACTCGGGTTTTTTTTTTAATGGAGAAATTTATATAAGTTGGTATAGAACAACTTTTTGCGCCTTAACCGTACATGAAGTTACCGCTTCATTCATGTTAACCACCGTCAAGACGTGTTTGCTTTTATTCTGTTTTCCCACACGTCTTGGCTCGAAAATATAACAACTTTAAATATAGGCGCAGCTTCCTCACCACCAAAGCGGTCCCTGCGAATCCCCTCTCTGTTCCCTCTCACCTTACCCAGGTGCATGTTAAATCATTATTAATGGCAATATCATTCACGTGCGGGCAACCCCCGCCTGCAATTTGGTTTTAATTACCCGCCCTCGAACGTCTCTTCCCCTCGCTGACAGCCATTAACTGGGCGCTGACACCAGCAGAGCCATGTCTCGGAGTCCAGCTGCGGTCAGCTCCATAAGACGGGCTGCAGCGCCTCCTAGCGGCCGAGTGCAGGGAAGAAAATGGGGACCTGGCTGAAAATGATCTCTTTTCTTACTCTTGAAATAAAAAATATATTATTATATACATTAATACACAGAATAAATGCCGCAGGTAAAACATACATATACAAATGCAACTTACCACAACATAATTACCCATATTAGCGTTTGCGTAAATAGCAGAATAAATAAATAGGTATATAAACACGATGCATGCCACGATGAATGGATAAATAGCTAGAAGCCATGGATAGACATTTACATCGATACATGCGCATTTCCATACATTATTAAACACAGTAATGAATATATTAAAACAACGAGTTATAAACCTAAAATAAAATGATCAATAAACGAATAGTTGCATACATAAATGTATAAAATAAATTATGAAAAATCAATGTCCTGATACTGGCAAATGCAAATCAATTGCAGAAATCACCTTTAAAAACAAGTACACGTTTAAATAAATGAAGAAATAAGTGCATGTTTGGGAAAAGTAAGCGAAGACTTCAAAATGTTTGAATTCAAAGTGTTTAATATAAAGCCGACCAAATCGCCGTTCTTTCGTATACAGTGTTTTACAATGGGTTGGTCTTCAGAGTCATGCAAGGTGCCAAACGAATTGCCTGGTGCGCAGGGTTGAGGTCGCGTGGAGAATTGGGCAGGGAGGGATGGGTGAAGAAAGACTGCGTGGTGTGAGTTTATGGAAGATACACAATTAAATAAAAACGTGTTAGTAGTTTTTAAGAAGTGAAGCTCTTTATTTAGATGCTAAAACTGTATCTATGAGCCCTCGGATCCAGAAAGGGTCCTCCTTTATACAGACGTAGCCATAACTGGCCAATACGTAAGTACATGAAACGCGAAGGGGCTTATTTATAAAGCTGTTTTGGAGTGCATAAGTATTACTCCTGCCCTACTCTTTTACGTGCTGCTACATCTTTGTTACTTGGCCTCAGAGCATTTAAAATCGGAATACAATGGGCATATTATGGGAATATCCATATACAATTAGCACAAAGAGAAAGGACTGTGCCATCTGTGAACCCATTCACAAAGGCATGTCAGAGTACATAAAAGAGTGTTCCGGTGGCATTACTTACTGTACTTGTACATGATTTTTTAGTTGACCCCATTAAGTATGGGTACTAAGAAGTAAGACTCTAGCTCTCATTCTTTGTATCCCCTCTTTCCACATTGATTTTTGGAAATATGTCTTCACCCCCCACCCCCCTTCTGCGGTTCAAATATCAATAAATGTGGGAGTGTTTAAAAACTGATCGAGTGACAGTATTAAGAGTTTGATGGACAAAATGGACATTGCATATAAACACTATATATATATATTAATGTAGGCAACGATGGGACTTTAGATAGCAGACCAAAGGTAGTGAAATTAGGAGCTATCCCCAAAGTATAGCAACCCTTAAATGTTGAGAGGGACGCCACTGCTGAGTGACTCTGCCCAGGACCTATTGTACAATGCGTGCTTGCTGATGCAACGTAGCTATTTGATAGTGCAATTAGAACAGGTCTAACATAGTGGTATTGTTTTTATCGAGCTCAGACTAACTAACTTGACTCTGTCAGGTTCGAGTCTGTGACCTATCGGCTATGACGCAAGTGCTTAAAATTAAGGCCCACTAGCAATGTGTAAATATACTGTCTTCACAAAACTGATTGTCGAAACCTTACTCAATGTATTATTATCGAAACTGAGAAAGCGAGGAATCCGAAAGCAGCAATGAAGATGTCTCTGAGGCGACGCAGCAGGCGGCTCTAATGATACGTAGGAGCCGCCATGACGCGGCGCGCGCAGCGGCCTGACGCCCTGCCGCGGTTGCCCGGGAACAGAGACCATGTCAGTGAGAATGCCAGTGAAGGGCACACTGTGCACAAAGGTGAGCAGTGGGGCCCTCCAAGGAATCGCCTGGTTCAAAGACGACAATACTGCACTTTTCATCCTCTGCTCTTATGTTCTGGAGATTTTCCTGTTCGGGAGGGGTGGTTGCAAGCGCGCTCCTTTCTGTTGTGGATAAAAGAAGGCGCTATCTCTCATTCAGCAGACCTCTGGAGCCCGTGCTTTCCACCGAGCACTCCCCGTCTCTGCAGCTCCCAGCGCCCTTCAGTCTCTCTGGAGAATCTACCCCAGCAGGTGGCTCTTAAGAAGCATCAAACAATGGGGGGGGGGGGGAGGGGGGGATGATGACGATGACACTAATATTAACAATAACGTCCATAGCAGTAATGTTGAAACTACTACCGATAGCAACAACAATAGCAATATTACCACTAATAATAATAATACTGATAACATTAATAGCAGTAACTCTAAAACTACTACCAATCATATTAAAATCAACAATAGTAATACTACTACTAATAATACTAACAATATTAACAATAACGTCAATAGCACTAATGCTAAAACTACTACCAATGATAACATCCAAAATATTAATGCTACTAATAATAATAGTAGTAATAACATTAATAGCACTAATACTACTACTAGTAATAATATCAATAATCCTAACAATAACATCAATAGCAGTAATGCTAAAACTACTACCAATAATGACATCAAAAATAGTGATACTACTACTAATAATAGTAGTAATAACATTATTAACAATACTACTAAAACTACTACTAATAATATTAAAATCAACAATAGTAATATTACTACTAGTAATAATAATACCAACAGTTACAATAACATTAATAGCATAATGCTAATACTGCTAATAAAATCAAAATAATAACACCACTACTACCACTAATAGTGCTAATATTAATAGCAGTAATACCCCAGAGTCAATAAGAACAATAACAGGGTTGAGATTAAAGCCCTGCATTTAAGGTTCACCATGGCACATCGAGAGGCCATTGAACTTGCTAAACCTACAGTGAGAGCCCATACACTAGTTAAGACAACTCTGGGAATTGAACCTTATTTAATTTTAATGAAGAGCCCACACAATAGATTTTTAATTACCCGTTTTAGATTAGATTTTCTCCATCATTTACTAGCAGTACCGGCAGGTTTCGTTAAAAATATTGAAGAGAGAGGGCCCTGTGGCTGCGACAACAGGTCTCCACAGGATACCCTCCACCTAGTTCTTCTCTGCCCATACTATGCTTTTCCTAGGAAAAAGATTTTAAAGGATTTATTAAATCGAGCCGGTTTTAGGCAGGCGCGAGTAGCCTTGTTGTTTTTAAAGCTTTCTTCTGATGTACATACCCTATTCTGTGTGGCTAATTTCTTGAGAGTCGCTGTTAAATTAAGGAAAACCAGGGGCGATTAAAGAAGAGAGGAAGGGTTCGTGGGTCACTGGCACGCAATGTCTGTTTTAATAGGGCTGTAGTATTTATGTGATATCCTCCCAATGCCTGCTCTAAAGTACTGAATTGTATCTGGGAGTGACATTTTATGCATGTTGTGTTTTATATATGCTTTTATGATTTGTTCTCAAATCGAATAAAGTTTTATTGATTGATTGAATAGCAGTAATACTAAAACTACTATTAACAATATTAACATCAACAATAGTGATACTACTTCTGGAAATAGTGATTATGATAATGTCTTGTGGTGGCATGTCAAGCACATTGCCACTGACTGGACATTACCTAGTGTTGAGTGCAAGGGAGAAGGGATGCTGCAGGCAGTGGGACTAGGCAAGAAGACTTGTCTATGAAAACACAACTGATTCAAAATGGAACAATTTATAATATTTAAGTTCTTCTGTGAATCCTACTGTTGAAAGATAAGGAAAGAGAGCTCTAGGGAGCCAAGGTGATCTTCCCAAGATCACACAATTTCTGTCAAGCATAGAAGGCTGGATTGGGAATCAGATTTTTTGGTTCCACCATCAGCAAATAGTTTACCAATAGTTCCGGGACTCCCATTTGAGCAGGTGTCCTGCTTTATAAACTCCTTCATTCATTCATTCATTCAAGGCTGTAGTGTGCAGTGTCCAACATAAAATGATCATTGCAAGCTGTTCAAATCTAGAATTCTTGAGTGAGACCCAAACAAAAACAGAAATTCAAGAAAAGATACATCACATGGGCCTATGTAGAGAGACAGGATAACACTCCTGCTCTAATCCATACCTTCTCCAAATATATGCCCTGCTTTGTCTTCAACACTAGCGCTGCTTCCATGCCAGGAGTGCTCCCTCCAACCCTTTCCCAATACATGCACGGCTTTGAATCCAATTCAGTTAATGATAACAATGTGTGCAAAGCAGATTTGTAAAAGTAGCCAATTTTAACTAAAGCAAAATGTGATGCAATTTCAACCTGTGTTCAAGGGCACATTGCGCTAGGGCAAAGGGCACGTGATTGTTCTAAGGAATTCATGCCGTGGAGGGCAGCAGCCACCTTCCACATGAACATGTGCAAAAAGGAGGTGAACTGAGCATGAGCATTCAAATGATGCGGCTCACAACCCACATAAACCAAGCCAGGGAATGGCTGCTGACTGGCGAAAAGGAGGCAAACAGTATGCCCCAAATGTATCCATCTAGATGTTGAGTACATCACACAAGCACTGAAACTTTGTTATCATACTGCAAAAACATATTCCCACTGGTATTGAAGTTGGTGTTCTGTATGCGCACATATACATAAGTATATATATATATATATATATAATATGTATAATTTCACTCGAACGTGTCTTCATACTCAATAATTGCCTCTTTTACATATTCGATTGAACATAAACCTTATTTTTTATTATTGACTTTAAATATGAATGACATTTCCTCACCATCTGATCAAAGCTGTTTACAGTGACGTCAGTCTCCCTGCTGCCTCCAATAAAGGGATTCCATTATGTCCAGCAGACAGTGCGTATGTAGATCTGAGCTGTCTGCTTGCTTCTGTATTTGTGACCCTAAAGCTAGTGTGTCAACGTATAGATGCTGATTGACAAACCCAGTTCTGGTTGCTAGAAAACGTACGTGTCCAGGAACGTCAGAATGACGAAATGTATCCATTAATAATGGTGATTCACCCATCATTCCTTAAACTCATTTTTTTTACGCAGTACACAGGTATTGTACAAAATCACAGCATTTTATATCAACACTGCTGAGTGAGTAATTGGCTCTACTCGGTGTATACGTACCTTGGTAAAATGCACCCATTTTTGCAAATACAAATCTGCGCTTCGTACATTTTGACCTCTTTCTAGGCACTTTTTGGATCAGGTCAATTTTCTTGACGAAATTTATCATTTATTTGCTCCATGACTCTACTGATTTTGCTGCAAAATGGATAGGATTTTGTAATGTTACTTCTGAAATTAATATTCCTCGCCAGGGGTGGGGGAAGTCACCTAATCTTTACTTAAATAGCACGTGCAGTTCTTGTGCAAATGACTAGCATTACGCGTACTATGTGAGGGAGAGGCATTGGAGCGAAAATCTGAATTTTGCGAAGATTTTTCTCAAGTGATCCCTATTTTCACCGTCTGATTGCAAAAAATACATCTTCTTTTATCCTAACTGCAGCTAAAACCAACTCATCCATAAGAGGAAACAACACAGTTGGTGTTCGCGTAAAGAAAACAGGAAATTATATGAGCTATGGTAGCCCAATAATCGTGGTCTATAGAACATTACGCTCACATAATAAATAAAAATGATGTACATATATATCTGTCCACCCGCGCAGGCTCGTGAGGAAGGCGCTAAGCCTAGGAGCAGTTCTCTGTTCTATAATGCTTCCCTCTTGAAGATTTGGGTGCATCTGGACCTCCAACATACACTGACCCAGCCTTGTTCCTCAAAATTCCTGCCCTCACCCCTTTGCAGTATGGGGGGACCCTGCCACCCCGTCACTAATGATTTGTTTCGCTGACTCCCGCCCCCCTCACATCTCTACCCGTGCCCATGCAATTATGCACCTGGATAAAAAATCTCCTTTCCACGTGCTGCAGCCTCCCTGCCTGTACACAGTAGGATTGTGGGCCACAATATGGCTCAGTGAGTTAAGCACTCACTGTTCACATCGGTTTGTATGACCTGCAGTTCACAAGCACAAATCCCTGCAGGGACATCACTTCCTATCATCCTTCTATGTCCCATCCATTGAAAATCACCCAGTACCTCACTCGCAAAGCTAGTTTCCATGTGTACACACGTTTCAGTATTGAAAATTGAAGAGATTGTCACAAATAAGACATGAGTCTGAAACAATTACTCACAATCCCTAAGTTGTGCAATTGTGTTGGCTACTATGTGCAGGGCTTAAATGACAAAACTGTGATCTTCAGCACTATATAAAAATGCTTTTTGTTCTCCACACTGATCTCATCTGCTGTGTAGGCTATATAATGCCATACATCATAGTATGTGCTTTGTGAACATATTCACATGACCCGAGTCCAGGCCCATGCTATAAAAATTCCTGAAATGAAATTGCATTTTAGAGCTGTACTGGGTGTACCATGCGCATGCTTTCTCTTTGCATTTTCTGGTCCTGATGCTTTTAGTCCTCTTTTTATATTAACACATTTTAAATGCTGAATACTTGAGCTAGAAGTTAATAAATAAGAACATATGATGGGAAACTGATGGATGTGGGCCAAAAATTCTTGAAGAAATTGACAATTTTTTTTCTCCCCGAGCCCTGCACGTTTGATTTTTAGCACGGACGTTGGCAGAGCTGCATTAACAAGCAGACGAGGAAGGCAAAGGAATATCAGGTCTCCTTAAATAGAATTAGTTGTACAAGAAAATGTCCTTGCTTCCTCCCTCGCCTAGAAAGGAAACAATGAACACACATTTCTTAATAAAGGCAGAAATTAATTTTCGGTCTTCTTCTTCTAATATGTCTCAAACAGGGGAAGCCGGGGAGGGTGAGAAAGGATTGAAAATGGGTTGAAAAGCACATATAAAGTCATGAATGCACAGATAACCTGAGGTCGTCTACTGAGCATTCGAAAAGAAAAAAAAAATTGCAAAGCAATACATTTGTCTTTTATTGGTTAAAATGCAGACAAAAGTAAGTGAGATTTTGCACATTTCGCGCGTGTACAACATGCGAGTGAAGTCTCAGGGAGGCAGAAATTGTGAGGTCCCATCTTTGCCCGTGAGTGGTAGATTCAAGGAATCTTATTGTGGCATTCTCACAGCCAGACTCCTATAAAATGCCATTTGCTGCATTCCCAGAGCGACCCTGTACTAACGGAGGTCCTCAGCACAGAAAGTGGTGATGCAGCCTATCTTAGAGGAACACCTTCTTGCACTGAAGTATCAGGTAAAGGTATTGTTGTTCCAGTAAGGGCACTGTGGCAGTAACATATATATATATTATAAAATCTATCACAATTTACTCCGCTTCTCGTTCCCAAATCACCGGAACACCACGAACACGGACCACAATTTCGCATGCCATTTTGCATTTTATTCGGAACAGTTCGCCATTACCAGTTTCAGCCTAAGGCGGCCTTGATCACATGACGCCACTGCATTGTGGGATTTACATATTTAAAGTGACAAGTGCTAATTTGCAGCATAGTGAACAGACTACTGGCATGTTTTAACATCAATACTTTTAAAATGTACATTCCATAAAATATTTATATGTGTGTGTGTGCGCTGTAAAGGAACTATAACTCGCGCCCCGGCCATGCAATCATTTTAATTTCATTGCAAATGTTGTAGTGATATTATCAATGATGTCGTAGAAGATGTCATGACTGATTTATTATGTGGGGTAATTAGCAGTGCGTGCAAAGGCGCAAGTTATAGTTACCTTAGGGCACAAGTTATAGATTCTTGACAAAACTATAATTATAACTGCTGAATTTCTATGGTTTTATGTTTGTAAAATCTGAACCTAACCATAACATCCCTCTAAACTTTGTTTTTTTCAGTGAAATTCTAGGGTTTTTAAACGCAAAGTAATATTTATTTACCATATGTTAATGCAACCTCTGCCGTGCACGGCTTGGTCTGCGGCAATCCCCCCGCATGCAGCCAACCCCACTCTGTGCATGGCCTTTGGCAATGCCCAGTTGGGTGTTGGCCAAAAGGCCTGGCCTGTGGCCAAACCCCGCATGCAACCAACCACACTCTGCACACGGCTTTTGGCCGTGCATTGTGGGGGGGTTGGCCACAATTCCTGGCCTGTGGTCATGCCTGCTGCCAGGCCCTGTGCAAGCACCCTGTGTGGGTTTGTGAGTGGATGTGTGAGTTGTTCTTTGGGTTTGTAAGTGGATGTGTCTGTGAGTGGATGTGTGAGTGGGTCCCTGCATCTGTTAGTGGGTGTGTGAGCAGATGTATGAGCATGCGAATGGGTGTGCAAGTGGGTTTCTGGGTCTCTGAATGGGTGTGTGACTGGCTGTAGGGGTGGGTGAGTGGGTATGTGATTGGCTCTGTAGGTGTGTAAGGGTGCATGTGAGCATGTGCTGGGTGTGTGAGTGGGTGTATAAGTGGCTGTGTGGGTCTGTGGGTTGGTGTTTGAGTGGTTCTCTGGGTCTTTAAGTGGGTGTAGAGTGTCTGTATGAGTGTGTAAATGGGTGTGTGACTAGTTTCTTGGTCTCTGACTGGGCTGTATGGGTGTCTGACTAAGAGTGTGAGTGGGTGTGTGGGTCTTTGAGTGGGTACATGGGTCTGTGAGTAGATGTATGAGTGGTTCTCTGGGTCTAAGTGGGTGTATGAGTCGCTGTATGAGTGTGTAAATGGATGTGTGAGTAGTTTCTGGGTCTCTGACTGGGTGTGTGAGTGGCTGTATGGGCGTGTGAGTGGCTGTGTAGGTCTCTGAGTGAGTGTGCGAGTGGGTGTGTGAGTTGAGTGTGTGTGAGCATGTGGTGGGTGTGTGAGTGGGCGTGTAAGTGGCAGTGTGGGTCTGTAAGTAGATGTGTGACTGGCTGTATGTGTGTACATGGGTGTGTGAGTGAGTGTGTGCGTACCTGTGTGAGTGGTTCTCTGGGTCTGTATGTGGGTGTGTGAGTGGCTGTATGAGTGTTTCAATGAGTGTGTGAGTGGTTTCTGGGTCTTTGACTGAGTGTGTGAGTGGCTGTATGGGCGTCTGGGTGTTTGAGTTGTTTTCTTGGTCTCTGAGTGGGTGTGTGATTGGCTGCATGGGTGGGTGTGCGAATGGTTGTGTGGGTGTGTAAATGGATGTGTGAGTGTGTGTGTGGGTTTGTGAGTGCCTGTGTGGGCCTGTGAGTGGGTGTTTCAGTGGTTCTTTGTGTCTCTGGTGGCTGTATCAGTGACTGTATGGGCATGAGAGTGGGTATGTGAGTGGCTGTATGGATGTGTGACTGGGTGTGTGAGTGGTTGTGTGGGTGTGTGGAAGAGGGTGAGTGGGTCTGTCAGTGGGTGTAAGTGTTTTTTTGGGGTCTGGATCTGCAGTGAATTCACATGGGGGTCACGCAAAGCACTGTGGTGAATCTGCGGTTCCTCACACACCAAAAATAAAACATTTTTGAACAATTTCTTGCCCATGAGGTGTCCCTCACAGACCCTTCAATCAGTCCCATGGGGTCAGGATACCTCTATCCTGACCCCTTATATCCTACTTATACTTTATTTCCCCCCGGAACCGTGCCCAGATCACAAAATGGCAACCACAACTTTTCTCTCAGGTAGCGGCCAGCCAAGGCATTGCTGTTGCACATGGATCCGCAGATCCACTACAGTGGATCCACAGTGTATCTGCCTCTCTAGATATACATACATCTTTTTTCTTTAATAACTCCAAAACTACTGAACAGATTTACACTAAACTACAAAAAGCCCTCTTTCTGCACCAAGATCTAACTCTCTGTTAAATGTGGTGTAATTCCTTTCAGCGGTATGGGTTGTAATAGTGTCTTGCATGGGAAAAACACGTTTTGAGATCCCCCTTTTTCTCTGCCCCCACTTGAAGAATCACCCAAAACTTTCCAGACGGAAGCTGAAGTGACTGGCACACTAGTCAGCACACTAGTTTTGAAAATGTCGTGAATATTCATCAAACCGCACCAAAGTTATTAGCAAAACAGAAAATGCTTTTCCTATGGAAACTAGGTCCGAATTATAACCGGCAACCGCCAGTAGGTAATATACATAATACCGAGTCTGCAGAATCAATTAGCTTATTAGCAAAAGAAAGAAGCATGCTAATGGCTTAATGCTTGATTAAAGATTGTAAAATATAATCCATCCCAGACTCCATACTATTCACTTGAATTTAGGTTCTCAAAAAAAGACACGTGGTAAGACCACCCATGTGGTGATTTAGAATTGACATTGTTGTGGCTGGACGCAGGAGTGGTGCTGCTAGAGACTGGCTATTCCTGGCTCCCTTCACTTAAGCACAAGGTATAACTACTGTGTGTGATTGTGGTTCAGAATAATAGTGGTGCCCCAGGTACAGTATTACCAAATTGGGAGCGGGGAGTTTTTGCACCAACAAGAAAAATATAGCTTCCTATAGTGATGCTGGCAAACGTGCTTGCATGCTAAGTTTTTGCCCCACCTTTTCAGGCCTTAACATTACAAAAACAGTTGCCCCGGGCCAACAAGGACGCAGAGTTGATGTGAGGGGAAGGCAACTTGAATACCTGACTGAATTTAAAAGTGTCCAATTGCGCTGTAGCTTGTTCCCTAATATAAGAGTAGTTCTTATTTACATTACTCTATGTTGTTCATGTTTGCATAGGAGATAATATGCAATTGGGGAATGCAGTGTTCTGCAAATAGAAATGACGTATCTTGGTAGTGAAATCAAAAGTGCAGCCTTTGTATTGGCTGCCTCCAAAGTGGACATCCTAAATCCTAGGCCTCAGAAGATCAGAGGAGCCCAACCACCTACTGATGCAGGGTTCATACTTTATTGCATGGACTCTCTGCGAAGATTGAGGTAGGGACAGCCAGCTCCCGAGATCCCACGTCTGCTAATGCAAAGTTGGGGGTAGCGAGGTCCTTCATTAAAGCGTGTTCACTGCATCACGGAGAGATCATGGAAGCTGATCCGTAGGTCCACTGATAACCAGTGAATACATTTGAATCGTATTACCTGGAGTTCGAAGGAAAGGGTTGTGTTATGGTTATGCATCTTTGTTTAGTTTATCTACAGTCTCTTGGTAATTTATAGACTACATATCTAGACTCCATTTTGTTGTCTATATGTCAAAGAAAAACAGCCCTGAGGGGCGTCGCTCTGGAAAGAAAGTGGTAGTGTTTCCCGACACAGATGATGTTTTCAGATTTTTAACATAAGGCAAGGCTGAAAGGCAGAAATAACTTGGGTGATGCTTTATTCAAACATCACCCCCGCTTGCAGTGGACTTTGATGACAGAATGGGGGCTTCTATAGAAGCTGACTGTGGTAGCCGAACCCCAGAAGCGACAGTGGAGAATAGGTGCAGCGACCATAGCAGACTCTAGGCCCATTTCATCGCTTGAAGGAAACACATGTCCCTGCGGATTCTGGTTGAGATGATATAAACAGGGAATGCTGATATTTTGGCTCCTGGAAAATATTTTCCCATTTTTTTCTGAAGCTAATTAGTCTTTTTTTATTTTTATATAAATTATGCTGATGCATCTCTACTTTTTTTCAAATTGAGCAACATGTTCTTAAAAGGGTACTATTTTGATGGGAAGAATTACAGTAATAGTACCAGACGATGGGTTTGCACAGTTGCTAGTAGTTCTGCAGGCTGGTGTGTCTGATCGCCAGATACATATTTTTCCTATGAGTAAATTGAACAAAAACGGCAACCGCATATGAAGAAATCCAGCGAGGCCTAATCTCCGCACAGCTGCTATATATTGGTTTACAGCTATTTCCAATCCGGTTAGAATTACTTTCATTTTTACTTGTCCGATATGAAACCTGAAGCTGAAAAATCTGATAAGTGTGTTTCATTTCCCTGGAAATTGTATTGCTTCTCTTTCCAAGTGAGTAAATAAACCGCATACAAAACAACAAGCAGGCTGCAGGGAGGACATTAGAGAGGTGACCCTACCCAGGCAGGGGGCCAAGTCTGAGAGAGGCGCGAGGCCCTGCATTTTGTTGGCGGTTTATACAGAATGGCCATATTTGTTGGATTTCATTCCTCTGTATGCCGGGAAGGATGTCGTGCCATTAAGCACTGTTTTCACCTTCTCACACCTGCCTGAGGAATTCTTCGGGTACAAGCGGCGCCTTGCTTGGACAGCTCTATGCATCCGAAATGTCCCCCATCAGCAGGGACACCGCCATTTTGAGACGCAGAACTGCTCATTTTCTTTTTATTCTATATGTTTCTGCTCACTGCTTGCAAGTGCAGATGTGGCGGTTGGTCGACTGATCTATCTCGTGCCACTGCATTCTGTGAACTTCCCAAGTTCACCCTGGCTGGGTCCAGTGAGTGTTAAGATTTTACACTCTTGGACGTGTGTAGCACGTGAGATGCTGTAGCATGTATGGAACGTCTTAATGTCCTTGCTGAATTAAAGCCTGCCTCGTTTTTGATTCAGTATGGCATTCACAATGAAACTGTACCAATATTAGATTCTTAAAAGGTGTTTGTATTTTATTTCCAGCCAGTAAATTGGTGGTAGACTTTATGTGTATTTAGTGTGCTTCTATGATTCTAGGCCCAGGGTCTGATGATTTAAAATAAAGGTTAACTGTCAAGTACATCACGATGGGCCCAAAAAAGAGGGTGAAGAAGGGCAATGTTTTCTGTTGGGTGAAACGTGGCGACTTATTTACCGCTAAAAATAAGAGAAAAAGATTAACGTTTAACAAATGGAGGTACGGGTACTAAAATACTTCATAGACACTCATAGCTAGGGTTCTACTTGGCACGGTCCCTATGGAGCTAAGCTCCATAGGGACCACCAGGTGGCACAGATCTTCTTTACCTACAGGGTCATCAGCAATTGATACCTGATATTATTTATTTATCTTTCTTCTTTTCTTTGACATATATTAAAAAGCAGATAATTAATTCATTAAAGTTTTTAGCATATTAAATCAGTTAACCATCGACAAGGTGCCTGGGACAACCTAGACCCAGCAGCTACCTTTTCTATTTTATAACTTATTAAAAACACCAGCATAAAAATAAAAATTACCTATACACAGAAAGATAGATTTATCATATCTTGTACTACCCGCGACCTTAGCCTCCACATTGTCATTAAAAAAGGAATACACCAAAAACAATTATTTAACTCACATCGGACCCCAATATTCGGAGAACATCTTTGTAGGATCTAGTACCTAGACCCCGGCATATCGGAATAAGCCACTTTTTCCTGGGTAAGAGGTGTGTGGGGCAAAAGAAGAACACATGCCGCAGGGTTTCCCTATCTGCCCCACACGTGGGGCAAGAGCATCATGCTGGGAAATATACCTGCTACCATTTATTGATATAAGAGGCAATTAGTAAGGTCCCATACCTTAGCTGCAAATACAACTTCCGGTGTAGCACGGGTACGATTCCATCAAGAAATTCTTCTGAACTATATGATACTTTAACTTGTAGGAATCGTTCCGTCATAGGACCGGCGGTGGAATTTGATAATATCTGGCCCAGCTTGTACACTTGGCAGCTTTCTTTAAGCATGCATTTATTGGGGACTGGAGATGTATCACAAACTTCCCTCAGATCACTGAGCCCGATCTTTAGAAGGGAGTTTTTCACGAATCTAAACCAGGGAGTGTTTCGTGCGCCTGGAATCCTCAGCACATCTCTGAGACCATCCAAACAAGATGAAATTGCGGGTGTAGACCAAATTAGTCGCCACAATAGAATCAGCTTTTGGACTATTTCCTCATGAATGGACCATAACCCCAAATCAAGTCTCATTGGGACTAGCGTGGAATTTTATTCCAAAACCATGTATATTGTTTTATCGTGTTTCATTGTACTTTTATGGCATTTTCAAAGGTCAAATATATTATTTTGAATAAACCAACAAAGAAGGATTTCGAGCTGCTGATCATGTACAGTTTCATGCTAACAGTCATTAAACCGACCCTACCTATCTTCCAGAATTAGAACAGTTACAATGCTCTAATTTCAGCTTGATTTCCACGATTTCGTAGTAATGGACATCTCTCAAGAATGCCTTGAATGTATGTTTGATTAGCAAAAGAGACGTAGTCCTTCACGCATATCTGTGGATTAAAGCACTTTCTACTGAAATGGACTTAAAAAGGTACCGGAAGGTGGGAAACAGCCTTAACCACGCAGCTTGAACTACGTGGGGCTGAACCACGCAATCGGTAGTATGCACGTCTAAACCACGAATATGCCTTAACCACGCATATGCGTGGTTAAGGTATATGCACGGTCTAGTTGCTGCTGGGCGGAAAGGCAGGAAGCAGGAAGAGGAAGGATCGGGACGAGGTGGAGAGGTAAGTTGGATTTTGAAGGGGTTGTGGGGTAGTTTTCAGGGCTGGGAGGGGTTCAGGGTAGTTTACAGGGACGACGGGGGTCGGGAGGGCTGGGGGGGTGGAAGTTTTAAGGCTCAGGGCAGGGGACCGAGGTGGGGGTAGATTATTTGGGTTGGGGTAGTTTTTGGGGGTAAAGGGTCGTTGTCAGGGCTGAGGGGTCGGGAGTTTTAGGGCTCAGGGGGCAGGAAAGGGACAGTTTTAAGGCTGAGGGGGCAGTTGGGCTGGGGCGGGGTATGTGGGGCTGGGTCTTAGGGGGTAGGGGCATGTTTTAGGGCTCAGGGAGGGGACTGGGGTCGGAGTAGTTTTTAGGGGGCTAAGTTGTAGGGCTCAGGGCAGGGGACAGGATAGGGGCAGTTTTCAGGCAGAGGGGCAGTTGGTAGTTTTAGGGCTCAGGGGACGGAGGTGGGGGTAGATTATTTGGGTTGGGGTAGTTTTGGGGCTGGGGGGTCGGGGTAGATTTTAGGGCTGGGGGTGTCAGGAGTTTTAGGGCTCAGGGCAGGGGACAGGAAAGGGACAGCTTAAGGCTGAGGGGGCAGTTTGGCTGGGGTAGGTGGAGTTAGGTTTTAGGGGGTGGGGGCAATTGGGCTTGGGCACGGGGGAGGTAGGGATTTTAGGTTTAGGGTGTTTTTAAGGTTTAGGGCAGAGGGGCAGGAGTGTGATCTTTACCACACATGCCCATTTACCGAACACGTCTTTACCACGAAATTGCGTGGCAAAGGCATGCGATGTAAAGGCATGCATGGTAAAGACGCGGCCGGGGTTTAGACCGCGTGGTTAAAGCATGTGCTATTGAGGCATGCGTTTTTCCATCACACAACCCCTGAAGGTCGCTAAGGCCTTACTAGGTTGTGTTTCATTGGGTTTGGTGAGGAGTATATGAGAGAGAAAGGAAATGACCCTAAATGGGATTAATTCATGTAAAACAAAAAGGAAAATGTTGATAAAACAAACTTTGTAAAAGCTGCTAAGTCCAGGTAATAGTGATCTAAAATTCAGACTACAAAATAAAGTGATCCTATCCATAGATACAACAATAACTCGGCATCAAAACTGTGTGCAATCTCTTCTTGGTAGTGTGACCTTGTCCTACCTGTATTTAGAAGCTTGAAATACTTTTAGTGACAAAACTTCCCATCTTCAAAGCCATTTTTAAAAGCAAGTAGAAAACAAGGATGGATGTTAAAATGTGATGGTTCTTTTGAACAATGCAAAAAGATTGCCGCATATCACAATGAAGGAATCATTTAAGCTTTTTGTAAACATTCAAGTGTAAATGCAATGTGTCGACAGAGAGATTTTGAACCACTGCCTTCCTTTCAGTTTATCCAGACGAGTCTGAGAATAGATTGAAACCTCTCAACTCGCACCACTTCACGAGTGGGTAGCTTATCCAGTCCTAGCGTTCCAGTTACGCTCTGGTACTTGTAGACTGGAATCGCTCAAAGAACCTTCTGCTTTTAAGAAGTACCTTAAAACACAACCTGCAAAGATAGAAAACATCATCGCACGGGGTACCCCTAAAATATAAAACTCCTGCTATAACAAGTACATGCTTTGATAATATCAGTGATCATGTCCCAGGCCTGAACGTATCCTCAGGATCGAACCGATGCTCTTAGGGGTCCACCTCCCGACCGCCCCAAGTCTGGATATAAAGTACGCACAGACTTTAGGATGGTCAAGCGGGGGAAGGGAAGGATGGGGACAGCGGGGAAGGAGACCTAAAATGAAAGAGAAGAGAACATCACACACATGTTTTATAGCAATACACTACTACTATGCGTGAGAGAGTCTTTGACTTACACTAACCTGTAAAGAAAGAAAATACCGCGGTGCAGACACGGGGGGGAAGCAGGTAATCACAATGCGGGTGAACGAAGGCTGCAAGGGGATAAACATATGTCACTCAACATGTTCTCTTATACGCAAGTGCTATGATTGCGCTAAACTCTGTGTCCTTATTTTACCTGTGCATGAAAACACTTTTCTTTAAACGTAGAAGCAAAGGTGACCACCCGCCATCAACACCCCCTATATCAAATGAAAGGAGAACGAGCAGGCAGTGTGAGCGTATTGTTGGTAATCCAAATACTAATCTCTTATTTAGCACCCTCCAGGGAAAGAGATTTAGTGGTAATGTTATCATTAAACAAAGAATTAAAGTACAAGTTCAATATCACTCTTAAAATGATAATCAAATCCAAACACAGTTTCATAGATTTTCCTCCCTGCAAGAGCCACTGTCAAATGGGCTCGCCAACAGGGAAGAAGTAGCCAGCACTCTAGGGTGCAAGAGTAATCAGGGATTCACCCAGTTCTCCCCTGCATGAGCCACTGACCAACTGGGCTCGCCAACAGGGAAGAAGTAGCCAGCACTCTAGGGTGCAAGAGTAATCAAGGATTCACCCAGTTCTCCCCTGCATGAGCCACTGACCAACTGGGCTCGCCAACAGAGAAGAATCAACACTAAGAAATACGAAGGAGTTAAATGAGGTAAAGTATAGAGAAGTGGTGTCATCTGACACCCCTACCGGACCAAAGAAGTTTCCATGAGGCGAAGACTCTGACCGGGTCAAGGAACGAGGTACCGGTCACTCTGAATAATCGGCAGCGTCTCTTGCCGTGACCGCGTCTTTTCTATTTTCCCAGAAGTCACGTGAGACGTTGCGTCTCACGTCCGACGTCCTCTGAGGATGCCAGGAGTTGTAGTTCCCGTCAGCCGCGCCTTGATCCTGCCTGGGAGTGTATGTCTCCCGTGGCTCCTGACAGTACATCCTCCTCCCGGAGAGCACTGACAGGCACAGGGCTTGTCCGGATGACGTCTATGAAAGGAGGTAACCAACCTAGGAGCATGCACCGCAGATCCCGGTTCCCAAGAATTATCTTCAGCATCAGACCCTTTCCAAGACACCAGATACCAAAGGCGTTTACGCCGGATCTTTGAGTCCAAGATACCTGCCACCTCGTATTCTTCCTCTTGATTAACCCACAACGGAGCAGGGCGTCCTTGGGCTGTGCAATAAGACGGCTTTAACAAAGAGATGTGAAAAACTGGGTGTATTCTCATATGTGAGGGCAGTGCAAGTTTGACCGCAACTGGGTTAATGTGTCTCACGACTTTGTATGGACCTATGTATCTGGGATTAAATATACTGTACCGCTTGAACCTTATGTTTCGTGTGGATAGCCACACCAGATCCCCTTCTTTGTATGTAGGCCCTGGTCTACGATGTCGATCTGCATACCTCTTATACATCTCTTTGGCATGTATTAGCTGTTGTTGTGTGTCTTTAAGCGTGTTGCGTATGTGCACTAATCTTTCCTGTACCTTCGGAACTCGTTCACTACACCCTGGCGTTAAAAGGGAATGAAACGAGGGTGATGACCGTATGTGCTGTAGAAGGGAGAGTGTTTGGTGGAGTTATGCTGTGCGTTATTGTAAGCTATTTCTGCAAGCCATAACCACTCCACCCAAGCCTCGGTATTTTTATCTACATAACATCGCAAATACTGTTTCAATGTTTGATTTAGGCGTTCAGTTTGTCCATCTGTTTGAGGGTGGAAACTGGTGGACATGGTGGAGGAGATCTGTAAAGCTGAACACCATATTCGCCAGAACTGAGCAGTGAACTGGGCCCCTCGATCTGACACGATTGCCTGGGGAAGTCCATGAAGTCTGACCACATGTATCAACAATAGCTTAGCTAACTGTCCGGCAGTAGGCAATCGTTTGCAGGCTATGAAATGTCCTAATTTTGTTAAGTAGTCGATCGCCACTAAGATGACTGTATGTCCCTGGTCTTTGGGTAAACCCACAATGAAGTCCAGTGAGAACCTTTCCCAGGGCTTGTTTGGTGTGGGAATAGGTTGTAAGAGACCCTGAGGTTTTCCTGTGACTGATTTGTTTTGAGCACAGACTACACAATCATTTATCCATATGTGTATGTCTCTTCGAACAGAGGGCCACCAGAACTGACGTAGTATCTTTTCACACGTTTTCTCGTTTCCGTTGTGTCCTGCACTAGGATTGGCGTGACACCATTGAAAGACCATGTGTCGTAACTTCATTGTAGGAATAAGGACCTGGTTGCCTTTGACTGGGATGCCTCGTCGTATCTTCCACTCGGGATGTCCTTTCAGCCAGTCCCTCCACCGGAACGTCTGCATACCCTTATCCACCTCTCGCAGGAAAGCGTTGGAATGGAGGGCTCCGATAACTCTAGATGGTTCTATTATAGCTCTTTCGGATCCCTGTAGGGCTACTACCGTGGATTCCTGTCTGGACAATGCGTCTGCCTTTTTGTTCATCGCTCCGGGTCGGTAAGTCACTATGAAGTCATACTCTTCAAAAAACATCATCCATCGTAACAACCGGGGTGAGAGTAGCCTGGTGGTTTTTAAGAATTGTAAGTTACGATGATCCGTGTATACGGTGACGGTGTGTCTGGCTCCCAACACCCAATGCCTCCATTCCATAAAAGCTTCTTTTATTGCAAGCAGTTCCTTTTCGGCTATAGTATAGTTTTGTTCGGCATTATTCAATTTCTTGGACATGAACGCCACCGGATGCAACTGTCCTGTGGCGATGTTCCTTTGAGACAGCACCGCCCCAATAGCCACGTCTGAGGCGTCTGCCTCCACTATGAACGGTAATGTCGGATTTGCATGCATGAGGACAGGAGCTGTTATGAAAGCTTCCTTCAAGATGTCGAATGCCTTTTGGGCCTTGTCGTCCCAGAAGAACCGGGTATTCTTCTTTGTCAATTTGGTTATGGGAGCTGCCTTATGGGAGAAATGTGCGATAAAACGTCGATAGAAATTAGCAAACCCCATAAAACATTGGATGTCCTTCACATTCTTAGGACAGGACCATTCGGTGATAGCCTTTACTTTCCGTGCTGCCATTTCCTGACCTGTGGGGGTAAGCATTACCCCCAGGAATTCCACAGTGGACACATGGAACTCACATTTGCTGATCTTACAGAAGAGGTGATTATTTCTCAAGGCTTGAAGAATCAATCCCACGTGTTGGGTATGTTCCTCTTTGCTGGTGGAATAAACCAAGATATCGTCTATATAGACAACTACGATGCGGTCTAAGTAAGCTCTTAAGACATCATTAAGAAAGAACTGAAATGCAGCTGGCGCATTACATAAACCAAACGGCATAACTTGGTATTCATATAAGCCATACCTAGTCTTGAAAGCCGTTTTCCATTCGTCTCCCTGCCGCATTCTCACCAGATGGTATGCTCCACGAAGATCCAGTTTTGTGAAGATTACTGCACCTTTGACTTGTTCTAATAAGACAGAGATCAATGGGAGAGGATATTGATTATGAATAGTAATGGCATTCAAGGCTCGAAAGTCAATACAAGTCCTGCGTTCGCCATTTGCTTTGGCGATAAAAAACAAAGGAGAGGCTGCTGGGGACTTGGAATGACGAATGAACCCTAAGGCTAAATATTTGTCCAAATACTGACGGAGGTGTTCGTTTTCGGGTTCCGTTAGAGAATACACCCGGCCACAGGGAACCACAGCACCGGGTATCAGGTCTATCCGACAATCATAGGGACGGTGAGGAGGAAGGATTTCAGCCATATGCTCATCAAAAACGTCTGCATACTGTTGATAACAGGAAGGCAGTTCTATTTCTTTTTCTGCTGCGGTGGCGATATGATGAAGATGAGCTAGTGCTTGTGTTGGCGTACTGAAATATCTGGTACAATTCTTTTTGCAATACTCGGAGTCCATAGAAAGGGTCTTTTGTTCCCAATTAATGGTAGGGTTGTGTGTGACCAGCCAGGGCAATCCCAGGATTATTCCATATAACGGAGCTTGTATTACGTCGAAGGACATGATTTCTTGATGTTTCTGGTCGTATTCCACTGAACAAGTCTCCGTGGTGTGTCTAATGGGTCCCGACTCCAATTGTTTCCCGTCTACAGCAAAGACCTCTTCTGGTACTGTTTTGGGTAGGAGTATGACCCCCAATCTACGGGCTTCGTTCTGATCAATAAAACATCCAGTAGCTCCGGAATCCACCATAGCTTGGACGTGATAAGGTTTCTCTTTAATATATATCACCAATGGTATAAAGAAATGTTCTTTGGAAACGTAAGTGTCGTTTCGAATGGAAGGAATATATCTACTGCTCAAAGACTCCCCTTCTTCCCGTCTTGAGCTCGTTAGTTTTCCGTCTCTGGTCTGGGTATCGGAACCGCCGCTGTTCCAGTTCGCGTGCGGTTGAACTTGGGTTTCACCGGACATTTCCGTAAGAAATGTCCCTTCTTCCCACAATATAAACACAATCCATTCTTACGTCTGTGATCCCTCTCATCTGAAGTAAGCGAAGCACGGATAGTCCCTATTTCCATGGGTTCGGTAGCGGAGGTACTATTATCATGGGATCTCGGGCATTCGAAACGAGGAGTGTATTTTTCCTTCCTCCGGACTTCGCCCTTTCTCTCTCCCAATCTATGGTCCAATCGCATTGCCAGGTCTATGAGATCCGCACAGGAACGAGGTTGGGGATCCACTTAGGCTATGACGTCTTTTAGATCCTCTTTAAGTCCTTGATAAAATATAGCAGCTTGTTTACTCTCAGGCCAATCAGTTTCTGCCACTAATCGTCTGAAGGTGTTCAGGTATCTGATCAGATCTTTACTCCCTTGTTTCAGGTCTAGTAATTCTCGGTCTGCCGAGAACGTATCCCCCCTCCTGTCGAAGGTTTTCTCGAACTCCTCTCGGAAGGCATCCCAGTCATGTAACATGGGGTCATTTCTTCTCACAAAAGGAACTGCCCATTGAGCAGCATCCCCGCTAAGTATGATATTAGAAAGGCGACCCGAGATTGATTGGTAGTGAATGTTTTTGGTTTGCAACTGAAATGGAGAAGAACCTGTGACAAGAACACTTGTACCCTACGTATATCCCCTGTGTATTTCTCGGGAGGGGCAAGGGATATAGGAGTTGGTATTTCCACCACCATAGTACTAGAGGCAGGTTGAGACTGACTACCAAAATCAAAGGGATTTCTTTGCATCCTGTCTACTCTTGCCTGTAATGCAGCGGTTTCACTACGGGAAGCCTGAAGCTCAGCCTGGACAACTGCTAAGGCTGCCATGACGTCGTCTAAGGTCGCCATGTGTGAATCAGCTCGACCGGGAGGATAAATCTGTTCGTAGGCCGATTATTCTGTCCCAGGCCTGAACGTATCCTCAGGATCGTCAGGGTCCACCTCCCGACCGCCCCAAGTCTGGATATAAAGTACGCACAGACTTTAGGATGGTCAAGCGGGGGATGGGAAGGATGGGGACAGTGGGGAAGGAGACCTAAAATGAAAGAGAAGAGAACATCACACACATGTTTTATAGCAATACACTACTACTATGCGTGAGAGAGTCTTTGACTTACACAAACCTGTAAAGAAAGAAAATACCGCGGTGCAGACACGGGGGGGGAAGCAGGTAATCACAATGTCAGTGAACGAAGGCTGCAAGGGGATAAACATATGTCACTCAACATGTTCTCTTATACGTAAGTGCTATGATTGCGCTAAACTCTGTGTCCTTATTTTACCTGTGCATGAAAACACTTTTCTTTAAACGTAGAAGCGAAGGTGACCACCCGCCATCAACACCCCCTATATCAAATGAAAGGAGAACGAGCAGGCAGTGTGAGCGTATTGTTGGTAATCCAAATACTAATCTCTTATTTAGCACCCTCCAGGGAAAGAGATTTAGTGGTAATGTTATCATTAAACAAAGAATTAAAGTACGAGTTCAATATCACTCTTAAAATGATAATCAAATCCAAACACAGTTTCATAGATTTTCCTCCCTGCATGAGCCACTGACCAACTGGGCTCGCCAACAGGGAAGAAGTCGCCAGCACTCTAGGGTGCAAGAGTAATCAAGGATTCACCCAGTTCTCCCCTGCATGAGCCACTGACCAACTGGGCTCGCCAACAGAGAAGAATCAACACTAAGAAATACGAAGGAGTTAAATGAGGTAAAGTATAGAGAAGTGGTGTCATCTGACACCCCTACCGGACCAAAGAAGTTTCCATGAGGCGAAGACTCTGACCGGGTCAAGGAACGAGGTACCGGTCACTCTGAATAATCGGCAGCGTCTCTTGCCGTGACCGCGTCTTTTCTATTTTCCCAGAAGTCACGTGAGACGTTGCGTCTCACGTCCGACGTCCTCTGAGGCTGCCGGGAGTTGTAGTTCCCGTCAGCCGCGCCTTGATCCTGCCTGGGAGTGCGTGTCTCCCGTGGCTCCTGACAGATCACATATTAGGTGGCATCTAGGTGGGACGCAGACATTTCAGCGAAGTTTAATAATCAATATGTTCCTGATTCACAGAGATCTTTCTTCAATAGGTAGTGACTTTCTCTTGTAGCACTCTTAGCTTACTTCTCACCTGGGTCTACATTTTAACAGCAAGACAGGAGTACTATAGGGTAAGTAACAGCTATATTTTTGTGAATAGGGCCATGGAGAAGGAAGGTTTTCTTTAAATTAAATAAGTGCATTTCTAAGAATGAGATGCGGATAAAGCACTGATTAGGGCCGATGAGTAGCCCTGGTACATGACTGCATTGCTTTTAAGTGAAAGGACGAGAAGAAATGAAAATGGTGACCCAGGGACTAAAAGGAGACATCAACTGATGAAAGGAAACAAACCACTAAACGCTGTTGTGATGTCAATCTAATGAGGAGATCTGGGCTCAAAAGACTGCATCTTCAAAGAATTGTTCTTTGCATTTAAGATAAAGCAAAACAGAGAAACATGTCCTTGACCAAAAATATCAGTAGCGGTCAAGAACAAGACTCCATACCAGGGCAGGTTTATACCTGATGAGCATGGTCAGTGATTTTTATGGGAGAGGGGGGACACAAATACTTTTATTCTACTAGTGAAATTAGCAGAAGGTCATACATTTTGCACTGACCTAAACTGTCAAGTTCATAAGTGCGGGTCTAATTAGCACTGTGCTGAACTAGTCCCGCAAGAAAACCTTAACAATTTTTGCAAAGACAAAAAGATCGATATTAAGTTTATTTTCAGGAAAATCGTCGAATAGGATTCTTACAGATGTTTTACTAATTTTGCTCAAAAATAAATCCGGAAAATGTCAATTCCACAGGTGTAAATTGCACAGGTAATTAAAAATCCTTTATATCCGAGTTAGTATGTGAGACATATTATCTGGGCTCAGATGTAAATTCATATTTACGCCTTCATTCTATACTCGGCCTTCAATTTGATGTTTATTATGCGGGTGAAGATTCAGAATCCTCTGTGTGATATACATTGTTTCCCCCGATCTGAAGTAGTTGTTTATCCTGTACATTGTGTGACCAGCTGTTTGTTGTTAGGTAGAGACACAATCGCGTGACAAGGGGTAGTGTCAGCACATGTGAACAGTTTACATCTACTTACTACATGGGTGTGGTTTTATAATTTAGGGATCTTAATTCAACTGGTCTTTGTGACCCATCTGGAGTAATCTGGCTTATTTGATTTACTTTGCTTTCAGTTTTTCCATCACTGAACCTCGGTGATGCTGTGCCAACGAATCACCATTTAAGCATTTTGGTGAAACAAAAACTGAAGAGCTAACGTCAACCAACAATTGCTCCAACTTTTCTCTGTTTATGGCGGTATCCTAGCTGTGTTCCCATGTTAAGGGCCTCATTTATGAGGCCCTACCGGCACTTTTGTGCCACTGGAATGTCACTTTTTTGATGTTCCGGTGGCGCAATGTGCCACTGGTACATATATAAGGCCACATAAAGCCACGTTACGTGGCTTTTCATGGCCTTCTAAATATGTGCCCCTTTCACGCAGAAAACTAGGTGAAAGTGGCATTCCATGGGTGTTGCTGGGGGCGTTCCCAGCAACATCCATGGCTTTTTGACACTGCCCCAGATTTACGAGAAATCGTAAGTATGAGGCAGCGCCATAAACTTACACCTCCCCAGGGGAGGCGTAAGGGAGGCACAACGAGGAGAAATATCTATATGTCTCCTCGTTTTTCATCTTTCTATGTGTGCTGCAGATCTATGTGTGCTGCATTCTGCAGCACACATAGAGAGAGGAAAAAGCCTGTTGTGATTGTTTTTGTACAGGAAGGTTTCCCTTCCTGCACAAAAATAATCATTCCCCAACGCAGGCACCCTTGCACCATGGTGCAAAGGTGCCTGCGTTGGCGCACGGCAGCCCATTGTATGCCGGGGCAGGGGAAAAGGACACAAATGCACCGTATCTAATAGGTATGGTGCATTCCTGCCCTTTTCTTTTGCCATAGGGCAACGCAGCAGCGAGGCCTTCTGCGCTGTCCTACAGCAAAAAAAACATAAATGAGGCCTCAAATGTGCTATACAACATGAAACACTGTGGTTCAAATTAGAAATGCATTTTTCATATGGCCAGATCCAATTTACTTCTAGACCTTCAGGAGTACATCAGGAACAAGACACACATAATCACAGATAACATTTTGTGAACTAGATCCCATGTAAGAAGTAGCAAGCAATCTATCTAATTGTTAAATGACCAATTCCCAATTCACAAATTTTCAATAAGCAATTTGAATTCTACATATTTGTGACCAGTGAAAGGCAACATGCAGGTCTGAAACTAACACATGGGAGTTGTGTTTAACTGAAGGGGCAAACAGTGATTGTTAATGCTGTGCTGTGTGGTGATCCCTGCAAAAGTAAGAGCCTTATTTAAAGTTTGGTGGACATGGTACTCTGCCATAAATTTGTCGGAGTACGCTGCCCATAAAAATGGTGGTCCTCCCACTCTGTTAAGTAGAATCGACATGTTCTTGATGGTGTAGCTCATTGGGACTCTTCTGGCATAAACGTTTGACCATGGCATTGACCCATTAGATATTGGGCAATTGGTCAGAGTAAATCAGACCATCCACTCTAGGGAGAATAGTTGTTACAACACATTTTTATTCTATTTCAGGACCACTGGGGAAAGTCTGGCTGTCCCAACCAGGAAGGCAAAGAAATAACCCCCCCTACATACTTGTGACAGAGACATTTATTTTTGTTTTTCAGTAAAGAGTTTGCTTTGAAAAACTAAAACGTTGCTCATTGGCTGCATTAAACATGGCGGCTGTTCAGCAAAGTTTCAGCGCCTTCTAAGTAGCCACTGTGACACTGGCTTTGCTGAAAGCACAGATATCACCACCTGCCTGGTGGAGATCTTTAAGTATGGTGGACTGTACTCACGGGGAGTGGAATACATGCCTCTGCTAATCTGGCAGAACTGAGTACAGAGCGCCATGCGCTACATAAAGCTCTAAGTCTTTTACTTGGCATTAAGTTACGTTAGGCTCCTATAAGCAACATGGATGCACCAACTGTATCTTTTGAATTGGTTGCCACCGATGTTGACAGTGGTGGTGCACTCAGAAGACAGGCTTTAAATAACCCCACCTACGGATTGATTGTTTTCCATTACTTTCCACAGCAAAAGGAGAGAAATGGAAATATGCGTAACAAAAGTCATGATGTCTACACTACGGGTCACTGAAAGTCACCCAGCAGTAACAATGACTGTGTCTGACGTGTTCTCCTGCACCTGGTCAGCAAATATATGAGAACATTCCTCTGTGAACCAGGAACGTGTTCACATCTGCACTCGGTATAAGCCTCACTTCATTCTAACGTTTAGATGCAAGGGCCCTGCGCCCATAATTCCTCTGTGTCACCAGCATAAACTGTTCACCTACATGAGTACTTTGTGTGTAGTGAAACTCATGCAAAACCGTGCATTTCCAAATGCATTTCCCTCAGTAAATTTCATTTTTATAAACATTCTATAAAGCGTAAGATTTACCCACCTGGGAGTTCAGTCGCTCTTCATAAACATAGGGCAATAGTATTTCTGTATCTGTTCATTTATTTGAGTGTTTTGTTATTGCTCACACGCCACCTTTCATCAATTTAGGATTACTATCAAAGAATGAATAAGAAAAAGTACAGGAAGACAACATTAAGACTAGAATTGAACAAATAAACTGGACAAAATATAATCATTATTCAAGCAGGCAGAGCCAAGCACCAAAACAAGAAATAAATCAAAGTGCATAGATGTGGAGTTAAATATAGTAATACTTTACTTGCTAATAGAAACTTACCTTCACAATATTTTGGTCCTCAGTATTCTTTACATGATGTTTTTCTCATGATATTTTAGGGTCTGATATTCTGTGTAAACACCCCTGCACAGAGATGTCCTCAAACTCTTACTTGCCGATATTAGTGACGTTTTCGGGGCTAAACTGTATCCAATGTTCCGGCAGTTAGAAACACATATATATATATATATATATATATATCATCAAGGTACATAGATGTGGAGTTAAATATAGTAAAACTTTACTTGCTAATAGAAACTTGCCTTCACATCTGTGTACCTTGATGATATATATATATATATATATCATCAAGGTACATGATACATGATATATATATATATATATATATATACACTCCTGGTTCACCTCAGCACCGCGAAGAACAGGTACGGACCACAGCGTGAATGGTGAAATTGCAGTGCTTTAATTGCAGAAACTCAGGAAATTCATAGCATCCATTAAAATGAAAAGCAAGTGCGCAGCATGACGCGTTTCGACCGCGTTTCCACGGTCTTGATCACATATATATATATATCATCAAGTTACATAGATGTGGAGTTAAGAATAGTAAATCTATACTTACCTGCTTGCACTTCCCTTCTCGATATTTTGGCCCTTGAAATTTTTGACAGGATATTCTGTTCTCAATATATTTTTGGTTCCGATATTCTGTCAATGATCCCTGTGCAGGGAAGATTTACCAGAGTGCCTGTGTCATACATTCAGTACTGTGAAGAACTGTAAAATTACTCTTGGTGGTTCAGAAGACACTGCTAGGACTTATCAGATTTTATTGCTCAGAGGGTCAATGCAAACTTCTTTTCTCCTTTTCCCAGGTTACTAATGGGCAGTTTGTTGGGTCTTTCTACCACACTTCATGGTAAACCAATTGTAGACATACATGGCTTTGTTGCATGACAGTTTTATCTGAGGCTTTTCTCTGGCTTCATGGGCTTCTGTGTTCAGATGTAAGGACCTTGACATGTTAAAAGGAGACAAACAACTTCTGAGGAAGACCCTATCTCTCATAATCCCCAAGAATTCCTTTTTTCTTTATGAGCTCATGGGAGAGATATTTAAAGTTTCAGACCCTCCTGCCACCACCACCACCAACTACTTTAAAAGGTTTGTTTTCAGGGAGGATCATGCCAAAGTCCTGTCATTAGAGCAATATGACTGGGGTGCTGCTTGTTTCCTCTTTTGAATACTTCTGCCTAAGAAGTAGACCTGAACCATTTTGGTTAGGGGTCCCTCCTGGGATCGTACCTTCTTAGGGTAATACTTTGGCATTTTTTGTTAATGGTGGGCTTGTGACACTGCTTTAAGCAGGATAGAAAAGGTGGGATGTCTCTAAAAGGGATGTGGCCAAAGAAGTATAAGTAGGAATTATTTTCAAGAGGCATGGCCTTTGAAATTGGAGATGTAGCTTAAAACACACAAGCCAGAATTCTGTGCTGCACACAGTGTGCCTTCTGACAGTATTTGGGTGGTTTTCTGTATGTTTTCCGTTACTATATCCAGGCATATCACACAACAATGAAAATGTGCCTAAAAAAGTCAAACCTATTTGTTTTGCAAATGCTTGTTAGCAACATCAGATAAACGTCTAACAACAACGATTTTGTTGTGAATAATTAGAATTGAAAATATGATTGTCAGACCACGTTCGGTGGGGGGTTGGAGGATGCACAAGGTAGGCAGGCTTTTGGACACCAACTGTGGTGGCTGAGGTCAGATGCCACTGGTGTCCTGAGGGCCAGCCTACAATGGCTCTGCAAACTGGGCCAAGTATAATTCTTTTCACACTTGACTTGCAGGCTAGTGAGGATGAACAGTCACAGGCCTCTCAGGAAGACAGTGTGGTGCATGAGAGCTCGAAATTTAACAACCAATGAACATACACAACACATAATGTCCAGCCCAGTGCTTATCTTTTATGGAAAAAGAAAGTACTTTATCACACAACAAAACTACATATTTAGCATTTCTGGGTTTCAGTTATAACATTGTATAACCAATAAAACCCCATCAAAGTGAATACATGTTTTTCAGTGGAAACTGGAAAACACAGAATTTTGTTGCATTTAAACCGCTTTGGCCCTATGTGTTGTCAAAGCAGTATATATATACAACCCCTATCTCTGGGCACAGGCCCATGAGGGATGCTCCCTCAATACCAACCATGGCGCCCATGATAAACCATCAAATATGTCCCTGACTGTTCCCTTGATCCCCAGGATCTACTGTTATTTATGGGAGCATGGCTCACCTAATCTGTAATTAGCTTCATGTACTCTGCAAGTCTCGGTGCTTCATTTATTGGCAACAAATCTAACTGTGCTTGTTCTTTCTGCACAAGATGGAAATGCACCAGAACAGTGCATGAAGAAATCCACTGCACAGAACACAAAGATAAAGTAGCTGGTGCAAATCATCAGCACAGCGGTTGTTTGCTTGAAACCAGTCTCCATACTGCTTCCAAACAAACACAGGCCAACATGCCTGCTAGAGATCAATGCCTCACACTGTCTGCCAAAAAACATAGGGGCATATTAGCAAGACCGGCGATAAAATTATCGCCGTTTTAGCGGCAGGAAACTGCCGCTAAAACGGCGATAATGGGCTTGCTAATATGCATTATAGAATTCAATAGAAGCCCAGGTTAGATGTCCTGCACATCTAACCTGGGCTTCTATTGAATTCTATAATGCATATTAGCAAGCCCATTAGCGCCGTTTTAGCGGCAGTTTCCTGCCGCTAAAACGGCGATAATTTTATCGCCGGTCTTGCTCATATGCCCCATAGTATTTGGTAGGCATATTTAAACAATGTAAAAATAGAAAACACAAAGCGAAGTAAAGAAAAGCACCTTGAAAGTACATAGACATTGCTTTGTGCTCTTCCCACTTTAATTAGTTCACCTTCTATGTTGGACTAGTTGACCTCATTCACAGTTGAACTACACAGTCAAACAATCAAAGATCTCCCTTAGGTCCGGTTTCCTTTAGGTCATCAAGTTTCTTTACTACCCCCGTCGTTTTTTCCATACAGCAGCATAGTTCACAAAAGGCCATATAGCCAGCAGTATGCATATTAATTTCTCAGCAGGCTTCTTTTCTTTAATGAGGGATAGCAAGAAAGTCCCTGATCAGACAATATCAATAGAATTATATGTCAATTCCGTTCTTGGTATCTTGAAACTACTTAACACCTGCTCACAATAATGGAGCACAGGATAACCTACAATATATACCTCATGTCTTAAGTAGAGTATCTCAGTTTTTAGTAGAAAAATGCTATTTATCTAAAGAAAGCAGCAGAAGGAAGTTGTATCAAATGCCCACTATTAAAATTTTTTTTAATTTAAAAAAACATTATTAGATTTTATAGCACAACAGTAAAGAATAAATAAAAAGAAAATAATAGATAAGTGTACATGGGTACAAGAAAGTCATGAAGTCATTAAGACTTGCCACATGTCTATCCTACACTATTAATACAGATTCTACGGTATATGGACAGTCATTCCATGGGATCAGGATCATTTATGTAAAAGTTCATTGGTTACTAAACAATAAAAAATCATAGCAATTATAATAATATAATAATAAAAAATAACAGCAATAAAAGTACTCGTAACATGAATAATTCATGCTAAAAATCTGAAATGCACCATTGCAGTAGATTGCACTGGTCGGGCTGGTGTATAGGTATCTGGAGCGCTTAATGCTGTTGTGTATGCTTGTTACTGTTAGTGTTAATATTATGAGCTCCCCGAGCTATGTTATACAGAAGAAGGAGTTGTTCTCGGGGATTTCGTGTTAGCCATAAAACTGTCTAGCGTGGAACAAATTGATCTGGATTTCACTTTCTAGGGGGTAGTCTGAAGTAAGATGTTGTCAGCACACCTGATGAAAGAGATCCAGTTTCTCCAGACTGTTGATGTAAGAGTAGCTGTATTTTTCCAGTTATTAAGGATGAGTTTACATGATAGCGTGAGTAAAAGATCTAATAAATATCCATCATCCTCACTTTTTAAGTGTGGATTAAAGGGACCCTTAGTAGGACATGAATTCTCTTCAGGGATGGATTTAAAAAAAGGGTCTGATAAACTTGAAAATGTCCTCCCAGAGTTGGATGGGCAATAAAAAATCATATGTGAGAGTTCACCACCCCTTTTTGCAGTTCCAACAAGTGCGTGTTTCTCTAAGTTTCAGGTTGTGTAGCCAGAATGGGGTACCATTAATATGAATTTAGTTTGGGCCAGGACTGGAGCGATCTTCCTCACAAAGGGAGAGTGTAGGATTTTAGTCCAGGACTTGATACTTCCAGGTGGCAGGCCCTCTCTTACCCATTTTTCATGAGTGCCTTTTAAGAGTTTAGAGGAAGTTGGCCTTAAGTAGTTATATATTTTGGAGACCTCGTGTCCCGCTTTGGTTAGGGTACAAGCGAAAAGAGGCTGTGGTGTGATTTTGTCCAAATAAGTTAGTCTCTGAATGCAGGCCTTGAGTTTCAGGAAGTTATAAAATACTAAATCAGATAAGGAATGTGTTTGCTGTAGATTAGCAAAGGTTATGGGGAATTTGTTTGAACCTAATTGATTGATAGTAAAAATTCCTCGCGATGCCCACTCGTGCCTCTGTATCGGGTGGCAGTCCAATTTGATCCTAGGGTTGTTCCATATAGAGGCAAGATTAAAGGTACTTATTTTTTTATCTAGGAGAGAGTCAATTTGTAGTATGGCCTCTTTTGAGTTGTTTATGATATATTTTGAGTGTGGCAGGTTCACCTTTCCCATTGAAATAAATTAGATAAGGTTCCAGCAGGAAATAATAGTAGCTTTGATTTCCATCCATATTGGGGTATAGTCCTCTCTCTGGGTTAGCCAATGGGTACCTGGATTGAACAGGAAGGCTGGTTGGTATGTTTTAAAATTAGGTAGGTTAACTCCTCCCAGGGTTTTGGGCAGTCTTAGTTTTTTTTAAGGAGAGTCTATGTTTTTTCTCTTGCCAGAGGAATTTAGTGATGAGACAGTCTGTTTTCCTTAAGAAGTCATCAGACAGTATGAGTGATAGCATACTGATTAAATAATTTATTATGGGCAAAATCATCATTTTCACTGTCTCTATCCTTCCCCACCATGTTAAAAATTTAGGTGAGCAGCCATCAAACAAATCAGTTACTTTCTTGAGAGTAAATGCTTCATTATGTCTGAGCGAGTCGATACTATTGTTGGAGAATTATAGTCCGAGATATTTAATGTGGTGTGGTTAACAGGCCAGATCTGCATCTCCCAATAGTTCTTTGGAGCCTATGTTGTTTAATAGGATGACCTCAGCCTTATCTCTGCTGGGAGTGTATCCTGAGATTTTGGCAAATTCAGAGATGGAAGTCATTATTTGTGGGATTGACTTGCTAGCTTCCTCTGTGACAATCAAAATATCGTCTGCATACGCCGCTGTTTCAACAGTTAATTTTTCAAATTTGATTCCCGTTATGGTTTCATTGTTTCTGATATTAAATAGGAGGGTATCAAGTGCCAGAGGAAAAAGTGAAGGGGACATGGGGCAGCCTTGTCAGGTGCCTTGTGGCAGTGAAAGGCTTCAGAGAGCAAGCCACCGGTTCGGACCCTGGCACTGAGGTTAGAGTATAGAGCCATTATCTTTTGTATGAAAGAGGTGCCAAGGGTAAATTTGTGTAACACTGCTTAAAGGTATCTCCAGTCCACTTTGTCAAACACTTTTTCAGTGTCTAATGTGATGACAATTGTTGACGTTGATAAAGTCTGGGGTTTGTAGATCACATGGCAAACTAACCTGATGTCACTGGAGAGACAATTTTTTAGGAAGCCCATTTGGGAAGGATGGATTAATTTCAGGCATGTGGATTCCGATGGCTAGTATTTTAGCATACATTTTACAGTCAATGCTGATCAGGGAATTGGTCTGTAATTTTTAGTCAGTAGTGGGTCTTTCCCTTCTTTGGGTATGACGGCGATTATAGCTTCGGAAGGGGTGTCAGAGATTGTGCCCGAGTTAGGAAATTGTGTGTATCGTTGGAGCAAGGGGCCACAAAGTGATTCTCTGAATGTTTTGTAAAGTAGGGCTTAGAAGCCATCTGGGCCCGGGGCATTACTGGTTTTGAGGGATTTAAGGACTTATACAATTTCTTGGGTGGTAAGAGGGGAGTTGATTGCATGCTCCTTTTCTTTGTTGAGTGAGGAGAGGGATGAGTTATTCAAGTATTTTTCACACTCACTCTACTTAATTTCGTCATTTGGGGAATAGAGAGTCTCATATTAATCTTTGAAGGTCTCTGTAATCTTTGCCGGGTGGGTTTGTATTTTGCTATTCTTGTGCCTGATAGCGGGAATACAGTTCTTGTATTGTTTGTATTTTAGGTAGGCTTCCAACATATTCTCTGCCCTATTTACTTCAGATAATCTCTTTTGTTTATGAATCCAAATCCCTGCTCATCTGGTTAGTATTTGATTATATTCATATTTATTAGTAGTGAGAGAAGAGAGGCATGGCTTGTATTTGGAGCGTATATGGAGATGTTCTAGATTTCTTATCTCTTTTTCTAAGGTTAGCAGTTTTCAGTTAGTTTCTCTGTTCATTTTTGACCATATCGCAATAAATGTGTCTCTAATAATGGCTGTTAGTGCTTTCCATGTAGAGGTGAACAATCGGGCTCAGGATTGCCAGTGAGGAAATATTTAATCACAGTTTCCACTTGTTTGATATGTTCGGGTGTTGACAGGGTTTCGTTATTTAGCCTCCAGATGGAGTTTTAGTTTCTAGCTTCAAAGCCCAACAGCGAAAGGGTTATGCATAAGTGATCAGAGACCAGTCTTGGTTCGATTGTTGTTTGGTCAATGTTATGAGAGTGATCGCCTGAGATCAAGATATAATCAATACAGGAGTACGTCAAGTGGGGGGAATGGGAAAAACGTATAGTCTCTTTCTGTACGGTGTAGAAGCCTCCACGCATCCTTTAGGTTAAGCATATAACAGAAATGTTTCAGGAGTTTGTGTGATTTAGGGAGGCGGTATCTGCAAGTGGAGTGCCTGTCAATAATGGAAACTAGAGGTTGGTTAAGGATGCCAGCTAATAGGAGGAGCTACCTGGTAGGAATGGTGAGAAGATTTTGTGTGAGTATGGTCAAGAATTTTTGGTCATTTGCATTTGGTGCATAAACATTGGCTACATAACAAATTACCCCATTTTTAGACATTTTGTAGATAACCCAACTCCCGTCTGTGTAAGCTTTGGATGAGAGGATATTAATTTTGGATGCATGGGAGATCAAGGTTACTACCCGATTTTGCTTCCCAGCATGAGGGAGCAAGCAACTTCCGCATAGCCATTGTGTCTAAGAGAAACAGCTAAATCTTGACTAAGTATGCATTCATGTAGGAGTAGTACGATATCACCATGTAGTTTACGAGTATAATCTTGTGTTTTTTTTCTCTGGACTGGATGGTTTAGGGCTGTGGTGTTTAGTGATATCACTTTTAGTGAAAAGGAGTTATGCGTCAATGTATGTGTAATGTCCCTGAGATGTGAATGTATTGTATAACCTGTCGAAAGACCTCGAGTGGTAATAGCAATGGTAGGGTCATGTCTGGTGCAAGAACCGAGCTAATGGCCTTCTACTCTTTCGGTGTGTAGTCGGATATTTATTGTAGTCCTGCCTGGTGTGAGCTCCAGAATGTCTGCTTACATGTAGTGTAATTGTGGTTGCAGAGTAACCAACAAAATAATACATAGAAAGCAGAACGACAAGCATGTGAACAACTAAGAATAATCCTAAAAACCAAAATCTACAGGAACACCCAATCTGTTCCCTTCCCTCTCCCCCTTCTGTAGCTTACAAATATGATGAACTTGGGAATTTGTAGCTCATGCCGAGTGTAGGCAAGGGGAATAAGCAGGATGTAAAAAGTATTCTTCGTGAGGTAGCTCCTATTGGTAAGGAGAGTTTGCCAGCAATGAGGCACCAATCGTGTCATTCACAAACATTATGCATTAGGCCTTGTGAGATGCCTTGATTGTCTAATGGGTACTAGTTGGGTTGGATGTTTTCAACTTTTCGTTATGTAGCTGTACTGCTGTTGTTATGCGAGTCGATCACATTAATCTGCAGTGAAGGTTAGGTCAAGATATGCATGTGTGAGCGTCTCTCTCTCTCGTAGTTCATGTTGACGGTTAGATAGAGGGATATAGTATACTTGTCAAAGGTCTTGATCTTGCGAATGATCACAATGTGGATCAGTTAGATATCAGCTGTTGGGCTGAGATGTTGGTAGTAATCTATTAGAAAACCATTGGGGCTATCTCTGTATCGTAACACAGGGTTAGTCCAGACTGTTGTGAACAAAACTTGTGAACATTTAGACAATGTACGTCAAGAGTTCCATTAATCTGTTACTCCCACTTAGTGCAAAAAAGTAATCAACTTCACTAACATCATAAGAATTGTAAGCATTTTAAACCTTTCATAAGACATTTAACAGGGCCTAGATAGGGTTTCCAACTGTCCCTGCTGTTTGGTACATCATGGACATATTACATCATTACAGCCTTGTGCATTTTGCATTGAAATTGATTTTAGGAAAATTAGAACATTGCATAAGTATGGTAAACATTATGCATTTGTTGATGCTGATGCCCATATAGACTGCATTCATTTTATACTATTCAAACCTGGATGATTCAACATTTCAGTGTTTTCGGGATAGCTTTTGGCTGTGTGATGCCCATTTCGGCTTCCTCTTTTTCATCCAGGAAACTCAACAAGTCTCTATGGTCATTGAAGATATGTGTTGTGCCATCAATATTGATCCAGAATTTCACAGGGGAGAACAAAGGAGAACATGATGTTTTTGTTGAGTTGTCTTTGATGTAAGGCTAGAAAGCCCTTCCTAGTCTCAACAGTGGTCTTTGAGAAATCCTGTGAGATGGAGCTTCTGTTACCATTCCAGTCAATGATTTTATTCTTCCTCCTATGGTCCGGGATCATTTCTACGTGTTGGTATCTTAATGGTTTGCATACAATGGGTCTAGGTTTTTCTATGTGAGAGGGTTTGAAGGTAGGTACCCTATGTGCTTTTTCCATCTCTAGATCTTTGCTGAAATGGATTCCTGTTGATTTAGGGAGCCATATTTCTAGAAATGTCATGCATCAGCCTGATGAGTCTTCTGCCCCTTCTGATATGCCAAAAATGGGGAGATTTCCCCTTCAAATTCGGTCTTCCAGTTCTGACATTTGTCTTTGTAGGGTATCTGCAGTGGATCTCATCGGGGAAGTCTTTTTTTGCATTCATTTTGAAGTCTTCGACATTACTGATCCTGTCTTCCACTTTAGCAATTCTGCTGTTTATCATTTTGATGTCGGATCTGATTGCTGAAATGTCACTTTGCATTACATCCATGCTAGCGTTTGTTGATTTTGCTAAGTCATGCACTTCAGCTAGTTTTTCTAAAATAATGTCCACTGTCACAATGATATGTGTTTTCCCTTTGATTGGGGATTCTTGGTGTGAGCTGGTTTAGCTTCTTTTTCGGTCATGGTGTTTCTTCTGGTGGGTTGGCCTGGCCTCAAATGTTCACTAAATGTTCTCGGTATAGTTGAAACTATCCAGGGTAGTGCGACCCTTCTCTTTTTATGACACTATTTTGTTTCTTATTTTTGCTTGATTTCGCGCTTCTCATGTTTCTCAGTTGTTTTCTTTAGTTGCTCTGAGAAATAGTGCTGGAAAGTAATCTTGAGATAATGGTTACACGCAGTCTAGTGCCTGTCCATTCTGCCTATATGCACCAGTGCAAATGAGTTGACAGTGGTATGCATCCAGGTGTTAGACTCTGGGATACTGGAGTAGGCCCATTATAAAAGAGGTCCCAATTCCCTGCTTTCTGCTCTTTTGTTGGTTGCGTGACTATAGTGTCATGTAGTGAGGAGGCCTTGTATTTGGGTAAGTCTCACAGTTGAACACACAGTATCTGTGCTGTAGAAGGAGTGCAGACCTTAGTGTCCAAAGTGTAAGCCCCCACAGTTACGGGCCATTAAACCACATGCACCATTATTTGTTGGTCTTTGGGTGTTTTTGCTGGATTTTGCATGTGTTAGTAGGGTACAGTTGAGAGGACCTGCTGAATTCAACACCTGCTTTGGTTTGACTTATGCTTGATCTTAGATTACCTGTAGTTTTACCATCGGTTTGTCAGAGCGATTGTATACTTTTCTAGGCGATGTACAGCCTCTGAAACCCATCTGGGCTCTAAGATGAGCCCGTTTGTGTAGGGGCAGCGGGAGGCAGACTGTGCTACTGTGTTCACTGTTGTACGTTGATGTTCACTATTCACCATGCATGGAACATAGTATTATTATCAGCTAGATTACAGCCGGAGCCCTTCTCATGAATTTCTCTGAGAGTGCTGTGATCAGTTTCAGTGCGTTTCAGCTCCGCTTGCTCTCTGGCTGCTACAGTTGGCCTAGCGAGCTAATATCCTGCACAGCCATGTCTCAGTGCATGGATTGTGGCACTAATGTTTTTTTAGATCGCACAACCACTCGCCTTGCAAATTGTCACATCAGCCCTGCAGATGGTTTCGGGGTAGTTTCAGGGTCTCATCCTTACAGGGCTCATGAGGTTCACAAACTTTGCTCACACTACCTCAAAGTTAGACTGGTTAGGAAAACATTGTTTTATTTACATGAAGTGGTTAGTTGACTCGTATCTGGACTTCCATATATCCCTCTGTTATGACTCTGATGGGCCCTGTACGACCTGCCGTGCTATTTTCTCCACGCAGCCATTCCATTCTGCACGTAAATGCCCCTCACTGTCTGGTCACGTTTTGTGTGTGTACAGGTGGGGAAATGCAGTTAATAGGACATTGTGGCACTGTTTTAGTCCTATATTGGTTTTGTGCGCATTACAATGCTTTCGGGACTGCTTGGATTGCAAGTCAGCTTCTTTGTATGGTGCTCATGGAGTGCATGGGCCTGACGAGGCCGATTGCAACATTTCATATGCAAGACTCCTTGTTGGGAGGGTGGTGCAAAGCACAGACACTGTAATGGTGTTTGAAATCTTGCCTTTCGATTGTGAGGAGGGCTGAAGGGTTCTTACTGCTCTGATTGAGGATTGCTGTTGTCCCATAAATCATTGCAGTCACATGGCCCATAGGGACATTGTCATTTTTCTCTAAGTTAGCATGAGCACGCTGCTGCTTATGTACTGCTTTGCGCATGTTACTACACAACGTTATTTTGTAATAATTTCTATGGCTGTTTTCAAATGAGAACTCATCGCTGTGTTCACTCTCTGCATGTTCCTGGGATTTTGACTGAACATTGTGAGCAAGGTCGAACAAAAATGCCCCTTGTTATTTTGTTCTGGCCAGGCCTTAGCCCTTGGACAAAACATACCCATGCAGCTGTTGTTTGGACAACGTTCTTTGGTTTTTATTACAATACACGAATGGGTAGCACACACTTGGAGAGGGATCTTTCCAGAGAGATGAGTGAGATAGCACCTATAATGTAGATCTACTCTCTATAGGCTAAGGTATGGGGTCTGCTGACAAAGCCCAGAGATCTTCTAATATATAATAATACTGCTTCTTAGCAAGGGGGAGGGAGGTTAGGCTCAATTGTCTTTCCATAATGACATCTCCCTTCTAGGCCTGGGCGTAGTTCGCAGAGTTTTGCTACGCGAAACTCCGCGAAGTTACAAAAAAACTCTGTGACGTTCCGCAAGTGGCGGAGTGCAGTGCGAACTGCAGTTTGTGCTGGTATTCCTGCAGCTCGGGTAGAAATAATTTAGGATAAAGAACCATTCAATATCCATGGCCCGACCGAGACTTTGAACATTTCATACGTATTCCGCGTTTCTTTAGGAGATGTGGTTTTGCCCAGAATACACTCTGATGACTGGGATGTTAACGCCGTTTATTCATTGTTTTCTGATTTGAAATATTACACTGCTTTTGACAGTGAGGATTTGTATTTGAATTCGGCAAATTATGCAGATTTATTCTGTTACCAACATTATGGTCATCTTTTTTTACACAAACCAATACTCGGAGACCATTTTTTTATTACACCTAGTGGGAACATTGCCCAACCCCGTTACCGGGTAGCTCAAAGACCCAACTTACTAAATTTATGTATTTGACTGGTTACAATGTTTTTGACCCTGTGTCCTATTTTTATAAGTTGAAGATGCCCGCCCGAACAAAATTTATGCTGACCCATACTAAATTAGTTTGCTCCTTGTCCTTCATAACTGATTTGCCCATGAAAGGTTATGATTACTGGAAGGACACGGTTGATTTAAAATATATTTGGGGTACTAAAGATTGGCAAGTACAGGGCACTGAATCATTGCATTGCGCAACGTCTGATACGTCTCAACTCATATTTTTGAATGAGACGGTACAGCAGACTACTCGTTTTGCTTTTGCCACAGCTAAAAATCTAAACACTCCCTCCATTCCGTTATTGGCTACTTATGACACATGGCAAACACATACCAACTACACAATTGAGGACTTAACTGGCATGTTTCAGAACAGCACACTCAACTTTTCCAATATTGACCCCCTGGGATGGTTACTGTGCCAACGAGCTCAAATGCATGTCAACTACGCTTTTTGAATACCAAAAAATGGTTTACACAGAGTAGACCTGATCCTCGTTTTCCACATTCACATACTGTTACCACATATTCTGTGAGTAAATTATGTCAACAATTATTGGGACACTCCACATTGTCATCTGTGAAACAGCATCTTTCCCTTTTATCAGGTGACATCAATCTTGCTGATTTTCTTTTGGGTCCAAAGTCCCCTTGAACAAAACGTTTTGTTTATGCGCCAAATTGACCAAGATAATTTAGAAAAAGTTCTTGCAGTAGTCGATAACAGCATTAATACACTGTCTTCTTATATAAATACTTTAGATAATATTGTATCATCAGTCATTGACATTGTTCAAAATGAAGTGCCTGTTTTGTACCATGGTCAGAATCAGTTACACTCTGTAATGCAATGTGGTTGGACCTTGCAAACACTCAAAAGTGTAGAAGTGCCATGGGATTACCCGTATGCTTCTGCACTGTTTTTACCATTTAATTTGACAGATAAACAGAAATTGATGTCAATGAAGGACGCAACATATACGATGTTACATATTGAAAAACTAGACCATTTACCATTTTCTGTGGCAGAGACAGATTCAGCTGTGTGGTTGATACATGACTGCTATTACATTGCCTATCTCTCTCTTCCAGTTTACAGCCTGCATGAAACACTATCCGAATGGTAGATATGAGCCCCTCGGCCGTAGCTATATTCATGAATTATGGTCCCTGCCTTTCACCTTTCGATGTCAACAAGCAGACAAGGAGGTTTTTATTACAGGGGAGGATTGCAATTCGACAGTAGGACACTCCCTAGTCTGCAAACAAGTAAAACTTCACGGTTCCTGTAACGTTTTGGCCCTTAATTTAGCTTGTTTTTTAAAGGGGACCCCGGTCCCAGCTATTATTTCGCACTGACTTTGCTTTCTAATGTCAGTTATCTTATTCTAAATAACCACGACTGCTGCGGTTTACGGGCAGACATCCCGTATATAGTAACAGTTTCACAACGTGTTACATGTTGCAGCAATGTCCTGTTTCCACCCCCGCATGGGATTGTAGATAGTTCGCTTTGGCCTTCCATTCCTATAATCCTGCTCATAGTTCTGTGTTTGTGCAGAATCCATGCAACATTGCAGCGGCCCTGTTAGGGCCTCAGCGCAGTTTTAGGTTGAGTGCGGAACTGTGACCCTCTTGCTGATTCTTGGGTTTAGCGCTTACACTCTTCTCTTCTTGTCAGCATCAGGTGTTCTGCTTCCCCTCCGATGGCAGTTTCTACACTTTATATGTTCTTGTAGACTGCCATTACTGGTTTACTTGGTATTCAAATTCTTCTCGGTGCAGAGCCAGAGAACTACACCGCCATCTTCCCCGAAGTCTAACCCATGCCCCCTCTATGCCCACTATTAACATTTTAACTGCTGCTATCAAATCTTAATTAGTTGCAGACATACCCCCAGCCATGCAAGTCTTTGACATCCGATGTCTGTCTTGCTGAGGAGTTTGAGTGCTTGATAACAAGATAGTCAGTAAGTTGAGAGAAATAATGAAAACTTACATGTAAGTCAAGGAAAGGATAGAAGGAATGCTCGAGAACCAGCAAAAAGGAAGGCAGAACTAATAATAGGAAGGAATGAGGAATTGAAAGCAATAGAACCCGAATTCTTTATAAGAAATGAAAAAACACAGTTCAAACATGTAAACACTGATAACTACTAATAGTTATGAGTTTTGAAACACAGAAAAAAACAAAATTTCAAGAATATTAGAAATTTAAAATAGGGAAACCTATAAATACAATACTACATAACCAGATGAGCACGTTCTATAGGGGAGTGACCAGTTGCAACTAACAGTAAAGCACAACACCCTTCCTACTCTGTAATAGCCCTCTCTTTCCCACTATGGTAGAGTTTTCATCTCTACAGTTCCCAACGCTATACACTGTAGGCAAGGTTTAGGCACAGGAGCAGAAAATTCAAAGCAATCTCAATCATTAGTGGAGAAACTGGGTTCAATTTCCTCTTCAACACTTGCCCAGGTGCCTCAGCCTCTGTGCCTGCATGCAGTCTAGGCTATGCATCTACTTGCTTTTGGTTGCATAGCACTTCAGACTGTACATGGGACATGCTCCCAACCTTATGGTACTAATTCGTTGGGTATGGGAGCCACAGTGGCTGACTTGTTCAAGCCATGGTGCACAGAATCACTGGGCAGGTAGCATGTCATGCCAATTATTGGTAGTGGCAGCACTCATGGTTGGATGAAGACAAAATCAGACATAGCAGGCTCTGGGATACGTTTCTCCGAGATGATGTATCAGTGGTGGTTGCAGTCACCAGGCTGATTGCGGCTTACCTCTTCAGCGGTGGAACGACTTCCAATTTTCCTTCCTGCATCGGCAGTACCAATACCTCAAGCTTGTGCATATTGTTGAGCGAGACTGGAAGGGCTGCCCTGGTGCAATCATAACATAGTTCACTCTGTGCAGAGAGACCAGGGGACCTCTACACAGCACAGATCACCCCTGTCTCACTCGCTTTGGTTTCCAGCTTGTTTCTGGATGCTCCAAACATCCAAGAACATGCTGGGCCTCTCATTCTGATAATTTATCCTCCTGCAGGGTCGGACGCACTCCTCCCCTCTCATAGCAAGTAGACTTCAAGACTTTTTAGGATGATCCACAGCTCTTCCAGCAGAAAGTATGGACTGCAGGTAATGTCCCCTCACCTCTAAGATGCTGGCTGTCAGGCAGAAACCAGCCCTGGTTAAACAGCAGCTCTTACAGTACTTCATTGAGCTCTCCCTTTATTGTTCAAGAAGCGCATGGGACTGGAACCAAGTGGGGTGGTTTGGATCACACTTTTATACATATTTTTAAGTCAGTGGATGTGAAGCCACTGTCTAAGGCTTTAGAACTGGTTTGAGTTATTTCTCTTTCACATGACATTTTAAGGCTGCTCTCCAGAGACTGGTTTATGCACAGTGCAGTGATGGTTCTAACAGCAGGTAGCAAGAGTATCTAAAACATGTAGTTTGAATAAGAGGAATCAGGAGCTTTTGGATAAGTCCAGCACACATGCTCCCTTACACAGTAATTGAAATGCAGTTGTGTGCAGTTACTTAGAAAAAGGTACTAGTACTTTACCTTTGTCTAAGGAACCACACACTTCTGCATTTCAGTATCTAAAACATTGGCACAATGAAGTGGTAGTTTTCTGCATTTGGCTGTCATCATCTTTCCTGAAGTAGTAATTGGAAACAGACAAACGGGCATTCTATACTTAGAAACTTCCTCACCTTCAACAACTGAAACTGCAGTCCACTCTCTCCTTTATCATCCACCCAATGACAAAGCTCAGGAAGAACTAATCAGCACTCCTATGCTAATAAGGGCCTCATGAAATTTTAAAAGATTGCCCTGTGTCCATCCTCCTTAATTCAGTGTCTTGGTCTCCATACTCCAGCCCCAAGAATTCAGGCAGTACACTTCCTCTCTCTGGGGGGAAGCTCTCCTCATCACTCATCTTGTGCCATTCTAAACCAGAAGCATCAAAAATGGATCCCACTGGCCCCATACTCAGACTCACGCAACACATAGGAACTTATTATGAGTGTCTTGGTAAATTGGCCAGATTTTCCCCACTCCAGAGTTACCGATTCCAGTAACTACAGGGGAGCGGCAAAAATGCAGCCCATTGTGAATTGGACCTGAAGAGGCCATTAAGAAATTAAGAATTCCAGGTCACATTTCCCTTGTAATTACTCATTTTTGGCCAGCCTTTCACCCAGAGATTTCAGCTGCTTTCAAAGTATTGGAAACTCTTGTTGCCAGCCCTATCTGAATTAAAAGACTACTCATGAGGAGGGCCACAGAGTCCTACTACTACACATGTGATATAAATATACTACACACATTCACACACTTGACAAGCACACAGGGTGTCAGCGCTAGGTTCTGGGTTTTACATAGGAATGGAACTTTACATAAGAGGTGTCAGTAAAATACCTTCTACTTAACATAGAGAAAAAGCTTAAGTCACACTATGAATTTACAAAAACACAGCATGCTACCATAACCGCATTGCATGACATACTCAGAACAAGGACAGTATCCCATTACCTAATGATATCTTTACTGTCTGGAGGGGATAGTGTTCTTTGGAGTGTCTCGTTCACTCTCATTCTTTCCTTCACACCATTAACCTCTTCAGTCTCTCACTCTGTTAGAAATGTACACCCTTTTTCTTCCCACATCTTTCTGAAATCCTCCATATGACTACCTCACACTTGATTGGTTTCTTCTTCATCATACACACACACACATTTTTCCCCTTTCTCTCTTTCTCTCTTCACATGCAAACACAGCATTTTCTTTTCCTTTGGGAATGTCAAAGTTTGAACACCTGTACACTTCTTTAACAAACTTTCACATGCAATGGTAATTACTATTGACACATATGTGATCGTCACTTCGTGGGCTCTGCAGAAAGGCCAAAGATTGGAACAGCATGTAATCTGAACACTTTTAAGACCAGTAAGAAACTTGCACTGCCTTCAGCCTCAAAACTCTCAATTGTGCCCTGACGTGGACACCCATTCCCACCCTGGACTCACCCAGACACACTTAAATGTGACTCACTTCATAGAATGCACGATACACATATATATATATATATATATATATATATATATATATATATATATATATATATATACCTACTGGCGGTCGCCAGTAGGTAGTTATAGTTAGAACCTAGTTTCCATAGGAAAAGCGTTTTTTGTTTCCCCATAACTTTGGCGCCGTTTGACGAATCTTCGCAAAATTTTCAAAACTAGTGGCCCGCTCAGGTCAGCTCCTGTCTTGAAAGTTTCGGGGTGATTCGTCAAGCGGGGGGCCGAGAAAAAAGGGGGGTCCCAAAACGCGTTTTCACCATGTTAATTTCCATAGGAAACTTTAGACAAAGCTACAGCCCGAACTGCTGAACGGAATTATACCAAATTTGGCAAAAAGGTAGCGCTTGGTTCAGAAAGCGACCTTTTTTTTAAATGGTGTAAATCAGTTCAGTAGTTCCTGAGAAATTAAAAAAAGAAAAAGTTTCGATATCTAGGGCAGCGGTGGGTTCGCGAACCCTCCCGAGCACGAGCTTCATTCTCATTGGCTGCCAACACTCCAAACCAGGAAGTGTTGGGAGCCATCTTGTGACTCGGTAGAACCGAGTCACAAGAAAACAGAAAAAAGAGGTTAAAAAACAATAAAAGGGGGCAGGGTAGAAACACCCTAACCCCTAGGCCTGCTCAGGGGGTCCCACAAGGACCCCCAGGGCCCAAAAAAGCATTTTTTTTTTAAAAACAGCAGAATTCACGTTGGGTGCGCGAATCCTGCCGATAAAATAAAAAAAAAACAAAGCGCTGGCTTCACGCTTCGTTATTATTGAGCCCCCGGGTGGGCCAGGTCCCGGGGGCATGCGCAAAAGTAATAGCGGGGGCCCGCAGTGGCCCCTGCAGCCCTGGGGACTGCCACCTCCCCGGGGCTTTATTTATGTTTTGCGGGGGCACGTAGTCCCCCCACAGCCCCGGGGACCACCACCTCCGCGGGGCTCTCCTTTTTAAAAAAAACAAACCTGTGTGGGGGGGCTCAAGCCCTCCCACATGCCCCGGGGGCCGCCACCTCCCTGGGGCTTTATTTATGTTTTGCGGGGGGGCACGCAGCCCCCCCCAGCCCCGGGGACCACCACCTCCCCGGGGCTGTCATTTAAAAAAAAAAAAGAACCTGTGTGGGGGGGCTCGAGCCCCCCCCACACGCCCCGGGGACCACCACCTCCCCGGGGCTTTGCACTGGTAGGGAGGGGGGCTGCGTGGCCCCCCTCCTGGAGCCCTTGATGGCCCTGGGGACTGCCACCCCCCAGGGCCGGCTCCTGCAGTGTCCCGGGGTGCCCACCCCCGGGACACTGCTGTTTGCTAGGGCAGGGCGGGAGCCATGCGGCTCCCGCCCTGCCATAGCAAACACTGTTTGGATTTTGGAATTGAGAGCAGGTTTCCTGCTCTCGCTTCCAAAATCCAAAGCAGATTGCTTTTCCTCAAGGGGAGCTGCATGTTAGCAGCTCCCCTTGTGGAAAAGCAATGCCGGCTCCCGCAGGAGGCGGGGAGCCGGCGGGACCGTGGGGGCATTGGGGCTCCCCCCACGGTCCCCAACGGAGTGGCCAGGCCCCGGGGGATGGGGTCCCCGGGGCTAGAAGTGGCCCGGGAAGGGGGCCACACGGCCCCCCTCCCCCAAAAATATATATATATTTTTTTAAAAACAGCAGGCCGGCCCTGGGGGATGGGTCCCCAGGGCTATAATTGGCCTGAGGAGGGGGGCCACGCGGCCCCCTCCCAAAAATAAAAAGGATGGCCATGCCCCGGGGGATGGGGTCCCCGGGGCCATAATTGGCCTTTGGAGGGGGGCCACGCGGTCCCCCTTCGCATAATAAAAAAAAAAAAACAAGGCTGCCAGGCCCCGGGGGATGGGGTCCCCGGGGCCAAAAGTGGCCCAGGGAAGGGGGGCCACGCAGCCCTCCGCCCACATTTTTTTTTAAAAAAAGGAACCGGCAAATCGCCGGAGGCCCCGCCCCCTCCCTGCACCACTGTGCAAACGCGCCCGTAGCGCGTTTTAAGGTGGGGAATTAGTTCCCCTTGAATCCTGAGAGTCCCTGGGGGCTATCTAGCCCACCAGGTACCTCCAGTAAGCGCCACAGGGCTGCGTTGCAGAGAGGTGGTCCGAGGCCACGTCCCTTTTTACACCTCTCTGCAACGCAGCTGTGTGGCACTTACTGGATGTACCTGGTGGGCTAGTTGGACCCCAGGGACCCTCAGGATTCAAGGGGACGTAATCCCCCAACTTAAAACGCGCCACGGGGCGCGTTTGCACAGTGGTGAAGGGAGGGGGTGGGGCCTTATGTGACAAGTGTGCAAAGCTGCCCCATGGCACCTTTTAAGTTGGGGGATTGAGTCCCCTTGAATCCTGAGGGTCCCTAGGGGCCAACTAGCCCACCTGGTACCTCCAGTAAGCGCCACTGAGTTGCGTTGCAGAGAGGTGTATAAAGGGGCGTGGCCTCAGACCACCTCTCTGCAATGCAGCTCTGTGGCACTTACTGGAGGTACCTGGTGGGCTAGTTGGCCCCCAGGGACCCTCAGGATTCAAGGGGACTTAATCCCCCAACTTAAAACACGCCACAGGGCGCGTTTGCACACTTGTCACATCATGCCCCGCCCCCTCCCTGCACCACTGTGCAAACGCGCCCCCTGGCGCGTTTTAAGTTGGGGGATTAATTCCCCTTCAATCCTGAGGGTCCCTGGGGGCCAACTAGCCCACCAGGTACCTCCAGTAAGCGCCACAGAGCTACATTGCAGAGAGGTGTTCCGAGGCCATGCCCCTTTTTACACTACTCTGCAAATGCGGCTTCTGGGTCACTGCTGGTGGGGCGATGAGGTCCTCTTGAGTCCTGAGGACCTCAGGACACAAGTGGACTTCATCGTCCGAGCAGCAGTGCGCCAGAAGCCGCATTGGCAGCGTGGTGTAAAAAGGGGCGTGGCCTAGGAACACCTCTCTGCAACACAGCTCTGTGGTGCTTACTGGAGGTACCTAGTGGGCGACTTGGCCACCAAGGACCTTTAGGATTCAAGGGGACTTAATAGGGATGTTATAGTTAGAAATTAGCATTTATAAAACCTTAGAAATTAACTAAAAAAAACATAGGTTTGAGGCACATTATAATTTGAAATTTTCGTTTAAAAAACCATTGAAATTCACTGAAAAAACCATAGGTTTCAGGGACGTTATAATTAGAAATTAGCATTTAAAAAACCATTGAAATTCACTGAAAAAACCATAGGTTTCAGGCACATTATAGTTAGAAATTTGCATTTAAAAAACCTTAGAAATTCACTGAAAAAACCATAGGTTTCAGGGACGTTATAGTTAGTTGGACATTTCACTCTTACAAAACCATAGAAATTCCACCGTTATAGTTAGTTCAGCTAACTATAACTCGCGCCCCCGCAATGCACTGCTGATGACGTCATATATTACATCATTCATGACATGGTCAGTGACATCACTGATGACATCACTGATGACATCTCAAATGACATCACTGATGACATCATCCATGTGAAAATCTGATGCACCTCCTCACACTCTAATATAACCTTTGATACACCCACTGTAAAATACAGACTACCATTTTCGAAACCATCGACACACCAATACCAGTTACTACATACGTACTCACTGATTCCTAGGTCTACACACACATCCACTCATTCACCCATACAATCACTCATACATACAGTCACTCATCAATACAACTCTATCATATGCACTCATACACCTATAAAGACACTCACACACCGCCACTCATCCATGGAGTTACTCACACACCTAGTCAGTCATGCAAAGAATCAATCACACTCCCATTTACTCACCTATACAGTTATACACACACCACCTCACTTATTCATACAGATACTAACACATACTTACTCTCTTATACAATCACTGCTACAAGTACACACTCATCCATACAGCCACTCTCACAATCACTGACTCTCACGTATAGTCATTTATATACTCCAACTCTCACATATACTGCCTTTTGCATATGTAGTTACTTGGACATGTACCACTGAGACATCCATTCACTCACCAACACACCCATACACACACTCACCCACCCATACAGCTGTTTCCACATGCACTCTTGAACCCATACACCCAGTGAATCAACCACTCACACATCTATGCGCAGAGTCACACACCCCCCACCCACCCACCCACACACTCAGTCTCCCATACAAATACTCAGGCAACCAATCAATAACCCATATAGACACTCATGTAGCTACTGACCAACCCATGCAGCAGCTTACACAACAACAGACAGACTGATACAGACATTCACACAGTTTAGTCACTAACCCATGCATTCCGTAAGACACATTTAATCACTCACTTATAGTCAGTCACGCACCTACTAAATCCTCCATCCAGACACTTATACACCCACTGATTCTTCAAAACACCTTGGCATATATATAAAACATATTTAAACTTTACAGAAACACACAGTCACTGGATGATGTCAGCAGTGATGTCATCAGTGATGTCATCAGTGATGTCATCAGTGATGTCACTGACCATGTCATGAATGATGTAATATATGACGTCATCAGCAGTGCATTGCGGGGGCGCGAGTTATAGTTAGCTGAACTAACTATAACGGTGGAATTTCTATAGTTTTGTAAGAGTGAAATGTCCAACTAACTATAACGTCCCTGAAACCTATGGTTTTTTCAGTGAATTTCTAAGGTTTTTTAAATGCTAATTTCTAACTATAACGTGCCTGAAACCTATGGTTTTTTCAGTGAATATATATATACATATATATACAACAGTAATACAGTGATCTGTGATTGGTTGGCCGCAACCTGTGTAGAAAGATTCGGCCACCATTTTATGTAATGGACACATTAAGAGTGATAGAAGGGGTCAGGGTAAACGTACCCTGACCCCATGGGTGGAATATAGGGGTGTATAGTGGTGTTTGTGGGACCCCTTATGTGTACAACATGTCAAAAAACATGCTTATCCCCACGTGTGCTATACATGAATTTGTTGCAACATTCAATGTGACCCCTCTTTGTAAAGTTGCGACGTATTTGCTAATATCACTGAAAAGTTTAAAAAAATACATTCAGATGTTCACTCAGACACTAATGTACTCATGCAGAGACCCGCTCACACTTTTACACACACTCAGACACCCACACACTCATTTACAGACCCATGCAGAGACACACACCCAGTCACAGACCCATTCAGACACTCACATATACACTCAAAGACCCTCTGACACTCATGCATAGAACTCACAGACCCACTCAGAGACTGACACACCCACTCACAGACCCAATCAGACACTCATGTACCCACTCACAGATCCACTGAGACTCTTGCATACCCACTCACAGACCCTCTCAGGCACTCATGCACACACTCACAGACCCACTCAGGCACTCATGCACCCATTTGCAGACCCACTCAGAGACTGACACACCCAGCCACAGACCCATTCAGACACTCACGCACCCACTCACAGACCTGCTAAGACACTTATGCACCCACTCACAGACCCAGTCAGACACTCATGCACCCACTCGCACACCCACTCAGACACACACACACACACCCACTTACAGACCCTCTCAGACACTCACGCACCCACTCACAGGCCCACCCACAACTTATGCACTCACTCACAGACCCACTGAGACACTCTCATACCCACTGACAGACCCACTGAGACACAGACATACCCACTCACAGACCCACTGAGACACACTCATACCCACTGACAGATCCACTGAGACACAGGCACACCCACTCACAGACCCACTCAGACAGTCACACACCCACTCATACACTCATGCAGCCACTCACTGACCAACTCAGACACTAATGCACCCACTCACGGGCCCACTCAGACACTCCCGCACCCAGTCACAGACCCACTCAGACACTTACAAACCACCTCACATACCCATTCAGACACTGACACACCCACTCACAGACCCACTCAGAGACTCATGCTCAGGATAAAGATGTATAAAGAACAATCACATTGCTGAAACATACACCACGTCTCAGTAGACATTTCATCCTCGCCGATTGCATAGATGTACTGTAGAATATGCAGTACACATTTAGCCAACCAGGTAGGACTTACTATTTGACCAGTGGAAAGTACTCCAGTTGAGTAAATATTTTGAGTAAACATTTTTTTGCAAAACTGAAGACTCTTGTTCTATAAAGGAATAGGTAAGCTTTCATTCTGGTCCAGTCACTCACAGAGCTACTGAGAGACCCACTCAGACACTGAGACAACTACATATACACCCATTCTGCCACCTTCACATCCACTCACAGATCCACACAGCCACTCACAAATTCACTCAGCTGCCCATATAGCTACTCACACACCAACTCTCAAATGTAACAGACTATAGTTAGGAACTAAAACTTCAAAAACACTTAAAAAATCAAATGTTATAGGGATATTATAGTTAGGAAATAGAATTAAAAAAACATAGAAATTCATTGAAAAAACAAAGGTTACAGGGACGTTATATTTAGGAAATAGAATAAAAAAAAGCCTTGGAACTTTAATGAAAAACCCAAAGGTTACAGGGACATTATATTTAGGCTAAGATTTCACTCTTATAAAATCATTGAAATTCAGCAGTTATAGTTACCTGAGCTAACTATAACTTCCACCCCTGCCATGCACTGCTTATGACCTCACATATTACATCACTCATGACATGGTCAGTGACATCAATGATGACATGACAAATTTCAATTATTTCAATTTTTTCAATCTTCAAATCGCAGTAGGTAATATATATATATATATATATTTTAACAAGAGGTTACAAAACAACGGTTATTGATGCAGCCATTACAAAATGTAAGAAACAGGCTAGAGCAGACTTATTGCAATACAGAAAAAAACCGGAGGATAAGCAAAAAATGGCCGAACCTATCAGACTTATTTTAGGTTTCTCTAAACAAGAAAAACAGCTCAGAACCATCATCAGATGTAATTGGCCAATTGTGAGAGATGACCCTGTAATCGGTAAACTATTACCCAACAATCCTTCTATTACCTTTAGAAAAACAACTAGTATGGCCAATTCATTAATCAGAAGTAGCCCGGAGGATCAGGGAAAAATGATGTGGCTGACAGCCAGAAAAGGATTTTTCAGATGCACATCATGCAAAGCCTGCCAACAAGGTGTTAATACCACCACGTATCAAACTGCATTCAGCAGTAAAGTGTGTAACATCACACAGCACCTTACATGTAAAACTGAATTTTCAGTGTATGTGCTAGAATGCAGTTGTAGATTAAAATACATGGGTAGTACTAAGTTGGCAGTACACAAAAGAATTTTGCAACATATGAGGGCCATCACCAATAATGATGTTAGTTACCCGGTGGCCAGACATTTCAAGGACAAACATAGTAGCAATCTGAAAGATCTCAAATATTATGCCATAGAGTCAGTACCGGCCCAAAAAAGAGGCGGGGACCGGGAAGGCAAACTTAGACGCCTAGAAACAAAATACATATTAGAATTTGACTCGAAGCATCCGGGAGGGCTTAACAATACTGAAGATTTGCACACCTATTTATAACAGTTAACCAATAGAATGTGATGGTATTTTATCGTTTTTATGGTTTTTATATAATTGATTGTATGAATTTCCATGAATTTCGATGTATCTTCTTCATTATGTCCAGGAATGGTCACAATAGAAATTCAAAATACAGAATTAGAGATTTTTAACAATTTTTGCTGCTTGTATAAATTTATTCATTACTTTTTAGGACTATTTTAGCTATATTATGAAATTTGATCTTAATCGACTTATATGTGTATATATTTATATTTTGTAGGGTATCGTTTAAAAATACAATTTTAAAGATACTTTTATTGTATTTTATGTACTGTAACAACATATATATGGATTTTATCATAATTGATTTCATCTATTTGGTTGTGGAAAGTTGAATTATAATGAACACTAATATGTGTGTCCAAATTCAAAGGAACAGCCATTATAATATATTGCACTACATAGTTCTAGATCTCATTTCATATACACTAAATATGTCCCAATTCCCGCTGCCCCATCTGAGCATCAATAAACAGCATATTTCATAAATTTATGAATTATCCAAATTTAGTTGGAATATATGGATATGCTTGAGATTAATCTAAAATCTATGACTCAGCATTTGCGCAAACAAAATTCTTATTGCCGTTATTGGTACAAGGTAACTGGTGAATAACGGCAACACATAGCACATAGCACTTTATACCTTTGCACTAACTTTTTTTTAAACGGTCATCACAACATGTTCTTTCATGTTTAAATTTAGCACTTTTAACTTTTTTAATAATTTCTTTTGCTAATCGACATTTACACAAGCGAGGGCAGATTATTTGCGCATTTAGGCAATTATAATTTCTGAAAAATGACTTGCCCATGCCAAGAAACAGACTATGTACCATATTACCACAAATATAGGACCATATATGTGGACAATGATTATATGATTCATTTTATGATGTATAAATAATTGTATTTTACACTGTAATTTTATACATATTTGTCAGTTATAATATGCAAATGATATGCTTTTATGTACGTAGTATTTTGTCTATGTCGATCGTTGCAAAACATGCACTAGCACTTTAAATTGGGGAAACACAGTCTGAGCTGTGTCATGTGATCAAGGCCGAGGTACGGCCGAAACGCGTCATGGCGGACTAACTCAGCAATAAAGAAAATAATCTGCACTTACTTGGGTCCTTGCTCGTTTTTCTAGTCAGAGCAGAAGTTGGAAGCGAGTTGCACTATATATATATATATATATATATATATATATATATATATATATATATATATATATATAATTCGCAAACATTGGTGCTTCTGAAAAGTCCCTCCTGAAAACAAGTACAAAGGTGGGCAGTCATCATCTTTAAACAAGAGAAATATTATGTTATAATACAACATAATGTCAGTCATATTTCTAGCCTGAAAAATCTCATGTATGAACAAAAAATGAATTAACATAACACACAAACATTCTGCTGTATTGCGACGTGATACAGCGAATGTGGACAGTTAATAATGATTTCGGATATTCTTGCCTACGGATAACAAACAGATGCATTAGATGCCTCAAGTATAAGAAATTAATTCAATATAATGGGAAACCCAATCTACCCTTGAGGGCTTGGGCAATTCAAATAAACGGGTAAACAACGCCTTCAAGGGATTTGTTTGAAATACTCTGTTCTATTGCTTTTGATAAATATTTTTTAGCTGCAAGAATTGTTGATAAACTTGCCACAGAAATGTTATTCAAACATCTTTTATCTGAAAAATAATAATTTTGTTCCTTGTAAAAACATAAGGACCAATGAATCAATCACGGAACAATGAATATTCAAAACACGGGTATATATAAAAAACAAATTTTTATCTTTTGAAATTTATCAAGGGTACTACACAGTTATATAAACAATGTAACACGAGGAAAATAGATACAATTGTATGATCCTTCAATGCCACTATTGTAAACACTTCTTCTCATTGTACATTATTTTCCAGAAGAGAGTGTGAGTGTCGACGTTTCGGTCTCTATGCATTTGTCCATGAGACCATCTTCAGGACTACCATAAATATAACAAATGACCCCTGAATGATGTTTCCAAAGATTCAAGAATTACAATTGACACACATATGTCAAATCAATCGTCGTTCTGTAACTTTTGTTTAAGGTGAATAATCATCAAGAGATACAGGTAAATGATATAGGTAAATGAACTCTGGTGCTTTATTGGACGGTGTAAATAAATTTCCAGTCCTCAGCCACTTCTCAGTTGAAAGAGTTTATTCTGTTAGATTTTGTAGCGCAGCCAAAGTTCAGCAGTCAGCAGTTGGATTAATATTAATTATTATTTTTCAGATAAAAGATGTTTGAATAACATTTCTGTGGCAAGTTTATCAACAATTCTTGCAGCTAAAAAATATTTATCAAAAGCAATAGAACAGAGTATTTCAAACAAATCCTCTCAAGTATAAGAAAGCACATATGAGGCTTCAACTGCATTTGATTTTGTTAGGATGTCAGGGTCAATACCAATAATGTGCACTGATGAGAGTTTGCAGAACTGTACAGGTGCTCCCGCCCACAGGAATGCTAGTATACCCCATTGATCTTTTAATTCAAATGTTGGTGTGCTTTCTTATACTTGAGGCCTCTAATGAATTGGGAATATTTCTTTTGTTTAAAGATTGCATCTGCTCGCCTTTATATGTTGTTTTCAAATTTGCTGTTTATCCACAGTCCTCTGCTGTTTATCCACAGTCTTCTTTTTATGGTGTTACTTTGCCACGAGCACCTTGATGTTTTATCACACTGCTGTGGGAGACTTTCCCTGACCAGTGATCAAGGAGACTAGGTCTCCGAAATGTGTCAGGTGTTTGTTTTTCACCTATATTAATTTACAATACATTTAAGGACTTGGCTGGTCTTTCTTTAAGCCTCTGGAGATAGGAGGAACTTTTTGGACGCACCAAGGTTGGTTATTTAGGGGGTTGCTACCCCGATGGCGTTCGCTGCATTAAGTGGCCAGGAAACTTAACGCATTGGTTGGGGATTTGAAAAAAAAAAAAAATATATATATATATATATATATCCGAACACCTCGCTGTCACTCCACCTCCAAGGAAAAACGAGCGTGGACCCAAGTAAGTGCAAATTAAGTTTATTTGCCAAAGTCTGCCATGACGCGTTTCTGCCGAACTAGCGGCCTTGATCACATGACAATGCTTAGATTGTACCACCGCCTTTTAAAGTGCTAGTGCAAACACACAAACAATGGACTTAGAAGACATATTTCCGCATTGGTTTGTATCCGTGCTTGAATGCCCAGATAAATTGTAACATATATGATACTATATATAAAGTTGTAATAGCTGTAAAATACATAGGTATTCAACATTGTATACAAGACATCAATGCCTGTTATAGATATCACACATAGTCAATTTTCCACAATAGCTGCATAAATGCGTAAGTCGGATGTACCCCTATCTAGTCCATAGTTTAAAATAAAGTGACATTATAAAAAATGCCTCCTCCTATTGTGGTGGAAATGAAAAAATGAAAAAGTATGAAAAAATATAGGTACCTGTCCGAACCGTCACCAAAAAATTCAGAACAACAAATAACTGATGTCCCGCAATGTGTGGGGCTAAGGATAATGGAACCAATCCATATACTCGCTATCCTTGCATTACCTATGGGTCCAAGATTGTGACCCTACAGAATTTATGCCCCTCATATATCTTAGAAGAAAGTGACAATGTGCTACAGTACCAAATTCGAAAGTGCCAGTATATAATTAAAGTGCTAAGTGCTGGGAGAACTTTAGGTTTAGAGCTGCAATTTATAGGAAACACCATAAGGCCCCTATAAATACCATATATCAAGAATAGCATATATGTGCAAAATGTAGCAAAAAAGTGCAAGTTATGTCGGTACAAGGGGATCAGGGTAATACTTGTAAATACATTAATAACTATATCAATAAATATATTTCAGATATAACAATTCCAAGCTGATTGATAATAAAACACATACAATGATGACTATATGTCCTAGACCAATCACTAAAATGCAAAAATATAAATATAAATATATAAGTAAAAACCCCATAAAACGTGTATAACTGATATATAAACAACATACTATGACCAATTCATTTCATTTTACAGATTTACAATGACAGTTTAGTACAGATTGCTCTAGAATTTCCTACGATTCTAAAAGGGTACACTACAAAGAATTCAAATTCATAAGAATGTGTGCAAGTCCTCTCAGACAAGTGGCATTGAGACCGCCTGGATGCTTCGAATCGAATTCCAGTATGAAGCTTGTTTCCAGGCGTCTCAATTTGGCTTCTCTATCTCCACCTCTTTTCGATAAAGGAATGGCCTCAATGACATAATATTTTAAATGTCTGGGATTGCTGTCATGAGTTGCTTGAAAGTGCCTAGCCACCGGGTAGCTTGGATCATTGTTAGTTATGGCCCGGATATGCTGTAAGATTCTTTTATGGATGACTAGTTTAGTGCTTCCTATATACTTGAGCTTACAACTGCACTCCAGGACGTAAACAGAAAATTCTGTTTTACAAGTAAGATGTTGTTTGATCTCCCGGGCCTTAGTAGAGAAAGCAGTTCAATAGGATTTCATATTTATGCCAAATTGGCAGGCTTTGCATGTTAAGCACTTAAAAAAGCCTTTTCTAGCCGTTAGCCACATATCCTTACGATGCTCTTCTTGGCTATTGCTTACTAGCATATTACCCATGCTCATAGTTTTCCTGTACTTCATTAGAGCGCACTTTCTGTGTAGCCAGATTTCATTTTCGTGAGGACACTCGCCTTATTGAGCCCTCATGAAGTTCTCCATGTGAGAACGAAACGAGTTGGCTGAGTATAATGCTCCCATATCGTGAGAATTAATCAATTGAAAATAAAGACTATTCTGAAAACCTAATACCAATTCTCTGGACTTCATAATCTGACGCACGCCCACCCCTTGCTTAGTTATCTAAAGTAACTATAACTCGTGCCCTAAGGTAACTATAACTGCGCCCCCGCCATGCACAGTTTTCTCATCAATAATTTCACTGATGTTTGCAGTGATATTATCAGTAATGTCATAGAAGATGCCATGAGTGATGTAATATGTTTGGTAATTAGCAGTGCATGGCGAGGGAGTGAGTTATAGCTACCTTAGAGCACTATTACATGAGATAAGGCATCCACAAAAAAAATTGGGAATTTCGCAATGCTTTTTTCTTGTCAAAAGACCCATTTTCATGATCTGCCCGTAAGCAAAAATAACTTCATTTAGTTTTCCCTCACAACTGTCCATTGTTCAGTCAGTTACCAGGCAAAAGCGTGAGAGATACACACCTGCGTCCAAAAAGTTTCTGTAAATAGCAAAGAGAATAATGATAGTCCAGCGCTACAGCTGTGGCAGGCAGTTACAGCAGGGCATTTTCTTTTTTAAACAAATCTGCTGAAGACAAAGTTACATGCTCAACATAAGCATAATCCAGACAAGCCAATATTTGTGGTTTATGCAAGATTACACTGACGTATAAAAATTCCACGCAGTTATAAACAATACATACAGCTCTACTATTTACTGCTTGCAATGAGAACATGCAGTTGGCACTAAAGCATCCATGTAATATACATAATTATTATTATTATTATTAGCATTTGTAGAGTGCATGGCTACCCATAGGCATATCCGGCATAAAGCTGGACCACAACAAACTCTTACACTGAATGAAGGATAGGAGCCCATGATCTCCACTGGACTGGTTCCGGTCTTTCATCCAAACATGAAATCAACAAACTGAAATCAATCACTAACAGGCTCTAGCCAAACAGTCCTGTACTGAAATGCTCATCGTTATCATCTTTTCAACCACCAAAACCTCCAGTTTCAAATATTTTCCGTTGCCACATATCCTTCATCTTTTTTCTTTTTTTTTTACGGAGTTTTATATAGCGCAAACTTGACCCGAAGGTATTGGGTATCAGAGCGCTTTACATAGCACCAGTTGCGTTACATGAGGACACATTTATTTTTGTAAGGCACGGGGAGATTAAGTGATTTGCCCAGAATCACAGGATGTTCAGCGTCATTGCCGAGACTCGAACCCAGTTCCCCAGATTCGAGATCGACCGCCCTAGCCGTTAGGCCAACTCCTCTTCATAATTGTTGGGTACATCGAAAAAATCTTAAGAATCACATCATTCACAGAGGCGGCCCATGCATGTAAGTGCGGTGGGGCGGGCGGGGGTGGATAAAAGTGGCAAACGATGAGATAGGGAATGTAAAATAAATAAATAAGTAAAACCAATTACCTTGCACTCGCCACATCGCCGACTCAGCGATGCAGCAAGCACAAGGTGAGTGGTGCTATTTATTTATTTATTTTACATTCCCTATCCCATCGTTTGTCACTTTCACCCTCCCCACCTCACCCCAACGCCTCACCACGCTTACCTGCACGGGCCGCCACTGTGCGATTAATGGATTAGCACCAAATCAAAGTCTTGATATATTTGTATTTTTTATGTTGTCGGGCCTCGTTCAGTTTCATTGTTTTAAAAAAGTTTCTTTTTCCCCTCATCCAGTATGATGATGAAAATGAGGTCTGGTCCCCAAAAATAACTGTGGGTACCCACCGCTTGCAGAAATTAGGCACTGAGGGGTTTATGGGTCGTGCCCTCTCCTACGTCACAAATTCATCTAGATGGACGTGAAGAGAATAAGAAAGAAAATCAAGGCATAGTATGGCAAAACCGTCTTCATATCCCCAAACAACCATACAAATGCGCTATTTCTACCTCTCAATCACAATCATCTCTACCCAGACCTGTTAACCTAGAAAAATAAAATTCGAAATGCAAAGCTACACAGAAATATGTCTGTCATTTGTGATTATGCTGCCTCATGTGTACTGAGAGATGCCTGTAGTAACCCTCTACCTCATCCTGGCATGATAAACTTTGTCCTTTTGTAGAATCACTCTAGAGGTTGGTATGCACAAAGTGTGATAGCAGCTAGTGCAATCTGCCAGTATAGCTCACCGTGGGAAATGTTTGTCTAATTTCTCGTAAACTCTAGTTTAGTATGAACTGAATTTACCTGGTTTATCACAATCTAGGTCATTGTATGCCGGACTGTCTTCCTTTCATCTTTCACTCCGTGCAATATAAATGCCAAAATGCCCTTTTGATAGATAAAAAAGTTTGAATTATGAAGCACACACAAGATTCCTACTTATTTCCGATGTTTTCTCTTTTATAAACTCCTGCAGTGCCAATGTACGCAGCACCGCACGGTTCCATAAAAATTTGACAACATTGATCAAGATAGACTACTCTCAAATCTACCTTTGAAGTAAATGTAAACACATTGCACCAATCCGTAATGGTGCAAAAGAAATGGTGGCCATTACTCATCAAGAGATAACAACAAGCCCAGGGATGTTGATGATAACAGAATGAGCCATCAGAATGTGGAGCGCGGTATTTGGCCACAGAGGTCGGAAACATAAGTGGAGGAGATAATATGGCAAATGGTATCAGCACCAACTTTCTAGATTTATTGGAGGAGAGTTGGGGCCAGATGTATCAAAGGGTTTTGCCCATTCTGTGTCTATGGGGAAATGTGTTGTTACATATGGCCCTTGGTTGTTGTGAGGGGTAGGTTGCAGCACCCACGGCGAATTGTGAATAGGAGTAGGAGTCAATTTTAGAAGTCTTAGCAGATACAACCTGGTGCATTTTTGCAGTGGTATAAATGGTAGCCGCAAATTGTTGGATGTGAGACCCAAAGGATGATGAGATAAGTGGCACCAAGGTCATAGACCTAAGAAAAAGTAAGTAACCTGCTGTTTTATGCAAAAGTACAATGCAAGGAATTTTGCCATTTGATCATGGAAATTATTTGACTGGAAACGCTGATCCTAGAACTGTGTTGTCTGGTTTTTTATATGAAAGATACATTTTAGATATACAAGTGACATCACTGAAGACAGATTGAGTTATAGCTGGATATCCGAGTGCCGTGCATAAAGGGAGAGTTGTGCTTTCATTTGAGCTGCCTTCTCAACCTGATATATAAATAGGTCCCATTGCAATGATGGCAATCAGAATGTTTTAGCCTGTACTCAATGTCTCTCTTAAGATGTTGTCTTGGAGATCTAAACATAGGATTGCCCTGGGGTGTAACAGTAAGAGAAACTGTTCACACCCAAACATTTAAAAAGAATTGTGTAGTACATAATTGAAAAAAAAATGCATAACCATTACATCTTTTCATGGTCAATGCAGATTAGAAACTGGGGTTGGACACGGCACAGAAAAGGAATAAGTACATTGGGCATGCCATGAAGTACATACAACGAATTGCTATCAGATCTCAAATCTATGTACATTTTCGAGAAGTACTGTCTTCACTTGGCAGGATCTGATGTGAGGGTTTGCTGTCACTTCTTGGCTGACTTAAAATGATACCTCATCTGAGAAATGCTACCTCTGTGACAATTTATACGAGAGCCGAAGACATGCCCCTCTGAATACTGCAACATTATGATGCAGTAACAGTCCACTTTTGCTCCCAGAACTCAGCTTCCTCTTCAGTCATTTGTTGACTGTATCTTTGCCCATACAGTGTGTCACGGGAGGCTATCCGGAGAGGGGCTAGTCAGTGAAGAGTCCCGTATAGGTTTGCAACAGGTTTTTATTTTTATGTGTACAGTTCTGTATTCTAGTGTCCTCTTCAGGATAGGGCAGCTTTCGGGGTGTCGCCTCTTCCTCCCTGGATGACGCGAGAAGTCGGATCGTCTTAGGTGCTTCCCAGGATCGTACTCCAGAAGCCGGAGGGCATCGACTCATCCGAAAAGCAAAAGAAAATAATGGAAGGGGGTCAATAGTGAAGCGGGTTCCTTTTCTTATGAAGGGGAGCGGGGAGTGAGGGACGTTGTATCACCACGAATGCCACCACCGTGCGATCCCGTCCGTGACCTCCCTATGATTTACCCCCCTCCCTCCTCCCTGCTCGTGCCCTGAGAACCCCTGTAGTTTCGCCCGTACCTTGTCAAGCCACCCTCCTCCGGGAGGGTGGCGGGGCGGAACACGGTATCGTTGGCCTCCGGGCTTGACGTCTTCGTCCGGCGTCGCGGTTCCTCCCTCAGCTGTTCTCCGTTGGTCTCTGGGCTTCACGTCTTCGTCCGGCGTCGCGGTTCCTCCCTCAACTGTTCTCCTTCCGTCGGTGTTCTCCGTTTTCCACTCCTCACGTTCTCTCCGCTCCTGGGACTCCTCTTCCGTATACGGCCGTAGACTCGCCCCTTTTGTCCCGATTGCCGTCCCCGGTGATTGGACGGAGGAGGAATGCCGCATGGGCCACGCCTCCGGGGACTCCTCCGAAGGCATTTCATTAAAGGGCTCCACACCGGCCTGTAGGTAAGGCAATAGGACGCCGTCACTCGCGTCACGGGGCCATGCAGAACCCCCTACACCAGCTGGTTCCTGACACATGCCCCCCCCGGGGATTCCCCGATCGGGGGAATGAGGATAACGGGAGAGATAGTCGGCATTGCCCTGCTCCTTGCCCTTCCGATGAAGTACTTGGAAGCTAAAGGGCTGAAGGGACAGGAACCACCTAAGGACCCGATCGTTAGAGCCCTTATTCCGCTGAAGCCAGGTGAGCGGAGCATGGTCCGTATATAACAGGAAGGAGCGTCCCTCTAGGTAGTACCTCAGTTTGTCTATACTCCATTTGATGGCCAAGCACTCCTTTTCTATTATGGGGTATGCTCTTTCTCTGGGGAAGAGTTTTCTGCTAACGTATAGGACAGGTCGTTCCAACCCCTCCTCGTCCAACTGTGAAAGGACAGCACCTATACCCATCCCGGAGGCGTCTGTCTGTAGGATGAAGGTTTTCTGGAAGTCCGGCGTCAGCAAGAAAGGGGAGGAAGTCAGGGTGTCCTTCAGAGACTGAAACGCTGATAGTTCGTCCTGGGTTGGGGACCGGAGGCGACTGGGGCTAGAGTTTTTCGTCAATAGGTCAGTGAGGGGGGCGGCAGTGTCTGAAAATAGCGGAATGAAGCGTCGATAATACCCGACCAACCCCAAAAATGCTCTTAGCTCTTTTTTTGTGGAGGGATAAGGGGTGTCTTGGACTGCTCTTACCTTCTCCCTTTGGGGTTCTATCAAGCCCTTCCCCAATAAATACCCCAGATATTTAACCTTCTGGTAGGCGAACCTGCATTTCTTTGCATTAATGTGCAGATTCGCCTTCCTTAACTCGGTTAGGATGGCTGTTAGATGGTTCAGATGTTCCGGCCAGGTTTTGCTGAACACAACTATATCATCCAGATATGCCGACGAGTACCCCTGATGGTTTTTAGTAGGGTATCCATCAACCGCTGGAAGCTAGCCGGGGGCACCATGGAGGCCGAAGGTAGGACCGTGAACTGGAACAAGCCCTCCGGGGTGGAAAAGGCCGTCTTCTCCTGATCCCCGGGGTAAAGGGGGATCTGCCAGTATCCCTTGGTGAGGTCGATGGTGGTGATATAACGAGCCTCACCAAGGCGCTCGATCGACTCATCTACCCGTGGGAGGGGATACCCGTCCTGTTTGGATATCCGATTTACGGCTCTGAAGTCTATACAGAAGCGGATGCTCCCATCGGGCTTCGGGACTAGGACGATGGGCGAGCACCAGTTGCTTTTGGAGGGTACCACCACCCCCAGGGCTAACATGTCCTCTACCTCCTTCCTTAGTGCCGCTCTGCGTGCCTCGGGAACCCGATATGGTCTTTGTTTGATTACCACACCCTCGGTAGTTGGTATTGAATGGGTCGCTAAAGTAGTTCTGCCTGGCTGATCTGAAAAGATGCTGAAAAAGGTGTGTAACAAGGCCCTTATTTCAGTGGTTTCGTGGGGCTCTAGGTCTGGGCTTATAGGGGTGTCCTTTACCGTAGTTCCGGTCGGGGAAGCAAGAGACACCGTACGGGTCTTGTTGGGGAGAGGACCCAACCATCGTTTCAACAAGTTTACGTGGTATATCTGGGTCTTCCCCGGGGAAAGCCGTAGAACGTAAGTGACGTTCCCTACCCTACGCTCTATTTTATATGGCCCTTGCCACTCTTTTCTAAGTTTGTGGGTGGAGGAAGGAAGTAGTAGAAGGACCCAGTCCCCAGGCTTTAGCTCCCTCCACTTCTTTCCCTTGTCGTATTGGTGTTTTTGTTGGACTTGTGCCTTCTCCAGGTTCTCCAGGGCTAGGGATCTTAATTTGTGCAGCCGTGATTTAACTTGGTTGGCATAGTCCAGCAAGACTTGGGCTTCGGTCAATCCCCGTTCCTCCCAGCTTTCCTTCGTAATCTCGAGGAGAGTACGTGGTCTTCTCCCGAACATTAGCTCAAAGGGAGAGACCCCGAGGCTACTCTGTACAGCACTACGGATAACGAACAGGGCTAAGGGAAGCAGTTGGTCCCAGTTCTTCCCGTCGCCGGTCAACAGTTTTTTAAGGTGAGTTTTAGATTACCATTGTAGCGTTCCACAAGGCCATCTGTCTGGGGGTGGTATACCGACGTACGTATGTGCCGGATACCCAGTTGTTTGCATACCTGCTTCATGAGACGGGAGACGAAGGGGGTGCCCTGATCGGTAACCATTTCTCGGGAAACCCCATCCTGGAGAATACTTCAATCACCGTTTGTGCTATGGTAGTGGTGGTGGCTGTCCGTAGGGGTATTGCCTCAGGGTAGCGTGTCGCATAGTCGACGATCACGAGGACATATTGGTGTCCTCTACTGGATTTCGGGAGGGGTCCTATGAGGTCCATCCCTATCCTCTCAAACGGGTGGCTTATTATAGGAAGAGGTTGCAGGGGGACTTTGGTAGGGACATGAGGATTCTTCCTTTGACAGATGGCACACTCCTGGCAGTATTTCTTGGTCTGGAGGTATATACCGGGCCAATAAAAGGAACTAAGGACGGCCTGAGTAGTCTTCTCTGCCCCAACATGTCCCGCAAGGAGATGGGAATGTGCAAAGAACAGAATCTGCTCCCTAAAATCGACGGGGACCAACAACTGGGGTTCTGCCCCTTTCCTTGCTAGACGATAAAGAAGACCATTTTGTTCCAGAAAACAAGGATAAGGGGGTCTAGGATCATCCTTGGTTTCCTGCGCCCCTCGGCAGGCGTTTTTGAGAGAGGCATCGTTCAACTGGGCCAGCCTAAAGTTATTATCTATAGCCCAGGGTTCAGAGGAGAGAAGGGAATTAAGAGGACCCGGGTCCGCCTCCCCCGCCCGTAATGCCTTAGACATGAAAAGGGAAAAGCAGGGATTATCGACCCCCAGGATCAGGGCCTCGGGAAGGGTAGGGAGAACTCCTACAACAACAGAGATGTGTTCGCCTGACTCAACTTGAACGGTCAACTGGGCTGTTGGATAAACCCTGATGTCTCCATGTACACAGCGAATGCTAACGGTTTTCATGGGTAGAAAAGCTGAGGCGGGGACTATTTCTTTGCTGGCTAGTGAATGTTTACAGCCTGAGTCTAAAAGGGCTGTTATTTTTTTCTGATTTACCAGTAGACTCACATAATAGATGTGTCCTGTTTCTTGGGCGAAGAGGACGGATCGGGGAGCATAGCTGACATCCATGGGCTCGTCTTCCGTCCTGTCCTTTCTTTTCCTACAGAAACGGGCTATGTGGCCCCACTCGCCACATTCGAAACACTGGGGGCCTGACGTAGGAAAGCCGTCTGGCCTACCAGACCGGTTTCGGTATGAATCAGGGATTGTCCTGGGTGGTTTACGGTCGTATTTGGTTGGTAGGGCCCCCTTCTGTGGTTTCTCAGGCTCCTTTGATGGTGGGCGGTTTTGAGCCCGCGAGTAGGAGGTGGCCATTTCAATGGCATGCTCCAACGTCAGTCCCGCATGTTGTTTCAGCCATCTTTGGGTGCCGTAGGGCAGGGCCTCCAGGTATTGTTCCAGGTAGATTTTGCTCATAACGTCATCCATGGTGGACTCTTGGGGTTTTAGCCAACGATCAGCACCGTCTTTGATTTTATAGAACAGCGTCTTGGGGGTGTCGCCGGCGAGACCGCGTTCCTGCCTGAACTTCAGCCGATGGGTCTCGTCGTCCACACCTAGGCGGTCCAACACGTACTGTTTCACTGTACCGTAGACCGCAGTGCCATCTTTGTTGATGACCTGGTACGCTGCTTGGGCTTCAGCCGTAAGCAACGGGGCCAAGTAGAAAGGCCAGCGATCGGCGGGCCATCCGCTGGCCCGGGCAGCCCTCTCAAAATTCAGGAAGAAGGATACAGGGTCCTCCCCTGGGACGTATTTCTGCAATGGAATGACCGTACCCGGAGGAGCTGGGGCCCTTCCTTGCCCGATCCCTGCAAGGAGATGGGTCTGTCCTTCTGTAAGTTTGACCATCTGGTCAGCCTGCTGCTGTATGGCGGCCGCAAAGACGGCCCTGTCCATCTCTGCTTGGCTGGTACTCCTCTCAATTGCCCACTCCAGCTTGGTCTGGCCTTCCTTCAGTTGATAGACGAGGTTCTCCATCCTGTATCGATGGGGGTTCGAATCCCACTTCTGACACCACTTTGTCACGGGAGGCTATCCGGAGAGGGGCTAGTCAGTGAAGAGTCCCGTATAGGTTTGCAACAGGTTTTTATTTTTATGTGTACAGTTCTGTATTCTAGTGTCCTCTTCAGGATAGGGCAGCTTTCGGGGTGTCGCCTCTTCCTCCCTGGATGACGCGAGAAGTCGGATCGTCTTAGGTGCTTCCCAGGATCGTACTCCAGAAGCCGGAGGGCATCGACTCATCCGAAAAGCAAAAGAAAATAATGGAAGGGGGTCAATAGTGAAGCGGGTTCCTTTTCTTATGAAGGGGAGCGGGGAGTGAGGGACGTTGTATCACCACGAATGCCACCACCGTGCGATCCCGTCCGTGACCTCCCTATGATTTACCCCCCCCCCCTCCCTCCTCCCTGCTCGTGCCCTGAGAACCCCTGTAGTTTCGCCCGTACCTTGTCAAGCCACCCTCCTCCGGGAGGGTGGCGGGGCGGAACACGGTATCGTTGGCCTCCGGGCTTGACGTCTTCGTCCGGCGTCGCGGTTCCTCCCTCAGCTGTTCTCCGTTGGTCTCTGGGCTTCACGTCTTCGTCCGGCGTCGCGGTTCCTCCCTCAACTGTTCTCCTTCCGTCGGTGTTCTCCGTTTTCCACTCCTCACGTTCTCTCCGCTCCTGGGACTCCTCTTCCGTATAGGGCCGTAGACTCGCCCCTTTTGTCCCGATTGCCGTCCCCGGTGATTGGACGGAGGAGGAATGCCGCATGGGCCACGCCTCCGGGGACTCCTCCGAAGGCATTTCATTAAAGGGCTCCACACCGGCCTGTAGGTAAGGCAATAGGACGCCGTCACTCGCGTCACGGGGCCATGCAGAACCCCCTACACCAGCTGGTTCCTGACACAGTGCTATTATGCCTTTTGGATAGACTTGCTTTATACAAATGCCACAGACGTACATACGCACGTGTACCTTCATAGTTACATAGGTAGAGTATCTACTCTGGTCATTTTTTGCAGCTTGTACACACCCTGGCTCACTTTAAGTCTTTCTAAGTATCGTCCAGAGGAAACAACAGGATCTGATTGGCATAGCAGAGCTCAGCAGTGTTCATAGTTGTTCTGCTGGAAAGAAGTCTGGGGCAGAGCTTTAAGTGGGGTGAACAAACTGGGGAGTTTCTCAAAGGGGCGTGGCTTATGTAATTAAGGGCATGGTTTAAAAACACTTGGCAGAGCTTTAAGTGGGGTGAACAAACTGGGGAGTTTCTCAAAGGGGCGTGGCTTATGTAATGAAGGGCATGGTTTAAAAACACTTAAGCTAAAAATCTGTGCTTAGCATAATGTGCAGCCCGACTGGTATTTTGCTGCTCCTGTCATTGCATTCAGATATATAATACAAGTAACATTACACCTACAACTAGCCAGGACTATTGGCTTTGTCACGTCAAAGTAACTTGAAATGCAGTGAAGGGTGGTACTGCTGCAGAATTAAGATTAATTTCATCACCCTGATGGTGAGGGTCAGAATGGAGAGCCCGATAGGGACCTGTCTCAGCACCTGCTTTTTAGAACTGCCGGTGCGGCCCACTTAAAGCCCTGGTCTGGGGGGAGATGGTGTCCAGTTGGTACTGCAATACAGAGACAAGGCTTGTAAAACCATGGTTAATCTGATGGAAGAGGCAAGCGGATTGGAATTTTTTGAATACCAAGGTTCTATGTTTGTGCAAAGGATCTCTGGTTGGAATAGTGCAAAGGGAGGGTGGAATCCTAACCTAAGCAATCACTATCCCCCAAACATTCAGTGGCGCCCTTTTGCCATAACGAGCAGCGGCAGCCTCTAACGAAGTCAGCTACTTTTAGAGGGGACCTATATTGAATGTGTTTTAGCCTATTTTAAACAGTGACTATTTTAATCTTTATATGTACTGCCTTTAAAAAATTGTTTTGCTCTTTTGCACACACGAGCTGTGTTAAAGCTCCGGGGGGTTACATACCATTTTGGTAGGTCAGCGTTCTAGATTTTAGTCGCTGACACGGACTCTCGGCTTTATAAACTGCCGATGACGCGACCGCGCAGTGGCGCCCTTTTGCCATAACGAGCAGCGGCAGCCTCTAACGAAGTCAGCTACTTTTAGAGGGGACCTATATTGAATGTGTTTTAGCCTATTTTAAACAGTGACTATTTTAATCTTTATATGTACTGCCTTTAAAAAATTGTTTTGCTCTTTTGCACACACGAGCTGTGTTAAAGCTCCGGGGGGTTACATACCATTTTGGTAGGTCAGCGTTCTAGCTTTTAGACGCTGACACGGACTCTCGGCTTTATAAACTGCCGACGACACGACCGCGCCGCTGGCGCGCTAAAGGCGCGCCTAAGGCAAGCCCGTCTGCTCCCGTCCGCGCCCGACCGGGGCCAGGGGCTAGTACCCCTGCCGGTTTTGCAAGGGATAGCCATTATTATGACAGGAAGCAGCTCAATCAGCTCAGAGGAGAGGTTGGAAGTAAGTGCGCACACGCAATGTTGCCAGATAGTACCTTCGCTCATTGTCCCCACTGTGGTTTCAAATTCCACCCTACCCTCCTCCCCCCCGTAGTCACACCTGACAAAAAAACGGTTACAATGTTGCTACTTAACTGCCGCTCTCTCCCTAAGCACGCCACTGAAATCCACCTACTTTTAGAAGATAAGAACCCCGATGCACTTTTCTTAACAGAAACATGGCTGAATATGGACATGGACTCTGCCATTGTCCAGGCTCTACCCCCTAACTATGTAATCCAAAGGTTTGATCGTAACACAGGCCGAGGAGGCGGCATCGCTATTATTTACAAAAATGATTTTAGATGCCGGGTTACCACAAATCCTATTCCTGACTGCGAAAGTATTGCTTTCGCAATCAGTTTATCACCCACTTGTACCTTCTCAGGGATTTTAGTATATCGTCCTCCAGGCCCTCTTGACCATTTTTGTAAAGACCTCCCTGATATTGGAGCTAATTTTGCAAGTACCTCACCCAACTTCACAATTCTGGGAGATTGCAATATGCATTTTGACGATATCCAATCCCCATCTACGTTAGAACTGATTGATGATTTGGCAACGTTCCAACTCAATCAAAAACTGGGTGGTCCCACCCACTCGAAAGGTCACCTGTTGGACCCCATTTTCTCAACCATACAGAATCTCTTGGTTGAAGAACCCATTCCAATGCCTTGGACGGACCACCAACTATTCTCATTTACTTGGGTTCTGCAGGACTCCATTCTACCAGTTGCGAGTACCAAGAAATTGGCTCGCACATGGTCTAAGCTTCCTTTGGAATCCTGGGGGATACACCAAAAGAACACTATTCCAATTTCTCATTCAAACCCCATCACTGCAAATGATAATTTTAACAACTGGCTCGAGTCTTCACTCAACGTGGTCCTTCCAAGGAAAGAGACCCAAAAAAAAGTAGGAGCCAATAAAAACGCCTGGTACACCCCCAAACTTCGGGTGTTAAAACAAGCATGTAAAAAACATGAAAGAAGCTGGAGGAAGGATTTCTCTGGCACCAGTAAAACTAAATACAGAGAGGCGCTAAAACTTTACAAAGCTGAAATAAAATCTGCCCAAGCCTTTTACTACCAAGAAGAAATCACATCGGCTGTAAACTCCCCCCGTGAAATTTTTAATATTGCCAAATCTCTCCTTACTCCCCCCAGCCCTCCCACTACCTCTGATAACACCCAACATCGGTGCGATGAGATAGCAGAATTTTTTTCTGCCAAAATATTAAATATCTATAGGTCTTTTCCCCAGGCCACAATCCAACAAACCGTTTTACCAACAGATACTATAATTCCAAAAGCACAGGCCCTGCTGGAAGAATTCCCCTCCTTGGATCTAACTTCCCTTCAAGGCTATCTGAGACAGCTAAAATCGGGTTCCCCTACTGACCCCGCTCCCCCCACCATTTTAAATCAGATTACTGAGATCGTATCACCAGTCATACTTGATGTGATAAACACATCACTCCGCACGGGAATTGTGCCCCCCTTATGGAAACAGGCCAGGGTTAAAGCACTCCTGAAAAAAACGAACCTGGACCCAGAAGAGTGGGCAAATTATCGACCCATCTCTCTGCTACCTAAAATCAGTAAATTAGCAGAAAAGCATGTAAATTCCGTTCTTTCAGCATTTCTGGAAGATAACAACTGCCTTCATCCCACGCAGACAGGATTTAGATCCCAACAGGGCACGGAGACCGCTCTCCTAGCCGTGGTAGAAGGATCGAGGAAAATTCTCGATAACGGAGGCTGCGCTGCCCATATTTTGCTAGACCTCAGCGCAGCCTTCGATACGGTGAACCACCAACTGATGATCCAAAGACTTAGGGAGGTGGGAGTGACTGGAATAGCATTGAAATGGCTACAGTCCTTCCTGGAAAACCGAGTCTTCACAATCTTCGAAGAGGAATTCACCTCGAAGCAAATGCCCCTGACATGTGGAGTCCCCCAGGGATCTTCCCTAAGCCCCACCATGTTTAACATCTATATGAGCTCTCTGGCAGGAATTGTATGCTCATCTGGGATACAGATTGTCATGTATGCCGATTACACCCAGCTGGTTGTCTCCCTTAATCAGAAGGACAACTCTGGTCCTGGCTTGGCCTCATGTCTCGAGAAGGTATCCGGATGGATGGACAACTCATTCTTAAAACTTAATGGAGCAAAGACTGAGCTTATGCTCCTGGGTCACTCTGACCCTCAAATATAGACTCTCTGTGGCCCAGTTGTCTGGGCTTACCCCTGCTCCAAAAAACAGATCAAGAGCCTGGGTGTCTGGCTCGACTGTAACCTCAATTTTAAGGAACAAGCTCGGAAAGTCGCAGCCAGCTGCTATGGCCTTCTAAGAATGATTAGAAGGATCCTCCGCCTGCTTCCTTTTGCCGCTCGACGGCTACTAGTTCAGGCTTTAATTCTATCACGGCTGGACTATGCTAATGCCGTCTATCTAGGAGCCCCTCAGGTCTCAATTAAAAGACTGCAAACTGTACAGAATTGTGCAGCCCGCCTTCTGTTGAACATCCCTAGATGCCTTTCAGCGAAACCTGCTCTCGCCATTTACACTGGCTACCAATTCAAGAAAGAATTCAATTCAAGGCGTTGTGCATTGCACATAAAGCTCTCACTGGGAAGGGCTCGCCAATGATCCGTCCTATGATTAAGCCCTACCGACCTAGTAGGGCTTTGAGATCTGACAAAAAAGGCCTAATCGCAGTCCCGAAGATCAGGCGATCACGAACTGGAGGACGTCTGTTTTCATATAACACGGCTAAGCTCTGGAACCACCTCCCCCACCACATACGGCTTGAACCTAAGTATCTGAATTTCAGAAAACAACTGAAAACTTTTCTTTTCCCTTGATCTGCCCAAAGCTTAAATGGCGCCACAGGCAGCGCTGGGATGCCCACGGGTAACCACGCGCTTTACAAATGTTTTTTCATTCATTCATTCAAAGCATACACAGTTGTCGTGATCCAGCTGATCTGTGTTTAAAACCCAAATAATGTAGTAGCAAACACAAAGCAGAACCTGCTAATTAAGAATAGGCAGCACACCTTCCTGTAAAATGCTACCCCTGGGACTGCATAGACTCGTATCCCAAAGGAGGGACGATTCCGGTATATTCTGACTTTCTCTGAGGTTTAGTGTTGAAATGCATCAACACTTTCACAAGCATATCTCTAGGAGAAAGGTCCTGCTGCTAAGGTGTCGCTATTAACTGTGCCTTTCTCCGATGTAATAACAGTACCTTGAATTTTGCTTTAAGTGGGGACATTTTATATTTGCAATAAAATGCTTCACGGCGTATTTCCTGCTGAGATAATGCCAAGCTGCAGGATGTAGCGTGCTGCTGTGAATACCACTCAAGGTGTGCGGCATTCTGTTCTGGCGGCCCCCGCCGTGTGGTGCCTTTCTGCTTAGAGGAAGCTCTAGAGGGACTGGCTTGGAGGATCGCAGGAACACACTCGGATTTGCCCAGAGCATTAAATGACTGGAAAGGAGAAAAAATGTTGAAATATGAATAACGTCATAGAAAGTCCTGAAAAAGTCTGATGATGGAGGAGCGTGAAGGACTGGCAGAATGCTTTCTGGCACATCTAATCAACACACACACTGCCATGTTTGCAGGTGTTTGCTTTTCATAATCATTGGTTCTAATTTTGCTTCGGTCTACCTGAAAAAACTGCAGACTTGCTTTAATTATGTTTGTACCGTGTGACATTCCCTTTAGACTTGCAGATGAATGACAAGTAAGATCTAGGTGTGTGCGAAATGTGTGAAATTTTGCATGAGCAAAAAAATTACCTGAAGTTACACGTAAGTACACGAAATCATCCTATGCACAAAAATGATACGAAGATGCATATTTCGTGTTAAATGAAAAGTGCTGCCTCCAGCCTGCTTTTACGTATCTGTGCTCTCCTGTTACCAAACCATCTCCATCCCATCGACTCCTGTCCACCGTCCCCATTTTCCAAACTTTATTTCCACTTTGTGTCTAGATTCCCTGTCCGTGTGCTTTTTTTGCATTTCTTTCCCCATGTGTGCATTTTGTTGTGTATCACTCCCCCAGGCCCCCATGCAGCATTGTTTTCAGAGGAGGAGGTGGCAGCACTTGTGTTTCTCTGCAGCGTTAACTCCCCTCATATTGTCAGCACCAGGCAGGCCCGGCAAGGACCACACATTTGTCAAAAGGTTGGTGTTGAGGGGGCCAGTGAGGCGTAAGATATGCCGCCTCATCGGTTTCACACAAACCCACTGGCAAGTGATGAACCACTGGGCCTACCTACTGGACCAGGAGCAGGACCGGCTGGACCTGCTCTGGATTGAGATGGCAGTGCTGACAGATCAGTGATGTTAAAAAATATCTATCTATCTATCTATCTATCTATCTATCTATCTATCTATCTATCTATCTATCTATCTATCTATCTGTTCATTCACTAAAAAACACAAATGTAAATGTGGAGTTATATTTAAGGAAGGTGGTAAGAGTTTAACCTATGTTTAAAAAAATTGAAATTCACTGGAAAAAAACAAAGGTTAAAGTGGAGTTATAGGTAAAAACACTGAAACTCAGCAGTTATACGTAAATGACTTAAGTATAACTTTCACTGTCATACATTTCAGATGTCTTTAGGTATGTAACATGTGATGTCATAAGCAGTGTATTATAGCATTGCAAGTTATACTTAGGTCATCCCTACCCTGCCCCCTTCCATGATTTTTAAATTTGTGTTTGAGGACTCGGGGACCGAGTCCCTGAGTCCTGTAATGGAGGTTGCAACATTGCTTCTAATTTTGTGACCAGTCAATCAGAGCTTGCGATCCTGCAAATTCTCAGTTTTGTTGTTTTTCCCCTCAGAAACCATGGGAGTCCAGCTGTAGTTCCGTGGCAACAGATATCACTATGTTTTAAACCTTAACTTCTCTAAAATGGCTGAACAGAATTACACAAAATCACAAAAAGGATACTTTCTGGATAAATATCTAGCTTTCTTGCAAATTTGGTGTAATTGTGTTCAGCTTTTTTTCTGTATTGCTGTCTAATTTTCTCTATGGAAAAGTAGTGGATAAATTATTTTTAAAAATCGTTTGGTTCCTCCAGGGCCCATGGAGCACCCAAGGGCAAAAGGGAGGGGCAGGTAAAACCTAATAAAGTCATAAAAAGTAGCTGGTGTCCCTCCAGATCCAGGACAACAAAGACAAAATTAACACACACCAAAGAAAGAAGTATGGATAACAAAGACAAAATAGCCGCTTATGACACATGCACTGGCTGCTCAAACTGATGGTCGCCGCATAGAAAGAGGCATGAAAAACAAAGAGAGCATGGCTGACCTACTCTGGCCAGAGCATATCCCTTCCGCCACCAACAAAAACCTGCAGCATTGCAGGGAAATGACTGCACAAATATATACCCAAAATGAACTCTGCCTATTTGTGGTCCTTTGTATAGCAGTAAAGCAGCAACAATAATGTAGAAGAAAAACAATAACTAAGATAGCAAATATATTAACAGCACAGCAACATGGGACACGTTAGAAAACTTTAAAATAAACTTCAAAAACGCCCCAAATTCAAACAGCATTTACAGTGCTAGACAACAATTACCCCTGCAAAATACTTTTTGTAAATAAAAACAAATAATCAATCATGTTAAAATGTTGGGCAAGCATATCTGAAAGACAGTAGGTGAGAGCAAATGAAAATGACTGGCTACATGGACCATGACTCTGGCCATAACAGGCACATGCATACACAAAAAACTAAATTTGACATGAAGAAAAGGCCATCCACAAGCCTATTTAATAACAACAATATCTCTAGCACAGTAGCAGTGAGAATATGAAAATAAAGTTGAAAAGAAAATCAAAGGCTTACAGCGGACAACACCTCAAACAGTAAAACAACACAGTATAATAACAAATCTGAACAAAATTCCCAATAACACAAAGAAAAGTAGAAAATATATACATACTCCTGGCCTCCACTGTCTAAACCGTTCATTATCCCTTAATTCCACATGGCCTGCCTGCACCCACTCCAAATTCTGGGCCATCCAGCAACAAACAAACAAAAGAAAAAAAATATACGGAAATCAATGCTGCCTACTAACAATAAAGGTTTTGCAAAGTAATGCACAAAACATACTTGATTTTTCCAAATAACAATAAAGATTCCAAAGGTGGATGATGTAGCAGACATTGCAGGCAAAGCAGACTGATGCTCTTTCTCCAAAATCCAAATCCAAAATTAGCAAAGGCTGAACAAAGCACAAGAAGAAGTCTTCAGGACAGTTACCTTACATTCTGTGACACTCTGTCCTCTGTAAACCAATAAAAAAGAAATAAAAAAAATAGACATGCATTTCCACTCAAATATACCCAAATGGTGCATTCAGGTAAAAAATTAACTCAAAATGAATTTTTATGAATTTAATTTTGTTGGTGTCTACATTAAGACGGTGCCGCTTGTGGTCGGCCGATTGCGTTGTTCCTGTGCATCAGTCACCTTGTTCCCGTGCATCAGTCACCTTGTTCCCATGCTTGTGCAATAGGATTATTAGTCAAATGGATATTTTTGTTTAGTGGCATAATGGCGTAATCTCTAGCATTACTCAGCATTTAAGCAATGTGGCAATCCTGTGATTACACCAGATTAAGCCAATGAACCAGAAATCACACCCGGCCTAGGGATGATGGTATTAATGACTAGGAATTGACCAACAGTACAAGTTCTTCTGCTTTCTTGTGGCTCAAAAATTCCAGGATCACACAAAAAGTCAACTGACAGGCACGGGATAAGGTTTTGCTCTAAAGATGATTAATAGCTCGTTATAGCATGACCCGTAAAAATAAGATATATTGTTACATGGCCATGTGACTAATTATTTTATGGTATGTGCTTTATAAGTGATTGATGCCTATAAATGTGATACCTTCAGTTCCAATAGACTTTCTACAATACTAAATCATTAGTACATTTGTAAAACAGCAAAATAGGGTCAATCAAGAAAGAAAATATTTACCAAATTCAATAAACCAAGAAAGTCATAGCACTGCAAAGGACTAAGGGTCTTTTAAAGTTTGGCGTAGCAGGATTACTGCCGAAAATAAGTGGTGCTTTGATTCCACTATATTAGCAAATTTTCCACCTCATTTTGAGGGGCCTCTATGTCATAACGAAGGCTGCCCTACCCTACTTAGCGATGGGTAACTGTTAGACTTGGCATCTTTTGGCGTGTTTCCCCTGACTTTTTGCTTTCTGACCTCCCGGTTGTGACTCTGTTTTTGCTGGTGTAATGATTCTGCGCACTTTCCTCACTGCTGTCCAGTGGGAAAGTGCAAGTGCTCCTGTATAAAATGTGTTATAGATTGGTGTTTCCATGATTGACCTATTTGGTTTATGTGTCAGTCCCTTGTAAAGTGCACTGCGAGTGCCAGGGCCTATAGACCAAATGCTGTTGGTGGGCTGCAGCACTGGATTGTGCCACCCACGCAAACAGCCCGTAAAGTGTAACTCGGGCCTGCCATCGCAGAGCCTGTGAGCAGCCTGGGGCTGCCATGTCGACTTGGCAAGTGCACACACTTGCAAGTCCCTAAACCTTCCCTTTGCTACATGTTAGTCACCCCTAAGGTAGGCCCAAGGTACCCCCATGGGCAGGGTGCGTTGTATGCGAAAGGTAGGACATGCCCTGGTGTGTGTGGCATGTCCTGATAGTGAATTACAGCCTAGTTCGTTTTTCACTATTGCAAGGCTACCTGTTCCCCATAGGCCAGAACAGGCAGTTTTGATTATTACAGCTTATAATCCTAACTGACCCCGGGAACATGGTAGAAATTCGAGTTTAATATGCCTGGACTCAGAATGATAAAATGCATCTTTTAGTGAAGTTGGTTTTAACATTCTGTGTTTGAAAATACCACTTTTAGAAAGTGGGTATTTTCTTGTCTAACCATCCAAGCCTGCCTCTGCGAGGTTGTGTATTCCTTGTCTGGAGTGTGAGTGACAGGGGCTGGGGGATGCCAGGAGACAGGGTGAGTCAGCGCAGGGCTGAATAGCAAGATCTACATGTAGATGGGTGGGAGGAGTTGCACCTGGGCCCTGAATAGGACAGTGCCTTCCCTCCACAATGCTGGCTCCACCTCCTGTGGTGCGTCTGATGTCCCTGGCCTACTCACTGAAAGAAGGGACGGAGACTTGTCAACAAAGTGCTCCAGAACTGGTTTGGACTAGGCAAAGTCCTCTCTGCCTTCAGAGAACAAAGGAATTTGGGATATAAATATTGGGGCCCTGACCCCATGAATTTAGATCTCGCTGGAATCAAGGAACCTGCCAAGACGAAGAGCTGGAAGAGCTGCCAGGAGGAGTACTGCCCTGTTGCTGTGTTGTTGCTTTGTTGGGTTGGCCTGCAGCTGCTGCTTCTGCCTTGGGCAGGGAACGAACTAGACTGAACTTTCTACAAACTTGTGCTGAGTATCTCCAAGGGCCTGGAACCGAGCTGGCCTCCTGTTAAGAAGTCTAAGGGACTGCAAAGACTTCACAAGCCTCTGGGTACCGCTTCTGGAACGCTGTTTCAGTTGCCACAGAGGAAGGGAACTGCAACCGACTCCGTCAACCGAATCCATCCCTGACCGGTGACCTGTTTGCACCGCAGACCGCATCGCCCCGCTTCGCATCGCAACCCTGGTCTCACCGTGGGCGACGTCCGACGCCGTCAACACCGAGCCGCTGCTTGCACCGTGACCTGTGGGCACCGCAGTTCGCATCGCATCGCTTCACTGAACCAGCCGGACCCGACCGACGCGGACAATGCAACTGGCTCAACAGTCGTGACCGCATCGCAGTTGGGGCACCGCTCGCACGTTTGCGACGCACCGCTCCGACTCGCACCGCTGTCCGACGCCAGCTCCCGCATTCCGGCTTGGTCGCCTGCATCGCAACCTGTCAGCACCGCATCGTACATCGTCTCGCCCTGCACCGCACGCCTTGGACTCACCGACTCCGTCTGCACGACGCTCATCGAGCCGCTGGCTGCACCACATCGAGGGACACCGCACCTTGCATCGCTCCGTCTTGCACCGCAACCGCGACGAACGCCGACCGGCTCATACTCTCCGTACCAGCCACAACGAGAAAGGTACTGTGACCGAGTCTGTTCACGACTCTGCTGGCCCGTAGCGACGCGGTCGGCTGGAACTGTTGGACTCTGTGTAATTCAGCATCGCGGTAGACCCGGACGGGGCTACCGACTCGTACGAACTTTGCTTTTGTGTTATTCCTGCAAAGAAGAAGTTACCTTATCAAGCATTCATTTTTAAAGTATAGTATTGTGGATTTTTGTCGTAATCGGTCTTGTCTGAAGTATATAAAAATATTGTTTATTTTTCTAAACTGGTGTGGTGTCCGTTTGTAGTGCTTACACTGTATTACTGTTGGTTATGTGCAAATGCTTTACACACTGCCTCTGAATTAAGCCTGACTGCTCGTGCCAAGCTACCACGAGGGTGAGCAGGGGTTACTTCACGAGTGTAACACCCTTACCCTGACTAGGAAGAAGGGTCCCTACTTGGACAAAGGTGCAAGCCCTCGCCAACTAGAGATCCCATTTCTAACATTGGTGGCAGCGGTGGGATAGGACTTATGTTTGCACTTGACTTACAGTGATTGGTGTGCACTACTTCCATATCGCAGACCATTACGTACCACATACTGGTTCTTTTTCTTTTGGCCTATTTTTGATCTTGCCAGTTTTCAACTCACTACTTTTGTCATGCCTGACACAGCTGCATCATCCGTTGCATCTCTGGAAATTATCTTTGAGGAGGATAGGTTGGAAACCTACGCCGTAAAGGAACTACGAGCAATTTGTAAAAACCTGAAAGTCCAAATTAAAGGCCTCACAAGGAAGGAGGAGCTACAGAAGGCGCTGAGGGCCTGGGTAGCAGCCAGACATGCCAGTGGGCAGCCTGGTAATCTCAGTGAGGAGGTGGAGGAGCCTATTTCCAGGGTGGATATGCTTTTGGGTAGGGGGAACCCGCCAGGTCAGGCAGCAGCAGTCTGTCCCCAGAGGAGCTGGAGGACAGGCGGGAGGCAAGGCAGTTTGAGCTGCAGAAGCTCAGGCTGGAGAGTGAGCGGGAGGAGAAGAGATTGGCCATAGAGGAGAGGAAGATGCTCTTAGAGCATGAGAGAGAACTGAAGGAGCTAGAACTTAGGAGTAAGTCAGGCTCAGATGGTGGCAGCAATTCGTCCAGAAAGGCAGACAGGATTGTGCACATTCCCAAGAATGTAGGCAAGGAGTTCAAGAAGGGGATGACATACAAAGGTGGTTTCAGGGTTATGAGGCAGCCATACACATGAATGGGGTCCCTGAGGAGAATTGGGGAGCAGGATTGTGGCCACTTTTCCCTGAAGAAGCAAGGGATGCTCTGATAGCTTTGGGTAAGGGGTATCACCTCACCTATGCTGACATGAAGGATGCCCTTCTCACGAAGTATGGTCTTACTCCTGAAAAGTACAGGGATCAGTTCAGGTCCAGTAAGAAGTCTGATGCCAACACTTGGTTGGAATGTGTGGATGTGTTCTGCAGGTCTCTGGATGGCTGGGTAAAGGGCAGTAATCTGACAGATTTTCAGGGGCTCTACAACTTGATTGCATGGGAGCACTTGTCTAGTCTATGTTTTGCAGATCTGCGCCAGCACCTAGTTGATAGTAAGCTAACTGACCCCAGGAAGCTTGCTATGGAAGCGGACCGCTGGGTGAGTACCAGGGTCCACAAGAAAGCGTTTGGGGGAGACTCAGCCAAAGGTGGGCAGGGTCCCCAGCAGAAAGGTGGGGGGGACAAGGGTAAAGCACAGGAGTTATCTAAAGGGCCCCAAACTAGTACCCAGGGTAAAGGTTCCCAGCCCCCCGGTGATAAGAAGAAAGGGGTCTCTACAGGGAAGCCTGTTGAGACCGGCCCCCGCAAGTGTTATGCATGTGACCAGGTAGGTCACTTTAAGGGGGACCCCAAGTGCCCAAAGGGGACACAGCCACCCACCGGTGGACAGTCCAAAGTGTTGGCTAGTGTAGCGCTTGGGGAGGAGGGGTGCCCACAGGAGGGTGGGGATCCCGCAGAAATGACCCTTGTCTCACTAGGGGACAGTGAGATGGTCCCAGGAAACCAGGTGCCCCCTAACACAAAGAAATATAGCACCTGGGTGACCATTAATGGGAACAGGGTAGAGGCTCTCAGAGATACTAGAGCCAGTGTGACCTCAGTCCGGTGTCACCTGGTCTCTGAGAAGCAGGTAGTCCCAGGGGCATTCCACCAAGTAGTTGCTGTAGACAACTCTGAGCGTCAGTGTATGGTGGCGCAGGTTCCCTTTGAATGGGGGGGTCTCAGGTCCCTTGAGGGTAGTTGTGAGCCCTACCATGCCTGTAGATTGTCTGCTAGGTAACGACCTGGAGCAGTCCTTATGGAAGGATGTTGAGCTCAGGTCTCACTTGGAGATGCTTGGGTTGCCAGAGTGGGCATGCGTGTCTACTCGGTCAATGGCAGCCAGAAAGGGTGATCAAGAGGACTTGGAGCCTGGAACAGTGGCTCAAGTCCCTGCCAAGAGAAAGGGCAGGGGGCGCGGGAAACCGGCCCCCCAAGTTCCCACGGACCGGGAGGAGGCGGACCTCGAGGGGGACGCCCGGTGCCTACAGGGGAGCAGGTAGCCGAACTGGGAGACATCTCTGAGCTGACCCATTGGCAGCAAGAAGGGGGTCCCACCAGGGAGGAGTTCTGCAGGGAGCAGAACGAGTGCCCTACTCTGGAGGGTCTGCGGCGGCAGGCTGCAGACCAGGCAGCTGGTAATCAGTCCGGGTCACATCTGATCTACTGGGAGAGTGGTCTCCTATACAGTGAGCCTAAGGTTGCTGAGCTTGGGTCAGCCCGTGTGCTGGTGGTACCCCAGCGCTTCAGGACCTTCCTACTGGGTCTGGCTCATGACGTGCCTTTGGCAGGACATTTGGGGCAGGACAAGACCTTTGACAGGCTTGTCACCCACTTCTTTTGGCCCCAAATGTGAAGGCAGTCAGATGCACACTGTAGGTCTTGCCAAACTTGCCAGGCAAGTGGTAAGAGTGGGAGGAAGGTCAAAGCTCCTCTCCAACCTTTTCCTGTTGTTGGAACACCCTTTGAAAGGGTAGGGATGGATATTGTGGGGCCACTGGACCCCAAGACAGCCATGGGCAACATGTACATCCTGGCCTTGGTGGACCATGCCACCCGGTACCCGGAGGCAATCCCTCTCAGGACAACGACGGCGCCAGTGGTGGGCCGGGCGTTAATGGGGATCTTTTCCCGTGTGGGATTCCCCCAGAGAGGTGGTTTCTGATAGGGGGACCAATTTCATATCCAAGTATATGACATCCCTGTGGAAGGAGTGTGCTGTAACCTACAAGTTCACCACTCCTTACCACCCACAAGGAAACGGTCTGGTGGAGAGATTCAACCAGACCTTGAAAGGCATGATCAAGGGTCTAACAGAACCCATGAGGCATAAGTGGGTCGTCCTCTTGCCATGCCTACTCTTTGCATACAGGGAGGTGCCTCAGAAGTCTCTTGGGTACAGCCCCTTTGAGCTCCTGTATGGCCACCCTGTCAGAGGACCTCTGAGTTTGGTAAAGGAAGGCTGGGAGGCGGCACCCAGGAAAACTCCCCAGGATGTATTTAGCTACATGCTGGCCTTTAGAAACCAAACTGCCCGCTTCAGGAAACTCGCTCAGGCGAACCTAGAAGCAAGCCAGGAAGAAATGAAGAGATGGTATGACCAGAATGCCACTCTGGTCGAATTTCAACCTGGGCAAAAAGTGTGGGTCATGGCCCCAGTGGCACCTTGTGCCTTGCAGGACAAGTGGACTGGGCCATATGAGGTAAAGGAGCGCAAAAGTGACGTCACCTACCTGGTGGATTTGCAGGCTCCAAGGAACCCTTTGAGGGTCCTTCACGTGAACCGCCTCAAGCCCCACTTCGAGAGGTCCGAAGTGAGTATGCTCTTGGCAACAGATGATGGGGTGGAAGAGGAGAGTGAGCCTCTCCCTGACCTCCTGTCTACCAAGGAGCATGATGGGTCAGTAGAGGGTGTGATCCTCTCCCCTACTGTGACTCAGGAGCAGCAGGGGGACTGTCGCCAGTTGTTGGGACAGTTCGCCCCACTGTTCTCTCTGACCCCCGGTGTTACTCACTGGTGTACCCATGACGTGGACATGGGTGACAGCCCTCCTGTGAAGCACAAGATTTACAGGTTGACTGACCGGGTCAGAGCCAGCATCATGGAGGAGGTCTCTAAGATGTTGGCGTTAGGGGTGATTGAGCCCTCCCACCGTCCTTGGGCCAGCCCAGTGGTCTTGGTCCCAAAGGCTGCGGCGCCCGGTGCCACTCCAGAACTCCGGTTTTGTGTGGACTACCGTGGGCTCAATGCCGTCACCAGGACTGACGCGCACCCCATCCCCAGAGCTGATGAGCTCATTGATCGGTTGGGAGCTGCCCGGTTCCTCAGCACGTTTGATTTGACGTCTGGGTACTGGCAGATTGCCTTAACCGATGGGGCCAAGGAGAGATCAGCATTCTCAACCCCAGAAGGTCATTACCAATTCCGGGTGATGCCCTTTGGGTTGAAGAATGCCCCTGCCACCTTTCAGAGGTTGGTCAATCAGGTGTTGGCTGGGCTGGAGGATTTCAGTGCCGCCTACCTGGATGACATTGCTGTGTTCAGTTCCAGCTGGGAAGAACATTTACAGCACCTTGAGAAAGTGTTGAGGGCTCTGCAAGGTGCAGGCCTCACGATCAAGGCCAGTAAGTGCCAGATCGGGCAGGGTTCTGTGGTGTACTTGGGACACCAGGTAGGAAGCGGCCAGGTGGCGCCCCTACAATCCAAGATTGACACCATTCTGGCTTGGGAGCCCCCCAAGACCCAGACAGCGGTGAGAGGCTTCTTAGGTCTCACCGGCTACTATAGGAGATTTGTTAAGGGCTATGGCACCATCGTTGCCCCCTTAACAGAGCTGACCTCTAAGAGGCAGCCCAGGAAAGTGATCTGGACTGAGTCCTGCCAGAAAGCTTTTGATGCCCTGAAGGCAGCCATGTGCACGGCGCCCGTGCTCAAGGCACCTGACTTCTCCAAGGAATTCATCATGCAGACTGACGCTTCAGAGCATAGTGTGGGAGCGGTGCTCTCACAACTGAACGAAGAGGGCCTGGATCAGCCTGTAGTCTTCCTTAGCAGGAGACTACTTCCCAGGGAACAGAGGTGGAGTGCCATAGAAAGGGAAGCTTTTGCTGTGGTCTGGGCGCTGAAGAAGTTGAGACCATACCTGTTTGGGACTCACTTCCGGGTTCAGACAGACCACAGGCCCCTCAGATGGTTGATGCAAATGAGGGTGAGAATCCAAAACTGCTGAGGTGGTCCATCTCCCTACAGGGAATGGACTTTACGGTGGAACACCGTCCTGGTACAGAACACGCCAACGCAGATGGTCTGTCCAGGTTCTTCCGCCTTAGTGAAGAGAACTCCAATGGGGTTGGGTAGTTCTCCCTACTTTCAGCTGGAGGGGACATGTGTTAGACTTGGCATCTTTTGGCGTGTTTCCCCTGACTTTTTGCTTTCTGACCTCCCGGTTGTGACTCTGTTTTTGCTGGTGTAATGATTCTGCGCACTTTCCTCACTGCTGTCCAGTGGGAAAGTCAAGTGCTCCTGTATAAAATGTGTTATGGATTGGTGTTTCCATGATTGGCCTATTTGGTTTATGTGTCAGTCCCTTGTAAAGTGCACTGCGAGTGCCAGGGCCTATAGACCAAATGCTGTTGGTGGGCTGCAGCACTGGATTGTGCCACCCACGCAAACAGCCCGTAAAGTGTAACTCGGGCCTGCCATCGCAGAGCCTGTGCGCAGCCTGGGGCTGCCATGTCGACTTGGCAAGTGCACACACTTGCAAGTCCCTAAACCTTCCCTTTGCTACATGTTAGTCACCCCTAAGGTAGGCCCAAGGTACCCCTGTGGGCAGGGTGCATTTTATGCGAAAGGTAGGACATGCCCTGGTGTGTGTGGCATGTCCTGATAGTGAATTACAGCCTAGTTCGTTTTTCACTATTGCAAGGCTACCTGTTCCCCATAGGCCAGAACGGGCAGTTTTGATTATTACAGCTTATAATCCTAACTGACCCCGGGAACATGGTAGAAATTCGAGTTTAATATGCCTGGACTCAGAATGATAAAATGCATCTTTTAGTGAAGTTGGTTTTAACATTCTGTGTTTGAAAATACCACTTTTAGAAAGTGGGTATTTTCTTGTCTAACCATCCAAGCCTGCCTCTGCGAGGTTGTGTATTCCTTGTCTGGAGTGTGAGTGACAGGGGATGGGGGATGCCAGGAGACAGGGTGAGTCAGCGCAGGGCTGAATAGCAAGATCTACATGTAGATGGGTGGGAGGAGTTGCACCTGGGCCCTGAATAGGACAGTGCCTTCCCTCCACAATGCTGGCTCCACCTCCTGTGGTGCGTCTGATGTCCCTGGCCTACTCACTGAAAGAAGGGACGGAGACTTGTCAACAAAGTGCTCCAGAACTGGTTTGGACTAGGCAAAGGCCTCTCTGCCTTCAGAGAACAAAGGAATTTGGGATATAAATATTGGGGCCCTGACCCCATGAATTTAGATCTCGCTGGAATCAAGGAACCTGCCAAGACGAAGAGCTGGAAGAGCTGCAAGGAGGAGTACTGCCCCTTTGCTGTGTTGTTGCTTTGTTGGGTTGGCCTGCAGCTGCTGCTTCTGCCTTGGGCAGGGAAAGGACTAGACTGAACTTTCTACAAACTTGTGCTGAGTATCTCCAAGGGCCTGGAACCGAGCTGGCCTCCTGTTAAGAAGTCTCAGGGACTGCAAAGACTTCACAAGCCTCTGGGTACCGCTTCTGGAACGCTGTTTCAGTTGCCACAGAGGAAGGGAACTGCAACCGACTCCGTCAACCGAATCCATCCCTGACCAGTGACCTGTTTGCACCGCAGACCGCATCGCCCCGCTTCGCACCGCAACCCTGGTCTCACCGTGGGCGACGTCCGACGCCGTCAAGCCGCTGCTTGCACCGTGACCTGTGGGCACCGCAGTTCGCATCGCATCGCTTCACTGAACCAGCCGGACCCGACCGACGCAGACGCTGCAACTGGCTCAACAGTCGTGACCGCATCGCAGTTGGGGCACCGCTCGCACGTTTGCGACGCACCGCTCCGACTCGCACCGCTGTCTGACGCCAGCTCCCTCATTCCGGCTTGGTCGCCTGCATTGCAACCTGTCAGCACCGCATCGTACATCGTCTCGCCCTGCACCGCACGCCTTGGCCTCACCGACTCCGTCTGCACGACGCTCATCGAGCCGCTGCCTGCACCGCATCGAGGGACACTGCACCTTGCATCGCTCCGTCTTGCACCGCAACCGCGACGAACGCCGACCGGCTCGTACTCTCCGTACCAGCCACAACAAGAAAGGTACTGTGACCGAGTCTGTTCACGACTCTGCTGGCCCGTAGCGACGCGGTCGGCTGGAACTGTTGGACTCTGTGTAATTCAGCATCGCGGTAGACCCGGACGGGGCTACCGACTCGTACGAACTTTGCTTTTGTGTTATTCCTGCAAAGAAGAAGTTACCTTATCAAGCATTCATTTTTAAAGTATAGTATTGTGGATTTTTGTCGTAATCGGTCTTGTCTGAAGTATATAAAAATATTGGTTATTTTTCTAAACTGGTGTGGTGTCCGTTTGTAGTGCTTACACTGTATTACTGTTGGTTATGTGCAAATGCTTTACACACTGCCTCTGAATTAAGCCTGACTGCTCGTGCCAAGCTACCACGAGGGTGAGCAGGGGTTACTTCATGAGTGTAACACCCTTACCCTGACTAGGAAGAAGGGTCCCTACTTGGACAAAGGTGCAAGCCCTTGCCAACTAGAGATCCCATTTCTAACAGTAACTGTTACTAGATTCTCCTGCCCAGCATCAGCATCCCCATGCAATGCATGCCTGTACTAATCAAAACTCAGGGAGAAAACCTCCTGCATGTCAAGGTCCATTTCTTTTTGGTTTCAAGAAGCAAACTCTGGCTTTGAGTTTTTTTTTTGTTTCTTGTAAACCCAAATATTTTGCAAGCTAGTGCTACAAACATGGCACTCACTCATCAAAGAATCAGTCCTCTCAGTGGAGCAAACACATGGGTGGCTCCAGCAAAGGCAGTGAGATCCAGTCTCCCTCACAGAATTTGAAGGAACAATTTTAATGTGATTAAAGGTTTGCTGAGGGGCGTGGCCAAAGATGGTGGTCGTGCTTCTTTGAGTTCCTGCAGCGACTTCCCAGAACCGTAGCCATCCGAGGGGGTGGCCAGTGTTGGGGTGCAGTTCTTACCTTGCAGGCCCTCAATCACCCCAGAAACCAGGGTTCGCCACTGCCCCCCTGTGGGGAATGGAGGAACAGATATTGTGGTGGGAGCCTCGGTAAGTGGGTTTGGTGTGGCGGTGATGGGCGGCCGGGGAGCGGGAGGGCTTCGGAGCGGCACTCGGACAGGAGGCGTGGCTGACATCTGACTTAATCTTGGAATGCCTGTGAATAGAAGGCGAGCGTGGCTGCAGAGAGACCAGCTGTGGACAGCTGGGGAGAGCCAGGAGGGGGGGGAGTGCTAAGTTCCAGCTGCCCAGCGAATGCATTGGAAGTTTGAGCCACTGACCAGCACCTGGACTCCTCTGTGGTCTCCTGCATTCGAAAGGGCACCAATTCCAGTTCCTGGGCCCTGAGAATTGTGTGGTGGTGTTTCAAAGCAACAAAAACAACTGCGAAGGTGTCAGCGATGACGCCAGTGACGCCGTGACCTGCACCGAGGCCGGGGGCACCGGTCGTGAAGTGCAACACACCGCCCCGCCTGCACCGCCACTCCGACGCCCTTCGATGCCTGCCAACGCCTGCAGTTATCGGCCTTCCTCACACCAGCCCTCGCACCGATGCCGTCACCACCAGCAACTGCACCCCATTATCGCGGAGTCAATAACCGACGAGGGTGACTTCACAAACTCTTCAATGTTGCATCGCCTCACTGGAACCGACGCCTCACTTCCGATGCCGCCTAACTTCCCATGTTCTGGATTCGACGCCTCGCCTCCTCAAGGACTTGACGCCTCGCCTCCCCCATGGCAGAAAGGAACTGGCCTTGCTTCAACACCGATGCCTCACCTCTGTGGCGCCATGCATCGTCTGTTGACTTCATTTCCAAGATACTGTTGTTTGCGTCTGTGTGACTCCGTGCCTGACTTCGAGCTCCTCGCGGTCGGCGCCGTATTTTGGATTTATGCCTATCACAATGTCAGAATAGCTCCAGGTGGAGCTATTTGCTTTTACAAGTGCTATTTTTTAAGTAACTGTTTTTAAAGTGATATCTTGATACATGTATTTTGGATTTTTGTCGTTTTGCCCTTGTTTGGTTTAGATATAGATACATATTGTTTCTAAACTGGTGTTGTGTCCATGTGTGGGGCTTTCACTGTGCTACTGTGTGTTTGGGTACAGATACTTTACACATTGCCTTTGGGATAAGCCTGTCTGCTTGTGCCGAGCTACCAAGGGGGAAAGCAGGGATTATCTGAAGTGTGTAATCCCCTTACCCTGACAAGAAGTAAGGGAGACTCCCATTTCTAACAAAGGCAGTGAGAACCGGAGCAGATGAAAGGTAACAAGTGCCTGCTTAACTAGGTTGACCGAGACACCATCCTCACAGAGGCCCGCCACCAACAGGTGGTGTTATTGGACTCCAACAATGTGATGCTATTTCCTGACTACATGCTGCAGGTGCAGCAGCAAAGGCAGACCTTCACAGAGATGAAGCAGAAGTTGAGATCGATGCAGGTACAATATATGTTGCTTTACCCGGTGCGCCTAAAGGTCGTTTTCCGAGGGAAGTCACATTTTTTTTGATGACCCAGAAGGGGCGTGGTGCTGGGCTCCAGAGAACCCACAGTTTCCTAAAAGGGCTGAGAAAGAAGGGCTCCCCAACCCGAAAGCATGGAGGGGGGGCTTTGTGGTCCAGGGCCAAATGCTGGGAGAAAAGGGTGAAGTCGGCCTCAACGTCCTGGAGACGAGTTGGAAGAGACACAGGGACTCTTCACTGTCTGGGGTGTGGGGGGAGGGTCCCAGGCTCCGGGGATGGGGAAAATGCAACCTTGGGCTCACATGCTGACCCCAGGCCAATATCAGGGTGGGAGGCACCCAACCTGATCAGCGTGGTATATGGGACCTAAGCAGTGAGTGTGGGCGTAGGACGACAGACTGGTCATCTGGGCAGGTGCGACATGGGGGGATCACCCAAAATAGATGGGATAGAAAACCAGAGTCAACAGGAGATATGTATCTTACACAACAGTTTGTTTAGGTGACATCATTTTGGAGGCATTGCAAGAAGGGGCAAGTGTTTCTTTTTGGTTTCAGGGTTGGGGTTTAGGGATTTAAGTTTTCTGTTTAATGTTCCACACCACCACCACACAACCACTTACTGGAGAAAAAAACCAGGGGGGGAGCCCAAGCCCCACTCGTGCCAGAAGACGGCAGGGAGGAGAGGGAACAAGCCCTATGCCAAGATAGACCCACAAATGTCGAGTCAACAAAGTGCGGGTCCGACAGCGGCCTCTGATTGATGGGGTGAGAAGTAACAGCACTGGGGTGGGGGACCGTATGACTCCCCCAGTGACAACAGACGCACACCGGCTCGCTAACGTCTCTTCGGACGTTAACGGTCCCCTGTGAAAAATTATAAGAGGGGGTGTTACGCAATACCTTAAGAGGGAAACTCTGCTCAAAGTGCCTCACCTGGCTGGAAACCACTCCCCAGGTCTTAACAGGGGCCCTTACACCCTAATGGCCCATGCTGGGTATTCCAGAAGATCAAGTGGGCTGCTATCCCCTTCCAACTCACAAAAACATGGCACAACACATTGGGGAGGTTTGTAGGGGTACTGGGAACTACAGCAAGGAAAAACTTATCAGTCTTTATTGTCTAATCGCCCCCCCAAACTCCACAGAGAAGTGTTTGAGGCATTGAGTCCTATTTTGCTGGAGGTGGATGCAGATTTCTGCTAAGTAGGAGGGGACTTAAATACAGTCATGGATGTCTCAGTGGACAGATCCACTGTCTCCTCTATGCCAGCACAGACACCATCCACGCTATCACAGTTTGCCTTTGCACTAGGTCTGTTAGATGTGTGGAGGGTTAACCACCCTGCAAAGAGGACCTACTTTTTCTTTTCCGGGGCTCACAGATCGTTCTCCCAATTAGATTACGTTTTTGTGCCATAGGTGGAGTGCCCTGACAACATGACAGTGGAATATCTGTCCTGGGGCATTTGCGATCTTTCCCCGCACAGACTAGGGCTCTGGATCAGACATGGGGGGTGGGGGTGGGCTGCATAGAGGTTGAGCGGTTGGGATCTCCAAGACAACAAGGTGGTACAGGAAATCAAAATCAACTCCGAGATATACTTTCAGGAGAATAAAGATTCGGGATAGTCCCGGGTGACATTGTGGAAGGCTTCAAAAATGGTACTCCGGGATAAAGCCCAAAATGTTATAGCACGCAATAAAAGTCACAAAAAGCACAACCAGTAGACCTTGGAAGACTGCATCCAGGCTACCAAGCTAGCCCATGCCAGGATAAGGGACGAATTCAGAGAGTAGCCCAGGTTGCTTCCGTGGGACCGGATTGGCATCTCGACACTCTGCATCTGGGAGGGATTAAATCCTTCCAGGTTCTACAGGCCGAATACAACCTCCACAACACCCAAATCTTTTGATATATCCAAATATGTCATGCCCTGCAGGCGGAGGGTTTACAGTGGGACGAGCTAGAGGATATTAGCCTCCTGGAACAGAGGATACTTCAGGACGACCTGCCCTCTAAGGCTTTCTCCTTAACATAGCGCACACACCTAAACAACAGAGTGGACGACCTCTGGCCACTGAGATCCAGGTGGGAAATGGAATTGGGTCCCATGGAAGACATGGCTGTGTTGATGCATCCATGAGACGTGGCAATAAAAAATTGTTATAGGCTTATAAAACTCAAGATCCTACACAGGACGTAATACTCCAAACCATGGCTGTGCATAATGGGATGGGCAGGGAACCCCAATTGTGTGAAGTGTGGGGAGAAGAGGGGCACCTTTTATATTCTCTGGTCCTGTCCACATATACAGACATACTGGAGGGAAGTAGCTGCGAAGCTGGCTGGGGACTTGGAGGCTAACATCCCATCTGCACGCAGTTTACACTTTTAGGAATACCAGGAGATGTTGTTATCCCCAGGCAGCAGCTCATATTCTGTGTACTGGGCTTCTGTATAGCCAAAAGAGACATAGCCAAAAAATTGAGGATCCCTGTCGCCTCACCCCCCACCTCCACCCCCACAAGGGCCCAGTGGAAAAAGGGTATGATGAGCTGTATGGAAGTAGAAGGGGTTGCCTGGGAAAATTCAGAGTGTGTGGGGCAATGGCGGGCATACCATGGCCAGGACTGGATTAGCGCTGCCCCTTCAGGGTCCATCCAGGAAGAGGGGTGCACAGAGGTAACTGAAGAGTGGGGAAGCCTGGGATTGAGATCGGATGGGTGGAGAGGGAGAGAGACCTGGCTCCCGGTTACGTCGCAATGGACTTGTCCCGCGACCTAGTATGGCGGTCTGTTTGTTTGCTCCGGACACTGATACAAATGTAATGGTGGTATCTTATGTTATATTGTTCTTGTGGAGAATAAAAAGAGTTTGGTTTGCTGAAATAATTTTTTATTGTCTGGCTGCAAACACGTTTTGCTAGGTTTTCTTTCTTTATTCGATAAACACAAAACTTGGAGATCATACACACTGGAAACCGTTCATATAGATCATATAGTTTGATAATAACTGATCTACAGGAAAACTAAATCACAAGACCACAATCGGGAAAAGAGAACATCTCACAGTACAGGGGCACAAGTACTGTCCATGCCATTCCTATTGATGCACCAAGAGCCTTGCAGAAGGCCAAAATGTGATCCAGTCATTGAGTGAAACTTATGGCAACTGGGACAAACGCCGACCCCGCCATCTGTCCACCGCAGCATCACTTGATCACAGAGTAAGTTGGTCGGTCCTATTGAGGATGGGGCACCCATGGCTCACTTTCCCTTCAAGTGTCAGCCACACGAGGAATGGAATAAATTGGCTGATAAAATCTTAAATGGCCCGCACCTATATTGAAAAAGTTCCCTTGTTTAAAGCACTAACTCTGAGGTACACCCTCCCCAAACAAGAGGATATAGAAATTGGAAGTGTGGTTAAGCTGGAGTGCATATATTTGTTTGAGATGGCCCATACAAGACCGTCCAGTTGTAGTAGCATCTTGCTTAATCATAATTTTCTCGATTTACAAAGGCAGAGTGCTACAAGTCAGAAATCCAGTAGGATTCCCCCTACATTTGGAACAGGTTTCTAGAATTCACATGAATTGCAGGGGTACTCCTGGAAATATACCTCAGCAGTAGATTTCCAGGAGTAATGTAGCTTCAAAAATGTACTCATGCAGATTCTCAACTAAACGAAAATAAATGATACAGAAATGTGTATACAAGTATATACAGAGAAAAAAATGCCTATTGAGAGACACGTCTTGTACACTCTCACGCAATATAAAGATCCTTCCTTCCTTTTCATCCCTCACCCACCACCCCAACTGCCCTTACCCCTCCAGACTGACCCTTCTCCTCACATTTATTTATTTTTTCAAGCAATTTTAAATAGCGCGTCCATTACCAGAAGTGTCAGAGCGCTTTACATGAGAGCGGGGAATGTTACAGAAGAAAGTTTAGAGTAATATGGTAGTAGGGGACCAAACATATGGCTACTATGGTTACGCAGGGCGAGTTACTTATTCACAAGATTACATATTACAAGTAACAAAATTAGCAGGTTACGCAGAGAAATATTACAGATTTACAGAGATAAATACAAGTTATCATACGGCGTAGTTTACAAACTTAAGAGTTGTGATGCAGTCAGGGTCATGCCATTAAGGCAGGGGTGTATGCCTGGTGAGGATCTTGGAGAGAAGTGTTATTGTGAAAAATTTCTTTGGAAGAGAAGAGTTTTGAGGTTCGAGAGTTTTTGAGGCCCATAATCTTTATTTTCCAACAATGAAAAATCTGTCTCACTTGTACATTTTCCACCATTATAAGCGGCCCAGCTTTGTGCGCGGAGACCTCATTAGTTTTGTGCGGTGGCTACAGTACTAGGCTCTGCCTTTCTCCCAATGTACCTACTTGAGCAGAGGGCCACTGACACATTGGTCCCCTGTGCTGTTACGTCGCTTGACCAAGGGGTTGGAATGCTTTGAGCGGGGGCCGCAGTTGGGCTTCGACTGTGACCAAGATGGCGGCCGGCGATGATCGCGATCATACTGTGGACGCTGGCCAGAGTTTCCTTTCTTTGCTCCTGGAGGGGAGCCCTTTAGCGGACTGTGGTACCCCTGGAGGGCAATATCTGGGGCCTCTGCCTGCATCGGGCCCTTAGACGAGCGGGCCCCCATATTACTTTGGTGTTTGGGGCTGCTTTGCCTTGTGGATGGTCTACGGCTGGGCTTTGGCCCTGTTTATAGTGGCGGCCCTGCCCTGATCATGGGGGTCATGCCTGTTGTGTTGCCTGGAGGGGGCAGAGGACCACAGGCCCGATGGCTTTTGTGGCAGACGCCGCTCACGCTGCCCACGTCGTGCTCGGAGGGGCCTACTTTTACCAGTTGGGGCTCCCACTGCACCCGCGACTGACCGAGGCTGGGCCCACTCTCTGAGACCCCGGACTTAACACCAATATTTATATCAGGGCATTTCAGGACGCTGAAGCTGGGCTACCGAGCCTGTTGTCTCAGGAGCAGGTCTACTACGCAGAGGTACTGTTTACTCTCCCCATTACATTGTCCTAAGTGTGGCCTCACCTTCTCTCCGGGGCTCTCCGGGGAGTTGATATTTCTTTTATTTTGGGCCTTGGTATTAAGAATTCTGACGCTGAATGTGGGGAGAAAAAAAGTGGGAGATGGTGGCTCTGTCCCTACCCCTTTAACAAAACCAACATCAATAGACCGGATGTTGGAACGAGCCGTCAGCGCCATCAGGAATGAAATCACTCGAATAGAGCGGAGACTTTCTTTGAATCCAGATGGTGATAGTGGAGGCCCATCTAGCCTTTTCACCCATTCCTTTACGGACACGCCTTGTGCTTTCCCCATAAATTGTCTTGTATCTCAGCCTGCTCAAGGGCCCAGCGTAACTTGTGAGGACACTATATCTTTAGAGACCAGTATTCCTGCCATTGTGACAACTAAATAGGCCACTCATCAGAAACCGCCTAAGAAGATCAAATGAGGCAAGGGCAGTAAACAGATAGTCAGCCCAAGCCCATTACCTTCTGGTACTCTGCAAGAACTTGAGAACTTATCAACTACAATACCAAGCCCCAGACTTCTACTGACATCACCACAGCATGAAAAGACTTGGCTCCCTAATTGTATGAATGAACTTTTAGTTACTCATTTGGAGTCTTTCTTAGAAAAGCTACACATAATGTTTAGTACAGCATTTTCTCCTTTATTCTTACCTTTGGATAATAGAGAATCTAAACCAGCCCCCTTTTATCCTAGTAGTGGTCACTCTTCATCCCTACCAGGCAGCATTAATAACACATCCAACGGGCTGGACGTCATACCTAAAGCATATGTCACCCTTCCAGTGGAATCATGCCCTCAAACCATTGCTTCTTCTGTCTCTTGTATTCCGTTAGCTGGTCCAGTCCAATCGAGTAACAATCTTACATCGGTTAGGCATAGCGTAGATCACTCATCTACCTTAGTCCCTGGTCTTCCTCTCTCTGCGAAGGGAGTCGAGGGCAAAACTCTGCCAGTACAGTCGCCTGACCAAATTCCCCCCAGATGCCTGCCCGTATGTGGTTGTTTTGTTGGGTGTATCCCTGTTAAGACTTGACCAGCGTGAATCTTATGAAGAACTCTTTAATAAAACCCTAGATTGGCTGGTTTGTCATAGAAGCATGTCCTTCTCCCATGCAGGAGACATCCTGCACATAAAGAGATGTGCTTGGATTGGGCCAAATCCCCTAGACCAACAAGGAGACTGCATTGTGGTAAATTTTAGAACCCCACATTTGGTACACTATTTGCTTCAGGCATAGCATTCTACCTAGTAGCTTGATTACCCTGGTCCCGCTTGGCTACTTTTATCAACCTTCTCTTTTTTTATGGCAGCAGTCATGTAATCTCTCCGGTGTGACACTGTTATATGGGGTTATGTGGTCCCAAGACACATTGTCGACATTGCTAAGTTAGCATGAGTTTTGCTTGCCCTATGCTGCTGCTTTTGCGCACGCCTCTGCTAAAAGTTTGTTTTCGCGACACTTTGCCTCTGCCCTGTACATGATAACAGATTGTTTTTCACGTTCTCAGCCTTCCCTTCAATTCTGTCTGAACATAATGTGCAAGGTCGGTCAACAATGTGTCTCTTGTTATTCTGTTCTGGTCAGTCCCTATTACCTAGACAAAACATGTTACCAACAGCTGCAATGTGGAAGAATCGTGCTTTGATATAACGTTGTTGCATGTTTTTGAAACACACTTGAAGAAAGCCGTTGCATGGAGCTGAGCTCTGTTGTTCCTATGATGTAAACCTTTGTGTTTAGGCTTTCAGGTAGGGGTCTGCTAATAACGCCTAGAGAACTTCTGTTATATAAAATAACTTCTTACTGCCGTGGGGAGGGTGATTAGGCCCAGTTATTTTGCCTTTTTCACAGTCTTTATAAAATGACGACTCCTTTTATATTCTATGGTATTGTAACAATGCTAACGATTCTTGCATTATGCATTTTGCTGCTAGTTGTAGTTCGCATACTGTTTTATGAATCACTATAGTCAAAATAAACATTTTGAACTTACTTAGTGACTCTGATTATTTTTATTGTGGACAAGTACGTGAGAGCGAAAGAGTGTCTTGTTCCCGCGACTCTGAGGTGAGTCGGGAGTGCTCGTGTTCTGGGTTGTCTAAACATTCGTAGCTTCTTGATATTTGTAGGAGACTGAATGAGACACTGTTGCTAGTCGGTTGGGATTTTGGGTACTAAGGTGATAGGAGGTACACCCCTATTTACTGAGGTCCTGTTTTCTTGTGCATAGTTCTGTGTATGAGCAGAATCCCCGCATTAACACTTTGTACTGGATATGCGCACTTCTACTTATCGGGGGCCTGACAAACCGCGTTCACATAATTTTAATCCCCCGGGTTTAGTTAGCACCTCCTCCATTAATGTTTCAGCCAGTACACAGGGCACATGGCATATGCCACACGCCCCACGCGCTGTACCCTTCTCCAATAGGTTTGATGCACTTTCTGACTTGGACTGACATGCGGGCACTAAGGCCCTTTTGTTACCTGCTGCCTACTTTATTAAAGCTCAGGCTGATAAATCACCAGTAATATCTGCTGTCTCAACTGCCCCACAGCCCGTAGCAGCCATCTCTTCTTTTACTCTGTCCACTCAGTACTAATCTCTTTCTATATTGAGTTGGAATGTGGCAGGCCTAAAGGGGAAGATTAATAATAGTGAATGGCGGGTGTTAGTGTCAAAGTACGACATAATTGCAATACAAGAAACATGGCTTACCACCGCACAGCATATTGAGGGTTATGCCTGTTTTTCCCATAATGCCAATTTACCTACTCGGGCTAGGCTATGGGTGGGCTAGCCATCTGAGTGAGTCTTAATGTGGAGGTATTGCAGGTCAATTCTGGGTCACCAACCTCTTTAGCGATATCAGTACGCATTCCAAAGACAAACATAGTTTTTTTACTTGATACATTTTTATAACAATGATTTTGATACTAGCTTGTTCAATTTTCTATCCGATATACAAACTAAGACTGAAAGTAGCCAGTTTCAATCATGCTTTTTTATTTGTGGTGATTTTAATGCAAAGCTAAGCGTAGGACCACGGTCTCAAAACAATGCATAGATGAATATGTAACCACTCAGGATGCAAGGGGGTAGAGCTTAATAAGTACCTTAATGCTCACAGACTGGTTGACTTAATTGAGACTTTAGGAGGTGCTAACTGTACAGTTCCAACTTTTAGAGGGTGAGGGAGGGCCCAAATCACTTATTGATAGCACAATCAAAATTATCGGCAGAGTCATATATACGCCCGATTAGTAAACTGGGCAGTGGACAAGGACATTCTTTCCCCTTTCCAATTTGGTTTCCGCTCACACCTAGGTACTAATGGACAGTGTTTGAACCTGGCCCTGACAATTTCTAAATATACTAATGCCAGGCGATCTCCCATCTACCTTGCTTTTATGGATCAGTCCACTGCCTTTGATTCAGTGGACAGAATCAAGCTATGGTCAATGTTGCTGGATCAAGGAGTGGACCCCCCACTGGTTAATTTTTTATTCACATTACATTCAGATCTCTCGTCTAGAGTGCGTTTAAATTCCTATGGTGAGCTTTCTGCTGATATCCCCCTGAAGAGTGGCGTGCAAAAGGGATGCATATTGGCCCCTCTATTATTCATTTGATACATTAATGGACTAATGCAGCCACTTATGGCGTGGGTGTCTTGGGTTTTAACAATTGCGCTTGCCTCTAGTCCGAAGAAAATCATTTTCTTCGGCGGATGTTGAGTCTCCCACCAACTACTTCCAGCTTTATTATTCAATCGAAGTTAAATCAGGGCTATATATCAGACAAAGTACGTAGGGCTCCAATCCTACTGTGGGTCAGCGTCTGGATGAACCCTGCGGCAAAGCTATGTAGGGATATCATACTCGATTAATTTGCGCTCGATAAGGTCCTTTCAATCCCATGGCTAAGTTATATTCAGGATACCTTAGGAACTCTGGGTTTATCGGCCTGGTTCTCTGAACCTAATAATATTCCTAAAACTACTAAGGCAGAGGTGAAAGCAGCATATATGGAGCATGGCGCAGATTTAAGAATGAATACTGAGTTAGTAAAATCTTCAGTTTAAACTTACTATCGGTCCCTATTACCAGTCTTACCTGCCGTGTATCTGTCTTTAGACCTCACAAGATGGGAGAGATCTCTCCTTTTTCGTTTCAGGGCAGGATCAATTTATTGGTCATTGTTTTTCAAAACTCCCCCTGATTCTAGTGAAAAAACAGATTCGATTTGCCCTTGTGATAACCATTCTGCACAATCATTTTTGCACTTTACGCTTTTTTGCAAATCGTACAGTTTGGCACGTAAGCACTTTATCCAGTCCCTGTTACACAAGCTAGGTTTTCGACGGTGTAGAGTAGCTCTGCTCCACTTACAGTTTTTAAGCTCCTATGAAACTTCATACTTTGTGTGTGCCTTCCTGAAAGCAGCCATTCGGGTCAGAAAAACTATTGACAGCTAATCTTTGTTGCACTGAACCTCCCTCTGTTTTATGGCGTCAGGTTGAGGTGTTTCCTCTTTTATTTTTAGTATCAGTTAGGAGCACATGGCGGACCCTACTTGAGGTTTTTGTTCTCCTTTATCAATTGAAAACTGTTTAAGTAATTGGTTTTATTGATGAATTTGGAGACTTAAAGCACACTGATGTAATCACACTTTAAGAGTTTTTAAATTAAAGTACTTTTATTAATGTTATACTATGGATTTGTATCAAATATCATGTGCTTTTATGGACTATTTTTATTTGACCGAATAAAGAGAATTTGAATTGAATATTAGACTGGGCTCGCTCCACCAGTGGTATAGCTTCATTGCCCTGTTAATACCAAGTACAGTCATTCAGGATTGGTACCTGTGTCTTGAAAGTTGCATACAGATGTCTGCAACCGATGTATATACCTAATGTGCAAGCTCCCTTAATTTCTGGTGATCAAACGAGGCAGACACCTTGGATTATGTGAACAATTTATGTCATCATGTAGTTTTCAGGACACAGCACTGAATACTGTGACCACACATTTGGCTACAGGAAGTGGTGTAAATCCTGTGGTTCCCTATGATTAAGTGCGTCATATTGCACATGACTACTTTTTCTAAAAAATATTGTATGACTACGAAGAAAACACATCACAATTTGTGTGCATTATACAGATTTGACCAGATACAGTGACCTTAATTGTGGAACAATCCTTGAGAACTAGCAGACTCTCTGGGGTGGGATTGAACAACTTAAAATTAATGCAATGTGCTCTATTGCGTCATTGTTTGAAAATGTACACTCTACAGTATATGCTATTCAAGTATTCCATCTAATTTAGCTAAAAAAAGCATCATGATGACAGATTCAGAGTCAGATATTAGCAGTTCCCTTATAGGTGTGTCTGCCACCTATAACATTATTGACTATTAATGACCGAGATGTCCCAAAACCTCCTCTGAGGTATGAATAGACGTGAGATCCCTAACTTCAATGGAAGCTCCTCCTTTAAGCTGGTCAACATTCTAAAGATGGTTATGGTTTCACACCAGTCAAAAGGGGCCTGCTATGCTATTTGGCTGACCCAAACCACAAAGGAATATAACTAAATTAGAGGGGTAAATACGTAAGGACACAGGGGGATACCACCTCGTAGCATAATTTTCACCAATAATCAGATAAAACACTTTTCTCTTGTTCAAGCACTACTTTTTCAGAATATTTATGTCGACTGGCAATCCGGTCCTCTTTTTAACTGCCCGTTTGAAGGTCAGCAAGATTTATGATATAAAATACTTAAAGGGACATAGCGGCCACTTAACTGAAGTTGCTTTATCGATGGGACAAACCTCACAGGACATCATAGTGAAGACATCATGGCCACTATAGCATCTGGGAACTATTCAGAGGACCTGGGTAAGGTCATGTATATCCAGGACAAAAAGTGGGCAACCTTAATTACTTCTGATTAGATCTGGGCTAAACTGGTGTTTTGATGTAGTGTTGCGACCATAATTTTGCATGTGGGTGTGCTTACATTATCAGTAGTTATTTTTCCAGCCCCCTTGAAAACCTGTGTGTCTCTTAAAGAGCTCAACTGCCATCCTGGCGGCATTTATAGTTTTGGGACACTTGGTAACTACTGAGCAAAGTCTAGGAGTGTAATAAATACCACATTCTATTGCATGCTGGCAGCTTAGAATGCCACACCAAGCCTCTCAGAAGCTTGGGTGAAGTCTTTACACCTCCACAGTGGCGTAATCCAAAGATTTCAACCAGATGTGCAGTTGAAAGGTCTTCAACATGCAGGTTTTATTATGCCTGTAAGTACCACCACAGTTTCTAGTGCAATATCCTGGAGAAAATTGTCGTAGAGCTGCCACGTTTCCGGATGTGTTTTCTTGAGCCTATAAGCCCTGATGAAGTTCTCCTAGCGGGAACGAAACGCGTTGGCTGAGCTTATTTTTGAATAAAAAGAATTTGAAATAAAGGATTTTTTGGACATCACACTGAGTCTTTTGGACTTCATTGCCTGGCGCACCCCCACTTGTAGCAATAGAAGTATAAATAGCCTGCCTACATGCCCCTCGTGGTCATACAGTGACCTTCAGTCTCCCAGTTATTCCAGGGAAGCTAGTGGCCGAAGAAGTCTCAGGGTTAAATAAGCCATGACTCCCATATTCTGCAAGGAGGAAAGAGACTACTTTTAAAAGACGTGGGGTTTATACCTGTAGAGGCCACTTCTCTAATCCCAGACTATCTAATAATGAGAGGTTCAAGAAAGAGAAGGCCATGAACCGAAGTCCCATACCAGTCACATAAAGGAGAATAGGGAAAGGTGAGAGACTTCTGAGGAAAGAGAGGTATTTAAACAGCCTCCTCTATTCACTTTACAGGATGTGCCAGGGCATTTGGGAGAAATGCTGATTAGTTCCTCATTTCTCCTTCAAGCACGCAGGGATGCATTGAAGGGGGGGGCTGGTTATTGAGGGTTGAAGACGGAAAGGAGATGAACTAGGACTTCCAGGGTGTGTGCCAATTACTTCCTTTTCTCTCAATCAAGGTTCTGGTGTCCACTGGAGAACTCCACCCTTCGCCCATATGTCAAGTAAAGAAGGACCTGCTTAAGAAAGCTACTATATGATACTGTCCCTATGTAAAATTGAGAAAACATATAATAAAACTTTATAGATTAACCTTATAGATCCATGATGTAATGGTCGGTTTGAGGGGAAATAAGAAGAAATCTACTTCCAAGTGATTCCTGCCAATTATATACTGGCTCTGGGTCAACAATGACTATTACCTTAGAGACTAGAAGAGCATTTACAATAAGACTACGATCCACTGAACCCTCGCCTTTCATGAGTGCGAGTGACAGTGTGCTCAAATGGATCTAAAATGTTCCTAGTGCCTATTGCACATCTAGCATGCCTTCTGGGCAATCGGTTGCAGGTAAACTCCTTCAAGACCAAAGTCATAGCATTAAGGCACAGAGAGACGTGTTCACCAGGGGAAAAGATAGCCTCCACATTAAACATGCCTCCAAAACATACCTTTCCATCCACTTCATCATCTTCTCCAGATATAAATACTTTATAGAGTGAAATTGCATTTCAAATGTACCTCTGGGAATTTATTATTTCTATGAAAAATTTGGAGGTAACCCTGCTCACCTGCTCACAACACCCAGCACCTTTCAGGAAACATTTGGAGGCATGGGCCTCTACAGGACTTACAAACCACAACATTATGATGATGTCAGAGAAAATAAAGTCTATTGCACCCTTTTTCCTCTGGGACCCCTTCAGTGGCAGTATTCAGAGAGATAAGGGCATGATTTAGGATTTAACGGATGGTACGCCATCAGTCAGCATAGCGGAGAACATTAGTGTAAGATCGTGGAGTCAAGGAACTTCAGGAATGCAGAGTTGATTTAAGATGATGATTTATTCTCTTGACAGAAAAGGTCCTATCCATCCAGGACAGCTGCTAAGGACCAACTGCCTGTACATTTCCTCAGAGGTCTATGACCTCATTATCATTCTATCTCCATGGCCTCCAACTAGGTTGGCTTACACCAACTCGGAACTAAGATGTCACACACCTCCCTTCCTTAAACACAAACAAGAAATAAAACGATATAAAACACTAGATAACTCATGAAGAATAATTTACCACTCTGCGATATGAGTTATTTCCATACAATAGCTAATTCCATACAATAGTCTCTTAAGTAAGCAGGTGTCTTTTCTCCTCTGGTGGATTTCCTCACAGGAGAGTCCGATGCTGGCATCCTTCTTGCACCGCCGTCTGAAGTGAATAACTCTTGTGCAGCCTTTTTGACTACGCTCTCATTGAGAACCACAACCCTATTAAGGTTCCCTATGCAGGAGTCATCCATCTTGACAGCGTTCAACAAGACTTTCACAACCCTCATGGGTTTGAGAAAACCAGCAGAACCTCCTCTCCTGCGGGGTTTTTAATCAAGACCACATCTCCCACTTTGACTTCCGTTACCTTCACACACTTCCTAGCATCAAAATTCTTTTTGCGAGCTTCTATCTTCCTCATCTCTCTGAGCTTCCAACCACCATCACCTCCTACCTGTCCTGAATCCGACACCATGTCATTCACCCACGGTGGAGCCACTACAGTATAGGGATGCCTTCCCTTAAACAGTTCAAAAGGAGATCTCCCTGTAATCGTATGCGGAGAGACTCTGTACGCCTCAACCTTCTTGTTGACCTCCTCTCTCCAATTTAAACCATTTGTTTTTGCAATGACGACCATCTCTTTTCATACACGGTTAAACCTCTCGACCATGCCAATGGTTTCTGGGTGATACAGAGAGCATTTCTTGTGCTTCACCCCACATTTTCTTAAAAACTGCTAAATTTCCACTGAAACCAACCGCACCCCATTGTCTGTCAATAATACATTTGGTATGCCTTCTCTCCCGAATAACTCTTTAAAAAAACTTACAACGTGCTTAGTCTCTATTCCAGTGGAGATTTTCCTCTCCGGCCACCTTGAATACATATCAATGAGCACCATGATGTATGATTCACCACCACCTAAATGTATCGGGCCCAAAATGTCCAATGCCACCTCTTGCCATGGCTTGGTTCGATGTTCTCTAATCACCATGGGTTGTACCTTGGGTTTTGCAGTATTCTCACTCATTGCACAATGAACACATTCCCTTATTATCCTTTCCACCAGGATGTCCATGCCTGGCCACCAATATGTCAATCTGAGCCTCTCTTTAGTTTTGGGCATCCCTTGGTGACCAGCATGTGCCAATCCAACCAGGTCCTCCCTTAACATGACCGGTGGAACTAATCTTGTTCCTCTGACCAGCATTCCTTTAGACACTGACAACTAATCCCTTACATGCCAAAACTTCTCACAAGCACCTTACACCCTTGAATGACAACCGCGTGGATTCATATCCCATCCTCGTCGCCAGTGTAAGATCGTGGAGTCAAGGAACTTCAGGAATGCAGAGTTAATTTAAGATGATGATTTATTCTCTTAACAGAAAAGGTCCCATCCATCCAGGATAGCTGCTAAAGACCAACTGCCTGTACATTCCCTCAGAGGTTTATGACCTCATTACCATTCTATCTCCATGGCATCCAACTAGGTTGGTTTACATCAACACAAACCTAAGATGCCATAATTACATATGCCACCCTGATCCACTACTGTTCATCAAATTTTGATACGATCGCTGACCCAGGGGTCAACTCTGTAAAATGAAATTATCTGCCATAACAGCAGTTTCTTTCAATGTACAAAAAGTTTGGTGGTTGTCTGCTGTCGGTTTTGACTGCCATTCACCAAACCTTTCAAACTTTTTCAGTTTTTCTAAAACAAACTTCAAAGTTGGGGTTTGTTTCAGAAAAACAAAAAGCTAATGACTCCCGCAGCCTTTGAGTTTTCTCACAGGTAATTATTTTTTTCTTGTCCCTTACAATTAGGTTTATTCTGAGAGCCCATTAATTCCAGTAGTTATCAGTCCAATCAGAATTATAACTTGTGGTGTTTCACACTGAGATTTAGCTCCTGAAAGTAGTCAAAATCTCCATGTGAAAACTGAGGCGAACCTTCTATGAATATGTGAAAAAACACAGTTTCCTGCATTAGATTCATGAAAAATCCCTGTAACTTACAACTCCCAGATTTAACTGGACCCCAAGTAACTTGCAAGTCCCTGGAAGGGGAAATAACATGGATTTCTTAAGGTCTCTCATAATGAGAGTCCATGTCTCGCTGCTGATGTTGATGGTGGCTTTTGACCCCTAGCTCCAGAGCTCATGCTCCCACTATGGTGTTGAAATGAAAATGTTTTTGTTATTTTGCCTGTGCATTGTTCTATGTAAGTTAGCATTCGCGGCACCATTTTATGTTTAGCCACCATTTTGAACCGTGCTCGAAACTGCTCCTTGCCTCTTCAAGCAAATGGGTTGTGGAAAGTTTTGTTTCTCCAAGGTTGGGCCTTGCTTTGCTAATGAATACACTGTTCTTATTAGCGCATACCTTTCTCACTAGATAGAGGCCTTCTCCCACGAGTCTAGTGGCGGGCACGGACAGAAGGACCTTGGGTAGGAGATAGTGTGTGCCAGGCCTCTGAATCAAAACCTATCCTTCTGTACTCCTTTGTTTAGCTGCATCTGCTTGGAAAATTCCATTATGGGTGTGCCTTCATTGGTTCTGAAATGTACATAATGTATTGTTATGCTTGCTGATGTCAGTCCCTCTCTGCAGCACACCTAGAGACTGTGCAGACCGGGCTCCGCTCAAGCGTATCTGAATAAACATATATTGGTTTGTATTCTCTACTGTCTGACCGACTCTTCATTTGTATGGAAGGCTGAGAGTTGGTAGTGAGTGACCCGGTTGACCATAATCAGGTCATTTCCTTCAATGGAAGATATCCGCCAGAGGCCATCTAGCTGCACCTTTGAGATTTGGGTTTCTTTGTTTGCATCACCAGCTAGCAGCAGTGCTATTTGTAGCTTGTCACGTGCTACTTCATGCAGTCTAATAGAAAGTAGGAGAAAGGGGTAAAACTGCTCAAAAGAAAACTAAAAAAATAATGCATACAGTGGGACCAAGAACTAGGATCATAATCTTCAGAAGACACAACATTCAGATCCGCTCCTATAAAACAAATTCTGCAACCCCAACAAAGTTGTGGATGTGTCCTGAACCACTCCCACCCTGTGAGTTCCTAAATTTTAGGAGTGCAGTGTCACATTGTGGATGGCAGAAATAACGGTGCTGGTGCTCGAATTGTATAATGACTATCATACATTTGTCTTTCAGTCTCAGCTATATAACAGTGGCACTGTAATGACCACCTTGAAAGGAAATGTAGCATTTAGCAGCAAGCAAGAGGTAGCATATGAGAGGAATAAAGAGGCTTACAAAAGGATTAGAGAAGACAAAGATTATTGTGAGATGATGGGCAAATGTTGTAGCAGAAATAGTGAATCAAATATTGTGATGCAATGTGCCATTTTCTCCAATCTCATTGTGATCATGGTGAATCCTTCTTCTGAAGGGTGAACCCCTTCACTGGGAATTTTCACTACACACTCTCTCACCAGCCCATCAGTGTTCCTAATGAATTGGAAGGTCTAAAAACTCTCTTTTCCTAAATTATCAACTACAATTGCAAGTGCAAGTGCAATGAAGTAACTGATATGGAGAACAAGACTCATGCTGTTTCTAACCACAGGGACCCTCAATGTAGGAATTTATGGCAGCTGTTTAATAACACCTGGTAGCAGAAAAGAGGTCTAAAGGAGGACTTTTTTGAAGCACCCGGCTTAGCATTGCAAAGACTATGTATTCACTACTAGGTACAACATACGAGTCACAATGCATCATGATGAAGTCTGACATACTTTGACTATGCACGCAGTGCAAAATCATGAGGCGTCCCTCTATGATATGATGAGAAGGATGAAAAAGCTAAATAACGCAGGCTGCCTCACAGGTAAACCGAAGCCTTCGGCAGAGCTGAGAACTTTGAGATGTGTGGCAGCTCTGCACTGAAATCTAGAGGCTTGTGTTAATCCCATGGCATTACCTACCCCATCTAAACATGTATGTTTATGTGTTGCAATCCTAGATCAGTTCATCAGTAAAGAGAATTTTCTCATTTATCCAAAATTTTCACTATACAAGTTCTGGACACGATGGTGACTACTGTTTCTTTGATCTGGCTTAAATAAGGAAATGGTGCCTCTGTCATATAGGCCCTGCACCTTTGCATGAGACTGTATTTAGTCAAAGTTAGGTCGGCGGTTCCATAGAAAGAAAGTTTTTTGTTTCGCTAATAACTTTGACGCCGAATCTTCACAAAACATTTCAGAAAAAATGTGATTCACCTCTGCTCCTTTCTTGAAAGTGTAAGGGTGCTTAGTCAAGTGGCGGCCAAGGTAAAGTGGGGACCCAAAATGCAATTTCCACATGCAATTTACATAGAGCTTTTTAAAAACGATACAGAGAAAACGGCTGAACAGAGTTACACCAAAATTTGGCAGCAAGCTAGATCTTAATCAGAAAGTATATTTTTTGTGATTTGATGTAAATCTGTTCAGCTTTTTAGGGAAATTGAGGTTAAAAAAATAGAGTAATCCAGCTCTGGGACTCTCAAGGGAGTGCTGATGAGTCCTGTTGAACAAAACCTCAAATGAAGCATTTTGATTGGCTGGACACATCATGACCTGTCTCGGGGGAGCGAGGCCTGTGATTGGCTGGTCACAAAATGAAGAGAAATGCTGCAGCCACCATTACAGGATGCAGGCGCCATTACAGGATGTGGGGACTTGGTCTCCAAGTCCTGAGTTTCAATAAAAATAAGGCATTAGGTGGCTGGGTAGGGAAACTCTGACCGCCTAGCCCTTGTGGAGGTGTTGCAGAGGGACCCTCCCAGATGACAATATATAAAACAAATATTTTGGGTCATCATAAGGGAGTCCCACAGGCCTCCCAGCCCAAAAATAGTTGACATTGGTCTGAGGAGTTTTGTTCACCTGTGGGGAGGCTGACTGCCCGTGGGGTGTACTGAAGGGCTGGGGCGCAGGCCAGGCACTGCAACTAATCTCATACCGCGGACACAGGCAAAAGCTGTGTGTGTCCTGGCTTTTGCTACCCACGTGGGGGTGGGAGGATTGGGTGCAGGGCCTGCCCACAGGAGGTGGGTTGGTATAGTTAGGTTTGGTAATAAAATATTACTTTATGTTAAAAAGAAAAACACAGAAATTCCCTGAAAAACAAAGTTAAAGTGATGGTATTGGTATGGTAATAATATTTTACTTTACCTGAAAGAAACTCAGAAAATCACAAAAAAAAGTTGAAGTGACATTATAGTTAAATGAAAATGTCAGCTAAAATGTAACATTTTAAACTTTAAAAAACCACTGAACTTCACCAGTTATAGTTTATTGAAGTAACTATAACTTACACCCTCTCAATTCACTGCTTATGACCTCACATATTACATCACTCATGACATGTTCTATGTCATCATTGATATCATGACTGATTACATCTGAAATGACATAATTGATGACATCACTGTTCATGGTGGCTGCACAAGTTTTAGTTACTTCAGTGAATACAATATGTATATATAGTTATTAAAAATATTTTTTAAATAACTTACAAGTACTTACCTGCGAAGTAATAACTCCTAATGTAAGAGTAGCAAAACTTACCTGCCCTGCCATGTAAAAACTTCTGATGTACTGCCTGCGATGTAATGACTCCCGATGTAAAACCTGCAAGCTATAGGTAGCACACCCAGAGCCTCACATGCCAAGAGAATGTAGGCAATGCCCTTTAAAAGTATTTAATACACATATCCGGTCAACCAAATACTGAGCCAGTGTCTCTCGACATCTAGTGAAGCTGGGGCACAGTAGGTATCGGACAAAGTTACATGGTATGTCACTGTCTCTTGAAATGCAGAACATTTGGGATGTAGGTAGGTAGGTAGACAGACAGACATACAGATAGATAAATAGATAGATAGATTGATTGATTGATGGCCACACAGATGTGCGTACAGAGCGAGGCACAAGACAACCAGATCAACAGATAAATCGAAGGGCAGAGGGACACACACACATCAGTTTCCCTCGACTTCCGTGTCACTGCATCGTAATTGTAGTTCCATCAACGGCTGTAGAATTCGTCAAGCTGCTATATGTTCTCGAAGCGTTCTCTCAGTTCTGTACCACTTTTGGATCAGTAAAATTAGTTTACAGCGACCGTCTATTGTACTTTAGCGAGAGAAGTGGCGTCATCGCGCTGGTGTCGAGACCTGCCTTTCATTCTCTGCGCAGGGCCCCGCTTCCATTTCACCATCCAGAGGGTTAAAGAGAACACGATTCGAGACACAAAGACACTATCGAATTTGAAAGGTAAACCTTGCTCAGAGCCTTAGAGCCCACTCTGTGTTACGGTGTATTATTGATTTCCCTGTTGTATAGTTTGTCCTTGCTAGGAGAGAGTCGTGCGGCCTCGCACAATAGAGTATTTCTGCAGGCAAGTCCTCTCACTTTCTCCTCAACTACACTCTTTAATTCATTAAGCGTTTGATGTATAAACTGGCTTTGACCTTTACCGCTCACTTCAAAGGGGGAATTAGCTGCCTTGAAAATATAATGACCAAAATCCTACAATTTGGGACACACGACTTACCCGCTGGTGAACTTGAATTGACCTCTTTATGTTTCTTTTGAGGAAATATTTCTTATATATATATGTAATTGGAGAGCAGCGTTAATGGTTTTAGTGCTGAGGAATTCCTTATTTTTTTTCTTTGAACTGCTGATCACAAAGCAATCATTTGAGCTGAAATCCAGTCACATAACGTATATTTAAAAGTCACATATGTGAAGAGATCCCTTATCACAAGTGAATTGTATGTTATGTCACTTGTAATATGGCAGGTGGGATTTCCCTCAGTTAGCCCAACAGACTCTAAATCAGGCCCTTAGTTTCCTCCAAAGTTGTTATTCATTTTCAAAACTGGACAAGATAACATATAAACAAACAATCTTCTGCTGAACAATTATGCTACATTTTGTTCAAAGGGATCCAAATGCAAAAGGCAGATGCAGTATATATTTATTTGCTATCTATGGCTTTCATAGAGAACCTCTATAGTGTTTATTTCCCTTTCTTCTCACTGCTACGATGTAGCAACAGTTGATAACCAAACTCGTTACCCACTATTACTACCTCATAAGAGCCTTCCAAGCCAGACTAACAGGGTCTTCTGAGAGCCTGTCAGCTCAGTGGTGCTTGTCTGTTTTGATCTAAAGCTGAAGATAAATGGCCTTAACAACGCGGGCTGAGCCACGCATGCTGTTTCCCTGCAAGCCGAACCATGCTTGCCTTAACCATGCATATGCCCTGGTTAAGGCAGTGCGCGGTCTAGATGCTGGAATGTGCAGGCATGAAGAGAAAGGATTGGGAGAGGACGAGGTCAGGTAAGTAGGGCTGGATTTTGGGGGGTGGTGAGGTAGTTTTTAAGGGTGGAGGTAGTTTTTAGGGCTCAGGGGGTTAGGGGCTCTTTGTAAGGCAGGGGGCCAGGCTTTAGGGCTCACAGCAAGAAGGGTCGGGGTAGTTTTTAGGGCATGGGGTCAGTTTTTAGGGCTTACGGCGGGGAGGGGGAAGGGACAGTTTTCAGGGCTGGGGTCTGTTTTTGGCCTCAGGACAGGGGGCTTGGTTGGGGTAGTTTAGAGGGGTAGGGGTCCGTTTTATGGCTTAGGGCGGGCGGGCTGTGGTTGGGGTCATTTTTAGGGCATGGGGACAGTTTTTAGGGCTCAGGGCGGGAGAAAAGGGACAGTTTTCAGAGCTGGGGGAAGTTTTAGGCCGGGGGCGGGGCTAGGTCAGGGTAGTTTACAAGTGTAGGGAACAGTTTTTAGGGCTCTCGGTGGGGAGGCTGGGGGTTGGGGCCTTTTTTAAGGCACTGGGTTAATTTTTAAGTGGTGGGCGTGGGAAAAGGGACAGTTTTAAGGACTGGGGGCACAGGTGTGATCTTTACCACACATGTCCCTTTACCAATTATGTCTTTACCACGAAATTGTGTGGTAAAGGCATGTATAGTAAAGGCATGCGTGGTAAAGGCGCAGTCGTGGTTGAGACCGTGTGGTTCAGGCATGCGTTGTTGAGGCATGCGTTGTACTACCATACAACCAAGGCTGAAAGCAAAGCTGCAGGAGGAGGGGAAAGAAAGCAGGGAGGCTGTTGGGTTAAGGATGGCAGGTAAGGTATTTATGTTTCAAATATGGGTCAGGGAGGAAAAGGCAAAGTATTGCTCCCTTTTGACTCATCTGCTCTTGAGTAGTAGTTGAAAGCAGTGACACATGATTTTGGGAGCCATACATAACATAACATTATATATTGATAAAAAGTGAATTACGGAGATGTTCTTCAACTTAGGGTACTGAGTGATATTATAGACAACTTGATCATCGCTCTAATTGTCTATTTGATGTCACTCAGAACCCCTCAGTAAAAACATCCTCATAATTCACTGTTACCCGTATACAATTTTAAATACTGTATCGGCGGCGCCATATCAGAGAGACAGAAGTTTTCAACTTCAACTTCCATTTACATTTCCCGAATGTCTGCTGGTGTCATCCCAATTTGCAAAATACAACACTGAACAGTCAATAAGATCACATTTCTACAAATGTAACTGCTCATTTACACTTTCTTATTATCAATGATATGAACTTAGCAACCTGTGGCCTGGCTTCAATTTCAGGATCCCAGGCATGAAGCACAGGACATCAGTTCTCAAACAATGCACATGCTGAAGCATGGAGGTTCCATATTATCTGAAGCTCTGCATATCAATGTCTACACAGAAGGACTCCAGGTATGTGATCTAAACATTTGTAGCACATACTGGTGGTGCTGAAACTATGCATAAATCATTGAAGAGATATTGTGGGGTTATTTAGGTTTCGATGAATGACTTTCCTGTGAGATTCACTTGTGGGAAGCAGTAGAGTCATCTCATTGAAAACACAGGGGTGACAAAATCACACACCTTTTCACCATGTGCCTGAGACTTCACAGGAAATGACTAATTGAAAGATCGAAAATAAGACACATAGGGGCAGATTTACAAGCCCCTTGCGCCACTTTTGCGTCACTTTTCCCATGTTAAAAATGACACAAAAGTGGCACAAGGGCCTTGTAAATAAGCCCCATAGAAACTTCCCACTGTAGCGGCAATCACCAGAGCAAGTTGTAATCATGTAAAACAGGTCATCTTAAAAAAACCGCAAAGGTTTATTTAGAGGTTGGCGGAATGGGAGAACTGCTGTAAATAATCTTCTCTCCTGCCCCAACAGATTTGGGCTCTCTTGTCCTATTTAGAGAGATAAAACTTCTTTTATGACTCTGCCTGGGTTCACCATGCAAGGCATGGTGGTCCCGGGCAGTCAAACCAAATGATGGCCCGCAGTGTCAGAAAACTCCATGTGCGTCAGGGCCATTGATTTTTTTTCCTATCTTTTATTAACAAACTCCTACTTTATGATTTTTGAGAAAAACAAAAAAGATTGCAGAACAACCCAAAAATATTATGCCTGTTCACTGTTTAGCAGTGCCGAAAGTGCACCTGCTACACAGGTGAATGCACTTTTGTCATAGATATGCACTCCACACAGGTGTGGCTCTCTAAATATGGCAGGCGGGTGTCTGCCAGGTCTGGCCGGAGGCTAGTGCTTCTGCCAACCCAACAGGCTGGGGGACTTCTGCTATTGGCTAAATGACTCACATAGTGAGCAATGTGGGCTCCCTTCTCCTAATTTTTCCTGAATACAAGAAAATCAAGGAAAGGATTCAAAGGAGATTAGGAGCAATAGAAAGGTCCAAGTGTTATTCCAAATAAAGAGAATGCACCCGGGTCAGATAAAGAAAAAGAAAAAAGAAAAATGAATCCTGACAAGCCTTAAGCTTTACAAACATACGGGAGCATCCAGCCAACATATGAAATCATTAACTAATCTCAATATGAACAGGACCCTCAAAAGAGCTCACAAATCAGATCCCTGTGTGTTCAGGTCTAACTTTCTCAAGACTGAGAGCAGGAAGTTTAGGGTCTCCTTTGATGGACATACACAAATATCTAGAATGCTCCATCAAGGACACTCAACATTTTACTGGATAACCAATCGAGGCTTCCATTCGGATTGAGACCATGCCTTTTTTAATTATTTGGAGCTCTTGCTTGCATAATTGCATCGCACACTAATATTGTTTTGACAAGGTTTAACACCTTTTTTATGCTAAGTGGCTCATTGTCAGCTCTTCCTTCTGTCTCGTAGAAGTATAATCCACAATGATGGAGACCTTTTCCTCTGTATATGTCGATTTTTTTTTTTTTTTTGTCCTCATACCACCATTGTATGCAAATTGCACCCTGTTAACCATCCTGTTCCTCCCCAGGCTATTTGCGACATTTCAATAGTCCTGCGTACCAGCCCGTCCAGTGCTCTGGTTACTAGTACCACGCAGGTGTAATCATAGGACTAATACGATTAAGTTCTTATTATACCATTCCAATTCAGAAAAGCCTCCCAGATCTTAGAGTGAGTATTAGTCTCTGATCCTATGTCCATTTTACAAGTACTTTTCACCGCCTGGAACCAGTCTATCCCAAGGGGTGGTACGGCTTCCGTCCATTTCTTGCAAAACTCTCGCCTAGCGAGGAGAATCAAATAAAAAAGTAGGGCCTGCTTATCCCTAGAGAGGGGCGTAATAGGCTTGTCTTCCACTCCTAACATAATCAGTGTTAAATTCATTTTTATGTTGGCGCAAAGAATTTCATTTATTGCCTTCCCCACTGTAGACCAGTAGTCCTGTAACCAAGGGCATTCGAAAAACATGTGTATATCATCTGCACTCAGCATACCGCATCTATGACATCTTGGGGCAACAGCTATTAAAAATGTTGCCAATTTATATGGTGTCCAATATAGCCTATTGGCGGTAAAAAAGTGATTCCTTTTTAAGTTTGATGGCTTGACAACTTTATATAGCAACTTAAAAGATAGTTGCCACAATTTCTGTGGCTCCGACATCTGTATAACACCGTCCCAGATCTCACAGGGTGCTTTAATTTTCTTCTCTTCAAAAGACACCAAAGTGCGATACCAGTCACTTACTTCCTTCTTTTTCAAGGCTTCATCCTGTAACTTTTTTTCAAACTCCCAAAACTCTCTGGTGTCATTTCTATTTGCCTCCCCCCAGGATAATAATTGCAAATATTTAAACCTTGAAAGGGACCCCCCAGTCTTTACCCTCAGGATTTCCCATGGTACCACTTCTTCCATCATCATGAGGTCTCCCCAGAGCTCAATTCCTGCCCTCCTAAGTGGGATACTTAATCGATCTTGCAAGCATTCCGGCGTGCCTGGTGAGTCCATATTGGAGCCCCTCCTGAATAGTATCCCATTCTCAGTATATTCCTTATTCCGACCCACAAAATAAGTGCTGCCTTTAGCGTCTTCAATTTAACTTTTTTGAAAAATTTATTTGCCCCAAATTTGTATAAAAACCCTTTCGCACCCCACTCCTTAACCATCTCCTCTAACAAACCCCCCCATACCCGGGGCACTGGTGTACCTAAAAGAGCTCTACAGTTCTTAAACTGAAATGCCATGCAATATAGCCTTAGGTCCGGTAATGCCAGCCCTCCTTCTGCCAATTTACGTCGCAGTTTCTTCCACGACATACGTGCTCCCCTATCCGCCCAAACAAAACTACCCAATTTGCCCTGTATTTTATCAATTAGGCCTCTTGGAAAGGTGAGAGGTATGCAATTAAAAAGGAATGTCAGCTTAGGCAGTAACACCATTTTGATTAAATTTACCCTTCCATATAATGTTAGTGGAAGGTTCTTCCATCTCGTTAGTGATTTATCGATATCCTTTGCAACCCTCTCTAAATTATGGTGGGGATATCCTGGAATGAGTTAACGAAGCTAATTCCCAGATACCTGATCTCTCTCTGGATGTTCCCTCCAGTCTGGGATATTCCAACACATAATCCCTGTTTTCTCCTTGTTCACCAAGTATCCTGAAAAGGCCCCGTATTCTTCTGCTAACATCTCTACCCTTGGGATTGTAATGGCGGGATCTGCAGTAAAGATTATTAGATCATCCGCATATAAAGCAATTTTCTTTTTAAATGCTCCTATACGGAAGGCCATGACCTGTTCATCTTGACGCAACAATTGAGCAAATGGTTCAATATATATGTTGAACAGTAGAGGGGAGATGGGGCAGCCCTGTCTCGCTCCTCTAAGAATCATAAAACTCCTAGTAAGAGCACCATTTAGAAGTATCCTAGCTGTGGAGCGATGGTATAGGGCTTTTAATATAGTTATAAGATGAGGCCCAAACCCCATGATCTCCATCACTGCCCCTAAGTACTCCCAGCAAACCCGGTCAAAAGCCTTGGCGGCATCCAATGTAACCGCCGCCAAGGGGGCCGACCTTGATGTAGCTATATCTATGCACCCTATTAACTGCTTGGTCAATTCATGCATCTGTCTCCCAGGGATAAACCCCTTCTGGTCTTCATGAATAAGCTGAGGAGCAACTCTGGACATCCTCCTTGCTAAAATACTGACAAAGATCTTATAGTCCGCATTCAGCAGGGATATCGGCCGATACGATTCTGCTTTAGCCGGGTCCTTTGCAGGTTTTAATATCAAAACTATAGAGGCCTCCCTCCATGATTCTGGGACCTGCGCCTTGCCCATGTATATCATATTAAACAAGCTTTCCCAGACAGGCACTACTTCCTCTATTACCATTTTATATACTTCTGAGGGAATAGCATCCAACCCTGCAGCCTTCCCATTTTTGGATCGTTTAATTGCTCCCATAATCTCTTCTTGCGTAATTGGGGCTTCCATCATTTTCCCCCCTTCCTCGTTCAGAACGGGGAGACCAAGCGAACTAAGCCAGCTTCTTAACTTTTGTGCATCGGGATCAATATCTTCCTTGTAGAGCTGCGAAAAAAGATCCACTATATGTTCCTGCATAGTTTCCCAACTGTCTAGCTTCTCCCCTAAGTCACTCCTCAACTCCTTTATCTCATTTCTAGTTCTTTCTACTCTGGCTTTCCAGGCTAACAAAGCTCCTGCTTTCTCTCCATACTCAAATTCCTTCATATTCGCTGCTTGCCATCTTGCCTTACATTTTTGTTCTAGCCTGATTTTAAATTCTAGCTGGACCTCTTCTAACCTCCTTTCTATCCTCCCCCTTTCCTCTCCCGCACTTATAGTATACAAAGCTTCCTCAAGAGTCCCAACTTCCTTTTCCATATTCATTATTTCTGCCCTGTCTTCTCGATTTTTTGCACAGGTAATGCTTTTAGGACCCTCGCATATATGCCTTAAAGGCATCCCACACTATTCCTGGGGGGCGGTATCTTTATTATTGTCAAAATACTCCGCTGCCTCTTTTTCAAAGCTGCCTCAACCCCCTTTTCTAACAGTAGAGCGCGCTTTAAAGTCCATCTCTTAGGGGGCTGTGGTCCTAGAGCTTGTAAGGTTATCATTACAGCTGAATGGTCTGAAATATGAGCTGGAAGATGCTTGATCTTTTTAATATTAGTTGCTAGGCATCTATCGACTAAAAAAATAATCTAATCTAGAAAAGTGATGGTGCTTTTTACTGTGATATGTGTACCCCCTCACCTTCCCTCTCAAGTGTCTCCACACATCTAATAAATCAAGATCCCGAACCATACTTTTCAAAGCATTCCTCATTCTGGGGACATATGCACTCTCCCTCCTTGTTGAGCGATCCAATACAGGATCCAACAGAACATTAAAGTCTCCACCAACGATTGCAGGAGCTGAAGTGTCCGCCAGCCTCAGTTCTAACTCAATGATATGCTGTGGGTCATCCTCGTTGGGTCCATAAAACCCAACAGTGGCGGTGCGTCCATTGGGGGCGTTGGGGCGTTGCCCCACTAATGCCACGGCCCCATCGTTCTACTTCTGACGCTAATTGCAGCAATCAGGACTCCTGATTGGAATTAGCGTCAGAAGTAGAACACGGACGCTGAAGGGGGTGGGGCTGCGGCAGCACTCTCTGGGTTGAGTGACAGCGAATAGTGCGCATGTTTGCTTTTGGGCTGATCATTTTTACGATCAGCCCGAACATGCGCACTAGCCTTCCCCTTAAGAGACCGAGGGTTGCTTCATGCGCAGCCCCCGGTCTCCTAACGGGCAGGGAGTATCCCTGCCCTCAGCCAATCCTGGCGCTGCTGGAGCAGCGTCTGGATTGGCTGAGAGGGGTTCCAGCCACTCACGCAAGACGTTGAGAAGGCGCCAACACACCGGACCCCGGCCCAGGAGCAGACAGCAGAGGCGGCGCGGACCCGCCCGGTCAGGTAAGTTAAGTTTTTTTACTTTATTTTTAAACCCCCCTCCGGCCCCCACCCCCGCGCTACCCCCCGCGACCATTGCGAGCCGCAACTGGTATTTATCAAATTATCTCCTTCTGCTTAGCATTTATTTATGTGTGTCTCGGCCCGTTCATCGTAAGTACGCCAGCATATTTTGGCTAGGTCCTCGCTCATCAAATATCCCAATAGACGTAGTTTCAAAGTTACATTTTGCCCGTACCTGGTTAGTTGATACTGCCCCAGCAAGCCCTCAAACAAAACATGATTTTACTATCGCGTAATACACATTTTTAATCCACATTCGACTTCATCACTATTGAGAGAAGTGACCCTGCTAGCATTAAATAGTGCTTCATAAGTTAATAACTACCTGTGAAAGTCAACATTTTCTACCCATTAAGAAACAGGATTCAGTCAAATATATGTCAATGCCATAACCCAAAACATAGCGGTGTCCTCAAAATATTGAGTGAAAGTGTCCTGTTGCAGGAAAAACCCAGCGATCATTCAGTGTGATCTGACCCTCTTTGTACCACATATTCCAAAGGGAGTTTGGCGAAGAACTATGGCAGTCAAGTACAATCCTTCACCAAAGTACTGTTCCAAATTATTAGGTTTTGTCAGCAATCCCAGGTGAAATGGATAGTCAGTAGCCTGTCCGGTCTATCTGATAGTTCCTGAATGACTTGGTGCTAGGGGAACTCATGTCAGCTTTAAGGAGAAACTTGAACAAGACAAGATGCTGCTTTTTCTCCTGTGCCTGCTGCTGTGCCACTGTTTATCCACTTGCAAGGCAGCAAACACGTGGGAGATTCGCGAATTTCAACACCACCTGCATGAATTTGACCGTACAAGGAACACAGAGGTAACAACACCTGAACGCATTATTGCTTCTCTTCAGGGTCTCGTTTGGAAACAGGTGTAATGCTACGCTGCTTTAATAGACTTTATTATGAAATGAAAATGTTTGCCTTCATAAATTCCTCTTTCGAGGCTTGTGTGTTGAACGGGGCGTGCTTGAAAGGAAGTTTCGTATTATCCAGTTATGAGCGGGAGGCTCAGCGTCCGCAGACTGCAATGAGTGCGCGTGCCAGGTCATGTCTCACCCTTTTACATAGTCTACACATGGACTCACTCAGTCGCTGGACCTGCTCTGTGAAAAGTGTATGCAATGTTCATTTTCTTACAATTTTTCAAACATTAGATTAAATTCTGGATTTGTATTTAGCGAGTGACAGTGTATTTAAAGAAAACACGCACTTCTGTTCATGGATCTTTTCTTTCCGAATCGCTCGTTGTTTATAGTTTAAGGGATTTGATTACCATAAACCGGAAGTGCCCAGATATTTCAGCAGGTTGAGGCAAAAATACCCGTTATTACCAATTCTTTTTCTTCCTGGATGGTTGAATTGTCTTTTCTGCGCTGGGAACGAGGACTTTCCCGTTTCATGCACAAAATAAATGAACTTATGTACCTATTCACATCCTGTTGGCAGCATGCTTAATTTAATTTATTTGAAAACCACTACTAAGAGCTGACAGCAGGCAAGGTGCACCCCAAGAGAGATTATAGGGAAACGGGGTCAAGAGTAACAAGTAGGGAGCACAGGCATGAAACCCGCCCCGGCAGTAATGAAGCCGAATGTCTGGCTGCATATTCACTTATACGCTAGACCTACTGACTTTGTCAATGCTGAGGCCTAAATACATATCCTGTGTGTACCTATAGATCTGGTAGCTGAGTATGAGGAAGGAGGGCAAAGGGCTGGGTGCAGGAGGGAGAGGCGTCAGCACAGAGAGAGGTGCAGATTGGAAGAGATGCGGTAGGGAGAGATGTGTACAAGGAGAGGTGCAGACAGAGAGATGCAGACAGGGAGAGATGTGTACATGGAAAGATGCAGACAGGGAGAGATGTATACAGGGAGAGGTGCAGACTGGGAGAGATGCAGATAGGGAGAGAGGTGTACAGGGAGAGGTGCAGACTGGGAGAGATGTATACAGGGAGAGGTGCAGACTGGGAGAGATGCATATAGGGAGAGAGGTGTACAGGGAGAGGTGCAGACTGGGAGAGATGCAGACATGGAGAGATGTGTACAGCGCGAAACGCAGACTGGAAGAGAGGCAGCAGGGAGAGATGTCATGTGTACAAGGAGAAATACAGGCTGGGAGAGATGCAGACTAGAAGAGAGGCGGTAAGGAGAGATTTAGGTAAAAGTTTAATAACTTTTCAAACTCTGCTCTTGCAAATTGCTTTTTGTAACAGGAAGTCAGCGTTTTGAGTGCGAGCTAGGCATGAGTCAGGGCCTTTCATTAACTAATAAGTGCGTCTCCTGTAGAATCATAATTTGTGCCTGCCTATTTTTTAAATATTCCATCACTTTCCTCTGTCTAGGTTTAGATCTAAGACTATTCACTTTCTGTGTGAGGATGTCAATACTTGGAGTGTTAGCCATATTCTATTCCATAGTTCTTCACTGCATTGTTAGATTTCTCCTGCATAAAAGGTTCTGAGGACTTTTTTTGTTTTTTTATCCCACTGCTCCCCACCAGTGCCCCCCCACCACCTTCCCACCCCACCCCCCTACACCTGCCCTGGGGAACCCTCCCTATTTTTTTTCTAGGCATAACGATGCCTATGGGCGCACCATTGGGGGGATCTTCCTCTAAAGTATTTAAAATTAAGAGAGCGACTTACCCTATCCTATAACCCTGATGAATCATTTTGCCGTATCTCCCTTTCTGATCCTGTCAATTAATAGTTCCACATCTTCTACTGTCCGGAGATTGTGCATTTGGTTATTCCACATAATTCGCAACATTGCGGGGAATTTTATTTGAACCTTTGCTCCCAGCTTCCGAAGCTCCTCCATCTTGCCTCCTAACTCCCACTGCCTTTGTTCTGTGGCCTTACACAAATCAGATCTGACTAGCAGGGAATACCCATTTATCAAATAGGGGCCATTTTTCAAAGCCCTGCTGAGTATCTCTTCTTTAATGGTATATGAGAGGAAGTTCACCAAGATCTTCCTAGGTTTAGTTCTTTGCAGGTTACAACGGAAGGGTTCTCTATGCACCCTCTGGACTTCATACTCGAGGTTTATCTCTCCCTTATCTTTCAAAATTGTATTCCGCAGCAGCGAAATTATAAAGGCCTTCATGTCTGATCCTTCCTCAGTTTCAGGGACATTTAAAAACCTTAAATTATTCCTGCGGGAATGGTTCTCCACTCTCTCCATGTCTTCCCTTAACGTTTGATTTTGCCTTTCTAAATTGGAGATCTCAGATGCGTTCTTCTCCACAGCCTGTTTCACCGCGTCCACCTCTTCCTCCAACTTCTTTGTACGAACAGTTACTTCACCTAACTTCTGCGTTAGCTCTAAACAGGAGGCTTGTATGCCTAGCTAGTTTGCTTCTGAAACCTCAAAGTGCTTCTTTATATCACTCTTAAGGCCCAATAGTATACTTGCCAACGAAGTTTCTGTGTCTTTGCTCGCCTCAGATGTTAATATATCCGCGCTACTCTGTCCGTCCTCACTCCTTACTAGGGGCAGAGCTCCTGAGTCTTCCGGTGGTGCAAGCACTGCATACCTATTACTCAAAGGGACAGTTATAATATTTCCCTGAGATACCGCGGTATCGTCTATTGACTTGTTTATTCCTCCCAGACCATCTGGACTTTTTATGCCGCTTTCCGTATTGACTACAGTGACCTCTAACATGGCCCTACTACCCGGCATAACTGGTGCATGTACTTCCTTGCTGGGGCTTAAGCCCCCTACACCGTCTTTTTGCATGCTCGGTAGTACACGGAAGAAAGATTTAAGTGAGGGGGTTATTTTTACTTTGGAAGGTAAATTACCAGGTTTTTTCATGCTTTTCCCCTCGTTAAGTTTCCCTGCTGGGGACTTTCCTGATCCCTTGCTTTGGAGACTCCCACCTTGTCGCCCACGTTTTGCTTTTACAATTATTTTCGCTCCTTGCAGTGGTTCTGGCAATGAATCCGGTGAGATAGAAAGGAGATTTGCCTTACCTCCAATGTTCCTGGTCCTCAGCGTGTACCTGGAGGGCGCCTCACCTGCCTTAATGTCCCCTGTCTCCATATGCAGGTGCTGCCCCCCTCTCCTGCTCCGCTCACTCCACCTCCCCTCACTTGCTGCCCTGCTCAGAAGCCTCTCTCCATTCCAGGCTTCCTCAGCATGCTGCAGAAGAGCTTGACTTGTTCTGCCTCTGCCCCCTGCTCTAATTCCTGCCTTCCAGGCTTGTCGGAGCTTTCCCGCTGCCTCGCTCCAGCGCGTCCCTGGGGATCCGTAAATCTGCCTCCGGTCTCTTCCAGGCTCATTCACACCGCGTTCCCGGATCATCCCAAGACCCAGGTATTCCGTGAATTTGCAATTTTAAGAAAGCGCGTTTACACGCGTTTTCTGACCGCGTAGCTGGCGCTCTCCTCCGCTACACTCCCCCGCTATGGCGCCCGTGACCGCAAGCGTCTAGCTAGCAGCCGCCATGTTCCCCCTGTATATGTTGATAGGACAGTGTTGTCGAAACCCTCTATTTTGAAAATGCCAAATAGTTCAGTCTTCATATTTCCACCCACTTGGAGGTGACTGTATCCCCAGCACTCTCACTCTATTGTCCTTTGTGACATTCTAAGATCTTTCACCTTAGACTCCAGTGACGCCATGGAGGCAATTGCACAGTCTTTGAGCGTTTTCTGCTCTTGTAGTGCACACTCATGTTGCCAGAGCCGATGACCCCATTCTATAGCCCGTGGCCCCCACTCTTGCGGGGGGTATACGGGGACACTGTAGACACTCCTTTTAGGCTTCCTGCTGGTCTACCATAGAGTGAAAGATTATTCCTTAGGGGTGAGACCATGCCCTTATACCCTATGGGGACCTGATCAACTACTAGAATATCAAAAAATCGCTTTGCTGCATGTATATCCATGCATTATAGGAACCTGCACCATATATACTTTCTTAAATTACAGGTCCATCACTTTTTAGATTAGGGCATAAATCCTTGTCCTGCTCAATGGCATGGACCCTACAGGGCCATTATAGGCAACAAACATGTTGGCCACTTGTTAGGGACTCCTTGAATTAATATGAATCTTGAGTCCCCAACTTTTTTTAACCTTTTCATTGATTCCAACAGTAATGGGTAATACAACTCCAGTTTAAGACATGAATAGTTAATTTTAAGTCAACTGGCCCAATGTCACTTCCTGTTGAGTTCCTTGGAAAATGAGTTCTTCAAGAGGAAGATCGGTACGTACTTGTGACTGACAAACACAGGATAAAAGATTGACGCAAAGTGCTCCATACCCAATGAGGAGCAGGACCCAAATGATGAAGCATGCCATCTAGGTTGGTGAGCGTTACTTTATCCTGAAAATGTTTCTTCCCAAATAAGGATTATCCTAGTGGTTAAGAACAGCCTATGTTTGTGGCTTTCCAGAGAAGCCTGGCCTTCATGGAATGGCATATTTAAACTGGCTGCTATTCACAACTAAAGGATGTATGACTGACCGACACACCTCTCTTTCACCTCATTTATGTAGTGATTACCTGTGTTATGCCTCTACCCCACTGATGTCATTATATTTGAAATGTCTCACAAGGATTTCTTTATTTTTGCAAGATCTGAAACATTACAGGATATCCTTGGATGAAGTTAACGAGGGGAGGGCCAGCAGGCCATCTCCCTTGATCAATGTCATTACTCTATGTAGTGGGATGTTGAACAAAGAAGTATTTCTTGTTCCTTGGGGTTTTGTTTTCCTTTTTAGGGGGGAACTATGAATATTTCGTCTAGGGGTAGTACCAAGAAACCCCGCACTTTATTAATTACGTGAAGTCTGTATCACCTCCCCCCTCCCCCCCGAGCAACTAGGCTCAGTTCTCAAAGCCAGTAGTTCAGAAGGTTGTAGACAGCCTGCTGGAAAAACACTGCAGAGCATACGTCTGTGTACCCTGCCTGCAGCCCAGTCATTATGTATTCAGGATCCAGCTCTGCACCTTACCACAGTGCTCTGGGAGCCCCCACCTTCATTGAGCTCAGACAGAACTGCAAGACTCATTCTGATGTAATAGGACCCCAAAGAAGCAGATTTCTGTTTACTGCAGAGGCACAGCTAAGTGGCGCCCAGACTTCCATGCCAGGATTCAAATGAGTTTCTGAAGGCAGAGCCTGCCTCAGCTTGCTCCACCCTTGGTTACTTTTTTTCTAGAGACCCAGCCCATGCGGGGCCAAAACAGTATCAGACGTCCTACCTTATTTATCATGAGAGTTTCTACTTCCTTGTTTTCATTTCGCAAACCCCTTTGAAAGGCCGGGAAAATAACAGCCATCTCCACGGTCTGGGAGAATACTTTCATTGCTTCAGGGACATTTAGTTTCAGTAAAAATACCCAAGTGTGGTGGATTGTTTCTGCTAAGCAAAAACAATATAGAGCAGGCAGTGGTCGAAGTGGGGAAAAAAGAGTAGGGGAACTGTGGGCGGAGAATAAGAGGGACGGAATAACCCGAGGATTGGGTCAGTGGGCGGAGTCAGAGGTGTTTCCAGAATGCGCAAAACATCCCAATTTTTAGTATTTGTTTGGCATTTTATGTTATTTAATTCAACCAATGGATACACATGTTTATTTAAGCTTTAATCTGAGTTATTGACACTAAAATACATTCACAAAGTGGGATATGTTTTCAATCACAGAACGTCCCAAATATGCTTAAAAGTGGAATCACAAGCCATTTGTCTCCCAGCCATGGAGTTTCTGTCATCAGCACTTCTCCTACCTTTTCCACAAGAACAGTTCAAACATAAATGGGAAAATATCCTAGTTTGCAAATGTTTTCTATATAATTAAGGTTTTTGCCATATTTGCCACATAATACAACATCTGCTGCATAATCTGACAATTTTAACTAATAAATTGTTTGTTGCTCAAACGGATCAAAAGTTACTAAAACATGTGACTTGTGTTGCTGCGAAGTGGATGGCCCTTTGCAAAGGTTGACTGATCGCCTTTCTCACTGCTGTATGTTACACTAGTACTAATAAGGCAAAATCTTTCCAGAGACTGTTACCATGTGTAAAAATGTCAAAATAATAAAGTATCAGAAAATATACAGCCTTTTTTTGCTGCATAATTTAGTCAACACTGCGGTATAATTTTGTCCTCCTTTGCTGCATAATTCATTCCAGTGGCCACAAAGCAGGCAGCACATGTTAAAAGTGCTTGAGAATGAAGAAGAGAGACTGTGAAGTTTGCGAACTTAGTTTGGTGTGCGTGCAAATCCTGCAATGCCGATCTCTGCTGAGTTGCAGCTACTACTACTGCTGAAACAAAGCCAATGGATGTACCAATGGGTGAGGCGGACTGGCCTCAAGGGCAGGGCCGGCTTTGGCGCTGGTGGCGCCCTGTGCAACAAAGTTTGTTGGTGCCCCCAATGACCATCTCGCCACGGATTCCCTCACTACCACCCTTTAACAGTGCCCCTAAATTCTTGATAACCATACTCTCTCTCAGATGCATTTAATTTCATTTACAGCGCCAATCAATTACACACGTGTAAACCACTCTATAGGAAATGTTCCATAAGACAAAGGACTACGAGCTGTAGGAGTCACATGTGGTTCGGGGTTCTCTTTTTAATAATCAGAATTGATTTCTATCCAAATGAACACTTTTTGCAACATTAAGATCATGACAGACTGGGGGAAAAAACCATAACGCTCTAATTTATACCTTGCAGTTTGCATGCAGCTCTTAGATGACAGTTAATAGCTCACTGTTCTATATTAGGATTTTAACTTATAAACTGCAAGTAACAAAAGGATCTCTCTGACAAAAGCAGTAACCCACTGACCTATTTACATTATGTGCACTTTGTGATTTGCATGGTACATGTTCTTTGCAGCAGGCACATGAACCCTCTGTGCTACCTTTCCATGAGTCTAAACTTCCACTAGAAAAAACTTTGATCTCTCTCTAGGAAGAACATTAATCACTGGGGTTATCATGACATTTTATTATTGCTAAAAATTGTTGGAGGCCAGGAACGAGACAGCAAGCGCTTTTAAAACCATAATATACTTGCAAACACGACGCCCCTACCCAAAGTTAGAGCCTGGTGCGATCACACCGGTCGCACCGCCTTAGAGCGGGCCCTTCTCTAGGGTCCTGTGACCTCAGTGACAGAGTCACACTTGCTCTAGGGTGTGCTGCTTCATAGGCCTGCCCGCAAGACTGGTGGTGATCTTCAGTATGGATTGTGGTTAACCCACACTTGCCACCGACAGTATCCACCTGTGGTACTAAGACAACAGGGCTTCTAAGGTCTTGCGGGCCTTCTAAGGTCTAGCATGGGAATGTGCTCTCTAAAGAGAGTGGTCTGGGGGACTGGAAATGAAGGCGGAACTTGGTTTCCCAGTTCCAAATTCAGCAGCTCTGACCATAGTGACACATACTTTCCCCCACTCAACACCATAGTACCCCACTGAGAGAAACTCGCACTGCTTTCAACTACAACCCAATTGTGCCCCCCTATAAACACCTGGGTGCAACTCAGTTCAAATTACACACTAGACAAGAGCAACATGCTGCCTAAAAAAAAAAAGTAACAACATCCTGGAAAAAGCAAACACTCATGGTGAATGCAAGATTAAGTAAAGCATGTGAAATGTAAGCAGGAACAACATGGTTACCTTAACACTTTTACACTCACTATTCAGAAATCAGTGAGTGCTTTTGCCTGAAAAGTTAAGGACATGACTACAGGGCCTGGAAGGGACCCATTTTAATGTCCATTGCTTATATCCTTACAAAAACTTAAGCAGTATGGTTTCAAAAGACCACATCCGTGAACACAGAACCACGGTACACATTTTGTTTTCCAATCCACCCATCAATCAGGCATTTGCCCACCCGCCTGTCCCCGAACGGCCACGAACGCCGAGCCTTATCTATAGGCCATGGTTATTTCTGCCATCCTGGGATGCATTTGTTTTTAAAAAGTAGGGGAACGGAATCTTTGAAATGAAAGAAGTAGGGGCACGCCATGCACTGCCGATCCCGCCCACTTCGACCACTGAGAGCAGGCTGCTTTGAGACAGGAGATGTGCGGTGTTGTATTTTCACCAAAATTGCTCCTGCTGTTTGACAGCAGCACTTAGGGGAAAGTTACCTGCCAGAGTAGTAGGGCACTGGAATTTCACCAAACTTTAAAGGGGACCTTCAGTGTTCTTTATCTCTGCTGGATGTGCTGGATAGAGGAAGCAATATTTTTTGGGGAGTTTGCATTGAACATAGTATTTTATTTATTTTCTTCTGTATGCTCCTTGTAGAATGCAATAATATTAAGCCTGAATAAAATTCTACAAAATGTACACTTGCAGAGACAAAAAAGTGAAATGTTTTATCCAATGTCTGGTGAGGGATAATGATTACAATGTGCAAATAGCAAGAATTGCACTCCTGGGGCAGTATCATAATGGCTCTGCACAGAGCCGAGCATCTGTGACCCTTGTGAGGTCTCTAAAGTTCAAACATATACCTCGGAATTTCTTCATGTTAATGCATGAACTGAAAACAGCTCATGTTGGAAACAGTAAGCTGAAAGTTGCCTCTGTCTGTTTCTGACTTGCTCTGTAGAAAGTTCATGCATTAACTCTGAGAAAGTCTGAGTTATTTGTTTGAACCTTTGATATCTCAAACACTACAAAAAACATCACTCAGCTCTGTGCAGTGTCATCATGACAGGACTCCAGAGGACACTTTTTGGGTGGGGGAGCAAAAAGTGTTTTGGATATCAGTTTGTTCCACAGACCCAATGGCATCAAGACACCCTCTAACTCTCATTTTGTTCTGATCAACTTTTTTGTATACTCAAAATACTCTTCCTTTGTGTTTTTTTGGTTGTTCAAGCACATGCTTCCTGTATCTTTTATTTTATTTTCATTATGTGTCAAAGACTTCAAGGAGCATAAGGTTTTCTGAGATCAAGCCTCAAGTAACTGGAGGCAAGAGAAATATCCAGCAGTGATTAATATGTCTTCCCAGAAATAAACATCTACTCTGCAGTGATTATACCAGGACACAGTCTGCCACAGATTAGTTGATATTTTGTCCCAGGCATTGGCTGCCTAAACCTTTGTTTATGTTGTTTGTAAATACTTTTTATCAAAGAACTTGGAAGCCTGGGCCTCACCTAATTGATAAAGGAACCTACCTACATCGCTGGACACCTCCTAGATCCTATTTTCACTCCCTTTGACAACATCAGATTCGATGAGCCTACACCAGTTTTCTGGACTGACCCTGTTCTCTTCAAGTTCAGCATCACTGTCCCAGTGCAACTTAAACATACCTTCACCAGGCCAGCCTGCCAAAACTGGGACAGCATAACTGACAAGGACTGGAGCATTGTTTTCAACATCTACTAAGTCAAACCTAACAACAGCCTCCCCAAATCCATCAAGAATTTCAAAATGTGGATCACCTGCGCCGACTCCCTGGCCCCCCTCAAACACAGAAATACAGCAAGATCTAGACGCCGGGCCAGTTAGTGCACAGAGGAATTTAGACTGATGAAACAACACTGCAAACAACTGGAGCACAAATAGAGAATGAGCACGGGCAAAACACACAGGAGAATGTTCAAATCTGCCCTGATACACTGCTACCAAATTAACCGGACCACCAAATGTGACACTCTGGCAGACTGCATTGATACCAGCACCAACAGAAGCAAAGAAATCTTTGCCATTGTGAAGGATTTCACCTCAATAGCAACCTCCCGCTACTCAATAACCCCCTCATAGGACGTAGCAGCAATCTTTCTAAATTTTTCAGCAACAAAATCACCACCATTTGCAGCAACTTCAACCCGCAAACGAACCCAACAGACCTCGCCAAACACCTCCCAGTCTTATCCAAAAAAACAATGCTACCCACATGGCCTGTCATCACCCAAGAAGTAAACGCCACCACCATGCAGTCCATCCACTGAGGCACATTGGACATCTGTACCCACCATGCCTGCTCCAGAGAACTGCACCCATCAGCGCCATGCTCCCACCCATTCTGAATGCCTCCACCTCTTCCCCGACCTTCCCAGATGCTTGAAAACATGCAATTGTCCACCCATTGCTGAAAAGACCCTTCACTGACCCTTCAACGCTGCCACCTACAGAGCGATCTCCCTGCTACCAGGCCACGGTCTTAGAGAAAATCATCAACAGGCACCTCACAGAGTACCTCAATGACCGCCAACTCATCAACACCACTCACTCTGGTTTCAGACCAAAACACAGCAGGAAAACTGCCACGGATCACATCTGCGTGCTCTGGACAGAGGAGGCATGGCGGCCCTCATCCTCATTGAACTCTCTGCAGCATTTGACACAGTCTCCCACACCCTCCTCATCCAATGCCAACACAACATTGGAATCCAAGGACACTCACTTCAATAGATCTCCTCCTTCCCAACTGGAAGGACCCATTCAGTCAGGCAGGCACCGTACACCTCGAATGCCAGCAACCATGCCGTTGAAGTTCCGCAAGGATCCTCCTTGAGCCTGACCCTCTTTAATGCATTTATGAACCCTCTAACCAGCATCGTCCGCTTTCACAACATCAACGTCCTCTCTTTTGTCAATGATACACAATTTATTGTCTCCCTCACATTCAAGATGCCCTGTACATGGATCATGTTAAATGCCTACATGACTGAAACCACCCATTGGATGAAGTCCATTCAGAACTCAGCAGCCAGAATTACTCCCAACCTCCCACACTGCACTCACATTACACCTCAAGGGGCTCCACTGGCTTGCCATACACAAATGAGCACAATTCAACCTCCTGACCCACACTTTGAAGGCACTAAATAATGCTTTCCCAGCATACCTCAACAATTGCATCTGCTTTCTCAAACCTTCCATACACCTCCGTTCATTAGGACTCCTACTTGTACACACATCCACCAGTTATGGAAAACCAGATACAGCATCTGAGCTTTCTCCTACATTGCTCCTAAAGCATGGAATGACCTGTCACTACACATAAGAGCCTCCTCCTCACTTTTTGAATTCCGCATGAAGCTGAAAACCTGGCACTTTGAGTAGTCCCACTAGGAACGAGGTCTTGATAGTGAAGGAAGTGACCCTCTATGGCCACCCGGGTTTTCTCACAACCACCTGCTAGGCCTTCCCAAGAACGAAGAGTCGGTCAGACAGTAGAGAATATACACTTACATGTTTATTGGTTATGCTTTGCAGAGGAGTCCGTCATGACCTGCACCCTAAGGCGTTTGTCGAGGGACTGGCCCCCCAACTCTCTACAGTGAGAAATCATTCTTCCCCAGCAGTCTGCAACCCCGCCCACCATGGAAAACTACCAGCCTGGGCTGATCATGAACAAAGGAGGCAGAGTAGGATGAGCTCACACCTGCCAGATGGGTAAATTTTATCAGGGATCCAAGGCCACAGTGCTGGGTTTCAGCATCTCCTAACATGGGAGCAGAAACTACACAATCGGGTGGACATACGAGGGCCGAATGGCCTATTCATTAGTATTGAGAAACAGCCTTGAGCAAAGAGAAGAAATAATAACGGAGTATAGTATTCTGCTGAGGCAAGCAAAAATAATAATAACGATGAGGCCTAACTCGGGCACAGTCTGAACAGTCTAATGAGGGTAACGAAAAAGAAAATGGAGTCACATTCGCTAACTAAAGCCTGCACATTACGAGGATAACTCAATGGGTTACATAACGCGAATGCAACTGGCATGCGTTTAGCCACATAATGCTAACATGATACAATATAGGTGAATATATATGGTAGGGACGGGATTCTAAAACTAACAGACCCTCCTTTTAGCATGTGCTGGCTAACAAGCTTTATTGCTATCTGGTAGGGTCTTTACAATTCTAGGGAGGAGAGGATATTGTCTATCCATCCATTAGTGAAGATAAAAACAAAGCCAAATGCAAGCATCAAATATTGTACTTAATATTCAAAGATGCCCTCATCTATTAACATTATTGACTGAATTTCCTGCATCATTATGGAGGAGCACTTATTGTCACGCTGGGGCAACGGAACACTGGGAGTGAGTTTGCTTATGCAATATGTGCAGCAGGCTGGGAGACAATTTATACATAGGCAGCATGTGAAAATAACCCCTGCAATGGCTATCAGGACAAGTAATATCTTCCATCCCCATGTAGTCACTAGAGTACAGAGCCATCCTGTAAGGGACCATGAGCCATTATCCTGATGAATTTCTGAGACAAGTTTGTGCAACTTCTGTATTGCAGCATACACAGTAGGGGCGCTATCAGGGATGTACACACAGCAACTGCTTCTGATGACGCGACAGGCTCCACCCCTATCGGCCAGGATGACGTCTAACACCATCCGGTTTTGGAGAGAAACAAGTCTTGTGGCCTGGAGCTCAAATGTAATGTTGGTCAGGATACCAGCAGTTGTGTTGATAACACCCTCAACTACCCTGGCAAGGCGACGAATATTACGGCTATTGAACATGGGACCTAGAATGGCACAGTGCCCTTCATTATGTCGGTGAACTGTTGCAAAGAGGTATCTGTCTGATCTACCTCATCTGGATCAAGCACCCTCCTAACTCGGTGTACCTGAAGATCCCTTTGCTGCAATTTATGATGCTGGTGGTAGTCGGACGGTGCAATATAGACGGGAGGCAAAAGGAAGGATACGTAACACCGACCAGACCACCTTCTCGGAAGCCATGTGTAAGCCTGTTCCCCACAGATGAAGTATACATTAGGAGGTGTGAGCAGAGGTGGGCTACAGGTAGTGTTCAACTGGTAGGTGTAGTTGCAGCGAGTCTGTCCTACCGAAATGTTCCCTATTCCTTCAACACAGAAACTAGCTGTCGAATTTATTACAGGGACAGGCATAGCCCTGTTCTCCGTGATATTGCGTTTCTGGAAGCATTTAAAATAGGTGGTGACATTAAATCCTTGAAATCTAACAGTTCATTTCGCAACCAGGTGACGTTTGCATAGACTTCAAATTTATTCATACAAGCTTCAGGGGTGCAGGGTACCCTCCTTACCATCCGGTCCAGGGTATATCCCTGGTGTACTACTATATATTCCCAACACCGCCTCGTAATCAGCATGTACCATTTTCATAGCGTCAGCATGATAGTGCATATATACCACAGAGAGCAATTGGAACCACGCTTCACAGCTACCCAAGTATGACAGGGGCAGTGAGACTAACATATCGTTCTTATGCATAACGGATGGAAGTAGACCACACACCCAGCAATTCGTAGAGTTAATGGTGCTGTGTACCTGATGGAGCATCTGAACAAAAGCATTCTGCACATACGTTAGTCTATGTCTCTCCTTATGCGGGGCCAGTGTAACAAACAAGTGTTCGTTTGGGATCGGTGTTGTCCCTATCAAAGCGTGCACAGGGTACTGTTCCTCCAAGTACCAAACAACCCCAAATACAATGAGCAGGGAAAGGAATAATATAGCAATAAACACTGCTTTACTCTTAGTGGACCAGCAGGACCAAACAGGATCATTTGAAATAGGACGCAGAGCCGCAAAGGGCTGCTCCTCATCAGGGACGAGACAACCAAAAGGATACATGTGGACAACTTCAAGGACAGTCTATCAGTGTCTTAGGAAGGGGGAAAAAAGGGATATTCACAAGCTAAAGTCACTTATTGCAACCACAGTACCAGGGGCACAATTCACCCAGCGTCCGTCAAAGCCTCACTGGCAGGCTTCTATCGTTCATCAACGTTGGTGCTGTGAAGCACTCCCACAGAGGGGCTGCGCGGTCGCAACCCTTGCAGACAAAACAAATCCTTCTTCTTTCCGGATAGGGCACCCTCCCTCCGGGGCCAATGCCCTCAACTATCCTGTCCAGTGTCCGTGCAGTGCACCAGATCAATCACCCCTATCTAGTACAGGCACCTCAGGCACAGTACCCGCCCCTAAGCTCAAGTCCTTCCCTAACTCCTAAACTGTTTGGCTGGTGCACCGTCTCTTTTTCCGGGGCCTCAAATTGTACCTGGTAGCTCCAGGCTCTGTGTCATCAGCAAAGAGAGGCAAAAGGTCAGGATCAGATAGGCATCGAAGTTCGGATTCCAGTGTGGTAGGAACTGCGTTATCCGAGGCGGCCCTTACTTCTGATGGGATCGCCTCAGACAGAACTGCATCACTTTCCTCGTCTGTCTGCGCCCACCTCACTCGGGCATCGGAGAAAGGAACGAAACGCGGTACCGTCTCACACTCCTGATCACCGATGCCGTCGTTGACCCAGCTGTCGTACGGGAGCGGTAGGGGCACCCACTTTACGAGGGAAGCATGTATCCAATGCTTCTTGCCGTCCACCTTGACCACCATTCTAGTGGCAAGTAACACGATCACTGGGTCTTTCCACCTCAGCTCCAAGCAGCTCTTCCGCTGGAAGTTGCAGACCAAGACGTAGTCTCTGGGCTGTATCTGATGCCCGGGCCCCTCTGGTACTGGCTGCAACGTGGCGTGTATCTGTTGGTGAAGAGAACGAAGATCTTTAGATAATTCGTAAAGATAGTCCACAAGCAAAGGATATTCTATCTCGGAAAAGCGATTTGGTCTGGGGACGCCCCAAACATTCGCAGGGCGTCCAAAGACCACCTCGTAGGGGGACAGCCCTGTTCTAGAATGCGCTGTTACTCTGGTGGATAACAAAGCTAAGGGTAATGCATCTGGCCATCGCAGTCCCGTACTCTCCTGAATATTTGCCAACTTCAGTTTGAGAGTACCGTTGTATTTTTCAACTAAGCCTGCCGAATGGGGGTGATTTGCTGCATGGAACTTCTGTTTAACATGTAAACCTGTGCATACTAACTCAATGACTCAGGCATTAAAGTGGCTGCCGTTGTCACTCCAGATCACTCGGGGCAATCCGTAGCGTGGGAAATACTCCTTCAGGAGTGCTTTTGCTGTCGCCATGGCTGTATTCTCTTTAGTGGGGTAGGCTTCGATCCACTTACTAAAAGCGCAGATCACCACTAACACATACTTAAGGTTATTAACTCGTTCCATTTCGATGAAATCCATCTGGAGAACCTCGAAAGGGAAGGATGGTGGTGCAAAGTTGCCGGAAGGTGTGGGGGTACCTTTCCCGGAGTTATGTCTCAGGCAAACGATACAACGCTTCACTAGATGCGTGGATACCTTGGGGATATTATCATTCTGCCACACTGGGTCCAGCAATTTACATATTCCCTTGGCACTAATGTGCGCCGGGCCATGGGCCATAGTTACAACAGGGAGTATATAGGAATTGGGTAGTAACCACCGCTGCTTCCCTGACAAATCAGTCCAGCACCCATCCTCATCCAGGTGACCTGTTCTCTCCTCCCACATTGACAATTCATCTAGAGTCGCCTCACTCTGAATTTCTCTGACGCTTTCTAATGTGTCTTCGAACATTCTGTTGTCTGGAACCCATCTAGCGGGGCGTGCCACCAGCATCTGTGTCGTTTTTGATCGAGCTGTATCCTTGGCTGTCTGTTCTGTGAAAGCATTACCCCTCCCCACATCATCCGTAATAGCCTTATGAGCGCTACATTTCACTATTGCTAGCTTGCTGGGAAGTGTCAATGCAGATAGTAACCTATGTATCAGTGGCCCATTCTGAATCCGCAGTCCATGCGAAGTCAGAAACCCTCTCTCCACCCAGAGGCGCCCAAAATTATGGGCCATCCCAAAGGCGTACTGGCTTTCAGTGTAGATATTAACAGTCAGTCCCTCACTCAACTCACAAGCCCGAAGGAGGGCCACCAGCTCTGCAGCTTGGGCTGATTGGTGCGGGAAACGGGATGTCTCAACTACAGTATGTAACATTGTTATTGCATAGGCTGCAGTGGTAGTACCATCTGGTAACTTGAAACAAGAGCAATCGATATATAGTTCCCCTTGGGGCTCAGATAGGGGAACATCAGTCAGGTCTACCCATCCCTTCGTCTCTTCCTCCGTTCTATATACACAATCGTGTACATCTGTATCTTTACTTGACAAAGGGAGGGGTAGTAATGTGGCTGGGTTCAGACTGGTACATCGTTTTACAGTAATGTGCGGAGCAAACAAAGTAAGTTCGTATCCAGTCAGACGTGCACTAGTAAGGTGCTGTGTCTTCGTTCTGTTCAATAATGTATCCACAGCATGCATGAGGTACCATTACTGTGAGGGTAGTATCAAGGACGAGCCATGCCGATTGCCTGATAGAAACTGCCACTGCCGCGTCAGCTCTCAGACAGCTCGGGAGCGCTCTGGCGACGTTATCCAGAATGGCAGAAAAATAAGCGCAGGGTCTTTGCTTACCTCCAAAACCCTGTGTTAAGACAGAGAGCGCACAGCCATCCACCTCATGCATGTAGAGGACAAAAGACTTTTGGTAGTCCGGGGTACCCAATACAGGAGCAGAGCAAAGCGCAGCTTTTAGTTGTTCAAAGGCTTGCTGGCATGCAGGTGTCCAAGGCAGGGGTTCATGCACATCTTTCGTGGTCAGGGAAAGAAGGGGTTTTGTTAGTAGTGAGTAGTTAGGGATCCATTGTCTACAATACGATGTTATTCCTATAAACGCGCGTACCTCGCGTTGTGTTCTAGGGACAGACATGTTAGTGATGACAGCTATGCGCTCAGGTGTTAGTCTGCGACCCTCCTTTGACAGTAGGTGACCTAAATAGGTGACCTCCTGTCGACAGTACTGGGATTTAGAAAGCGACACCTTGTGTCCAGTATTCGCCAGGTGTAATAACAATTTAACCGTGGCGTCTTTGCAACCATCCTCAGAGGCAACGAGGAGGTCGTCAACATACTGCAACAGCACATTACCAGGGGGAAGCTCCAAAGAATCCAGTTGACTATTTAATGCTTGGCTATAAATACTAGGGCTTTCAGTATAGCCTTGTGGAGCACGGCAGAATCTAAAGCTCCGGCCGGCTATTGTGAAACCGAACAAATAGCAACTATCTGTATGAATCGGGATGCTGAAAAAGGCATTCTTCAAGTCAATGACAGAGAAAAACTTTGCTGAAGGGGGGATCATTGTTAAAAGTGCGGTAATGTCCGGGACCACTGGGTATTGAAGAATTACTATTTTGTTCACCTCCCGAAGGTCAATCACAAAACAGTAAACTTCAGGGTGGGCATCAGGGGAATCCGAGGGTTTTGTCTTAAGAACAGGAAGAATAGGGCTATTAAACATATTCGCCGTAGTTTCCTCAACCACACCAGACTCAATCAAGTCCTTTATTATATGCAACAAGGCCTTCTCACTTGCCTGGGATATCTTGTCCTGGGGGACACGTGGTAATCGAGCCTTATCTTTGATCTGGATGGAAACTGGTGGTATTTGGAGCAGCCCCACATCCGTGTCTCCCGTAGCCCATAACGTACATGGTGCATTTTTAAATTCAGCTGGAAGGGGGGCATCTTTCGCAAAGCACTGATTAGCACCAACAACTGGCAGGCCAATGGTCATATAGACACCGTCTGGTGAACAGGAAATAGTCGCATGCAACTTCTTCAGCAAATCGAGTCCCAGCAAATTGTCCCCACATTTCGATGTCAGTAAAAAGGGTGAATCGAACGTAAAGGGACCAATTGTCAAGGCAAGGGGCTTGGAGATGGGGCTAATGACCGGCATGCCTGAAAACCCCACCGAGACATTATTGTGGCCAGACAGAGCTGCCCCCGGGACCAGTGAACGGGAAACAGAGCTATTCATAGCCCCTGTATCGACCAAAAATCTCTTAGCAGCACCCTGCAAATCAGCAAGGACATAAGGTCCATCCTGATCTACGGGCACTGGAACCGGTCCCTTACCCTGTCCTCGGCTGTCCTAGCTGTGAGATAACACCGTCACGTCGTCCATGTCATAATCGTCATGATAGTACTGCCGGCCTCTGGGGTCATCGAAATAATTCCCACTTTGCCTGTTGTGTGACGTAACTCCCACCTGCGCCCCTCCCCTTCCCCCTGTACCTCGCCCACGTCCTCTGGACCCCTGACCTCTTGGGGCCCCATCCTTCTGTAACAATTCCGGGCACTCGTTTCGCCATCGTCCCTCCTGTTTGCAGTACGCACATTGATTGAGCCCAATAGGCGCGCTGGACGTGCCACCTCTACCAGACCGCTGTTGGGTCAGACCAGAACCTCTACCTCGTCCGTTGCCCCTGGCAACCTGCTGTAGTAATACCCGTGTCTTCAAGTCCTTTGACTTTTTCTCTGCCTTTTCCTTATCCTCGTTCTCCCTATGCTCATAATATTGTGCCATACTCAATATCACAGATGGGGATGATGTCGTCCAAGTGCTTTCTGAGGCCTGCAACCATGTTGCAATCTCGGGAAGTAAGTTGGTAACAAATCTATTGACAAACAAACGAACACCACCCTCCTGTGACACGTCCTGTCCACTAAAGTCCCAAAATACCCCTTCAAACCTGGTGAAGAAATCTGACACACTTTTGTCCTTCTTCTGACGGCATGCGGTCAACTTATCCCAATCCACCCTTTTTGGCGGAATAAGTGAGTGCATGTAGGTGATAATACGCCCTGGCAAAGCGAGAAGCTCCGCTTTAGGCTTGTCTCCAGGCTTGCTCTCCTTGTCCCAAGTCCTAATCTCGTCCCATGTTCCCCCCAATCCTAATGCATGACCTTGTGTATGGACCTGTCTCCATATGTCCACCGGTACCAATAGCCCGAAGAACAGCTCTATGTCAGCTAGCGTCATTACGGTGGAGGAAGCCGCATCCGTCAATTCCTTATAGTATGTGGTAGGGTTTTTCCGGGGGTCCGGCAGCTGGCTCTTTAAGGATAAGACCTCACTCCTTTTCCAAGACGTATAAACCCATTGCTCCTGAAAGCGAGCTTCAACTCGTTGTCTAATCACATCATTAGTGGAATTGCGCTGTTCTGGTATTTCACGGTGATAAATGGGATGGACTTCCCTCATGGGGTGCTGTGTCCCCATTATCGGGACTTTCTGGAACAACCTACCTCGGTAACTCACTACTGTCGTTATACTACGAAAAACTTCATTGGGGGCCATACCTGCCACATATACCCTATCTCGTATGTCGTATATTATTTGCGGTGCAACAACGTTAAAACACTGTTCCCATAATTCTATCAGCATCGCGGACATGTGTTTGAGTGCATGCTGTTGTATGAACGGCTCGTAGTCTTTCATCACACTCCAGACATCCTCCACACTATAGATCGGGTGGCGAGCCCACTGGGCTGCTTGATTTGCCACCATTCGTTTCTCCTCATCACCCACTGCAGAACGCACCAACACCTTGTCCATTCGATCGTGCACTGCCGCCCAGTTCAGATCATGCATTCCACGCGCAGGAGTTTCAACAGTCAACCGTGCCTGGTGTGTCTCACTAATGGGGAGGGGGCAGTGGCAGAGACAGGCACCATCATGTAGGGGGAAAGGGCAGTAGGGGAATACAGGGGAGTATCAGTAGAGCTGGTAGACTGGGCAGGGAAGACGATAGCGCCTGCCCCAGTGACTGGTGTAGATGGAAGGGAGGTGAGAGGGGCCACAGTTGCAGCGGTAACGCTGGGAGCGGGAGGGCCAGAGAAGGCTGCACCAGGCGCCGGGGACTGGGAGGTCGGAACTGCCAGGCATATCCGTTCGGGGGCGTAAGGAGGAGGAGGACGAGAATCCAACAGCTCATCAACAAACACATCTCCTTCTCTAGTCACGTAACACTTATCCGTCTGTAACCGAAACTTCCTATCTGCACACTCTATACCCTTCTCTACTTTCTCTCTTTCATAGGCTACTGCCTTCTGTGTAATCGTTTGCATCTGTTTATTTCGTGCCTCTTTCTCTGCCCTCATACGTCGCTGCTTTTCTTCCTTCTGCCATACTCTCAAAGAATCAAACATCGACTGCCTGCTCCTCCAGCAAACAACTTGTCCTGCAAGTAGTTCAATTTCTGTTCATCAAATGAGCCGGTGAGCGGCCACCGCAACTCAGCATTATCCTTTGTATATTTATGCCACAACGTACTGAACATAACAGGGCCAATACCATGTTTAACATACATATCAAAATTTGGGGTACCCTCCGGAGGTGCGGGCTGACTCTCTTCCAATCGAGCTTCAGTAGAACAACATCGACATCCAAAACACCCTAATTTACTAAAACAAGGCATCTTAATATAAGACACAAGTACTATCCCTTCCGGACAAGTGTAACACCAATGATCGATAAACGAAAACAAGACAAAATAATGAGCGTTAGTCACAAAGTCAAACAAAACGGTCCAGAGACCACTCCGTACAGTCCGAAGACTGCGTCAAATCCAAGAAGACAGGCGCCTGCCCCAGACCTTTTCAAATATTAACCAAATTACCAATTGGTCTGGAAAAGTATTCACGGGCAGTCCCGGACCTTTTTGAGCACGGGCCAAATTTCCAGGTGATCCGGCAAACCGCTCGCAAACGCTCTGTGTCTTTTCCCCAGGGGTCCGCAGACCCACCACGTGCAAGACAAGCGGTCCGGAGACCGTACCAAGACACAGCCCGTCGGCTTGTGCCGTTCAAGACAAGCGGTCCGGAGACCGTACCAAGACACAGCCCGTCGGCTTGTACCGTTCAAGACAAGCGGTCCGGAGACCGTACCAAGACACAGGCCGTCGGCTTGTGCCGTTCAAGACAAACAGGCCAGAGACTGTATCAAGACACAGCCCGTAGGCTCGTGCCGTTCAAGTATGGCGCCATTTTTCCAAGAATCAAACCACTCACCTGGTGCACACAGGTCGAGTCAAGCTATTCTCCACTGCCGACTCTTCGGACCAAACGGTCAACTGCAAGTTTCGCCTTCTCAGGACCCCGGCTGGTGACCACTAGATGAGGGAGCGCCCGATCAGCCGGGCAGGGCACCTGCGAGAACCAAGCTCGGTCTTGTGTGGGGATCCCCGATCCGCCGAACCGACCAAACGCATCCCCCCCGACCCTGCAACCCGATTACGGGCGCGTCAGGTCACCTCGCGGGGTCCCGGTTCGGGCGCCAACTGAAGGAAGTGGCCCTCTAGGGCCACCCGGGTTTTCTCACAACCACCTGCTAGGCCTTCCCAAGAATGAAGAGTCGGTCAGACAGTAGAGAATATACACTTACATGTTTATTGGTTATGCTCTGCAGAGGAGTCCGTCATGACCTGCACCCTAAGGCGTTTGTCGAGGAACTGGCCCCCCAACTCTCTACAGTGAGTATTCATTCTTCCCCAGCAGTCTGCAACCCCGCCCACCATGGAAAACTACCAGTCTGGGCTGATCACGAACAAAGGAGGCACAGTAGGATGAGCTCACACCTGCCAGATGGGTACATTTTATCAGGGATCCAAGGCCACAGTGCTAGGTTTCAGCATCTCCTAACGTGGGAGCAGAAACTACACAATCGGGCGGACATATGAGGGCCGAATGGCCTACTCATTAGTATTGAGAAACAGCCTTGAGCAAAGAGAAGAAATAATAACGGAGTACAGTATTCTGCTGAGGCAAGCGAAAATAATAATAACGATGAGGCCTAACTTGGGCACAGTCTGAACAGTCTAATGAGGGTAACGAAAAAGAAAATGGAGTCACATTCGCTAACTAAAGCCTGCACATTACGAGGATAACTCAGTGGGTTACATAACGCGAATGCAACTGGCATGCGTTTAGCCACACAATGCTAACATAATACAATATAGTGAATATATATGGTAGGGACGGGATTTCAAAACTAACACTAGGTTTACACCTGCTCAGTGCCTGGATACCGTCCTGGGTGACAGTGCACTCTGCAGATCTGCATGACATAACAAATAGATATGGCATGTCTGTGGTTTCTTTTTTGCAACATGAGCTTTGTGAGGCAAGGCAGTACGTCAGGTAGGCAGTGTCGATCTGTGAGGGTATGGCTGGTAGCCTTTGGAGACATCAAATAATATTTATATGTCACCAATAGAGAAGAACTAGGGTATCAATGTGGAGTAAGGAAGAATATGTTCTCACTGAGAGAGTGAAGCCCATCAGTACAGAGTCTTAGGTTGTGCAGAACTTGAAGGCGTGGGTGTGCTGGATGGAGGAAGCAGTCGTTTTTGGGGAGTTTGCATTGGACATAGTATTTTATTTATTCCTTCTGTATGCTCCTCCTAGTAGAATGCTTGCTGACAAGTTCTTACCTCTAGCTATTACAGTAGTGTTTTCCTCTTTCCTGTGATGAAGACCAGCAGTAGGCTACGACACAGCAGGCCAACCACCAACCTAAGCAGTGGGCCTCCTGCTAAGATCAAGTGTGACAAACAGTGTGGCAGTAAGCAGGTTAGAGGCAGCAGAAAGGGACTGATGAGCAGTGCAGGAGGCTGTTGTCTAGAAAAGCAACTCAAAACCCCATCGCCAGGACCATTTTCACCAAATTAAAAAAGCTGACTGTAAATGTGACCAGTGATGAACTGATGCCTTCTAACAGACCCAGCAGTTTGTCATTGGGTTACACACTAAGATGTGCTGATTGGGCTCCGGGAGGGTTATATTTTGTACTTTTGCCTACAAGAGGACCACTTATTTTGTATGGTTAGCATATTTATTTTTTATTAACTTTACATTATCTTAGTTTTTTTATACAGAGAAGAAAACTGAGACCTGAGCTAAAGCAGATCTCAGACGCCACAGTGTGAATATCATTTGGAGTGCTATTTGAGGTCTTGACACTTAAACTACTATAACTTTTCTCATTCTAAAAGCCATTCACAGGTTACTTTCCCAGTAATATAATAGGGCCTGCCCAATGCCATGATCTAGAGTTATTGCAAAATGTTGCATTACTGTAAGCCAGATTTGGAAGCAAGCTAATAGCAGACAGCCAATATGGCTTCTAATTTTTTCCAATCAATCGCTTGCGAATTAAGGTACTGTAAGGATCCATTTTAGCGATGGGCAAAACTCTGATATCGGGTGTGCGGTGCAGCCAACATTGCCCCCGGGGAGGGACGCGCTGAAATAGATGACGTGCTCTAGCGCTCCTCGGCTTTTCTTGCATGCCCCTCCCACTACCGGAAGGTCACAATGGACGCGCTACAGGCTCCTGGGTGCAAGATAAAAGGGATGGTTGCCTAGAGTGATTGGGATTCCTCGGCATGCCATCAGTTTGTTGCCCCATTTGATCAAATAGATATAATATCACTTACCCTATGTATTTTGCTTGGTCAGTTCTGTTTCCTGGGTTCCCTTGTTGTTGGCTGTTCTTGCTCCAGTAATGGGCAATAGGCAATTACTTTCTTTTCGGATCATGTGGTTTCCGCAGCTGTTTTTGCTGCAAAAACAAAAGTAAGGAAAAAACATTCATCAACAGCAAACCATTCCTCCAACCTTAGGTATATTCCAACCTTGGTTGGAATTTCTGTGTGATTATCAACCTTGGAGTTATATCACTTTTATATTAGAACCTAAAAGAACCAAACAGGAAGAAGATACTTTACATTGGTAAAGAGACTGTTGAAGATGAACTAATATCAAGAGACTTTTATATATGGAACATTATTTCTAACTTATTTGTTTCTTCTTTTAGAAACATCCAAGAATCAATATATGTTTAATCAGTTTTGGTTAGTCTTTACTCTATTTTTTAGGAATTAGTAATTCCTTGTGAGTGAAGACTTATCAAGGTACTATAATTTTGTGAAGGGGCGAATTTGCAGAGAAGAAAGCATATATGATACATGTATATATAATAAAATTATACTTAACTTTTGTTTCAGAGGCTCATCTCTCTTGAATATTCTGGACATACTGCCTTTTTTAAGTACCCACTGTTATCAGCGGGTAAAGAAGCAAATTGTGGATAAGAGTTTATGATCATGTGGGAACCATTCCACAACTAAAAAACAGAGATATTAGGAAGGAGTAACTGTCTTATTATTTTTGTATTTTCCAGATTACTGATGCCAGGAGGTTGTATATACATTCAGGTTCTTGTGGACATTCAGCGTGACTCCATATTCTTCATATGTGCCTTTTCCTTTTCTCCAGTTCCCCATTCCCCTGAGGGCTGTTGTGACTTGGAGAGTGGAATATTCCTCCTGGTCATGGCAGGGCTTGGTAGACACATGAGACTGGGTTCAGGACACTCATTTCACTCCTACACGATGTAATGCTACCACTCAATTTCTGGTAGCGTATATCCGAGACAGTCCTCAAACGGAGGTACTCAAGTTCACAGGTCTAGGAGCATCAATCTCAACAGCCATTTACCAGTGTATTCTGAAGCAGAGTGTACCGCTCATGTACCTATTGTCAGAATAACCAGGGTGGGACTCTCAGCATCAGAAAAAGGAGACAAAGTAGCCGTCAAGCCCTAGCTATTGTGTTACTCGACTTATTGTCTGAGCAAGGTAAGAAACACCATTCCATGCAGCTTAACATCGTATCTTTGTTAGGATATCCAGATGCAGAGAAAGTGTTGGGTAAAGTGAACCCATTCATCAGGCAAAATCAGGGAACATTGTATTCCTTTGTGAAGTGCAAGTTCCCCAACTTGGAGGTCATAGTGTTTCACTTTGCCCATCTTTGTTTTTGGCAGGTACATGGCCATAATTAACTGTGTGTATTATGGTTTTACCCATTTGATCGGCTGCATGTGTACTTGCATGATATCTAATTGGATCTATTTATCTGGACCTGCATCTCAAGTGTCCTCTATCTGAGCATGATGATGGGATTCTGAATGGTTGCATCTTTTTCTGTGAATAGTGGTTGAATTTTCCAGTGCCCTTGCATTCTCTCATAGCTAGAGATACAGTGTTATATGAAAATTTCTCATGTCATTTAACTTTTGATATACGTGCCAAAATGTGTGTGTTGGGTTGCATCGGTGTTATGTTGGACTTCACCTGTTGTCCATGTGTTGAGTTGCAAAGCTGCCTTTCCATTTGGATCCAGTTCTGTCAAGTGTGAATGCCTGCTGAAAGAAGTGTGTGAGAGCCCAGAGTGCATTTTTTTTACTGTCTCTGTGATCTGAAGGTTAGCATGTTCACTACTGTTTTGGGAGTCCACAGCGTTTATCTGCTGGCACTTTTGTATTGGGTTTATGAGGTTGTTGTCATCATTTTTAGTTTATTTCATTGTGGATACCTATAAATGGTGGGTGTTGGTGAGTTTTTTGCTTGGTAATGCAAAGTTTTCGGAGGGGGTTGATGGATGTGTCATTGGACTGTAATGACAAGTACTTTTTTATGCTCTGGCTTCACAGAGCAGCTGTTGCTAGACAATTATGTGAGAACCCCAGGAGAGGGGCTTTGGCTCCGCCCAAATGTCGAGAGCCAGGAGTACATGTTTTGATGGGGCAGAAGTTGTGTCCTTCCACCTTCCATAAAAAAAGTACTTGCCCTCCAAAGCTGTGGTCATTTTGTTTATTTATCCAACTGGCTGAGCGTGACACACACATGCCTTTGTAATACTAGGGTAAAGGGTCTTAGATAACTAGATAATTTATGGTGTTTTCTCTGGCAACAGCACAGATAGGAGGAGGCAGTCATTAATGTACATGCAGTTTTAGGTCTGGCTTGACAGTGTATTTAGAAGTTAACCTATTGGCATTGCCAATATCTGTTTTGTTTTTGAGATCTTCGCCTCTACCTTTAAATGGAAATTGTCATCTTTTTGTTTGCTCAATTAACACAGTCCTGCTCATGTCCATATGTTGATATTTATGCAAGTTTGCCAGGTTCTGCACTACTAGGTACATTTTTTAGTTATGGTCACAATGCTTCACATTTTGAGAAATTAAATTCACAACATTATGCATTATGCAATTTTACATAATTGTTTTGCTTGTGGGACTTCTATTTAAGCATTCAAGATCACATCTGACTTTTTTACATGAGGTATGTCTCACATCAAAATTTCACACAAGATCTCAGGAAAGTGATTTTCATGCAATGTATAAAATTTAAAGCAGTTTTGTAGAATTTCATGCAATTTCATAGCAAATAGGGGATTCTTACACCTCTCATTCTGTTCATCTCATAACCTGCGTGATTGCTTTGAGCTAGGTGAAACTCAGGGTGTATTTACTGCACACACTAGATACAATTACCCAGTGGTGGCCGGCACGGATCAGTGGTGGCGGGGCGGGGAGGCGGGGTGGTGGGGGTCGGACGGATGGGGACGAGGTGTAAATAGATAAAAATAAAAAATTAAATTCAACCTACTTTCTCGTTGCGTCCTCCCTCGCGTCCTCCTCGCTGCGTCTCTCCTCTGCTGGCTGGAACAAGGCACCGGAAGCACCCAGGCTGAAGCTCCCCATAGCCAATCACAACTCTGCATTGCAGCGTTGTGATTGGTCTGAGCGCCAAACCACGGCCCTCAGACGGCAATAGGGAGCCTGGGCATGTTCTCCACCCAGGCTATAATGCAGCCTGGGTGGAGAACTTGCTAAGTGCGCATGAATGTTTGGCCAGCCCCAGAGGGCCGGCCAAACATTCATGCGCACTTTAGGGAGTGCAAACCACTCCTCTCCTCCCCTGCTCTGTCAACAGAGCAGCCCCGCCTGGCAAAGATGCCGTGCCTGCAATAGGAAAACACATTTTAACTAGTTGTAAAATATATGTTGAAGTACCTGAAACCATGAACAATAAGATGAATCGCGCTGTTCTCTAAATTCAAACTGCACAATAAGGTATTAGGGCGCTTTACCAAAAAAAAAAAAAAAAACTAACTTGAAACAGTAAAAATACCATGTAGGTGAGGTTCGGCGATATCTAACAGATGATGAAGGCTTAGTAAGAAAGAGGTGGATATTGTAGATTTATAGCTGTTTTCTGAATGTGCTAAGCGTGGACTTGGTTAGATTCTGAGGGAGAGAGCTCCCAAGGGCTGCTGCTGATACTGTAAAATTCTGATTTTGAGCTTGGATTATTTAATCCTGTGTTGTTTTGTCATCCTAGGCGATTGCTGTATTCAGATAGCATTACATTCAGTACTTTGCTCGGGACTTGAGTATGGTGTTTTAATGATGCTCCCATAGCAATGATTGGAACTACTGAATTGTAAAATACTTTTCTATAGATTATGACACTGCAGCTTAAACATACTGTGGTTTTGTACAGAAGGCAAGTGAAAAGTCGGTTGATTTAAATGGAAAATATACGTTTTAACCCTCTTCTTTTAAAACTGTGTACAGCTGAACTAATCACCACGTTTACCCGTACAAAATATGCAGTAAAAAGGTCCTGCGTTTTATTTCTAAAATGGATAGCTGCATATATGGCAAACTTTTCAGCAACAATGGAAAAAATGGTTTTCTACCAAGTGTCTACTAATATTAAATATGCAGGTGAGGAAAAGTGACTACATTCACAATTAAGCTTTCGTTTAAAAATGAATCTCTTAGAAATATGCAAATTCAGCCTCGTGACCCTCGGGTTATATTTCCTTTTATTTGAGATTATTATGACAAACCGTCATGGATCGGAATTAAATTTAACTCCAAACAAAACGCAAAACCTGTTCTTGTCAGGCAGGTTTTAAGGAGGCTAATGTCACTGTGAAGCCCGGAGCCCTCCAGAGCAAGGGCAGAGACATTGCTTGGCAAGAGTGTGGAAAGCAATCATATGAACTAATACCGACACATTTCAGGTACTCTTCAGGTGAGAAGAGCTAATGAAATGGACTGGCCTTTGCCTCTCTCCTCGGCATCTGAATGAGTGTGACTGACAACACGCACATTGACATTGATTGGGGAGCCCTGTCAGAGTCACTTTGGTAGACAGTTAAAGTGCTACCCAGGAAGCGCATCAACCACCCTTGAGTGGTAAATGAGTACCGCAATTAGTGCTAGATGCTTCAAGGTGAGCTTGCATCATCTCTAGGAAAACCAGACTCTTGTGGATGCTCCTCCTTTCTGATGCAAGGGCCAGTGAGGTCAGTGGCAGGAAATATTTTCAGGGTCCACTTCTTTCGAGGTCATGAGGGTATATAGGAGTGAAGGAAGTAGAGAGATCGCCAAAGGTTCTGATCTATGGTTGGTGAGTCAGACGGGGATCACTTCCATGAGATACTCCACCAAGATGTCTATGCCTCAGACCCCACCCAGAATCTTATCCATACTTCCTCGTCACTGGGAATCATACGAATGGCTGAAAAAAGGAGTGTAGAAGCTAGACCCCCTCACTGTCTCAGATATGAAGTAGATTGATATCATTTGCTAGACAAAGCATGGAATTATGACAACACCCTTCTCACAGCCAAACAGGACAGAATATTTTCTGATTGGCTTCCGAATTAAAAGGAAATTGTGCATTATCCCACTTAGTCTAACGTTGTGAGACAGACTGATTTCTGGGTGGCTCTTGTCATTATTTCATGAGGTAGTATCTCGTCTAAGTCCATAAGTTACCCTAGGACCATGATTGCCAACCCAGTTACGACACTGTAAAACAAATAGTAAAACAAAAGCATGTTGAGCTATTTCTGATGTCATAAGTACATGAAGCTGTATTGCAACCCCATAGGTTCCTCGATCTAATATCAATAACCAGATGGATAAAAACCTACACCGATATGGTCTATTTCGCAAATGTATTTTCCTGTATTAGTTTGGAAAAACAAGAATTTGCATCTATGCTATTTTGCAAAAATAATTTGCTTACGTTCAAAAGTTTGTGGTAGTCTGCCTTACCGTCTCGTGCTGAGCATGGAATTTGAACTCTGCTTGAGTTCCATGCTCAGGACGTTAAGGACTGTTGGTGAGGTTTTCCTGCCTGCCAGACAGCTCGCTGTTACCGTGGCAAATAAAAGATAATTTTCTTCTCACCTGTATGCGTATGTCGTTCTTCACCACGACATATTTTGGCGACTAGTGAGCGAGCTGTCCACACGGACCCAACGCAAATATTCTCACGGGAGAGTAGCGGTGTAACGAGTTTTTTCTGGTAACCAAGTTGATCCCGTCGCATTACCCAGGGAGCGTGCCATCGCCATTTGGACAGAAGATATGTGTTTATTTTCTGGCGTGGTGTGGATTAGGATCATATTACAGGAAGAAAGAAAAAGAACATTTTTCAGGCACATGCGCAGAACTATGTGAGCAGGCAGGCAGAGGAACGCATACGAAAGGCTGAACCGCAACACAATTGTCGTGCGTGTTATACGTGGCGGCCATTTTAGGTAGAGAAGATCGGACGAAAAGGTTGCGGTGTGTACTCTAATAGTCTAAATAACAGGAGCATTATCTGCAGAAGGGGAGTTTCAACGCTGACACGCACAGCTGAAGTAGTTTGCGTGTCACGTGTTCTGCACTACATAACGATGACACGCACAGCATACTTGTATGTAAATACATTAGCACACGCAGAAAATACTTACTATACAGTGGAATTCAGCAAGAAAAAAAACCAAAGAAGCTGTGTAACAACCATATGCATTTGTGCACACACACCCCACGAGTGCTGCAAATAGAGCATGGTACTGTCCTAAACAAGCTGTAATAGAATGATTGTGTGTCAGTTATTTGCACAATGTGCTGACACACACAGAATTTATATAGAGACTTGTACTTTACTTAGTTTATTTGAAGATTTCAATAGGAAAAAAAAGTGTTTCTAAATTTTAGTGTGTGTAATTTTTCACAGTAATCCACAGTATTTTCTACACTAAGGAGAATAATGCAGGCTGTGCCCCACCACCAAACACCAGGTGATCCACCAGTAGCATGGAAAGAATGGTTTGACGGTTTTGAGACTTATCTTGGTGCTATTGGTGCAATTCGCTACCGCCCAGTAAGAAGAAAATTACCTGCTACTACATTCTTTGGGATTTGAAGGTAGAGCAATTTTTAAACACTTACCTGAAAGTAGTGTAGAAGATGAGGAATTAGATGACTACCACTTAACTGCAAGGAAGTTAGCAGAGAGATTTGATGTCCAACCCAGCCTGGTGGTGGTGAGACACATTTTTTAAAAGGGTACAAAAAGCAAGTGAAGATGTCGATACATATATAACGGCGCTCAGGCGATTAGCGTCAGAGTGTCAGTTTGAGAGTTTCTGTGACCAATTGGTCTGGGATCAATTCATTGGTCATTGCATTTCAGCCTCACATCTGTACTTGGTGCAAAATGTGCACACTTTTTATTCCACTAGAGCACTTGTGAAGATGCAGCATCTGCATTACTACCATTCTTCCCTCTGCTCAGAAACATATGCCACACAATTGCGGGGAACATTTTTCCCCTCACAAAATTGCTGCTACAGTTTAGTGACGTGCCTTAGGATGAAATAATTCTCTGCATGAAAATTTGCAAACCTTTGAACCAAAAACTGTAGCTGAATTCAATATATAAAATAAGATATGCTAAATTGATTAATTTTGTAATCCTCAATTGAAGGAAGGAAACTGCAAGATGAATAGGAGTCTGGGAAGTAAAATGCTTTCACAGGAACAGTAAGTTGACATCATGAAGAAGTACAAAGTTTTCTGACATCACCCTAAGTGAGTTTTGCATCACACTCGACCCATTCCCTATATCTTGATGTTCCACCCAACATCGACAGAGCTTCAGGATGCAAGACATATGTTTGCACACTGTCATTCAAAGCTACAGTATCTTAGAAATTAAACAATTGCTGGTGCTCCACAGCCATTTAATACCATTCCATGCTGCTTCAAATCCCACCCTTGTTACAGGCTGTCACGTGGAGTTATTGCTGTACAGTTTCCCACCCTTTTTATGATCTGGATTGACAGCGTAGCTGTCTCCAGACAATTATGGGAGAATCACCCGGAGAGGGGCTTTGTTCTGCCCACATGTTGGGAGCTAGGAAAACATGTTTTGATTGGGCAGACGTTGTGTGCTCCCACAAAAATAGTGGTTACCCTCCACACAGCTGTGATCATATTATTTATCCTGCTGCCTCAGCTTGAACTTTTTGGGTCACTCACATCACATTGCAAAGCTACTAAAGTGTTGTAGATAAATAGGTAATTTATGGTGTTTTTCTCTGGCAGCAGCACAGAATGGAGGAGGGCATTTATTAGTATACATGGATTTTAGGTCTGGTACAGTGCAACTGTACCTGACCTTTTAACCTACATCTATATAAATCTACAGGTATTTGCTTCCACACAAATACATATCCATTTCCATGCTATCTACTTGTAATGCTTCACATTACTGTACAACATTCTTTTAAAGTCACACCCATTGGCATAGGCAATGCTTGGTTTAAATTTACCACTAGCTTCAAGCTTAATGAAGATGCCAAGGTTTAAAATTAAACGATACCAAAGGGGATGATGGACGGAGCGTTTGAGCAAATCAAACACTCACCCCCAGTCAACTGATCTGGGTTTAATCCATCATCATTCTTTAGCTCACTCCACCACCCCAGTTCAGACATGGCCATATGCAAATCAGTCTGACCCTGTGCCTCATGGGAACAGTCCAGCCCGAACTGCCAAGCCATGTCTTCCCTGGACCGAAACAAGCATCCTGGGACCGGTTTCTGGCTAATCAGCCGTCATCAGCCAGGCTAGCTTGAATCCAGTGGCAAAGTGAGCAAGGGACACACGTCTGGGCATTCCTGCCAACTTAGGGCGAACAAAGCGATACCAAAGGGGATGATGGACGGAGCGTTTGAGCAAATCAAACACTCACCCCCAGTCAACTGATCTGGGTTTAATCCATCATCATTCTTTAGCTCACTCCACCACCCCAGTTCAGACATGGCCGTATGCAAATCAGTCCAGCCCGAACTGCCAAGCCATGTCTTCCCTGGACCGGAAACAAGCACCCTGGGACCGGTTTCTGGCTAATCAGCCGTCATCAGCCAGGCTAGCTTGAATCCAGTGGCAAAGTGAGCAAGGGACCCACGTCTGGGCATACCCTGCCAACTTAGGGCGAACAAAGCGATACCAAAGGGGATGATGGAATGCCCAGACGTGGGTCCCTTGCTCACTTTGCCACTGGATTCAAGCAAGCCTGGCTGATGACGGCTGAAATGCCAGAAACCGGTCCTAGGATGCTTGTTTCCGGTCCAGGGAAGACATGGCTTGGCAGTTCGGGCTGGACTGTTCCCATGAGGCACAGGGTCAGACTGATTTGCATATGGCCATGTCTGAACTGGGGTGGTGGAGTGAGCTAAAGAATGATGATGGATTAAACCCAGATCAGTTGACTGGGGTGAGTGTTTGATTAGCTCAAACGCTCCGTCCATCATTCCCTTTGGTATCGCTTGTTCGCCCTAAGTTGGCAGGGTATGCCCAGACATGGGTCCCTTGCTCACTTTGCCACTGGATTCAAGCTAGCCTGGCTGATGACGGCTGAATAGCCAGAAACCGGTCCCAGGATGCTTGTTTCCGGTCCAGGGAAGACATGGCTTGGCAGTTCGGGCTGAACTGTTCCCATGAGGCACAGGGTCAGACTGATTTGCATATGGCCATGTCTGAACTGGGGTGGTGGAGTGAGCTAAAGAATGATGATGGATTAAACCCAGATCAGTTGACTGGGGGTGAGTGTTTGATTAGCTCAAACGCTCCGTCCATCATCCCCTTTGGTATCGCTTTGTTCGCCCTAAGTTGGCAGGGTATGCCCAGACGTGGGTCCCTTGCTCACTTTGCCACTGGATTCAAGCTAGCCTGGCTGATGACGGCTGAATAGCCAGAAACCGGTCCCAGGATGCTTGTTTCCGGTCCAGGGAAGACATGGCTTGGCAGTTCGGGCTGGACTGTTCCCATGAGGCACAGGGTCAGACTGATTTGCATATGGCCATGTCTGAACTGGGGTGGTGGAGTGAGCTAAAGAATGATGATGGATTAAACCCAGATCAGTTGACTGGGGGTGAGTGTTTGATTAGCTCAAACGCTCCGTCCATCATCCCCTTTGGTATCGCAAGGTTTAAAATGAAATCCTCAAGTTGTGAGTTACTATACTTTATACTTTACACACATCCAGTGATGAACCATTTTGCTATTTTTCATGTGAGAGATGTTGTCATGTGTTTCATGCATGGCCCATTGTAATTTTCCCTATGTTAGCCAAATTGCGCATGTTGTAGGCCACATTTTTATTTGCACATGTTACTATATAAACCTGCTTGCTTTTGTGCCACATTATACATTCACACAGAACCTTCATATGTTTTCTTGTTCTGTTCTTTTCCTGGGATTTAGCCCGACCACCACACACAAGGTCAAACAACAATGCCCCTTGTTATACTCTCTGGTCAGGCACTAGCATATAGACACAACACGTGAACGCAGCTGCTGTTTGTGAACACACATTTCTTGTCATATAACTGAACACAAGAGTTTAAGTAAACACACAGAGCGAGGGTTCTGAGACAAGAGTGCTACATCAGCTGAGACGTAGAACGTCCATCTGAGTATCCTAAGGTACAGGGTCCGCACCAATCCCAAAGATCTTTTATATATTTATTATTTTGCTTCAGTAGAAGGGACAGGGATTTAGGATATTTTGTCTTATAACATGACAGGGATTTTTATGATATATGGTTTATTGATCATACTAACAGTATTTTTTGTATGCATTTGTTTTCTAATTGTAGCCAGAACACTACATTACAGGACACAATAGTTTGAATAAATATTCTAAACTTCCTTCATGTCTCTTGTTTATTTTATTGTGGATGAGTATGAATGAGAGAGCGAAAGGGTGAGTCTTGTTACCGCGAACCCTGAGAGGATCGAGAGTGTGTTGTTCTGGGTTGCAAATTCACTTGTTTCTCTGGTAAGGTTAGGAGAGCAAGTGAGGCACTATAGCTAGTTGGACTCAGGCTCATAGATACTAAGGTAGTATGATGACACAGTCCCTAAATGCGGATGGTCTATGATCCCAAGCATAGTTCTGTTCCTGAGGAGGATCCCTGCAACAATATAACATTTATCAATGCCTGATCAAAATGCACAGGTGGTTAATACAATTAATGCACAAACTGTGAGGCAACTGTTGGAATTACGGTGGCTTGAGACCTCTTTTCTCCTTTTCAAGGTCAAAAAACTAAAAAAAATATTTAAGTACAAACTGAAACAACATCAGTGGTACAGCACAAAAATGATTGGGTGGTGTGATGCATAAACTGACAATATAATTACAGCATGTTTGACATGATTAACAAGCATAGCCAATTGGTCTCGCCTTTCGGACCTTATAAGTGTTTAGCCCTGCAGCTCATTATCCTGGGTGCTGTGCCACCAGGGATTGAATAGCTATACAATTACTACGCACTGGGTCATGCAGTCTGATTCAGGAATAAATGCTTGCTTGATACACAGAATGGAAAGTGTATCAATCAAAATGCACAGTTTAAAACATTTTGCAAAGGATGCCCTGCTGCCAACGAGCCTTGCAGAAAGGCCTCTTGTGGGTGATTATGGGTCAGAAGAAAATAACATGTTTATCCGGGGGCATGCAGGCACTCCTCTTTCTTGAATTAGTTCAGTTATCAGGGATTAAATTAGGCCTGCTTGTTATCATTCTTAGTAAACAGTACAGTCTGTGAGTTAAACTCCTGTATGCGGTGCATTCTAAGAGCGGCTGACAAAAGACAACAGAGATATTTCTACATACCAACACCTTTCACAAAACACCAGTGCGAAAGTATGCTATCAAACCTTACAAAACATTGGAGTGTTTTATTATTTAATTCATTATTAAGGGGTTTTATGACAGCAGTCTATATTCAAAATGTCACAATGTAAAACACCTGATCATGGACGATACAAGTCAATTAAAAGTATTAGGGAGGAATATAGCGCAAAATATGTATTTTAATACTTTTTTTGATGAAACTCAATAAAATCAAATTCAGCTTGCAAGCACACCGAGATGAATAATGTCGCATTCTGGGGGATCCTGTCAGGAAGCTATGATACGAACCCTGACCGACTGCCTTCCTGCTGTGTGTTACTAATGACCCCAAGCGCTGATACTAAGTAACCCCTACATTTGGGTCCCCAGCAGGCGCGGTTGACACAGGTAAGAATGGTGGGGAGGGGAGGGGGCAAGGTGGGGTCGGTGGGAAGTCGACAGACGACGGGATAGGTAAAATTAAATAAAAGAATTAATAAAGCCACTTACCTTGCGCTCGCCGCATCGCTGACTCGGTGATGCGGCTAGTGCAAGTAAGTGGTTTTATTAATTTTTTTATTTAATTTTACCTATTCCATCAACTGTCAACTCCCCCCACCCCCGTCCCACTACTCTTACTTATGTCGCTAAAGCTGTCTCAAGGTTAGACCTAAAATGAAATATACACGTTATGCTGCTATTTGCACATCACAATTTTGAAAGTTGTGACATTAAAAGAAAAGACAATTGGTGTCTACTTATCAGGAAGTCTAAGGCTGACGCCCTCCACTCCAAATAACACTGGGGAGTCTGTAATGCAATAGGGGATGATGCACTTAGCATCTAGGCGGTCAAGAGTGCCTTCAAGATAGAAAGAGTAAAGACCACCCCCCAAAAACTATGAAGAGCTGAGCTTGCGCTCACATCCAACAAACCACCCTCTGCAGATTTATCGACACGGGCAATGCCAGGCGCTGTAAAACGACTCAATGACGAGTAAAACTACATGTAGATATCTATTTGGCGTCATCGCTGCAGATGTTGTATTCTGTGTCTGTGGTATTAGTATAGCGTGCAAATACTTGTGGGCAGCAGGCTACTAGAAACAAATACATGTACGCATGCGCCTACCAATATTACAAAAAGACTGAAAGGAACTACAAATGAGCGTGGAAAGGGGTATTTTTTTATTTAAAATACACAGCTGCTGACTTTTGAACTGGGGAACCAGGTTTGAGTCTCGGCATTGGCTCTCCCCGTGAGTCTGTGGTGTGTTGCTTTAGTGTGCGGGCGAGGCAGGAAGTCCTGTGGCTTCCGTTTGTCTGCAGCTCCGTCTTTGGTGACTTGTGGCAATGCGTCCTTTCCCTGACAGACCATGCACAGAAAAGATGACGGACAGCCACCAAGAAACTAAATGCAAGTACAGGCGTCTGCCAGCTACCGCCTCCGCAGGGCTTCTACTGGGGCAAACCACGCCGCCAGTGTACGGAAACCCACACAGGAAAGTGCTTTACTACAAGCTCCATGTGGAAGCGAAAGCCATTAAAATAATTCATGAAATGTTTATTTCATTACTAAAATAATTAAAATTAAAACGCATTCTTTCCTCACTTTTGTTTTGCCGATGTGTAGTTAAAAGTAGAGTTATGCTTGTAGCCGCCATGCTGAAACCAGAAATGCAGAAGACATGAAGTGGGTGCCGTGCAGATAGCCACCGAGCTGATCAAAGATGCCAGGGCACATTGATTTTCTGGAGAAAAAAATTTATACTATTGCCTCAAAAACTATAATATTTTTAACAATATTACATGGACACTGGCTCCCTCCAATCCCTGGTAACTCAGTCATGGGCTAGTTTCCTGGGGATCGGATGCTGCCAGGGACCGTGCAAGGTATGGGGGCCAGGAGGGGAAGCAGGTTGGTGGCCCGGATCGGAGTTCCCTCACGTGGGAAACATTATCCAAGAGGTCATGTTAGTAATGGATTAATTCACCTGGTGAAAGCCTCTGCTCTCCTGTGGGTGGGGCCACGCTTAGCCAGGGAAACAAAACAGAAGGTTCAAATGTAAAAAAGAAGTTCCAAAGACACGAAATGCAATGGCATAAGTGGAAGAGGGGTGATACTCCATGGAAGTTAACAATTGTGAAAAAGGTGGGACAAACATGAAACATTAACTACTTAGAAGCAACGTTTTTTAAAGGACATTAACATAAGCCATTCAAAAGCTATGGGCAGGCTCTAAGCCCGTAGACTAAATACAGCATGTCTCAGAGACAGCGCATGTGTGTTGCCTAGGCTTGACCTAAAAATGGAGTGGACTGGATTCATAAAGCCTTGTCCACAAGTGCTTGTGCATTCTTTTGGAACTGACTACAAGTACATGGGCAGCCCTGCACTATGGAGATAGTCTTCATAACAGCATGATTGTAAAACCATAGACATTTCTATTAGGGGAGGGGCTGTCCATCTAAAGCTTATGCTTTCATATTCATTTTCACGCTGTATGGGGCTTGTTGGAGGCAGTGGGCTTTGCTTGAAGTCGAGGAAGCCATAATTGGTAGCACAGGTCTTAAAAAGTGTATTTAAAAACACATTTTTAAATCTCACCTACGGACAGCTTTTACTCAGCTGTTGTCAAAAGACCTCTTGTGGAGCAACGCAAAAACATATAGTGGGCTTAGACCCAGCACATTGCTTACCATTTGTTGGCTTTATTTTCACTACCATTTGCTTGCTTCTTATTCAATGGCTTTCCTTCCTCTTCTTGTGTTTTCCCTCCACTACATAAATACTTTTCATCCTTTTCATTGGATGACTTATACCCAAAGCCACTAGACTTATGCAGCAGGGAGCTCCAAATTATGCAGCAAGGTTGACTAAATTATGCAGCAAGAAAAGGCAAATTATGCTGCATAATGTGGCACTAATTGTTTTATAGTATTACTTTATTATTTTGTCATTTTTAGATATGGTAATACAATCTGCACACCTCATTAGTACCATTTTTGCAACCAAATAAGCAACTGAAAGATGACCAGTTAACCTTTGCGAAAGGTCTTCCAATGCGCTCAAACACATATTTCCATGTTTTTAGTGACTTTTGATCTGTTTGAGCTAGAATCAAATTGTTTTGTTAAAATCTGCAGATTATGCAGCAGATGATGGATTATTTGGCATACGCGGCACATCCATCATTATACGAAAAAAGCTACCCATAATTCCAATGGCCCTGCTTATACCCTTCCACTGCTCATAATACCGGAACTGTTTTTTTTAAATTTTCCTCCAAGCAATTCATAAAAGTGCATATGTTTTCTAATTTTCTCCCTTTTCTGCTGCTCCCCCTCAAATATCTTCCCCCATGTGTGTTCCGTGTAGCACCCTCCACCCACTTTCCCCAACTCACAAATGGCTTCACCCACTTGCCTTTAATTTCGTGTACTGCTTTCCCTCACCACATGCACTCCATGTTTTCCCTCCACTTTTCTCAGCCCTGGCCTTGTTTCATTTAAAAAAAAAATCATTCTCCCCCGTTGATCTCAAGCTTGTCTATTGCTCTCCTCACCCTGTCCTCGTTGCTCCTCTACCCCTTGTGATCCTTAAAATCATTTTTTGGCATTTTTTTGGGGATGGACGGTTTGCCTCTGTTTCTGAGCCATGTTGTCTATAATAAAGCACTACCGTAGGGAAATATACAGTAACATAAATTCACTTTACACACTGCAGGCACGTAAAACAGGTGCTCAGCTCTGAGATGAGACAGCAAAGCCCATCATGATTCGTCCCCTGATGTTTTGAAAGTAATTTTAATAATTCCGTTTTTCAATGATGTTGTTTATGATCATTGTAGCCAACCATGATCTTTTTTTTAAACTGATGTATACTACATTCATTTTGGTCCATTAATAGATAAGAGGAACAAACACCAGTGATTGGGGCATCTCTGGGAGAAGAGAGGTGTAGGATTGGCTTGTAAGAGATGTTTCAGTAGATGAGAGATGCGGTCTGCAACCCAAATGCACTCCAACTCTTACATTTTCTTCAAATATCATTCTAGTAGAGTGAGTAGAAGAACTTGAAGCACAATTTCACTTTTCGTCTTTCTCAACATCCTGATTTAATTCAAGATTGGATAGCGCTAAACGTCTAGTGAACCAATCAATTTTATTCCTAACCGTCTGGTCTCCTGGATCTTTAGTCTTATTCTTTAAGTCACTCTCCTCAGAACATCTAGTTTACCACATATTTCTTATACTTTTTGAAGAAAGAGGAGAGGTGTGGCGCAGCCAGAGTGGATGACTACGGAGCGCGGGGCTCACGGTTCAATTGCCGGCAGCAGCTCAGTTCAGTATCATGTGACTCTGGGCAATAGCTCACTTAATCTCCCCGATGGCCCCAAGTGCCTTGAAACCTTAAGGGGTGATATGTTCACACTTTACAAATAGGAATTATTATTATAGATAACATGACACTGCCTGTGAGACACAGTCTTACTTACTTAATATCCCATGTTGTAAGTCATCAGCCTGCGACTCTCCATCCCAGAGCTCTTTAGTCCATTGTCAGGACCTTTGCAGGTCTTGGATGTAGTAGACGTCTTCTCAGAAGGGTCACAGGGTTCAGCCACCACTGAAGTCAATCTATGATCGTTGGTGAAACTGGAATCTGTGCCTCGAAGTCGTGAGAGGTCGGAACCCAGAATTCCTTATATAGGGACAAAAGTGGAGAAGTACCAAAGTAACAGGAAGCAGAATTGATAACGTGTGACCTTGAATACTCAGCCACATATTTGTAGAAACTTGAAAAAAATTCAGGAGTTCAATCAGTAGCTGCTGAATCCTCTTCTCCCTGATTTCTGCAAGGAGAACTATCTATTTTAATGCCTGTCCTGAAGCATGCTCCTATGACTACTAAGTGCTGTGATGTAACCATCTGGCACTCGGGACATTGAGAATGAAACTATTGTTACTCACATACGCCCAAACAGCTTCTAATCCTTGAGGAGTCTGATCTCATAATGGAGCATGAATGAGCCTGTCGTCCAGATATACAAAGATCAGCAGCCCTATGGAAAGACCAGAAATTGAAAATGTTCCTCCTGGACACAATACCTCAGGTAACATTGATTTTCTTTGCTATTGGGATGTGAAATTACACATCTGTTAAATCTATTGGCACCATAAAGTCTCCTTTTGTAATAAGAAAAATAATAATCTTGAAGTGTATCACTTTTATCCAATGGTGCACATTACTCAAGTCTATCACCTTCCTGAGTCTCCCGGAGACTTCTGGGGCCATGAAGACAATGCTTTCTCCATCAGAGACATTGAAATCACCACTTTCTTTTTCAAAACATCTTGAATTGCTTGACAGAATTCCTTCTTCTTCTGAGGCTAGAGAGTGTTCTTGCTCCCTGAGCCTTGAGGAAGGGGGGAAAACTCAGTCTGTTAGGCTTTCGTGATGATTTGCAGCACCTATATATCGGAAGTAGTCTTTTCAACCAGGCCTCCCTGAAATGCTGAATTCTACTTCCCACCGTAAAGTTGGGCCATTTTGGGCACAGTCAGTACCTCTGCTGCTTTTCAGAAGAACTCTGTTACTCCTTCTGAAAATATTTGAGCCTAGTACCCTTTCCACAATATCCACAAGAAAAAGTTCACTTCAGCTACTTTCTGGATGGTTCCCTATAGGATTTATCAGGTGAAGTCACTGCAGGGGACTGGCCCTTCTGTTGTGACCTAAATGATGCTTCCTTTCTTTAAGGAAGTGCTTCATTCTTTCTTCTTTTGGTTACCAAAACAGACAGGGGCCGTTACGGGTCTATGAAGTGCGGATGATTTTTGTGCTGCATCAATTTGCCAAACCTTCAGGAGAGGTTTCCTTCTACCTCCTACTAAGTCAAATGACCTGTTAACATCAAAAGAAGTGTCAGATACTTAATCTATTTTCCATACTCCCCAGTAATTCCAAGCACTCACTTTCTAGTTTCACTACTTTAAATAGCCACTTGAAGTCTGTTCAAGCACTGGGAGGAGTACGCTCCATAAATTCCTTCCCTTGGTGCTAGATGACACCCAGAATAGATCTTTTTAGGCCAGAGTCTATTTTCCTATATATAGGATCCTTCCTAATCCCCTCCTCCAATAGTGTAGTTTTCCCGTTAAGCATACAGTCCACTGGAAAGACATCTGGCAGTTTGGACTCCATATCAGGCAGAGGATACAAATGCTGCATGAGTCTGTGCATATTTATCCTTCCCAGTCTTTCCATTCTCTTAGCATCACAACTAACATGTGGGATGAATAGGTAAGCCTGTCTTCTAAAGAAGGAAATCCCATGTATTCCCTCACACAATTCAAAATTCCTCTGCCTGTCTTTTCCAATGTGTCTTAATCTCTGCTTATCAAGATAGTGGTCAGTTTCTATGTGTCAGTGATCCGAATCATATAAATCCGAAACCAAATCAAAAGTCTCTCCTTTCTGGGCAGAATCATGGATGAGTTTCTTTTTCAGTGCAGCAATGGCTTCAACCACAATGCACCCAAGTCTTTCTTTCTCTGAGACCCTGGGGAAGAATGTCAGCTTTGTTTTTAGTTGGAGAGAGTGAACTGGACCTTGAAACAGAGGATAAAATAAGAGAATTATGATGTCTTCTCTTTTTATCATGATTGGCCAAGCTACCAAACTACAATATCACCAATGTGCAGAGATCTGTAGGAAGACCACAGCCTAAATGCTCACTTACCTTTCAATGCCACAGGCTTTTAAATGCCAAAGCACTCCCAATACACAAGTCTCATTTGCCAGAACCTAAAGCATGAGCATGTGAAGTTCAAAGTATTAAAGTGTAAAGCTGAAACACTGACACTGCGACGTCCACAAGAGATACAGGATTCAGACATCCCCACACTTCCCTTCATTACAATCTTTCATGGAAGAGGCACAACATGCAAGACCAGCTCTAGATAGTGACTGTTAGAGTAAGCCAGATATACACAGACTCACTCAGCCTCCATGTTTGCCAGTTTTACCCTTTAGATAATTTCCAATACTCCCAAACTCAAGTCCTGTGTAAAGCGCTCAATGTATCCACAATCCTAGCAGGGGAAGAGCAATGGAGGAGCAACGGAGATGCAAACCCAGCAGGGGCCCTCCAAGTAACCTGAAGTCCTTGTGCCAGAGTGTGACAGGAAAAAAAAACAGGAAGATGCTGAGAATGATAGCCTTCTTTGGCACCCAGGACTGGGGGGCGGGACTTAACATTTACCTGATAAGTAATGACTGAGACGATGGCGAGGGACATGGAGGTAATGTAAAAATCTTAAATTAGGGATGAAAGTAGTATAGCCTTATATCCCACTGCCGAGGGCTAAACCGGTTGTTAAAGGCCTTGTAACTGAGTTGCGGATCAGGCGTATTACAAGGTAGAGGGCCTTTGACAACCAGTATAGATTGAGGCAGAAGGGCTAGAAGGCTATTAGAGCATTTCCACTCACTAAAGGTAGAACATTCTAAATTATAAAGACAGACAATGGAATGTTGGGGCATAAGGCTTATACAAGCCATTTTGAGCCTGGAGATAATTCATTGTCTTTAATGGAGCTCTCAAAATTCCAATGTTCTAATTCAGAGTCAAATAGACCAGTGTGGCGTATTATAGCCTTATAGCCCGCCGTAGTGGGCTATACCGGGCATTAAAGGCCCGCTCCAGCGTTACAGGCCCGAGCCGAAGGCAAGTGCCTTTAACAAGGGAGCGGGACTTTAATAGCTGGTATAGCCCAGCTACGAAGGGCTATAAGGCTATTAGAACATTCTGCCAGTAGAGGGCAGAATGTTCTAACAAATAAAACAAAGGTCTCTCGAGCCCGAGGGGGTTTAAATCCCTTCAGGTTCCGAGAGGCCTTTGTAAAACAACATTGGAATGTTGTTTTGCGGGCTTTTACCGGCCCGTAGAAGCTCGGAGCATTCCATTGTATTCAATGGAGTGCTCCACATTCCAATGTTCTAATATGTTTTAATGGTAAAGAAAAATCCTCAGTGCCTATCAGACAAACTCTGAATACACTTCCCTCACTCTCTAAGAATGCTCAAGTAAATTTGAAAAACGTTTGTCCTGCTAACCATCTTTAAAAAAAACTGTAATTTATGAACAAATTTGTAGTTTTATCAAGTTTACAAGTTTAAGTTTATTCAAGTGTTCAGTCTTTTAAAACCATTACACCAAGACAACACACATAAAGGACTTTAGTCACTATTTTTACTAAGAAAAATAATTTTTAAAAGTGCAATCTCTTTAAAGTGCGTGATGTCCCGGAGGATCACGTTTGCCCGAATAAAATATTATAGTAAAATCCATTTGTAAACCTGTTATAAAAATATAAAACAATGAATCATTTTTTAACTTTGATAAAAGCGGATTCAGTTCTATTGTCCATGAAGTGCTTTGTCCTTGAAATAAAACATCATAATAAAATCCATTATTGAACCTGATATCAAAATATAAAACAATGAATCTTTTATGATCATTGATAGAGCCAGATTCAATTCTATTGGCCATAAAGTGCTTTGTCCTTGAAAAGTGCTTATGCTTTATATGGACTGTTACATTATTTCGATTTGTTTTTTTTTTCTGAAGTGCAAATGATCTATATAGGGTTTGAGAGAGGTTTGTCCTATTTCTTTTAGATTCAGTTTTAAAAATCTTACCCCCCTACAGACTATGGGGATGGAAGAACCGCCTAACCAAGTGGTTACTGCTTCTCTGCAGGTTCAAATGTTCATTTTTATGAATATTTCTTTCAGTAATTTTTTCCTTTCTATCATGAACTTTGGGCATACGCAGAAAATATGTGCTAAAGATTCTTGTTTATATTTACACAATCGACAATCTTGGTTTTGAAACTGGTCTTTGCAGTTAGGGATGAGATCCTTCGTTTCCAACAAGCTGAAGCGAAATTGCATAAACTGATGTTTTATGGCGGTTCAAAAGTGAGCTGATAAGTATACTTGAGGCTTCCAGTTAATATATGAATTGATCACTGTCCAGGCATGGCGTCTTCGTAATTGAGTTTTCACATCTGTGGGAGGGCGTGGCCAACTGCCTAAGATGGTGGACGTGCTCTGAGCCCGCTCCATACCCTTCCCATATTTATCCTGCATCATCAGTGCGATCGAATCACCCGACAGACCACACGCGGCTGTGGACATCGCCCTACTTCTGCTACTGCGGATGGTGAGACAGCCTGAGCCCTCATCCCGCCGGGTTTGCTACGATCAGAGGTGCGGCCCTGTGTGACGTAGACGACGGGGCCTTCCTTCACCTTACCTCCCTCCCCTGGCCGATGTGGTGGATCTGCTGCGAACAGAGAGGGCGGACTAATCGACTGCGAGCCTGGTGCCTCCGAATCCTGCTGTCTGGATGCACTCCCGCATCGGCTGGATCGTGTGGGCTCCCAGCCTGAGATTGCCACTGGGTGTTGGGCCGGATCTCCCTGAGGCCCGCTGGGTGAGGGCCTGGGGCATGCCCCATGCCATCGTGACTTGGGCGCTCCGGCCTTGTGTAGTGGCCCTCTCTCCTGTGCCCGAGGGCTGGCTCTGGGGCTGCCGGCCCCCCTTTTACGGATCAGCCTGCTGAGGAGTGATGTCTGCCCCTCCTTGGTCTCCTGGGCCCGGGCGACCCACCTCATTTCCTGAGGTCAGTCCGGCTTTGTGCTGCTGTGGGCCTGTGAGTTTTGGGTGGGGGTCCGGGGGTCATTCGGGCCTAGCCCGCCCCACGCAATGATAATGGATGCCAGCGGTGAGCCCTCAGACTAGTGGTGTTGTGGGTGACCTTCGATTGAGTGGCCCATGGCCCGCTTTCATTGCTGGTTGTTGGTGTGCTATTGGGAGTGGGGACAGCACTGGGTTGTGTTGGGCCTAGGCTGTCTCCCTCCTCCATGCGTGGTCGGCAGGTTACTATGCCTCCCTGTGTGCACACTGGCACAGCCTATTAGGCCTTACAGACGTGGGGGTAGCCTGGAGACTGGGTCGGGTCCAGGCTGCCCTCCGCTGTCTTCTCTTCTTGGGCCAACTGGGGTCGATCGGACCTAGGCTCCCAGCATACAACACAATGGTGCCAACAAAATAGGGGTGCACTCAGTCATTCTTGCGCACTGCCTCACCACTGCGTTGCGAGAGCGCTCCTGTGGTTTGTTACAGGCCTGTGCTGGTATTTGGCAGGTATAACCCCAGACTACTGCGAGGGTGTCAGACGCACTACTGGAATTTGTCTGGATCTGGCCCGCTGCTCATTTCCTAGCTGTTCTTGACCGGACACCCATTCTGCAATCCGCATTCTTTCTTCATCACTGCCGTGTGCTGCTTGCCGTTTGGGTCAGTGGGAGGTGGCGATCGCCTACTTACCCAACACGAGGTGACACCCGGGGGTCGGATAAGACCTAGTTTGTTCCCCTCCTCGCTTTAACTAACCGGACACCACTTCATGCCGAAGTAATATAGGTGTGGGGCGCCACCTTTGCGGAGTGCTCTTTCTCTCCTCGCTCAGAAACTGGCCACCATTGACTGTATTACTGGTCCCCTCTCGCACCTGGACCTTATCATTTGCTACCTTAAACGTCTGTCAGTGTTCGCCAATTCCACCACCGGATGTGCCAGCTGATCTAGCACTGTAGGGGTGCTCTCAATCCCCTTACGTACTCCCTCAACTCAGTGGCAGATTCATACTCTTTAACCCATTACAACCACCAGGGGCATGCACCAGGATCTTTTCCATGCCCAATACCCAGCAATTAGTCATGGGCCGCCTTCGCTCCAGTATTTTGCATGCAGCGACACTCCAGGAGTCTGGAGATGGGGCGTCTTCGAAGGGAGATTGGCCTCCGGAGCCTCAACATTCCATCTTTCATCCAAACTCGACTTGGTCCTTGCGGCCGTGGAGAAAATTGGAACAGCATTGAACCAGACGCGCACCTCGTTGGAGACAAAAATAGATAAAGTGGTGTCTGATTTTACGCTCCTGAAAGCTGATCACCAAAAACTTGCTGAAAGGGTACGCGAGACTGAACTTACGCTCACTGACTTGCAACCTAAGTCTCGCAACCCCACCGCCACCTTACAAGATCTGCTGGACCGGGTGTGCACTCTTGAAGACAAACTAGACAATGCTGAAGGCTGCTTGCACCGTAACAACGTGCGAGTGGTCGGCCTCCAAGAGGGCTCGGAGGGTCTGGACATGGTCGGCTATATCGAGCGCTGGTTGAAGGAGATGCTTCCCCCAGGGGTTCTGTCTCCTCAATTTGTGGTGGAGCGTGCGCACAGGGTGCCTGCTCGTAAGCCCACTCCTGGAGCCAACCCGCACCCATTTATGTTCCGGCTATTGAATTTTAGGGACAGAGACACAATATTGAGAGAGGTCGGAAAGCTACCGGGACTCACTGTCCATAACACTTCAGTCATGTTTTTTCCGGACTACACCGCCCAAGTGCAAAAGCGTTGTGGCTGCTTTAGAGCTGTGAAGCGCCAACTCCGTGACCTCAACATGCGATACTCCTTACTGTTTCCAGCCCTCCTGCAGGTGATTAAGGATGGAACCACCTGCTTCTTCAATTTACCCTCAGATGCTTGGGACTGGTTGGAGGAGACGAGCGCTTGGCCACTATGTCTAGATCTACTGATGACCCTCCGGTGCTCCAACGTATCAGGCATGGCCACCGCAGGGGTGGATCACACCGTCGTACCTCATCGATCAACGCTCCTGACCCAGAGCAGATCCTATCCGAGCGCCAAGTGACGCTCCATGCAGCAGCGACGCTTCACAGCACGAAGTCTCCCTCTGCATCAGTAACATCGCCACCTAAGTCACCCAGCGTGGATGATGCTCTTCCGGCGTGGGGCTCAGACTCACCCCGTCCCCTTGTCATTACCCCCCAAACCTCGAACGCCCTAATCTGAACATTGTGAGTGTACTGCATATCATTGGACAGGCCGACTTATGTCTTATCGTGCTTCGTTTTCTCAGCTCATACTCACCCACCTTATGCACACATTTGGGTACTAGAGGGGTCGGGGTTGCTCTATGTTCTGTGCTGGGCCAGGCTTGGCTTGGCCCTGGGGCCCGTTTGCGTGGTGAACGGGGCCGCAATGTATTATTCACAGGGGGATAGGCAACAAGTAATGCTCCACGCGCATCCACCCTCCTCGATCACTAGCTCGTTTGCGCCTTAGTTGCCATGGTTAGTCATCCCTGTTTGGGTCAACTCCCGTTGCGAGTTAGCTCTCATGAGGTTACACAACACAGAAGCAGGTTCTTTAGTTTTCCCCATATATTCTTTTTTACCCCTAGTGGGGTGCCGGCCGCCCAGCCGCCCGCTCTTCTCTCACATGTTTGTACCACTGACTGAGCTCAGATGCTACTATTGTCCCCATGGCTCATGTTAATGTTGTTACCTGGAACGTCAGGGGAATACATTCTCCCTCATGAAGATACTCCATTTACTCTTATCTGTAGCGCAGGTTCGCTGGCATTGCCTTGCTCCAGTAAACCCACCTAACTAATCTTGAGGCGGATCGACTACGCCGCCGCTGGCGGGGTCAGGTGTACAGTACTAACTTCTCCTCCCAGGCGAGGGGCTCTTTGATATGGGTGAAAGCGGGGGTCCCTTGTGAGGTGGAGGAGGCTGGGGTCGACACAGAGGGCAGATATGTGTTCCTTATGGGTAAACTTAATGGCCAACCCCTCCTTATAGGTTCAGTTCATGCTCCCAATGTAGATCAGAACTCCATCCTTTGTAGAATTTCTAGGGTATTGGCCCGCTGGAGCGGCTTACCCTGGCTTATTGGAGGTGACTTCAATTCCGTCCTTTATGTCTCACTTGATCACTCTTTCCCACCCCTTAAGTGTATCTCCACATCATCCAATGCACAAGCTCTGCGTACTTGGCTCACCCATTGGTCCCTAATAGATGTATGGCGCTCTCGCAACCCGGACACCAGCATAAACTCCTTCTATTCACCTGTCCATAAACTCCATGTGTGACTGGATCATATACTAGCTTCTTCTTCCCTGCTCCCCTTGATTCAGGACACCGAATACCTAGGTCATACACATTCTGACCATAATTCTCAACTTTTGAGGCTTTGCTGGGATATGGGACCTCCACCGTTCCCTACATGGCGTCTTCAATCAGCAGCACTGGAGGATCAAGCATTCCGCTGTTCTCTGGGCACTGCAATCTCAGGCTACTTCGCCCTTAACGTCAGCTCCACAGGTTCACTTTCACTGGAATGGGAGGCCTTCAACGTCACGATTAGAGGGCACTGCCTTGGCCTCACATGGAACATCCATAAACAGCTGAATGCCTCTCTCAGTGCCATTGAGCGCAAACTCCTCCGGTACGAAACTACCTCGGTTACGCAACCTGTGGCTAGTACCCGCTTAGATGAGCTACGTGGTGAGCATGCTGGACTTTTGGACAGACTGTATTGCCACAACTACCTGGCTCACTCTGCAAGTTCGCATGCTATGTCTGACAGAGCAGGAAAATTGCTTGCCTACCTGTTGCTCCAGGAATACCCTCATTGATCAATCCATGCCATCTGCGATGACTTGGGCCACATTCACTACACGCAGCTTGACATTCATACGGCCATGACCAGACACTATTCAACACTTTACAAATCGTCTAGCCACGGGGATCATCTGCAGACTAGTACCTTCCAAGGTTCGATAGACCTACCCTCGATCAATGCATGGCGCTAGACTCCCCCATCACTATTGATGAGGTACATGAAGCTCTAACTACACTGGCATCTGGGAAGGTGCCGGGCCCAGATGGGCTCCCAACGGAGTTCTTTAAGACATATGCCGGCACACTGATCCCGCACTTGCACGCCCTTTACACCTCTGCACTAGAAAATTCCCTGATGCCATTATGCAAAGCCAGCTTAGTTTCCTTATTGAAGCCGGGCAAAGACCCCACAGCCCTGGGCTCCTACAGACCCTTAGACATTCTAAACACTGACTATAAAATTCTGGCGAAAATACTTGCTAATCGACTTGTGCCCCTCATCCCTGCCTTGGTCCATTCAGACCAGAACGGGTTTGTACCTGCTCGTATCACTTCCTTCAACCTTCATCGCTTTTTCAGGGTTGCGACGTATGCGCCACTTTGCTGGCCACACTCGGGGTGCCTGGTCTTGGACCTCGAGAAGGCCTTTGATTCCCTGAGTGGGATTAACTTTTCGGAGTATTATCCAAATTTGGTTTTGGAACCACCTTTATTGGTATGGTCAAGCTGCTTTATAAATGTCCAACTATTCGGGTGAAAATGGGTCCTTATATATCTGATCCCATTGCTGTAGGTCGCAGGACTAGGCAAGGCTGTCCCTTATCCCCACTTCTTTTCTCCCTGGCAATGGAGCTACTAGCTGAATGCGTCTGCACCCCAGTCGATATGGGCATACCCCTAGATGACGGGATACACACGATTCACTGTATACAGATGATATTCTGATGTACGTGAGAGACATCCTCTTCATTCCCTCCTCGTTGGCTCACACTCTGTTGTCTTTGCCGATGTGTCGGGATTGCGCATCAATGCATCAAAGTACTCTCTATACCCCTATGTTGGATCCTCCCAGGACCCTAAGTACACTCTTAACAGGAACCAAGTAATGTTGTGTGCCTATTCCTTTCAATATCTAGGCATTCGCATTTTTTGGCGGGATCCTGACCTCTTCGACGGCAACATAGGTAGAGAGATGTCTGTTATCCATGCCCAGCTCACCTTTTGGGGTACCCTTCCGCTATCTGTCACTGGTAGGATTGTAATTACCAAAATGGTGATCCTACCCTGGCTCCTCTTTTATTTTACAAACATACCCCTCTATATCGCCCCCTTTTTTCAAAGACTTAGAGAGAACGATCAGAGATTTCATTTGGGGTACCCCTCGTCACTGTGCTTCCATTAAAAAACGTAATCTACCCAGAGACCATGGAGTCCTTGCCACCCCTAACCTAAAGCATTACTACCTAGCTGCACAGCTATAATGGATTGATAGATGGCTGGCCTCTCGCCAGCTCACTGACACGGCCTATTGCTCACAATAGCACACAAATGCTTCCGCTATTCCTCTTCTGAGAACACCTAGGGGGCTGGAGGTCACCATGGCGGCTGAGCTACACAACTGGGAGATGGCTGTCATACATGACACTGGGGATCTTTTCTGGGACTGGACCCTCATACCATACATCGTGCTTGTCCCAGAGGAGGGGCTTCAACCGGCCGCTTTTTACTACACCGCTCTCTTATAACAGCCCTCACGGCTCACTGGGGTGACCTGACCATTGAGCCTCCCACACATCTCCCGATTCAGTACCTGCACGTGATGGGTATCGTGGATCACCGCACACGGTGGTTCGCCGCTTCCCTTAGACAACATGCTGCAATCACACTGGAACCCTTGAAGCTTCATTGGGAGGGAACTTGGAACGTCCTTTCACAGACTGAGTGGGCGGCGGCCCCGGAGAGTACCACTCGAATGCCTCTCAATCAGCACTTCCGCCAGATCCAATTTTTTATCTTACACAGAGCGTACCTTACCCCAGCTAAAATGAATGAGTATTTCCGTTGCACAGACACTGCCTGTCCCCAGTGTCAATTGGTTGACCCAGACCTTTTACATATGCTGTGGCACTGCCCCGCTCTCAACGGGTACTGGAGTACAATAGCCGACGTCCTTGCCCGCTCCACTGAGCGCTGCATTCCCTTTCATTGGGAAACCTAAATTTTGGATCTCTTTAGAAGAGGTAAAAGACATAAGGTTACATCTCGCTTCCTGGATCTGGATATGGCAACCGCTAAGCAACTGATCACTAGGAGATTGAAGTCTCCTGTGCCCCCTCACGCTATGGCGTGGCGTCACTCTTTACTGACATGGGCTAAAGCGGAGAGCATTGCCCTGCGCAGAGAAGATTTGATGGGCCTCCACAAACACACACTAGCCGTCAGCTGGGACGCAATATTAGCAGACCTGCAGAAGAACAATGACATGGATTCAGTTGATTCACCCATAGAGAACGAGCCAGCCATTGTGGCGACATAAATCGGGGGCACTCATCCTTCCCTACAGATTCAGGGCGAACCTTCATTAATGACTTCTCCTACAACCAGTCAGTGATTACACATTTAGCACAAGTGACAATCATCCGCTAAAAGTGGACGATGCGCTTGTGGGGGGGGGGGGGGGGTTTCAAGCGGGGGGCACCCCGGCGGCATATCACTAACAGTTAACCCCTATTTTTTGCTTTCTTTGTCCTCGTTTTGTTGTACCCCATTCCCCCTGTTCAATATCTGTTAAATAATAACCACACACTGTATGCGTACAAATGTGATGTACAGAGGTTTTTACACTATTGTTGGTGCCCGTATCTCACTATAATACACAATCGTTATTCTCTCTTTCTGTATCTGAATCGCAGTGTCCTACAGATTCGAATCACCCTTCACTCTTGGGGCCATTCATGGTGTTCCTCTGTAAATGTCACTGTTTTTCTTTGCTTTCTTATGTGAAAAACCAATAAACAGGTTTACAACAAAAAAAATAGAGTGTTTACATCTGTGGTATAAGACAGGTATTTAATAGTTAACTTAATTGCTTCATTAAATGCCACCTTCCCAATGCTGGCTTTCCAAATTTCTTGGGCGCAAAGTTCCTCGATAGCCTAATTTAGATAGAAACCTCAGGAACCTTTTATGTTGTTCTGTTTTTGTACCTCAATTTCTTTCCAGCACAGGTTATCGATAGAATCTCTTTCAGATGCACGTAGCCTCCCGCATAGTTTGATGAATGCGCTTTTGCTCTGAAATGTTTGGTTGGTCAGGCCAAACTCTAGGCAAACTTGTGCCGGAGATGCTAGTTTTATCAAAATCTATTAAAATTCAATATATAGACATGAACAAAGACAGGTTGGAAATAGTTCATGAAAATTTGTTCATAGCGGAAATCAGTGAGAAGGAGTGTGAGATACTGGCATTCTCATCCTCGCAAATTACCTCACCCACAATTATCCTTAAAACTCTTATAGGAAACAAGGACAGATACAGATTAGCATTTGACAAAACTGGAAAATTTTCTACCAAGCTGTTGTCCATGAACAATGCATAGGCAGCACCTGTCGCATGTCTTTTTTAATTTTTTTTATTTGAACAGCAAACATAAAAAAATTCGTTACATCATAGAATTTCATTAACAATGTAAAAATAGATATAGTTCATCATTAAAATTAAAGAATTCATTTATATTTATAACTTCGGTGTAGTATTACCTAGTCTCTCTTGAACATAATAAAGTGTGAAGTGCTGGGAATAGCTTTAACAAAGCATATACTGATAATAAGGAAAGCAAAGCTGTATAGTTCAAATAGTTCGAGGATTCGAGAACAATAACATCCAATCACTCAATAATTACATCGGGTCACAATCTACTCCCTGGAAATATGTCCAGACCCGCACAAACCTTCTAGTTCCTCCCACCCTTTTTGCATAGGCTACTTCAAATTTCTGTGTGCGAGTCATTTTATTATACCATTGTTCATATGTGGGTACTCGAGAAATCCTCCAATTCTGCAGAATCAAGGATCGAGCCACTAGAGAGGCTATTGCAATAAAAGCTTCCCCCCGCTTTTTTGCTTTTAAGACATTTTGATAGTTTGGAGATGCCAAAAAGAGCCACAGCAACCTCAGTCTCAAGTTGAATTTGCAGACCATTACTAAGAGCCCCAAATATTGCCTCCCAAAACTGCGTCAACATGGAACAGGCAAAAAAAATATGAAGCCAATCGCCTGCTCCCAATTGCTGTCAGCGAAAACATCTATCCTCCAAGTCAGGAAATATTTTGTGGAAAGCTTTCGGAGTATAATAAGCCATCCAACGTAACAAGAAAGACATACGCTTGAAATTGGCCACCCTCAAAGAGTTTTAGCGAGGTTGTGAAATTGTCTGCCACTCAGCCTCAGTAAAGAGGCAATTTGAAGTCTCAGAGATTTTACCCAAAACGTTTTCTGTTAGGTGGATTTCCCCTTGATTCAGCAGAAGTCTATACCAATTACCGACCCCCCTTAACTTTGTTCCAAAGAGAGTAGCCGTAAGGGGAGTGTGCCTGGATTGGCCACAAGACAACGGGCCTGATTCACAAAGTAATCTGAGACAAAATACTAACTTTACGACTTTCGGTATTCATAAAGGGCATTTAGGAGTAGTAAAGTTAGAATTTTGTCTCAGTTAAACTTAAGTTTTGGTCTTACTTTCTCTGCTGGAGTAATATCATCCACTAATTCCTTTGTCTGGGAGTCTGACATCTATTGCAAATTAATTTCTGAGAAATATTGACATATTGCTTCCCGCGAAGCTGTATACTTAGTTGCATAGAGGTTATTATAGTGCTCAATCTCTCTATCTATCTAGGTCTCAAAGAAAATTTTCACTACTCTTTCCTTTCCGGAGATCAAAACCCCGGTTTCTGGGTCCTCGATTTCCATAATTAAAGCTGCCTCCTGCTTCACCTGTGTTGACCAGGCCAGAAATGTACCCAACTGATTCTCTTCATACATCTGTTGATGAAACATTCGCGAGCTATTCAATTCTTCAATTGTAAAAAATTCTCTTAGCTCCTGTTGAGCTGCCGCCAACTGCCGGTCAATCCCCATACGATCTCCCAAGGAACTAGTCCTTGCCTGGTGGGCGGTTTCTACTGCTAATTGAAGTTCAGATATACGTGTTACCCGTATGTTTGATTGTGCTGCCATAAAGGCAATGATCTGGCTATGACTCGACGCTTTAAAGGCCCCCAGACCGAAAAAGGTGTCGCAGTACCCTTATTGACCTGAAAAAATTCTTTAATCCAATTTTTCATGTCTAATAACCACACTTGATTAGAGACAGGAGGCGGTCCATTTGCCACCTGGGCCGGTCCCTTTACCTGGCTTCTATTTCTAATTTTAAACTAATCAGTGAATGATCTGAAAAGGAATTAGTCCAAATTTGAGAGTCTAGACACCTAAGGGAATGAGACACGAGGAAAAGTATATACGAGAAACAGACTGGAATTGTCCAGAATAAAAAGTATATTGCGACATGACAGGGTGAGCTCTACGCCATAGATCGATCCGCTGATGATCTTGTATCAAAACATCAAGTGCTTTTTTTGTAGTTGGCTTCAACAGTTTTTTTCGTTTTGTTCGAAGTATTACATGCTAAGTGCTGAATGTAGTTGAAATCCCCTCCAAGAATTATGAGGGCAACAGTTCCCCTAGCAAACTCCATGATCTTTATAATAGACCTCGGGTCATCCACCACCGGGGCATAATAATTGACAAGATTTAATAGATTGCCATCCACCTTAACTGTAATCCAAATCCATCTACCCTGGGGGTCCCTCTGGGCTTCTGTAACCTCCCATTCTATCCCCCGTCCCAGATAGATGGCGACACCCCTTATTGACAATCCAGCAGAAGCTAAATATGTCTTCAAATAATATTGAGGAATGAAAAGCTTAGGGGTATTTGTCTTCAAGTGAGTTTCTTGAAGAAAAAGAATTTGTGGTGAAAAAGAGGTTACCCATTTCATTAGACCGCCGTACTTCTGCTTATTGGATACACCATTAACATTTACTGATATAATACGTATTTCAAGCCCCATCTCCCCAAATACATTTCATTAAGGTACAAAAAAATTCTTTAAAAGTTACGTACTCATCTATGTTTCTGTTCTTTTTTAATGAGCGTTCTCCCCACCACCAACCCCCATCCTCCTTTTCCCACCCACCCTTCCCACCCCTGGGAGAAGGGGAATTGCCCACAATACCCCTCTCCAGCCACCCTTGGATGGCGCCTGCAATGGGACCTGTCTCATGTCTTGCATTGCATGCACAGTATGGAAACTAATGTACTTTTGGTTTACTCTGAATCTATCTTTAGCAGAACTTGACATGTGGCTAACAGCCCCATCCATAATGACCCGTTACTAGTGATGGCACACAACCACAATTCTCCTCCTGTGCATGTCTCAGGGATCGGGAGCGGTGTAATCCCAATAAGTATTTTGATGCTCTCAGCTGGACCTGTCTCAATAAAAGCATTTTAAATGGCAATTTCAATTGACAAATATGTAGAACCTATTTGTTCCTTCTAGAATGACAGACAGAGAAGCCTTCACCATAAAGGTTTTATTTTTGAATTTTGTGTTATACAGGAATCAATTTAGCATGGTCAAAATCAATTAGTCAATAAATCAGAGTGAAAAGCTCAGTTAAAGTACAGAATCAATTAAGAAATCAGTAAAGTTCAAATCTTAAACGTACAGAGTATAGGAAATGAGAGAGCAGTTCGGCATGGAATCATCTCCTAAGGTAACTGGAGAATAGTCTCCTGTCAATTCAGGAAAAAGAAACACACTGTTTTATAGGTTTCTGGATAATGGATTTCACACATTTAGTGCAGTTTTGCATGGTTAAGATAGTCTAAACCAATCAAAACTAAGCAAAGAGAAATATTTGCACCTCAATACATTCAACAAAACTCTCATAATTCAACAACATAGAGTTTCTCACAAACACCACCTGCGCATGGAGCAAAAATGGTTACAACTTGTGTGACTTTGCCTGGGACAGCCATATTCAACCTTGAATTAATATACTTTTATTCAGAACAGCTTGTAAAGGTCGCTGTCCTACCCTGTGGAAAACACTCAAATTTTATACTAGGAAGTCACGAAAATACAAGTCTATTCATGTGTTATAATGAAACATCATAGGCAAAATTGAGTCCGGTCTAAATTTTCTAGGTTAGTCAAAGTTTGAATTTTCACAAATGCAAAGCATTATATTTTAGGAAAACAGCTATATACTATTGAGGTAATTTTCTGCTCTATTCATAAACAGGAGTACAGGACCGAAGTGCAAATGAACTGAGCCCTCTAATTTCCCAGGCCCATGTGTGGGAAGCTCATCCAGTGCTTTTACTCTGTGTTCTCCCATCTGTAGTCCTTAATTTATAATAGGTTAAACAGCACTACAAGTCCCACGATGCAAAGCAAATAATGGTCTTGATGAGCTACTCATGTGTGGACCTGGGAAACCTGAGAGCTCTTATAATAATTGCTCGTTTGTCTACATTTTCCTTTATAACACTCTAGTTTGTTGCCAGGATCAGAACGTTTACCGATTGCTTAATAAGAGACCCAGAAGTAAAGGCGCCGCTTTCAAGGTTTACAACTCTAGCTGAATGATGAATTTGCATCTATATATCAGGAACATTGTCTTCTGGCCTACATTGCTGATGTCAAAAAAATGCCAGTATATAATTCATCAAAGTGTCTCATCGCAGCCTATTATACCTTCTCCTGCAGAGTGCGTAATTTGACTTATTTCTTCGTCCACGAAAAGAACAGGACAGGAGTTACAGGAAGCTGCAGCTGGCAGTACTAAGGCCAATCTGTGGTAAAGCAGGGGCACATTTAAGACTAAAATTAATGAAAGCGTAAATGCCCTTGGTTGTTACCACAGGAAGATGCAAGATCGTTTTGAAAATGGTTGCCTTTTGGGATTCCTCAGGTACCCACTTAACCATGGATGGAATGACCCCCAAATTGCACCAGCTGTCCGACACCACTAGACGCAGGCAGTCTTACAGTCTTTAGTGACATCGGGAACATTTTGAAAGGCTGATGCCTTTTAAAAGTAATAGATTGGTCGATATTCTATTCTCATTCCATGCATCTGGCTACACTTCACCTGGGGGTTGCGCAAACTTTTAACTGTGCCTGCACAGTTAAGGAAAATCTGAAATTCTGGCATACGGTATGTTCGTGGAGTTCAGGATTTACTTCTAGCAGTTCAATGCACAGTTAAACATTCTTGGCTGCCCTCCTCTGCACCTACTGGATGTGTCCAGTTGGATAGTGCATCTGGAGTCTATCATTTCCAACTTCATTTGACTGAGGTTCGATCACGAGGAGAAGTAAAAGGTGCATGGGAAGGTGAGACAAACTTGTCCCTGCTCCATATCCATCATTCCCCGATTAGTGACCCTGGGTGTGACGTCATTCAAAGGCAGCAGATGAATGCCTCTGGCTGCACCCTCTCACAGAGCTTCCAGTAGGTGTAGAGAGGAAGCCAAGAGTTGAGGGGGATGCCAGTCTGAGGGGGCGGGGTGCCCAGCAGTGTATCTCTTTCCCTGTAAGCTGCTAGGTAGGGGGCTGCTTTCATTGCTAAATGGGCTGCCAGGACAAAGCCTTGAAAACACTTACCCAATATATATGAACATTTGGGTTGTAATGTGCACTGTTTAGACCCATTTAGTCTACATGTCTTTTAGAGGTGGTAAGGCTTGCTCTGTACACTAACTTTAAATTAAATGTCCAGTGCGTGGTTGATTTGAACATTATTGCCAGGGCTCCTTTTTGGTTCCCAGTCCGACCCAGGCCTCCAGTTGTACCAACGCATCATCATAGGGGCTGGAATTTGTGGACTAGGTGGACACTGGGCAATGGCAAGGAAACGCGTTGGGCTGGTTGGCTGTGTTGGATGATACTGGCTGGCAACCAGGATGGAAAGTACAGGCAGTAGGACAAGTGGGGGAATCAACAAGGGCACTAGATGGGTAACTGCACTGCTGTCTGGTTCCAGTTGCCATTGCTCTAAGCTGCCGCTCAGTTTTTAAAGTACAGATAACTATACATTACACAAATGTGCGATCCATGATGCATCACAACTTCGCAGGTGGCTTATTGCTTGTTGGCAGATCAAAGAGACCAACCTGTTTGGAAATCACCAACTTCAGTTCGTGCCCAACCTCGTTGACATATCTGCCTCTGCAGATTATACCTAGCAGGCTCTCTGGTGTCTTTTAAACGTCATTATTAGTTTTTATAAATGATAATTACCGAAATAAATAAATACATAATAAATACAATGAAATTATTACTCATGTGGTACAAGTGCTGTGGAACAAAAGGATGTATATATCTGCAGAATGTGTAAATTAATTAACCTATGTTGTAAATTGTTATAATAGATAATCAAGACTTTCTAAGATTTATAAAGAGGGAACCTTTGAGCACTGTACCAAGACTAAATAATTACATGATCGTTAGAGTCCACATGGTTTAAGTAATTTTAGGAAGTTTCCCTAATCAGGCTGTGTGAAGTGGTATGGCTTTTAGGCACTTGACACAGTTCTCCTGTCGATAGTGATGCTACAGTAATGGGAACTCCAGCTCTCCACCAGCAGTGAAGTCAATGACCCTAGTTCTCAGGATTTTTTAGGAGTTTGGGAGGCAGAATTATGTGGTAAGGTGCCTGCCTCTGTCATCACTAGTGACCCGGGTGTTAGTTCCTCGTGAGTTCCTTCCTAGTATTGTCTGTGATGAATCTTTGCCATTTGTCTGCGATAAAAATATAGGTCACCCAAGTCAATCAATAATGTCTACTTCAAGACATGAATTACACCAATCTTTATTAATAGCTTAAAAGAAAAAAAGGGGAATCATGTAAATGCCTCAGACTGAACTGAGAACGATAAAGGTGTTGTCCCTGTCCGCATTCGGATCTGCTTTTCTTCAGGTCTTTTAAACTTACCTCCATCTTATCATTCTCCTTTTGTGACATTTTATAACACAGCAGGTCCCAAGGTCCCTCACCTTCCTGATACTACAGGGCCAAATGCCCTAATTCGTCTACTTGGTCAAATTATTCTCAATTGCTCTAACTTGCTATAGGACTAGGAGCGTTGTTTACTGCAACAAGGAATAATGAGAGCTGTCTCTTTTACAGTAATCCACAGTGATGGCCATATGGTCCTTAGCTCAGGGATGCCTCAAATGATGAAATGCAGAAGGTGTAAGACGATGTAGGAAGGACCTACCTACCCAGACAACCAACTTGAGATGATCTAAGGCCTTGGACGCAGGCAAAGGTGTTCCACTCACCACTGGTTCAAAGAACCACACAGCTTTAACACAAAATGTTTTCAAGACACTCCTGGATCACTGGAGGAAGCCTTATAAAGACACTGACAATCTGAGTGTCTGGAGAATGACCCCTCCCCAGGCTGGCACTCATCAGTCTTTGACCCAAAGCAAGAGAGAGAAAGGCAGAAAAGGGAAAAAGAGGCGGGAAGAGAACAATAGGAATACAGTGACAAAGAGAGAAAGCTGAGATGAATAATAACCTGCAGGAGCAAGAAAAAGAACACAAAGTATAGGATGGTGGACGAAAGAAGCAAGAGGTGGAATCAAAACCAGGTAGCTTTGGTCTTCCGCAGCACCACAATTCAGCAAAGCCAGAGTCAGGCTCCTAAAAAACGTAATCCCTCCACTTACCTCTGTCAACAAATTATGCGCTGCTTCTCCCAGTAAAACCTACTCACAAAAAACGTGCTATGTGTTCAGTCGACCCTCTCTCAAACCCAGGACATCTGATAAATTTACTGAAATTTACCGGGACAGATGGCAGAAAGCCAGGACTGCTTCGGCAGATCCGGGACACCTGGTCATTAGGGTGTTGCTCATGCATAGACAGTCACCTTGCACTGCCTTGGAGGGATTTCACTTCCAGCTCTCTCCTTGCACAGGTGTAAATGTCCAAACACCACAAGTGATTTAGCTAACTCACATAGAATGTTATATGAAACGTACAGTCTGATGCTAATGCCTTCTGATTTTTCCTAAAGGGGTGTCGTTTTATACTGTACTTTGAGGTAAGACAACTATTTCTTAATGCCACTATATTGAGAACACTCATAAGTACCTAATGCAAGTAGGCTGTCTGCATCACTTCTTGCATGAGCACAGCAACAGGTTACCTACAGCACATTTGGAGCACCTTACATATCACACAAAGACTCTTTCCATTTGTAGCATTCTTTCACCTGCTTACAAGGAATAGAAGTGGCATCCTACTCAAACACTGTGGGGATATGCAAACTGTGACTATCTCTACTACTCCTCTTAGCATCACTCTGTGCTTATATACAGCCATATTGTCTGCCATATTTGGAGCACCCCACCAAACTTCTGCACTCCACAAAAACTCCCCGTGTAGCCCACCCTATAACTCCACACTCTACCAACCAAGCCACCATAAAGAAGCTGAGGGTGATGCAGAATGCCGCTGCTTGGTTACTTCATAACATTCCTAGACATCCTAGACATCCTAGACATAACCCTGACCCATAATCCTCGACATCCTAGACATAACATTCCTAGACATCAATCCGCCTGACAATCACCATGGCACCTGCATTGGCTGCCGGTCTCCTAGAGGATAACATTTAAGTCACTCTGCATTGCACATAGGGCGTTATGAGGCAGAGTCATTGATTTCTCCTTATGTCCCTGGGAGAACTCTGTGCTCGCTAAACGCCTACTTGGCCAAGAACCCTTGTATAAAAAAAGTCGAATATGGAGGGCGGACATTCTCCTACAACAATGTCAGGTTGTGGAACAACCTTCTCCTTGCTCTCGGAGCAGAAGAGAACAAACTTTCATTTCGGGAAAAAACGGACTATTGCTATTTTAGTAGGGCTCTCAGTCTATCCTTCTTTTAATCTCTATGCCGAACTATTAGCGCTGGGATGTTTACGGGTAGCTATGCGCGTTTAAAATGCTCATATAATAGAATAGAACAGAGTCAATGGAGCAACCTCTACTTCTTCACTCCTAATTTTTTCAGGGCCTCGTCGGGGGAAGGGTGCTAAAAACTGAAGAACCTAGGTACCTTGCTTCAATATTCCTTTTCCAACACATCATAAGAAGTAAGAGATTCTGCCTTTTCTTTTCATTATTATAATTGATCAGTGCTGGGTTTAGGGCTGTGCAACTGGTGCCACCGCCCTGGGCGCCAAGCCCGAGGGGGCACCCTTTGCATGTTGCCTGAGGCAAGATAAGATCAGCCTGCAGAGATCTTTGAGTGCCCAGCATTTTTGAGAGAATAATAACAGAATTATGACAACTCTAGTGATTAATGCACTTGATGGAGAGATTTTTGATTTGTCTCATCACAGTTTTGATCAGGATAAAGTAATGTTCCCGCTGCAAAGCACAAAATGTAACATGCAGATCACATGGGGGGCACCATTGGAGGGTGGTAATGAGGGATGCGCCAAGAAAGATTGTCACACCTGGCGCCACCAACGCTAAGGCCGGTCCTGATTTTCAAAGGTTAAAAGTGTCCATAGAGGGGCATAAATGTGGCACAAATAACAATAACGTATACATAACACAGCATAATAAAGCATGCCAGTATCTTAAGGCATTTCACAGCTGGTTTCGAATTAAAGATAAAAAAAACAGTGCTTGCTCTTCGCCCAATCCTCTCACCAAAGAACAGGGGGAAATGGCTTTTCAATCTGCAGTACACTGAACAAGAAAGACTTTGAAAGGGAGTTTTACATGAAAGTCTCTGCATATTTCGTCTCATTTCGTGCCCCCGCCTGCTTCCAGCTTGTTGCTCTGTGATATTTTTGAAACTCAAAAAATGTGTGGAGGATTTCAAAACACCGAGTTTCTCAGACAAAACTGCTCGAAGCCTACGGCACAAGCATGTAGGACGACATGAAAGTAAATCCGGATGGGAGGCAGCATTTCAATAGATTTGATGAAAAAATGTAAGTTAATTAAAAGGAGGAGACGTTCTCCCTTCGCTAGAAGGGGACGCTGATCTCTATTATTAATGCATAGCAGTGTTTCAAATCGGTGTGTGATAATTGAATGGAACATTATCCATTTCTTTATATTTGAGGCAGAAGCTTTGCTGGAATTAGCAATGCCTGCTCATTTTCACTATCTTCTGCTCGTGCTCCTCGGATGCCTTCGGACTACAAACTGAAGTCTTACTTTTGAGAGGTGCACCTGAGTAATACCTAATCAGGTGAGTTCAGAAAACTGAAACCTGTCAACAACATCATGGTCAGAGCCATCCATTTTCAAGTACATAGAAGCCGTTGTGGACTCCTAGGGGAGATAATGTGGATGGATGGGTCACCGACATTGTCAATGATGGAGGTACCAAGCTAGGAATCCAGGGGATATGAGAAGCTCTTCCCAAAATATGGAGGCCAGTGGGAAATTTCCTGTGTTCATGGAATAATTGCGCGGTTATCTGATTTTAACAGATTTGTCAAATAGTTTATAGAATAACTATAATTATGAAACACCTTATGCTTCAGAAAGGTGATTTGCATATGCTACTTATTTATAAATGATGAGGAACAGAGACATGAAGGAATTAAAACAAGTGCAACAAAAGCCGTACCTCAGAACCACCATAGGATGGCTTCTCAACCAGACCACTCTTTCAAACCACTAAAACACATCCACTTATCCCCAGATGGCACCTACGAAAAGTAATGCACTTCCATCCACTTGACGACATTACCCCCACATGACATTCACCCCAATACCCAACTAGATGATAGTCAGATCATGTTCCCCGCATCTCCCAGTTAGTAGATATCCCCCTAAGAGATAGGCATGATATCCCAACAACTAAAAAGCACATAACCATGGAAACATTTCAGACACATTTTCCATCCATCAAACTACACCTTCTAAATATCATACCATGTCTAACTGCTAAGAAAAAATCCTTTCCTGCCACTAAAATACAGCCCAAATCACTAGATCACATGTCCCAATCACTTCGTCATGCCTTTAAATATCTGGCTACATTTTCAGCGGGAGACCTTACCCCCTAGCTGCTAGAACAAATCTCCCTGTAACAGAATCACATTTTCCAATTACTTTAATACACCTACCAACCAATAGATTAAACTTCCCATCCACATTTTTTAGTCAGAAGAGCACATCTCCCAAATAATTTCACCACTTATAATGACATGACTATGCCTCCTAATGAACTGAAGCTACAATTCCGAGCTGGAAAGCTATTGCCAGATTTAGATTAAAAGTCACCATCACAGGCTGTATTCAGGTTTGATTCTATCAAGTACAGAGTGTCACAAATTGGCTCCCCAAATGCTTAAATGGTGACATCTGAATGTGTTCGATTCATAAGAAGTTAAGTGAGAAGTTTCCTCTAGAGGAAAAATGAAAATTAAAAACAGGGGAATATAGTGCTTTCTAAAATAAGAGATATTTAGAGGGCCTGTGAAGGCAAAGTGCATATAGGTGCAATCTAATGGTAATCAGTCTTTTAAGTGAAATAGCTTTAAGCCTGCATCATTGCGCACTTTTACATAAATTAGCGATTGGATTAGGTATATCGGGTGCTCAATACATATAATATATAATAAAAATGGCCTTAAAAAGGCCCAAGTTGACTCACCACAGTTAGGTAGCGACAAACGGAGAATCTAAGAAAATATATTCTATAAAAAGAAAGGGAACAGATCCAGCTTGGTGGCTACCTGTTCCATTTATTTCACCCATTGTTTGGATTTACAATCATTATGATCACACATGATAGTTGTTTGTGGGGCTGGTTTTGGCAGGAAAGTTCGATCTTACATTCTACATTCTGATGTTGCCAGTTTGAATAACAATCGCAAATGTCATATATTTGAGAACATCTTATTGAACCATCTAACTATTCTACAGTAACTATATTATGTCCTTTCAAGCATGGTTCAGTTTTCAGAATCATCAAGCAACAATCTACTTGGTGTACAATCACATAACTTCTTGTTATTTTTGATTTCTATACTTTTTACTGTTTGATCTACGATTTTAATCTACATACTTTTAGTAATTTGAGGTATTATTAAAGTGTTGTATCTTTACGTTAACACACGTTTCCGGGTGGACATTCATATCTTTATTACAACAGTGATGTTTTATATGATGTGCTGGCTCAACCTCAAGCCACCATCTTTGAGCTTAGTTTTGATTGCTTTTCTATAGCTAACCCGAGATCAGGTATATGTGGTAGACCACCTTTCAATTATGTTATGTGAATTGGTAGAGGGCGGTTAATCACCCGTGAGGGTATCGAGGCACTGAGTAGGGCAGGCCTGAGGTGGGAGGAGGAGATCATGCCTGTTTTGTCTGGAAGAGTCATGTCTTGAGGTTCCTTTGGAAGTCCATGAGCAAGGGGGAGGTTCTGAGGTGTTTCGGGAGGTCGTTCTGGGTCTTGGCTTCGAGGTATGAGAAGAAGCATCCTCCTACTTTGGTATTCTTGACACGAGGGAGATGTGTTCTTGCCTGGGATGCAGATCAAAGGTATCTGGTGGTTTGGGAGAAGTTGAGGTGGTGGTTGAAGTAAGCTGGACCGTGTTGTGGAGAGCTCTGTAGGTGTGGGTGAGTAGCTTGAATTTACATATTTCCTGAATTGGGAGTCAGTGGAGATTGTTGAGGTGTGGACGATGTGGTTATTTCACAGGATGGGCAGGCGGCGTTCTGGTTGGTTTGGAGTCTGAATAGGACATGGACTGGGATTCCGATGTAGAGGACGTTTCCGTAATCAAGTCTACTAAGAGCCTGAGTGACCGTTCATCTAATGTTCAGTGGGATCCACCTGAATATCTTGCGTAGCATTCACAGGATGTGGAGGCATGATGAGAAGACGTCATTGATCTGTCTGCTCATGGAGAGGTTGGTGTCCAGGATGATCCCGAGGTTCTTGGCATGATTTGCAGGGGAGCATGAGGGGGTCTAGTTCGGAGGGCCACCTAGACACAACCCAGGGGGAGTGGCTGTTGCCGAAGATTAGGACTTTAGCTTTGCCTGTGTTGAGCTGGAGGCAGTTGTTTTTCATCCAAGCAGCAATGTTGCTCATGCAATTGGCAAAATTTGCTTTGGCGGTGCTTGGATGAGCTGTGTGTCATCGGTGTAGGACACTATGTTGATGCCGTGGGTTCTGACGATGTCCACGAGGGGTGTCATGTAGACGTTGAAGAGTGTTGGGCTGAGCGACGATCCGTGAGGGACTCCGAAGATGAGTTTCTTGGGTTCTGAGGTGTAGGGGGGGAAGTCTAACTCATTGAGTTCTGTCCGTGAGGAAGGAGGATATCCACTTGAGGGGTGGTCCGAAGATACCCAAGTGCTGAAGCTTTCTGATGAGTGACTTGTGAGAGATCGTATCGAGAGCTGTGGAGGAGTCGAGGCGGATGAGTGTGACATTTCTCCTCAGTTGAGCATGCTTCTGATGTCATTGGTGGTCCCAATGAGGGCTGTCCCCGTGGTGTGGTTGGTGTAAAAGCCTGATTGAGAGCTTTCTAAGAGTTGATGGAGTTCTAGGTGGTCTGTGAGTTGGGTATTAATGGCTTTCTCCATGACTTTAGCTGGTAAAGGCAAGAGTGAGATGGATCTGTAGTTGCTGTGTGTGTTGGGGTTTGCTGTTAGTTTCTTAAATAGGGCATTGACTTCTGCATTTTTCCAGCAAGACCGGAAGATCATTGGTTATGGAGTTGTTGATGGTAGTGGTGAGCATGGGGAAGATGATGGTTCTTTCAAGGTTGTATTGAAGTGGGGGAATGAGTCTGACTGGGCTCCTGAATGGATAGTTCATCAGGGCAGTGGTTTCTTCGTTCCAAAGAGACTTCCTGTTGCTTAGCTGCTGTTTGGCAATGAAAGAGGTTGTCGGGGAGTTTGTATCAGTATGCTATAGTCGAATGTTTTATAGATCTTGGCAATCTTCTGTTCGAAGAAGTTTGAGAGGGCATTGCAGAGTGCTTGGGATGGGATGATATGCCGTGGGATCTGGGAGCATTCCTGAGGATGGTGAAGAGTTCTTTGCCCTTGTTGGAGCTGGCTATGTGCCTGAAAATTAGGGCCTTTTTCTTTGCGTCTCGTAGTTGTTGGTGGTAAAGGTTGAGGCCGGTTTTGTATGTGGATCTTGTTGTTGTGGTGCTTTTGTTGTGTCTACATTTTCTGTCAAGTTGTTTGCAGAGGCACTTGGACTCCCTGAGGTTGTTCGTGTACCAGCTGGGTCTTTTGTTGTTTGGTGGGTGCAGTGTGGTTGTCGCAGTCGGTGACAAAGCAGTTCAGATAAAGTATCTAGTGTCCTGGTTAGTGGAGAACACCAACACTCTCATTTTAGATAGTGCTTGTCTGTCCCTGTGATGGTAAGCTTTGGAGAATGAATAGTTTTCACTTTATGTTTTTTTTCCAGTTAACTTTCCATTAGTAATTCAGCGCAGCATTGAAGATTCTGGTGGGAAGTTGGAATTTGCGAACATCAAGATGATGTGGTGTGAAGTTCAGATGAGAGAATGCAAAATGCACTAAGGAGTGTTATGGTATTTAAAAAGAGAAGGCGAGGCAAAGGCTTAGTTAATCTAGGTCTAAGTGTCTTTTTTTTCTTCCGACAAAGACATTTTGAAGATGAGTACATTCTGTGTGAGTGTGAGCTATAGTACTTTTGATATAACAAATGCTTGAGTATTTTATAATCAAACAGTTGATGCAAAATTTCTCAAAAAGGTACTTTAAATGAGTTTGTATGACTTTTTTTTTTATATATAAGCGAGTGCACAACTAGCATATAAAAATATTGCTGGATACTAATGGGAGACTGGTTAACACAGAAAATGTCTCCCTGAGAGTCCTTTTCTGCTCAGACCAGTCTGCAAACTGTATCTTATTAGACTTTTTATGTGAAGGGCTCTCTTGCTTTAAAAAATGTCATAAGAGACATTGGGGCATATTCTCAAGGACTTATCGCCGATTTATCGGCACTTTAGCGCCGCAAAAGTGGCAATATAGTCATCGCCCTATTCCCAAGCTGGTGCAAACTGCTGATATCGCCAGTTTCCCAGCGATAGCTGCCGCAAAAAACATTGCCACGGATGAGAGCGACAACTAATGCTAATGATATGCAGAGTAGGCGTACCCGGGCAAAAACACACGAAAACACCACTTCGCCATATTCTCAACGACCAGCCCCATCCGCGATGCGACCCAAAAACAGACGATAAGGCGTGTTAGCAGCAGGGATTTAAAACCCGCCTTTTACTGGTGTAAAGCCGGACGACAACCTGCAGCGTGAAAGGGAGCCCAGCCCAGAGCCACATCTGAAGACCGACACATGTCATGGAGCTACTGACCATGCAGCTCGGAGACCCAAGAGGGCCACAACACCCACCGCCACCACCCCCAGGCCACCCCCCGGACTACCACCGAGGCAGCGCAGAAAAAGACAGCTGACCATCCCAAAACGGCATGGCCCCTCAGCCACACAATTGCAGAATATGGGGAGAGGTGTGAACCAAGTATGTGTGAAGGAGGCAAGTCACCCATGAATAAGAATGTACACAATGCCAAGTGTGGCGGTGATGTGCTGGACAGACTACAGTATGCAGAGCACAGACATGTCCATGTGGACATATACTGCTGGTGTTTGTAGTGTTGTGGAAAGTGGACGCAACCATGTTACCTCAGGCAGTGGGGAAGACCCCGGTCATGTATCCGTGTCGCCCCCCCTGTAAGCGTAAGCGGAGTGGGCTAGGCCGGCGTACGCCAGGCCAGCGTTGGAGTGTGAATAAATGGGCCGGGGCTCAGGGCTTGGTTCACTTCCCGGATGGCCAACGCGTCTGCCAGGGAGGCGCCCCTCACCCTGCCACGAGTCCACCGCCATTACCGCCAGCCTCCTCAGCCGATCGCTGGCGTCCGCGACACAGGCCCCCAGCGCACCCAGCGGCACAGCACCGCGGAGTTATGTGTGTGCTGACTACTGTCTGCGGCCTACACTGCGGTTAGCAGGTCCCGCAAATCAAATCCAATACTGACCTGCGAGGACACGCCATCCACTCTGACTGCAAACCCGCTGAGCGCTCCAGGTGCCACCAACTCAGTGCACCACGAGTCATCATCACGTGGCTGTGGGCCCTTTCTGACTGCTGCCTCCGACCTACACTGCGGTCAGCAGGGCTCACAAATCAAATCCAATCCTGACCTGCGAGGACACGCCATCATCTCTGGCTGCACACCCGCTGAGCGCTCTAGGTGCCACCAACTCAGTGCACCACAAGTCATCATCACGTGGCTGTGGGCCCTTTCTGACCGCTGCCTCCGGCCTACACTGCGGTCAGCAGGGCTCACAATACAAATTCAGTCTTGGTTTATTTATGGCGCAGTCCAGTAGGCAACATACATTGCTTCCAGTGCGGCCCGCCCGGACGACGCATCATCGCTGGCTGCACACCCGCTGAGCGCTCCAGGTGCCACTAACTCAGTGCACCACAAGTCATGGACCCTTTATGTTTGAATCTTGTGTGTGTGATTCCAGATCTGGTGCCACGAACTCAGTGCACCACAAGTCATCACCACGTGGCTGTGGGCCCTTCCTGACCGCTGCCTCCGGCCTACACTGCGGTCAGCAGGGCTCACAATTCAAATTGAGTCTTGATTTATTTATGGCGCAGACCAGTAGGCAACAGACATTGCTTCCAGTGCGGCCCGCCCGGACGACGCATCATCGCAGGCCGCGCACCCGCCGAGCGCTTCCGGTGCCACAAACTCAGTGCAGCTCAAGTCATGGACCCTTTATGATTGAATCTGTGTGTGTGATCCGATGATCACTGTTCTAGTTGTTGCCAGCACCAACCACACCCTGAGGGCTGGCTTACACTCATCCCACACCCATCCAGCACAGGCGTCACTGGACATGTGACCCTGGTAATAAAAAGGGGCCGGGCGCACGTGCCCGTAGCCAGTTCCACCATACATCTAAGTGTGTTGGTGTGGTCATTATGAATGCGTGATGGCCCCTGGTCCTACCACATCACATTGTGCTGTGGACAGTGGACGCAAGCATGTCACCTCAGGCAGTGGGTAAGACCTTGGACATGTAGCTCTGTCATCCCCCCCTGTAAGCGTAAGTGGAGTGGGCTGGGCCGGCGTACGTCAGTCCAGCGCAGGGGTGTGTAGAATTAGCCCGGGGCTCAGGGCGTGGTCCAGTTCTGGCCTGGACAAGGAAGTTACCAATGCGTTTGTCTCTGTTGTAGTGTCGGCGCCACCCGGCCCGCAATTGACAATGTTGCAATGTAGCATGCACCCGGAGGGCGGGCTCGCACGAACGGTGAAATGAAGGAGCGCAAGACCGCTCGGGGTCCTGGCTCATACATGCCAAGTGTTGTGTGTATCTGTATTGCCGCAGCATGAGCCAAATGCCTAGTCTTAATCGCAGCGTGAGTTCAGCCAGGCATGAACTCTACATCTGTGTACGCACTATCCTTACCATAGGCCTACACTGACGTGGCCGCCCACCTTCAACGGCCAACATCACAGTGTCGTTGTCAGGCTTGTGAACATGCGCAGACAGGCATGACAATGGTGTGCCGTTGGAGTGCAAGTGATGCAACCGCGCAGCGTACACAAGTGAATAGGCCCGGGGGGAGGGAGGAGCAGCTGTGAGGCAACGTAACACACAGTGATGCCGCTCATTTGCCACATGCAAGTCATGTCAAACATGAATCCCAAAGTCACACCCATTCCACTCCACACCCAACAAGCCACATCACAATTCCTGAATGCAAGCAGATGACAAACTGACATCAGGGATGAAAGGTCCTTTGTCTGAACTATCAGGCGGAAGCACATCTGCGCATCCGACCTCGGAATTGCATGTGCCCGGCACCCCCTGACAGATACGATAGCACTTGAGGACGACTCCCACACTACTCACAGCCCGACAACAGACCAACGTATACACACCCCACACACAGAAGTCCTTGCTCGGAGTTATCTTGCATGGAATGTCCTTCACACTTACTCCCACACCATCCCAGGCGTACAACCGTTGCACACTTAAAGAACTCAATGATCTGAGCTGTGGCATTTCATCCACAGAACTGGCGCAGGTCAGAACAGTGCCGCTTCAACCAGAGCCACTGATGCAATGGCAGAACATCCCGGACACATGCACAACCCCTGTCACGTGGAACTGTACGGTGCATGTATGCTGCATTTACTGGGGGCACTGCCATTGGTAGTGCTGCGGGTCAGTTACCGGCTAAGCTTCCGCCTTGCCAACGTCACCTGCGTTCAGCCTGTGCTGCATTGTCGATCGTGCATATTCGAGTGGTCCATGGATGTCTGCCTATCCAACAGGACGGTAGGCGAACTGGATTACGACATGTGTGTGCACCCCCTGTTGGCCCACGACCAGGAGTGTCACCGTGATACCCGTCTATGGGATGCCTGGATACTTGGCATACATGCTGGCAGCTGGACCTGGGATATTGCAGAACTCCTCGTGTGCAGTGACCACATTGAGCCGCTCCCCTATTGGGCTGTGGTGCTAATTGGTGACAGGGGGTGGACGCAGCACATCTGTCCGGACCTGTTAATGGATAGCCTCGCTGTCCTGTTCGATGGAGTCGACAACGACCTCATGTTGGAGATGATTGCCTACGAAGCTGCAATCGCTTTCATGGACGTGTAACTACGTACCTGCAGTCACAACAGTTTGAAACCCATTGCACATGTCCCGACACTTTGTTGCATCTTGGGGTTCTGGTCACATATCCCACGACAACAGTGGACATGGCTGCATTCGCCTGGACCCCGAATACGTGGGTGGACAACCACGCGGGGTAACACATACCTGTGAAAGGTGAGGCACTCCCCCGGAGTGGACAGCAGCGCTTGGCAACGTTCCTCATTCTGACATGCTGCTGCATTGCTCCGCATGTTGTGGCACTTCTCTTGCCCGTACTGACACGCATATGCTAATAAAGTCTACGCACATTCACTTGTATTCAACTGTGATGTGAGTTGTTTTGAATGATGATGTGTGTCTCACTGCCTATCTGGGTCACGGCCATACATGCGCATTGATAGCATTACCCAGGGAGTACCATTTATGTGGAATCACTGTCCCTACATTCATCAATACTTTCATGCATAATTGATCAGGGTCACGACACATCAGTGTGAATTTGAGTGTTTTATTCGCATTCAGTGGGGTGTTTCAGCTGGACCAGTACAGGGACATGCAAACCCCACTTTACATTGTCGCCCCATGGTGGGCCAGCCAGAGTCCTTTGGGATTGACAGGTTCATTGGAAGAGGAAGACTTCAGTCCGCAGTGTGATTGCTGCGTCATTGGTAACCATTCCAAATATGGCAGTCCATGTCGTGGTCCAAGGTGAGTGTCGCTGAGTGTAACGGGGGACAGTGGAAGATATTATTCCAGGGCATGATGCAGAGGGCAGAAACAAGCTGAAACAGGCCATGTGGCGGTGATGTATGGTACCACTTCAATCTCACCACCAAGCCAGATTCATCATCATCTTCGTCCTCTGATGTGTCAGGTGCCTCACATGTGGGTGGTGGTGTTTGGTCTGCCGCACTGTGTGGCACTGACACTTCTGGGGGCGGAGATGTGGATGGAGTAGTAGCAGCAGCATTCATCTGCGCCAGGCCGTGTGGCGACAGTGCCATGATGAGGATCTGCAGGGCATGGAAGATCCCAGCTACATCTCGCTGGTGTGCAGCCATGGCAGCCAATCGTTCTGCATGCATCCGCTCCATGTTCTCCATGATCCTCCGCATGTGCCCCAACTCCCGGCTGACATCGCTGGAGCCACTCTGACTGGACAGGGACCCTCTTTGCTCACCTGTGGTCTTGTGTGTTTGCGGTCCTCGTTGCTCCGGTTGCCCGCTTGTCGGCTTGAGATTTCTGGAGAATTGACGAGATCGATGCTTTCTTCGGCAGAGACTGAGCGGCCATGGCCGATGCCCGGTGGAGCTGTGGACAGCTATAGGGGAGATTGGCTCCGGTTCTTTCGCCGTGGCCGCCACCTACCCAGCCGGACATCGGGCACAGCTCTCCTCACCTCTCTGCTGTGTCTCCCTTTTTCCTGGATGGTTGTTGGGTAATGGAGGGGGGATCACCCTCCAGACCGTTGCCTGCCTGCTGGACCGGAGTCGCGAACGCCTGACTTCCCACTGCGTGGGTTTGAGAAACAACGAGAGCACAACAGGGAGATCTGCACGATGCTGCTGCCCTGCACCACTGAACTTCCTTTCCTCTCTTTTCGGAGTTGCTCGCCCTCCTGACTCCCGCAGCTACCTTCCTCTTCCTGGGACTGCTTCCTCGGTGACCTCGCTGACTACCCTGCTCTTCCTGGGACTGCTTCCTTGGTGTCCGTGCTGACTCCCATACTCGCCCTCCTGATCCCCACTGCTGCCTGCCTTCTCCGGCCCTACTGCCTGTACACCCGATCGAACTTTGCGGCTTACCGAACTACGACTCTTTTGCCCCAGCAGCCCTGAGCGTTTTGCTCGCTTAAACTACCCGAGTATGTTCGGTGATCCCCAATCCCCCTCCCTCCTTGCTCCAGTGATGGCCCCCACCTCAACCCTGCACCAGCGCCCTGGTTATTTTGTGGATTGGAATTGTGTTGTCCCGCCATTTTGTGACTTTTAAAACGGCGCCCGTGACCCGGGTCCTCCATCTTGGATGATTCGTCCGTTTCACATATTGCTGGTCTACACCCTTTGTTGCCTGACAATGCCTTTTACTCTGACTTTAACCCCACCTCCCCCTTGGTCTCCCTCTTCCCTCCTTTCTTTTTCAGTCATCGTTGCTTCCGGATGTTATGACTACTGATCCCACATTTGACTTTTCTTATTGTCTTCTGGTTCCCTTGGAGCATTTCCCTCCTTGCCGGTTCTACCTATCCCGATCTTCTTTTCTCCCCTTTTTCCTTTTCCCCCTCTACCTTCCATACCCCTTTGGACATGTCAATATTTTATGCTATGTTATTGTAACTGATGTTTTTGTGCAACACTGTTTTTTTTCCTATGTAACTGTTTTTTTTCTTTTCCCATGCTCCTGTAACTGAATCAATTTCGTAACTCGCTGATCCGTATGTAAAGTGCTCTGATACCTCCGGGTCTAGCCAGCGCTATATAAAACTCTGCAAATAAAAATAAATAAATAAATTAAGGTGTTCTCGTCTCCGAGTCATGACTCCAGCGATGTCAGCCATGGATTGTTGGAGAGCATGGAGCGGACAGTGGGTGTCGTTAGGGACTGTAAGTGGACCCTGATGGGACTTAGACACCCACGTATGGCATCTAGTTTGGCTGCCATGAGGTCAAACCCCACCCGCAGCTGATCAGCCATCTTCTCCTGGCACCCTGACACACGGCGTTGGAATGCCATGTGTTGGTCGTGGGGGTCCTGGGAGACAGCCGTGGTGGTGGGTGCTTCCTGCTGTGTGGTCTGTGCGGGGGGTGGGGTCTCCTCGATGCAGCTGGGCTGCCCTGCTTCTGGAGGTGGGCTGCCAAAGCTGTCCATGAGCTGCTGGAGGGCATCGGTGTCGATGTTGGGGAGGTCCTCTTCGTCATCAGTGCTGAGTTGTTGTGTCTGCTCTGCAGGAGGTGTTGATTCTCCCTCTGCAATGTGAAGGGGAGATGCAGATTGACACTGTGTTCAGATGTATGTTCACGCATTGTACAGGTTTACTGACGGACTGCATGTCAATGTACATTGTGACTGTTTGTGAGGAGATCCCTATTTGATGCGGGATGGTTGACATTTCTACACCATCAGGGATGTGAGGTTGTACTTGTCCATTGTCATCTCACAGTTTCCTGCTATGCCAAATGGGAATGGCCATTTTCTACACACAAGCGGCAGCAGTTGTGTCCTCTGTTCTGTTGTGAGGGTGTTGCAGTTTGTACCACAATGTTGTCAATGTTGAGGTGCTCTGATTCTTATGTGTGTGTGCTGCATTGTGGGTGTGTTGCCCCTTCAGCTCTGATTTGGCTGGCCCTTCTCCCTTTCGGGCGGTGTGCCTTTCACTTCTGTGTTTATACAGTGCTGAGATGTTGCAGACTTGGGTAAATTGGGCTCTTGGTCGGAGTTGTGACTCTTGGGCATGGTTTGTCTGCAGATGTGCTCTACTTAATTGTGCATGTGTGCCATTGTGCCCATCTCCCCCATCCCCCCAGTCCCTGGTGGTTACTCACCCTGTTGCTGTTGGCTCGGGTCATGTTGTGCAGTGTCCGGTCCACCAACTCCTGCCACCGTCTCCCGAATGATGACTCGGCTCACCATTTCCTCCATCTCATCCAGCTCCTGGTGTGTCGCTGGGCTCCCACCTCCAGTCTGCATTGCTGCTCTCAGGTTGGCAGTGATTTTCAGCTTGGTTTTGCGCTTCGCATCAGTCCAGCGCTTCTTGCAGTCGTCCACTTCCCTTCTCTTCACTCCGACTGCATTCACCTTGGCCAAGATGGACTGCCATATTGTATTTTTAGTTGCCAATGTCACAGTGGAGGTGATGGACAGTTGGTGGTAGTGTTCTGTCACCTCCGTAATGAAGATCTGGAATTCCTGCGTACTGAAACGCGTGTTCCTCTTATTCTTCCCCTTGCCCTTCCCTGTCCCAGAGGTCCCAGGCTGGTCCTCCGTGGCGCTTGTGGGGTTCTGGTTGTCCTCTGTACTTGCTCCGGCTCCCTCCATGGTGCTTCGCAGTTGTTTGTGTTTTGTAGGTGTTTTCTTTTGCTGCTTTTATAGTGATTGTTCCCGCCTTACTTGTGGGACTTGTGGGCCTGGCGCTGCTTTTCGCTGGATTTTTATCGCAGTTGGGCCCATCGCAACTTTTTTCACGTTCGAGTTTCCTTTTTTATCGCCATCGCGGTGGTTGTATCGCGGGCATTTGAGGCGTTCTCGGGAAACTATCGCATGTTACCGCCGTGTTGGGAATACCATGTTGACACAGAGTTATTTTACCGCGATAGACGGCGATATGGTAAATTGCATTAGCCTATTTTGGCGATGATTATCGCACGTTCTTGAGAATATCCCCCATTGTGTTATGAAAGCATAATTTCATGTGATTTCGTGAACTATTGCTACATTTTCATGGAATTCAATGAAATTTCACGAGAAACGTTACACGATTTTGATCAAACGGAGTTTGCAGAAGTACATGGAGTTAGCTTCTTGAGCCTGTCATATATTTCAGGAAAAGAAAAAGATTAATAGCAGCAAAAAAAGAGCTGTGTGCTGATAATTTGTGATGCTTCAGACGCAGTTGGTGACCTCTTGCATATGGTCTTAAGTGTGCTCTCAGGGTTTCATGCATTAAAACGTGACCAAGGATTGGACCTAATTCATTTCATTAGAGGCCTGTCCCTCCTGCACTTGGCTTCGGTGAACATTAGTATGACTCGGAAAGCTGCTTCTGATTTGATTTGGAACCGTTTTTTTGTCTTTTTTGGCATCTTTCTCCCTCCTGCTCACAGGCCTCGCAGCTTTAGAAGGTCAGGAAACTGTGTTGGTGGCCCAAGATGGCGTATAATGGCGCCAAAGTGATCAGAAAACCCAAAAATCTCTTCCTTATGGAAACAAGGTTCTAACCGTAACTACCCAGTGGCGACTGTGCAGTTCCTGCCAGAATTACTTTGTTCATAAAAAGCAGCTTCATTTTCTAATTTGAGAGCCGAATATGCTTAACAGAAACATAGGGCCAGATTTACTGAGGGTTGAGCAGAGAAACGTCAAGTGACAAAAAGCAGCACCCACATTTGCTGAGCATTTATTTTGTAGCACAAAAGGTATTTTGTGCTTGGGAGGAGTCTTTTCTTCCAGTAGAAATAAAAATGTTCATGATTTGCACCACTTTACTACAAGGGGTGGTCATTAGTTGACTGTTAATTGGCACAGTTAGCGCAAGCACTTGTAGTATTTGATGTTAAGCCAAATCTACTAAGTTAGCCAGATCTGGCTTTGCGTCAGAAACATTAAACCTACTTGAAGCAAGTGCCACCATAGAGAAACATTTTCATTTCTCCAAAGATTTCACACATTGTGTGCTGTACAGATGTCACTGCTCTGTTTTCTGGTAGTTTTTTTAAGCATGGGATTAGTACAGTGCCATCCACATTTAGCTAGAAAAGTGACAAAAATCTTTTGCCATTTTTGGAGCAAAGTCTTTAAGCGCAGGGTTAGCGAGTGCCATCCACTTCGACCTGAAAAATTGCAAAATTATTTTATTATTCCAGGCACATTATCACAGCATTGGATTGGTAAACTACCTTTCAAGCCAACCTGAATTTAATACACACGGCCCCAGACACTTGTTTTATTTTTATTAGAGCTGTCATAGAGACATAGCATTGTCCAGACACAAGAGGGCAACCAGTATAAGTCAAAACAATGCCCTTTCAGGCATAGAATGTCACATAAATTATGCAAAAAAGGAAGCAGGGAACCCTGGGTAGTTCCCATGTTTTAGTTGGAGAGTAGCACCTTTATATGGAACACTCTACAACACAACTAATACTCCAAATCTGCTCACCTTATATGTTTGTTTCCAAACGGGAAATATGACAAAGCCTTGTGCCGTTTTTGCCGCAAAGACTGTAAGCATGGGATTAGTGAGTGCCATCCATGCTGAGCTGAAACATTTCAAAAGCATTTTACTATCCAAGGCACAGTATTACAGCTATAGATTGCTAAGAAAAACATCCAAGCCAACTTGGCATGAATTAAACTAGCCCCTGACATGTGTTTTGTTCTTATTAGAGCTCGTCAGAAAGGCTTAGCTTTGTCCAGGCACAAGGGAAGATCCAGTATAAGTCAATATAATGCCCCTTCAGGCTTAGAGTGCCGCATAAAACATGCAAAAAAGGTAGCTGGGAACCCTGGGTAGTTCCCACGTTTTAAATACGAGCAGCTCATTTATATAGAACCCTCTACAACATCACAACTCTCCAAATCTGCTCACCTCCAAATTCTGTTTTCTAGCAGAGTTTTTAAGCATACGATTAGCACAGTGCCATCCTTGAGGAGTTGGAAAAGTGACATCGTTTATTTGCTATTTTTGCAGCAAAGTCTTAACCCGTTCCGTGCGCGCGTCGGCCAACTGCCGTCGCGAGCACTACCTGGCTAGTGCTGCGCACGTCCGTTGGCCGACGCAGCCCCGTCCACTCATTAAAACTCCCGCACCGCGGCGGAATTCGCACCGTGGTTAAGGAGTTAAAGGCGTGCCACCCACGCGAGTTGAAAAAATTACAAACGCCTTTTACAATTCGAGGCACAGTTTTAGATTGATAAAATGCCATAAAAGACACATGAATTGAATGAGTCCCTACAAATATACAGTCACAAGACATACTGCGCTATTTTTTAAGTGAAAACAAGAGTTTTAAAGTGTTCCATAAGGATGAAGGAAGACCTTGAGTTTATAGATGTTACATTGAAAATGTTTCTTTCTCAGATTACTGGTACATCTGCTACATTCTTGAAGCAGAATTCTTGTAGCTTCTTCTTCATTTACCATATTTGTTATTTCTGCATGCTTCTCAGTCAGCAAATGTCCCTAACATGTGCGAGGCACCAAGAAACTGCCCCTCGGAATTATGAGTAGCAGTAAATAAACGTGCAAAGCAGTATTACATTACTTCTCTTTCCTGGACTTTTTAGTCCAAGGCTATGGGCAAAATATGCAACTGACATCCAGTTAGTGTCAGCAGACAAATGGGGTAGGTCATTCTGGGGAGCTTCATGAGAACTATTTCTTCTGAAAAACTTGAAGATGCAGCTACACCACATTCTCCATCGAGGTGAAGGGTCGGCATTAGTCATCGACTGTAAAAAAGAAACACTGGCAAGGATAAATCAAAGCTAAAGACGTTCTAGGTTTTATTCCTTGTGGCTCCTCTAAACGTTTTCAATATTCATTTTCTGAGAAAACAAAAGGGCCCTTTTTGATCTTTTACTGCTGCACTTTTATTTGCAATGGTTGTCAGACATGTGATATGAACCACCTCATCCGAAGTAAATGGTGTGCGATTTCTTGATGAGTAAATGGTATAAGGCACCAATTCAAGAGACAAAAAATATGTTTCGTCCTTTACAATGCGATTCAAAACAATGTTTTCCGTTCAATTAATCTTTTCAAGCAAATGAGAGATATGCTGTGGGGTCAGTACTGTACTGGCTGCACCGTTCCCTCTAGAGATAAATGTGTCCATGGACAAAATGCTGACATATTCACGACTATTTGGATAAAATAAGAGTAACAACGATGAATAAGCGATTCATTACAGCCGAATAAAAGCAAGACACGAAAACCCTCATAACAATAAACTGTCTTCTGCATGCCTCCCTGTCTTAAGGAAACTCAAAAAAATCACTCTTTAGTACCATAGAACTGTTGTAGAACCAAAGTCCAGGCTGCACTTACACTATGCCTGAACTGTGGCATTTCACTTTATGGAAGAGTGACTGGAGCACTTAGACTAACTTTAGGCTTAGGAAAATGTGAGTCGTTCTCTCAAAATCTGACACAACTGCTTGGTTCCTGGTTCTCAATAAATTCTTTCCAAATACCAAAGCATATGTGATAAAGTCATTCAGACGCAGGGTTCAATATTTTCTCAACAGTGACTCTATAGTTATTCCCTTTGTTATTTCTCTGCCTTTATAGTGCAATTGCCAAGGATAAGGCATGTTAGGACATGCAGCCAAGCACTCACTTTCCACACAGCAAATGCTATCAGAAGTTAACTCAATCATTCTACTTCTAGAAAACGTCTAGAAACTTGTCAATTTACTTGCCTGTGCACATTAGGCCGGCAATTATTTCTTTCCTGCATTTTTACTCATGGTCTATCCGATAATTACCTCACCTTCCTTGAACTCTATTAATGCGACAATAGCTAACAAACAACCTTATTACAAACACACGTAGACCTTCAGAAAATCATATAGCAAACAACTTTGGCCATGATTCCTTGGGATATGAAGGGAGGAGCATGGGAATCTGCTGCCAAGCAACTATTAGTCCAGGAAGGTGCAGGCTTCTTGTAGGTAAGACAACCTGATCAGTTCCATTATTTGCAGTTATGACAGTTTCAAATTTCTAGCACATAACCAATTCCGCAGATCAGTTTAGAACTAGAATTTGTTAGAAATTAGCATCTGCCCATCAAAATCACAGTTTAGAGGTGTGGGAACCTCTGATTTTCCACTGGCGGAGACTCCGCATGCTCCACTGGTGGAAACCCTTGACCTGGCCGCTTGTCTGCCACTGGGTTGTAGTTTACAGTAATATTCATCCCACCTTATTTAGGACGAGGTACCAATCACTGTTTTCATCTTCCTGGGACCACCATTCAAAGGCTTGGTGGTCGCCAAAAGGAACATGTTTGAATGCCCATAATCTGCAGAAAGAAAATGGCCTCTGTAACAGGGGCATTTGTATTTTGTTTTGCAACAACACGCCTCACTTTGGGTATTTGTTGCTGCAAAGCAAACAAGCATTTGCAATGCAATAGGTCTCGCATTAGCGAGAGTTTAAGCTATTGGCATTGTAAATGAAAATACTTTTTATTTATCTGTTTTGATAATTAACACATAAATAAAAGGCATTGTCATTTACAATGCCAATAGCTCAAACTCTTGCAAATGCGAGACCTATTTCATTTCAAAGAAGCGGCCGCCATTGTCCCGGGCTGCTTGGAAATTGAAAGCGCGCATGGCGCGCTGATAGTTGCAGGAAAGCATGTCGTGCCTGCAGTAGGAGAAACTCATTAAAGAAAATAGTGCTTACAGACTAAATAAGACATACCGTGAACAACAGAGGTAAATGGGCCAGTCCTCATGGGAGGTTACAAATGAAGACAAGGCGGTACTAAGGAAGGACTAACAAGGCTATTAATGAATCAGAAGCCAGCATTTACAAAGGACAATGACACAAGCCAATGAAAAATATGGGCGGAGAGTGTGCGGAGCTTCAAGTCCATACTCGAATACAGCATGCCCTCCAGAGCAGCGCATGCACTGCACTGCCCAGGTTCTACCTAAAAAGAATGCTGAGCAGGCATCTTCAACATGGTGGCCCTCTTGGTATTCAGCAGCATTGTAAATGCATCCACTGTGGTGGCAGAAGCACTTTCGTTACAGAGATCTCCACCAAGGAGGCAAATATCCTTAAATATGATAGGCATTCCTATGAGATAGGAGTGGGGTTCACAGCCTTTGCTGACCCGGTGGCCTGGTTGGTCATGCAGTGCCCGTAGCACCACCTAGCGACCACATATTGGCATCACAACTGGCAGAGTGAGGGACTCCCAATGCAGCAGCCCCAACGGGGCTATCAGTTTTAGAAATTTAAAGCTGCCTAGCATGATTGAAAAGCCTGCAGTGTCCCCAGTTACCTCATGGAGATGCCCGCAGCTGGGAGGTTAGCTACCCCTCTCGGCAGGTGGGAGCTGCACGTCCGAAGTGTCAAGGAAGACTTCCGCGGACAGAGAAGAAAGGTGGCTGCAGCACCACCTACTGTTTGATCGTGACACCGCAGCCTGGCTCCCGGAGAGAATGCATGAGGGACTGATCTGCCTGCAAAGAAGTAAAGGAGTGCATTGACAAACAGACAGCACTCCAACCTGAACAAGAATAAATACCTGAGGTAGCAAGAGTGGCTCCCTGTCCCCCAGTAATCCCAGAGACTGAACAGGCCAAGTACCAGACCCCTGGTAGCTGTATGACACCACTGTATGGTAGAGACCGATGTGAGCAGGAGCTGCAATGCAGGTCAGAGGAGTGGTAGTCCTAACACGAGTGCTGCAATAGTGAGATCACGTGAGAGGAGAAGCTGCCAAGAGTCTAGTGATGCCAAGAGCAGCCAACCAGCAAAGCCTCAAGGCAGCAAGCCAACGAAAAGCAGAAGGGAAACACCCTGTGGCTATCTGACGCTACAGCAAGGAACGAGATAGTGCCGCACACCCCCAGTGGGGAATGGCCATCACTACAAGAGACGAAAGAGCACGCAATGCGCCAGCAAATGGCACCCCTGAAGGGAAAGACTGAAAGCACATGGTCAGAGGTACGGAGAGGGCCGCACCGAGAAATCTGACATCAGGACAGGATCACTTGGGGAGAGAGAGAGAGAGCCCTCAGAGCACAAGAAGGACTGTCGCACGTTTGAGGCCACACCAGTCAGCCACTCCAGCATAGTTTGGCCACCATTGGCCCGCTGAGCATGTCATACGTAGTGACTGACCCTGCCAAGCATGTCTGCACTTGGGCAAGACCAAGGGCCTTAATGGCGTAGCCTCAAGGAGCAAGCAGTGCGTCCTCAAGTGAAAAAAGAAGATGGAAGAAAGGTGACCCTCCATCCAGGGAGCGGAGGACCGAGTGATCACTGAGGAAGGGATGGGACCTTCAAGAGGTCCATGAGGAGAAGCATGTCCTACCAACAGGATAAGAGCCAAGTCCTACAGACAGAACGCGACCAGGGAGGTCAAGGTGAAGAGAGTACCACCATGAGAGACCTGGTCAGGAGAAAGAGACAAAACAGTCCTCGGGCCTGGGCGCAACCAGGGAGGTCCATGTGAAATGCACGTCACATCGAGAAGCCTGGTTGGAAGGGAGAAGAGAGTGGCATTACGCCATGTCATGAATGAATTGTCGGAAGGGAGAAGAAAGTGGCCAGATGCCATGTCATTAAGAAATGAATGGGAAAGAAGCAGAGAGTAGCCCAATGGCACATCATGATTGAATGGAAAAGAAGAAGAGAGTGGAAGGATGCCACCGCATAAAGGATAAGAGAAAGGTGTGTAATGGACCTGTCATTCTGAAGATTCTGACAACCACAGGTGTGCAGGAAAGAAAAAGAGCGACAAGTATCATCACACCAAGTAAGACGTCGCCACCTGCAGCATGAGATGTCCTGTGATAGTTATCATTACCAGGTGGATCACCATAAGTCATCTAAGGAGCATCACAGCACCAGAGTGGAGCTGTATAGCTGCCAAAACAACCAGAGGCTCACATGGCATCCCTGGGTTGGCCACCCAAGAACCTTCTGTGAGCTCCAGTGAACCTGGAGCCTGCGGAAAAGAGTACACTCAACCATTGGACCATCCATCATTGGGGTTGCATGAGGCTTGGCTGTGGCCCTGTTGGGAGTTCCGCACTGATCCTTTTGCGCAGCCTAAGTGAGGCCTAGCAGAGCCCACGCAGCCATGTGGCAATCCAGGGGAAAGGGCCTCAAGGGAATTCCAGTGAGAGGTGAATGCCGACATGAGAGATGCATCTGCAACAGCTCCAGGACAGGCACCAGGATGCATAGAGGTCACGTACAGAGACTGGGTCACCCAAATACTATCTAGTAGTTGCCAGTGCTCCAGAGTCCTGATGGCAAGGGCACTGACCCTGAAACAACTGCCCTTTGAGACTAAGCGAGTGACTTGGATGTGGTTCTGTTAGCAGTTCCTTAGCGACCCCTTCCTGTGGCTTATGAGAACCCCTACACAGTCCCACTTCTGCCCAGGAAAAAGTCCTCAAGCAAATTCCCACGAGAGGGGAATCCTGGTACGAGAGGGAAGTCGGAAGCTGCTCCACTAACTGGCGCTGAGAAGCATGGAGGTGTCTAAGGAAGGCACTCTACCATCGCATTGTCGTCCTATGTCTTTGCAGGCTTGCTATCCAGGAAGCCAGACCACCTTTGAAGAGATCTCAGCAACAGACTCCACCTCTGCTCAGGATGCACCATTACAGTGAACTTTGAAAATAGACTCTAACACCGGGAGACCAGGACGGGGAATATCAACAGTGCACAGGTGGAATATAACCTAAAGGACAGGCGATCGAGAGATCCGGATTTCGTTCGCACTGCCATTCATGCCCAGAGTAGTCTGGTTAAACTATGGAGGCGTGCCATGATGCCGGGTACTCCCAGCTGCACCTGTCCCCTCATCCTGTCTGGCAAACAACTGGAAGAGACTCAGTGGTGTTTTGTTGTGTTATTTTGTTCTCTCCCACAGGTTGGACTTGCTAGCTTTTTAAATAAAGTTTGGGAGGGATGTAGTGACCTGCTGATCACTGTCTAGTGTTTATACTATAATGTGTTTCCACCAGCCACTCCTTGAGGGCTGGCTTCCACACTCATCCCACTCTCATCCATCACAGGTGTCACTGGTCAGGTGACCCTGCTAATAAACGGGTCCAGGCGCAAGTGCCCTGGGCCAGTTCCAGTACCATACTTTATGTGGCTGCGCAGTCATTTGTAGTGCATGAGCAACTAGGGCCCTAACCATTACAGGTAGTACTGAGGTACCCAGTGTTATAGCCCAACCAGTGCTCCTGTATTAGGGATCTGTACACTATTCCCCACACTGGCAAACTATATAAAAACCGATCTCTTCCAAAAGATGCGTAATCACATCTTTTGAAAATAGTGTATTTTAAAGGTGTCCACAAGGGTATCCCCTGTCAGTCTACCTTCCCCATAAGCTAATTTATTGACCTAACGGGCATTATTGCTTGTAGCAAAAGCAAATGTCGGTAGCAAGGAGCAAAAGCTGTTCAGTCTTTTTTGAAATCTTATCAAAAACTTCAACCCTCAGTAGTGCATCCCTGGTTTCCATAACAAGCGTATATAGGAAGATCACTGAAATGGTGTCTGGAATCTCCAGTAAGTATGGGACATGTGACAAATCACCCCTAACATAGCTTACTTTTTAGCCGGTAGCAAATGACACTTACTGAGTCGTCTCCCTTTAAAAACACTGAGGAAAGAGAGCTGAAGAGAAAGGACTGATGTAGAGAAGTATGAGCACCACAGAAGGCAGATGAAGTTCAAAGGATTCAAAGTGGCGTCTTAGCACAGATCATTTGAACATGACATAGCTCAGATCATGTGAACATGAGAAGATGGAGAGAGAAGCAACAGTACAGGCAAAGGAAGCTGCATCTCAGAAGAGATGATCAGCTTCTTTAGAGCAATACTCGGGAAAAGCCAGCAAGGATGTAACCCCTCCTGGACAGAGGTGATAGCTAAAGAAGTTGGTGTCTACCCCCAATACCCATTATAACACTCTAAATCATCACCATAACCAGGAACCTATTCTGTTGATCATCATTACCCACTCTAGAAGCCAAGAGTCTTGAGTGAAGCATTAAGATGGTTCACAGAAGGTGATGCACAGGAAAGGAGAGCAGGGAGCAAAAACATTACACACTGTGAGGATTCCTCACAAAAATGTGTTAATGTGATCTTGAATGCACTTATTTATACCCTACACAAAGAGATTGTGAGACTACAGTAAGATGTTTATTAGGCACTCACCACCACCAGCCATTCTATCAAATTAAAGCTAACTAAAAACCATTGAAATTAGACTTTAGTAACACAAGAAATGTTAAAACATGGAGCAGAGGAAATAGAGGGCTGGCACCAGGGTTGGCTTTAGCGCTGGTGGCGCCCAATGCGACAATCTTCTTTGGCACACCCCCTTCCCCCCATTACCTCCTCCTCGGATTCCCACACTACCACCCGGCAAAAGTGCTCCTCATCTCTCCATAGCCCCTCTCTCACATATATTTATTTTGTTTTAAAGTGCTGGTAAAAGCTAACTTTATTAATCCACTCAGCTATCAACATAAAATACAGATCTGTTCTTTGCAACAGGCACATTAACCCTCTAAGCTACTTCATGGCAAATCTAAAGTGCCATTAGACAAAACTCTGATCTCTCGCTCTAGCATATCATTAATCACAAGAGTTATCTTGACATTTTTATTGCTGCCAGAAAGCTGGAAGCACAAGGAACTCTGCAGCAGGTGCTTTTAAATCTTAAATGATTGCTAAACCCTGTGCCCCCCGCCCGAGGTCAGTGCCCCCTCTCCAGTTTAGCACCCAGTGTGGCTGCACCAGTCGTACCGCCCAAAAGCCGGCCCCTGGCAGGCACAATCTTTAGACCTCAACCACAGAAGAAGGAATTCTGAATCCCATTCTACTCGTCATGCATTCCCAAATCTGCATTTTCTTTACTCAGTGAGAATGCTGCTCTCTAAAACAAGGGTCAGAACCCTTCTTCCTTTCACTTCATCCCACCTTCACCACAGGCAGGGCCACTGGAAATATGCAATTGTGCAGCCGTGGAGATTTTCGCATAATCCTGGATCTGCCGCATTTGCCACATAATCTATCTTCTGGTGCATAGTCTGCAGATTTTAACAAAAAACATTTGCATCAACCCAAAACCCATTCGCAATATAGGTAATCCCAAATTTTGCGATTACCTAAATTGCGAATGCTTTTTGGGAATCGCAAATTGCGATTCCCTATTTGGGATGCATCAAGCCTTTCCTAAATGCGACTTTGCATTTAGGAAACGCTAATTACCATCAACTTCAAGTTGATGGTAATTTGCAAAAACTTTGAAAAATGCATTTTTCAAAGTGCCATGTGGCGCACACATATGCCCTTAGAGCATATGTGGGCATATGTGTGCGCCCTTAGGGCATATGTGTGCGCCACATGTGCACATGCCAAATTTGGGGGTGCAGCAGGATGGACTTTAAGGCCCCCTAGCACCCTTCAAATTGCATTCGCAATTTGAGAGTACCTATTTGGTACTCGCAAATTGCGAATGACTTCCCATTCATTCCTATGGGCCTCTAGGCCAATAGGAATGAATGGGAATGCATTCCTTAATAACGAGTCGCAATTTGCGAGTCGCTATTAAGGAATATGTAGGAATCGCAATTTTTTGGGCGATTCCTACATGCATAAGTAATTGCGATTCCTAAATAGCGATTTCTTAAAAATCGCTATTTGGGAATCGCAATTCCTTACTTTGATGCATGTGGCCCATAGTTTCTAGCTCAAACGGTTCAAAAGTTATAAAAAATGCAGCAAGACATGTTACGGAGCAGTGAAAGGCCCTTTGCTAAGGTTGACTGGGTGTTAAACTGGTACTAATGAAGTGCAACCTACGCCCAGACAGTGTTAACAGGTGTAAAAGTGTCAAAATAATGAAGTAATACTATTAGAAAATGTGCCACATTAGGCTGCATAATTTGCCTTTTCTAGCCGTATAATTTAGTCAACCCTGCCACATAATTCGACCCTCTCCTGCCCCATTATTCCAGTGGCCCTTACCATAGAACATGTAACCAACACAGTAGAGAATCACCTAATCTGCCTACCATCAAAGCGCACAAGCCGTGGCATGCATTTCTCAGTACAACTCTATCCTCATAAGGTAACGTAATTGGTTCATTGGTGTGTATAGTAAATTGCGAAAAGGCAATTTACTGGAAATCTTTACTACTGTGTCTCCCACTCAGTTCCAGAGTACTTTTATGAAAGAAAATCAGATTAATAAACCAAGACAAAGGGATCACAGTCTTCATGCTCAAGCTCGGAAGTTGGGGACCTTACTGGCTTATGCTCATAGTTTTCCACTCCTAGGCAATGGCCATCTGAACTACTTCGAGTTCCCCTTTTCCGCACTCAAGTAGGTTCCGATTGTACTCTGCATTTTGTCCATCTCATTATCTCTTTGTCCTGTGGAAGTCTCACCTTGTTCCAATATGTAATTCTGTTGTTTAAATTGTTTTAGTGCATTACTGATGGCCCAAAGCCCGAGAGGTCGAACTGTGTCAGAATGAACGTGACCTTGACTCAACATCTTGCCATGTATCTGGGATTTTTCTCGTTCAAAGTCTCATATTAATTTTTTCTGTTTTGAGTTCTAGTCACACGTCAAAAGGCAAACTCCTCTGAAGCAGGATTTATTTGTTAATAATGAGAACAGACATTATAGTGCAATATATGAATTTCTGCAGATTCGCTGGTCATGTTGCCCTCCCACTACTTCTGCTGAGAGCCTTTATAGAAATGAAACAAATACTTTTTAGCGAGTTGTGCATATGTTAATCACAGTGGTACATTCTGAGCTGATTTTGTTTTGCAAAAGGACTGCAAAATGTTTCTGTTACAGAAAACTATAAAAATGTGTATATATTTCTTGTAGTTGGCAGTGAAATTCTGCAAAATAAACATATCTAGATAGTAGTGGCGGAGATGACAGAAACTTGTAATTGCGACATGTTTTAACTATGAATTAATCTACTGTGCAAACCAATCAGCAGCCATTTGTGGGGTGTTGGTTTACTTTGCCCTGGAAGGTCCCCTGTATTTTCCCCTTTTTAACACAGCTTGAGAGCCTCCTTGTCCTAAAGGAATAAACTTCAAAACTATCTTAAACCCTTGGTGTGCCCTAATATTTGAGAGATCATCAATAGGCCTCAACACCCAGTAGTCTCGAGGGGTAGCTCTCCACAGGTGTGTAGATATCAATAGTACAGTTGGTGCAGCAGCACCAGGTCTCATAGGAGTTGGTACCCACTGCACCGAAAATATGGTTATATATTACTATCCAAGCAATGGAGAGGGGGCGGCTGGCATTGTTCCTGCTTGCACTAGGGCCAGTGGTACCTTTGCCACACCAGTGGCTCTCTCCAATACCTTTACCCAGGTCCAAACTGATGGAACCAGGTATAGTTTTTCGATGCAATAGAAGCAGCCACTGGCAATGCCTACTGCCTCCTCTTCTAAATTAATCCCAGTCACCTGGGGGAAATTTGGAACCTATTGAGGTCATTATTTAACATAAACGTGAATGTTCTTGGAAGTTATGTGCAAGCTTACTTAATAATGAATACAAAACATAGGGATGGAAGTGATAGAAGTTTGATCACAATCGCATTTGATGCATCTTTCATTAGGGTGACACTTAAATTATCACAAATATCTTTTTAGTATAAAACAGTTAATGGAAGATGGAAGATGGCTGCTGCCAACAGAGAACAAGCATTGGCAAAGCCAATAGGTCTGCCTATGCAAGAGCAATTGACTTTTCCCATGTGTTTTAGCCATGTTGTACATCAGTGTGGCTGCTGTTCACCATGGATAAGAATTAGTGGCGTAGAGGAGTGTAGTGTGCAATGGAGTGGAGTGTTATAGAGTGGCATAAAGTGTCATAGAGTGGAAATTCATAGAGTGGAGTGTCGCAGATTGGATTGTCGTGGAATTGTCATAGAGTGTTGTGGAGGGTCGTAGAGTGGAGTGTCGTAGAGTGGAGGGTCATAGAGTGGAGGGTCATAGAGTGTTGTGGAGTGGCACGGAGTGCAATAGAGTGTTGTAAAGTGGAGTGGAGTAAAGTGTCATAGAGTGGAGTGGAGTGGCGTGGAGTAGAGGGGTGTAGAGTGTCGTATAGTAGAGTGGAGTGTCGTGCCGTAGAGTGGAGTGTCGTGGAGTGCCATATGGTAGAGTGGCATAGAGCGGAGTAGAGTGGTGTGGAGTGGAGTGGCAAAGGGTGGAGGAGAGTGTCATAGAGCAGAGTAGAGAGGAGCTCCATGGAGTGGTGTGCCGTAGAGTGGAGTGGCATAGCGTAGAGCGGAATTAGCGTGGAGTGGCATAGAGTGGAGTGGTGTAGATTGGAGTAGAGTGCCCTAGAGTGAAGTGGCATAGGCAGTCATAGAGTGCCATAGAGTGAGGTGATTTAGAGTGTCATAGAGTGGAGTGGAGTAGAGTGTCATAGAATGCAGTACGGTGGAGTGTCGTAGAGTGGAGAGGATTGACGTGGAGTGGAGTGTCGTAGAGTGGAGTGGCATAGAGTGGAGAAGAGTGGCCTAGAGTAAAGTGGCATAGAGTGGCATAGAGTGGAGTAGGGTGTCGTGGAGTGGCGTAGAGTGGAGTGTCAAAGAGTGAAGTGGCGAAGAGTGTCATACACAGAAGTGGTGTAGAGTGGAGTACAGTAGAATGAAGTAGAGTGTTGTAGAGTGGAATAGAGTGCCATAGAGTGGAGTGGCATAGAGTGTCATGGAGTCTCGTAGAGTGGAGTGGTGTGGAGTGGACGTGAATGGGGAGAAGAGTGTTGTAGAGTGTCGAGGACTAGAGTATTGTGGAGTGGACTGGCATAGAGAGTCATAGAGTGGCATTGTGTAGAGTGGAGTATGCATGGTGTGGTAGCGTACAGCCATTACAGACAATACATTTTCAATTGAAATCACCATTACATTTGCACAGGCATACTTTTTTGCTGATAAAACTGTCCAGCGCACAATCTATAAAATGTGGAAATGGCATCACCTAATGTATTCATTTGTTTTGATCATATTAAAATATTTGTTTACACCCCACTTCTCAATTACAAACAAAATGTGCTTCATTTGCGCTTTCCAAATTCTGATATATTCGGAAATATTTCCATAGTGCATTTACATTTAAATGTTGTTGTGTGTAGGAAAAAAATAGCATCCTGCAGCCTTTCCTCCAGCACACCCCTAGTACCTAGCAAGACTATCACATAAATCCTCTCACTTTGAAGTCAGGTAAAGAAAAGTAAACACCAGGCTCCCTGAAAGACAGAGCCTGACATTTGATCTCTGTCTTTGAAAGCACAGCAAATGTGACAATATAAGAACACAAAGTAATGGCCTGTTTGCCCAAAGTGAGCAGTTGTGGAAGAATACAAGGAGCGAGTCAGAGAGGTGGTAAACAGGCTATGCTCTACGGGAGGGACAAAGACATACTGGACAGCCTAACACAAATAAAGCCAGCAAATAAAAAGGAAGCAAATGTGAGTTACAAACTACAACGTCAATGGTAAGCAATGGCTGCAATGCATTCCCAGGGAAACTTTCAGAGTATCCCCAAGACGACGTTACAAAAGTCTGGCAGGCTTTGACCTAATAAAAGGGACAGGCTCATCCTTCTCTGCTGCTTTTGCTATCTCAATGTCCTGCCTGGATAATTTACACAAGGTTTCAAACCAGAACAGGCCCTTGGCCAATTGTGTCTGCTTGGTATCATACGCACGGCAAGCACCACCAGTGCATCCTGGAAGTAAGGCAAATGCTCCCCTTCACAGGAGGGACAACAAACATTCTGCCCTAACCCATTTGGTTATCCATGAGAGCTTTGGAGGTGCACTAAAACTGACTGGAAGTGGGCTACAGCTTCAATGTCCAGGGAGTGCAAATAAATGATATAGTTCACACTTAGTTTGTTTAACACCAAGAAGAACATACAACATTGTGGACCCTGCTATGGTACTTCCAAAACCTGGAGATGAATGCTGTCCCCTTATTCAAGGGTACGAACATGCTTGAAGTCATGCTGAAGCTCTTCTGACCTTCAATTATGCTCCTGCTGAGTATGTCTCTTTGGAATACACCAGCTTATGGATGCAGTTGAGAAACGAGGATACAGCACCTAGAAACCCCATGTAATCCTTTACTGAAGAATGGTAGGCCACCAAAAATATACATCTAGAAGTGCAGGTGAGCAGGCTGACAATTCAGGTCAGTTGCACAGCGCACATTCCCTCTCCTCCCTGCAACAACGTTTATTGTTTGATGCTATCCTTTCTTGATGATGGAAGGACTACTATGGTCTTTTGAGTATTCCCTTGTGCCTGTGGCAGTAGACCTGTTGTTCAGACAGCTGTTTGTTAGTCCCTCCTGAGGGTTTTTCTATTTTTCCAGAGTTACTACAACCACGAACTCAAGCAAAAACTAATTAGATCTTTCCAGTCAACTTATTCTGAACACTGATCTCTAAAACACTCCTTTTCCTTTGGGCTGGCACACTGTTTTTCTGGTTTACATAATGCCAATGTGATTCTTTTGTTTCTGTCAAGTTTCGTTTTCTGTAGTCAGTGAAGATCATTCATGGCATATGGTAGTGAATGATAATAATCATCTTTTGGTGGCAAGACAGTTAGACTCCATATTACCATCTATTTGCTTTTTAGAACTGATTATTTCATGTTGATACATTGCTTCTTTTCTGGATCATCTTAGTGATCACAAACAGTATATCTTGTGCACAACATATGTAACTTGTTTTACCACTACATTTCTTTTGTGATATCGTTTCTTTGTGCATTTGAATTGTGTGCTTCTTGGTGTTTGATCATTAATTGTATGGGTTGCATGGGGTATACATTCATGAAAATGTAGGCATTAATAGAATTTTATTCTTTCGTGTAAAACGCACCACCTTCATTTCAGTGCCACTGTTTTATACTGCATACAGTTTCAACCTGTGTGCTGCCTTTATTTATCAAGGCCTCGTCTGCTTGGCCAAGTTACCTGGAAAGTTAAGTAAGGGTTGGAGTCCAACTTTCCATTACAGATTTTAGGCCAGATGTACGACCATAGAATATTGCGACTCGCAAATTGCGAGAAATTACGAGTCGCAATTTGCGAGTCGCAAAATTCAATGTACAACAGTGTTTCAGACACTGTTTGTGATTCCCAATGGGGTCTCAAATTGCATGCCTCATGAATATTAATGAGGCTGTCGAAATTTGCGACCCCATTTGGAATGGCTAGCACTCCCAGGGATGGTGGCCTGCTGGGGTTGGCAGACCACCATGTCTGGAACTGCTTTGTCAATAAAGCATTTTTTACTCAGACCAACCCATAATGAGACCCTAAGCCTCAGAAAATATGTTATTGTAGTGCATTAAAATGTAGCTTTAATAGCTCCACTGGTGTGGCATGCTTCACCACTGGGTTTTTCCGACACCCAAGGCAATTAAGTAGTGTTTGGATGGGCTCAAACATTGAGAAGAAGCAAGGAACATTATAAATAGAAAACATAAAAATGAGAGATGAATGCGCTTAAAACTGCCTAGGGTTTAAGCCCCCACATCAGTTTATTCAGTGCTACCCCAGCAGAGTTATAAGAAGAACATTGTTGTAATGGTATGGGCTATTATTGACCCACCACACTCAATATTGATTTTAATGTAGTTTTGGTCAATCCCTTGTGTCCAAATGGGTCAAAGGTCTTTGTCAGGACATAGAGATCTATATATTTCGGTCATGTCCATAAAAAGTAAATAAGTCAGGTATGTGGACAGACAACAAAACACACAATGGTAACAAAATATTACTCAGTTAATTTTTTAGCCTCAGGAATTTTATGTAGGCAAGAGAAAAAATAAACAACTTTTGTTAACACCATAAACACACAGTAATTCTCCAATCATGTACAAATCAGTGAAATACCGAAAACAGTGAGACACTGAAACACAAATGTGAAGCATGTTATGGACCAAGAGTCAAGTCACACCTTCCTCTTCAATTATCCTGTGCAATAAGGATACACTCTTAACCCTGGGATTGAGGGGGAGTGTTTCTCTGTAGTTACACACTGTAGACTACAATAATTGACTTGTAAAGGATAATACTAATTGAGCTGCCACAATCTTCCAGACACAACCAGGTCAGCGCCAGGCCATATCAACTGAATTATATATGAGGTGTCATCTACACATCATTTAAAGCCAGGCTGGTAATCTGGTTCACTATATAGAAGGCATTTTTGAAGGTAGTAATAATGTTGTTTAGCAATTGGGTACAGTCATCCTACCTTTAAAAAATCTGAGACAGAATTGCCACACATTGTCCATATTTATAGTAAATTAATCATTGTTAACACACAAAGCCAATTCCCTGAAATTAGGGAAAATGGAGTGAAGCCAGGTGTATTCTAAAATATTCTCAATGGTACCAGTACTTGGTAGGTCATTCTTACATTTCACTCAAAAGTGGCCTCTAGTTGACTATTATTCCTGAGAAAATGCCCTTTTATTTATAGAAATGTGCTTACTGTGTCCAGGGATGAAAGTCACTAGCAGTGCCCCTCAGGCACTCCTGTGGAAGCAAAATTAGAGCATACCGATTCATTTAGAGAGACCCAAGTGCCATGAGGCTCTTTTCCAAGTTCTGACATTGTTTTTTCTCTATGTATCGTCCCTATCTTCCTAAGTCAAAGATCTGATATCGAGTTGTGCAAAATTAGAAGAATTTGCTTTTCTATAATTATGCAAAATTTCAGAAAAATTACATTACATAATGCGTCATTATGTGAAATGCAAAATTGGCTTTCTTACTGCCCATTATGCCAGCTGGCATGTAGGGCAGGAACAAACGATGTCTACTCTGTCTTGGGCAGGTTTCTGTACTGAGTCCCAGTTGTGGTTCAGGCTCTTTATTTCTGTTTCCACAGTTCATCTCCGGGTGTTCTTTGGCCTGCCTCTCTTCCATTTGCCCTCTTGGGTCCAGTGAAGAGCTGTTCTTGTGTTGGAGTCTTTTTCTCTTCTGAAGGTGTGTCCTATCCATCTCTGTCTTTTTCTCATAATGATGGTGTCCATGCTCTCTTGCTTGCTTCTGGAGAGCGGTTCCTGGTTGAAGATGGTTCACGGGCAGGAAATGTGCAAGATTCTTCTCATGTTACTGGTGTGGAAGGATGACAGTTTGTTGATGTTGCTTTTCATCATCTGCCAGCATTCTCACCCATACAAGAGGGTGGGCAGAATGCAGCTCTTGTAAAGCCTCAGCTTGGTGTTGGTGCTGTATTGCGATAACCTCCACACGTTGTTCAGGATTCTGAAGGTATTCCTGGCCTTGTTCAGTCTGCTGTTGATGTCACTTCCTGCCCCTCCATCATGTCTGATAGTACTGTCTAGGTAGGGGCACTCAACTCTTCAGTCATGGCTAGGTCCTCTCCATCCACCTGGATTGGTGAAGGGCTTGCGATATTGAGTAGCATATCTTATGATTTGTTCTTGTTGATCTTCAGGCCCACTCGCTGTGCATGGGTGTGCAAAACTGAAAACTGGAATTTGTACCGCATTTTAGTGCAAAAAACACAAATGCCATAAAAGGTAGCAGTTCCCATTCTGGTGATATTCACGTGGCTCTTATGCGCTCGCACTGAATATTTTCTGCAATGGATGCTTAACTATGTAACATGGTGTAATAGCATAATTTTGTGTTGTACGAAGTTTCTGAAATTACATGATACTATGCCTAGGAGAAATTTTTATTACGCCTGAGTAATCAGTTATTTCACTAATTGCACATTATTCTTGTGATGCAAAATTACCGAAATTACACAATTACTCCAGCTTGAGTAATTAAGAGTAATTTGGGCAGCAATCCTACCGCAGGAGCACAGGAGCAATGAACTAAAATGTATCCTCAGGCCCATTTTGGATTCAAGGGTGCATTTTGTAGCAGAAAACAGTGCTAAATGCTGGATTGCGCTTCTCTCACAATTATGCATACTTTTGAGTAATTTTGCAGTAATTACAAGTATTTACGAAAGAGACAATTATGCTCGTTATTCCCACCCCTAACCATGCCTACATAACGGAAATGTCACCCAAGCCTAATCAAATATAGAGGTTGTCCTCAAAGATACTGAAAAGTCACATTAAGGTCTTATTATAAGCAGATAATTTAGGTCTAGATATGTTAACAGTGAGGTTGTGAATAGTGGGTGCCAATCAAGCACTGATGTTTGTGAGACATGCCTGTCAATTTGTGATGCAGCATATAATGTAATAGGTTTCAATATAAAATGTCTAGCCACAAGAATGCAGAATGACCTGCTTAATGAATATTAAATCAGCAGGTCGCTATTTGTGAACTCATGCCATTTGGCTACAAACACAGGCATGGTGGACTGCGTGGGAGTGCAGACCATAATCCCTGAATTTGAATTATTTTGTGGAAAACATTTTTTAAAGAATTCTGTGTTCCTTAAAGAAACAAGTGCTACTTAAAAAAAAATCCAGCATTCGAATACATTGGTATGAGCAAGCATGCTCCCTCAGACATTGCCCGACATAATTCCCAAAGAGGAGACTTTCCCACGGGGACAGCTTCCCCTTTATATATCACTTACCACCTACTTTAAGATATTGATAGCTTTTCCATGGTTTGCAACCTCAGTTGTGGCCACAAAAGATTGATACATACCATTCAGAATCTCAATAAGGCGGGGACACCACTTTCACATCCCATCCTAATTGCAATTCAGAGTGAGCTGCAAAACCCCTTTTGTGAGTTGAAGAAACCTGGCAAACAAAAGAGGTTATTATGTTTCCATCTGACTGTAGTGAACGGCATGTCCCTATTCCCTGTATGATATAATGCTGAGAATAAATGATGATATAATAGAATGCTGGGGCTGAGGTTTATGTGTGTGTGTTTTTGTGTGTGTGTGTGTGTGTCTGTGCTAGATAGTTTGAGTTGGTATGAGGATGAAGCCTTGATTAGAGTTAGTTACACAGACACCATTTTTGGAAGTCAAGTGACATTTTATCAAGAAATAGCAGCATCCATGCTGCTGAAGAGGAGCCAATACAGAAGAAGGGGAAGGACATGAGCCAGAATGCAAACAACGATGCCGGGATCAGTGTCAAAGGCCTGACAGACATTCCAGAGATTACTGCCTGAAGGACACTGAGTCGAAAAAAGGAGGACGCTTACAAGTTCTAGCACTGTATACTTCTAGATGCACAAGGGACACTTAAGATGGTTTGTATGAGGGATATTGAGGGTGTTGGACCTGGCCCTCTCTGCAATGTCACTGCCAAACCTTTTGCCTTTACCCTTCACTTTTTGCTGAAATCGTTTTTGATGGCCTTAGGACTCTGTGCACTTTACCACTGCTGCACTCTCTCCTCTAAGCATGGTAGAATTGGCTTACAACCAGTTGGCATCTTGAATTTACTTGTAGGTCCCTAGTGAGTTGGTACCACTTGTATCACAGCCTGTGAATTAAAGGCTACTGGTGGGCCTACAGCACTTATTGTGCCACCCACTTAAGTTGCCTTGCAACCCTGTCTCAGACCAGCCATTGCAGACTCTGTGCACAGGTTTAAACTGCTATTTCAACCTAGCAAACTAAGTCTATCTCCAGGCTCAAATCTTTCTTTCTAATACATTTAAGTCACCCCTAGGCTAGCCCCTCAACAGTCCACATGGCAGGGTGCAATGCATTTAAAAAGCGGGACATGTAAGTCTACGTTTTGCATGTCTTGGTAGTGAAAAACTCTTAAATTCATTTTTCACTGCTGCAAGGTTTGCTGCTCCCATAAGAAACCATTGGAGTTACGTTATTGCATTTAATAAGCTATAATTTCCAAATGGGAACAGGTAAACAGTTCATGTTTGGTGTCTTTGGAATTGTAATGAAAAATCCCCTTTTATGGTACAGTCGGATTTTGATTTACAATTTTGAAAATGCCACTTTTAGAAAGCTAACTACATACAATAGGGGAGTGATTCAGTTAAGGGATATGGAGGCTGGAATCAATAATATGAAATTCAAACATGTGGGTGCCTCAATAACCATAGATACAGTTTCACTTGTACCACAGTAGTCTTTTTAATTGACTCTGGACTCAAATTATTTTTTCAATCTTTTTTGTTTGCTTTTTATGTTGAGGGTTCCTATCACCAAAATTTTTCAACATACCCTCAGTGTTTTTTGGCAACCAGTGTTAACAATATTTACATTACTTACATATACTACAATGTTGACAACACAAAGACATTTTTTTACACAAACAAACGTGTAAAATCAAATCAAACTTAATTGTAAAAGTGCATGACTCGTCACATATAAAAAATGCTTTTTCAAACAGATTGTTTTAGTCCTACTGATTAATGTGTAATCATGGGACCTTTATTATTTCATCCTCAATATGCTATGTTATCAGGGTCCTGTGGAGGTCAGAGACTATTTACAAATTCCTAACTAGAGCCATAACTTTCTAGCTCGAGACGCCTAACATTTAGACATTTCTTATACTTCTTTACTCTTGACCTCCTTTGACATAAGTGCCAATGCGTTTCGACCTTCGTAGATGTAGGACCGGGACGCTGTGTTTATGTGAAGGTCTTCATCAGGGCAGAACTGTTTTCGGGTAGGACATCTATTGCCTATATCAGAAAAGAATAACTATATGTAAGACTGTGCTGTCTGCTGTAATCTCTAAAAAAGTGCCTTGCACTTGGTTCCTTACGTACCTTCTCATCATATTTCTTTATTATGCGGGTGTTCACAGCCTGTGTAAATAAAAGTCGTGTGTCAAAAATGACTGAGCTTACTAATTTAACAGGTTTAGGGACTTCGTGGAGGTGACTATCAACCTACCCAATCGTAGTGCAGAGGGTACTTCCAATTGGTTTGGTCTCCTTGTCTTTTCTTGTGCCTTCTATATGTGGGCGCTACGGGGGTAAAAGGTTGTTTAAGAGGAGACAGTAAATTATGGGTCTTGGCTCTTATTTCTCTTGTTTAGCAAGTGGCATGCATTGTGTATTGACTTTAATAAAGCGTGGTTTAGTATTGTGAGTAGAATTTACTACTACAAGGGGCGGGCTTAATTCTGTGCATAGAAAATCATGCAATCTCTGTTGTACTCGTTTTGTAGTTTCGGGTATGTATAAAGGAAGAGCCTTGTGTTATTACTTCACTTTAATCCGGCCGTTCGACACCATCAGCTTTGTGCATTTAACCTCCACGGTGATATGTTGTTGTGCATGCAGATAATGTATATGCCCGTGTGTATTCTCGTGATGTCCCATCTTTCCTCCCTTAAGCGTATTAAATAGCTTCGCAAGCCTCTGCACAAACAGTGGCACAGCTAAACCGGGACTCGAGCGTCGTTACTGCATACCTCATTTTTCCATCGTGAATGCCGCCGAGAGTTTTTTACTTCTTCAGGCTTCAGATCTCTATTCCGTTGGTTTTGGCGTGATGGTTCATAGCCGGTATTTGAACTTCCAAATCCTCTTTCTCACGTCTATGTATGACGTGGTACTCAGGACGTGCAGAGTGTTTCCTGCTTTGATGTGCCTGACTTCCTGTTTGGCTATGACGTGCCGAGTGTTTCGATTGGTATGGTACTTCCTGCTTTTTTTGCCTGACATCCTGTTGCTACATCACTTCTGATGTTTTCAGTTGTCATGGTAATTCTTTTGCCCGTGCCTCGTATCTTTGTAATTACAATATAAGAGAGCATAGTTTCGCCCGTTCTATTACGAAACGTTGTCATGGACCCCCAGTTTTCACCTCGTTTCGGAGGGTTGAATTTTTCTTTGAATGTCCCTCGCACCTATTTATGTCTGGCCTAAAAGTATAAATACCAGAAGTTAATCTTCAAATGCAATCGAGATGGCCGTGATGTCTGGGTGCTTCTCCGTATGTTACAATCAATTGTTCATCCACAGTGTGTTATCTCGGTCATTTCATTTAGGCCATTTTCAATCTTGCCCAGATACATTATAGTTTTTGCTTCAATTCTGGATAGTGAACTGTCGATGTTATTTCCAGTCACGTGTCTCAACACTGTCCATTTAATATCGTTTGGGCTATGGCTTTTGTCGATACAGTGCGCTACCATTGGAGCGTTTGGTGTTTTACATCTTATTCTTGATCGGTGCTGTGTTATCCGCTTTTTGATGGGCTGGGTGGTCTTCCCAATATATGCCTTTGGGCACGGGCATAATACACAGTAAATTACATTGTGAGTGTTACAATTTGTGAACTCTTCGTGTTTTATGAATTTGGTCCCGTATGTAAATACTGTGCCTTCAATTGTGCTTTCACATGAAATGCAATTCCCACATCCCCTATGGCCTTTGATTGGAGGTAGAGACAACATTGTTCGTAAGGACTGTGCCTCCTTTTTTACAGCAGTATTTGCACGCACTAGCTTATCCTTAATACTTTTGTTCTTCTTCAAGGCGAAGATTGGTGCATTCCCAAACGGCTCTAGGCCTTTCACAATGCTCCAATTTTTGCGTACAATTTTTTTCACTTCATTTGTGAGGCCTGAATATGTGGTGACACAGACTAGTGGCATGCTTTCTTTCTTTTGTCTTGGTGTAAGGAGAGAGTCTCTCGGTATGTACCAAGCCCTCTTCATTGCGCGTTTGAGCAATTTTCTTGGGTAATTTCTCTCCAATAGTTTGTTTAAAAGGAGTCCAGCATTGTTAAAATAGTCAGTTTTTCTGGAGCAATTACGCCTTATTCTAAGAAATTGGCTGAATGGTAAATTTTCACACAGATTTCGTTGGTGGAAACTTTGAAAGTGCAGTAGTGTGTTCCTATCTGTTTTCTTTGTGTATAGGGTGGTATATAGAGACCCTTCTTCGTGTTTAATCAAAAGGTCCAGAAAGTTCATCTCCTTTTTGCTAGAGTTTACGGTGAACTGGATGTTTGGATTTCTATTGTTCAACCATATCGTAAAATCTTTTAGATTGTCTGCTGTTCCTCTCCACACCATAAACACATCGTCGATGTACCAACACCAACTTTTTATGTGTCCATCATATGGATTGTTGCTATATATCCATTGGTCCTCATATAGTGCCATAAACATTACGGCCATTTCTGGGGCGAAGGGACATCCCATCGCAGTCCCTTTCACTTGTAGAAACTGCTTGTTGTTGAAGGTGAAAAAATTGTATTTCAAACATATTTCGGCAAGTTGTAGTAAAAAGGATGTCGGTACGTTGTGGGGCCGGACACGTTTATCTAAGAAAAATTCAAGGGCTTCTAATCCTGCTTCTTGAGGTATATTGGAATATAAGCTAACTATATCAAGTGTTACTAGTAGTTCATGTTCTTCCTCAAATGGTTGTTCTTCCAACAGGACAATTGCTTGCATAGTATCTCTTATGAAGCTCGTGGTCTCACTCACTAATGGTTTGAGGAATGTATCGACATATTTTGCCGGTCTTTCTAAGATGGAATTCACTCCTGAAATAATAGATCTTCCGGGAGGATTGACCGGATCTTTGTGGATCTTGGGAAGTACATACATTATTGGTGTTCTTGGGTTATCATTTATCAGATATTGGGCTTCTTTTTTTGTTAGCCATCCTTCTCCTTCTCCTGTGGATATTAGAGTGACCAATTTGGATTTGATAATTTTATTCCAGTCTTCATCAGTTCCCCGATAGTATCCCTCATCGGCTGATAAATATGTCGATACATTCCTCAAACCATTAGTGAGTGAGACCACGAGCTTCATAAGAGATACTATGCAAGCAATTGTCCTGTTGGAAGAACAACCATTTGAGGAAGAACATGAACTACTAGTAACACTTGATATAGTTAGCTTATATTCCAATATACCTCAAGAAGCAGGATTAGAAGCCCTTGAATTTTTCTTAGACAAACATGTCCGGCCCCACAACGTACCGACATCCTTTTTACTACAACTTGCCGAAATATGTTTGAAATACAATTTTTTCACCTTCAACAACAAGCAGTTTCTACAAGTGAAAGGGACTGCGATGGGGTGTCCCTTCGCCCCAGAAATGGCCGTAATGTTTATGCCACTATATGAGGACCAATGGATATATAGCAACAATCCATATGATGGACACATAAAAAGTTGGCGTCGGTACATCGACGATGTATTTATGGTGTGGAGAGGAACAGCAGACAATCTAAAAGATTTTACGATATGGTTGAACAATAGAAATCCAAACATCCAGTTCACCGTAAACTCTAGCAAAAAGGAGATGAACTTTCTGGACCTTTTGATTAAACACGAAGAAGGGTCTCTATATACCACCCTATACACAAAGAAAACAGATAGGAACACACTACTGCACTTTCAAAGTTTCCACCAACGAAATCTGCGTGAAAATTTACCATTCAGCCAATTTCTTAGAATAAGGCGTAATTGCTCCAGAAAAACTGACTATTTTAACAATGCTGGACTCCTTTTAAACAAACTATTGGAGAAAAATTACCCAAGAAAATTGCTCAAACGCGCAATGAAGAGGGCTTGGTAAATACCGAGAGACTCTCTCCTCACACCATGACAAAAGAAAGAAAGCATGCCACTAGTCTGTGTCACCACATATTCAGGCCTCACAAATGAAGTGAAAAAAATTGTACACAAAAATTGGAGCACTGTGAAAGGCCTAGAGCCGTTTGGGAATGCACCAATCTTCGCCTTGAAGAAGAACAAAAGTATTAAGGATAAGCTAGTGCGTGCAAATACTGCTGTAAAAAAGGAGGCACAGTCCTTACGAACAATGTTGTCTCTACCTCCAATCAAAGGCCATAGGAGATGTGGGAATTGCATTTCATGTGAAAGCACAATTGAAGGCACAGTATTTACATACGGGACCAAATTCATAAAACACGAAGAGTTCACAAATTGTAACACTCACAATGTAATTTACTGTGTATTATGCCCGTGCCCAAAGGCATATATTGGGAAGACCACCCAGCCCATCAAAAAGCGGATAACACAGCACCGATCAAGAATAAGATGTAAAACACCAAACGCTCCAATGGTAGCGCACTGTATCGACAAAAGCCATAGCCCAAACGATATTAAATGGACAGTGTTGAGACATGTGACTGGAAATAACATCGACAGTTCACTATCCAGAATTGAAGCAAAAACTATAATGTATCTGGGCACGATTGAAAATGGCCTAAATGAAATGACCGAGATAACGCACTGTGGATGAACAATTGATTGTAACATACGGAGAAGCACCCAGACATCACGGCCATCTCGATTGCATTTGAAGATTAACTTCTGGTATTTATACTTTTAGGCCAGCCATAAATAGGTGCGAGGGACATTCAAAGAAAAATTCAACCCTCCGAAACGAGGTGAAAACTGGGGGTCCATGACAACGTTTCGTAATAGAACGGGCGAAACTATGCTCTCTTATATTGTAATTACAAAGATACGAGGCACGGGCAAAAGAATTACCATGACAACTGAAAACATCAGAAGTGATGTAGCAACAGGATGTCAGGCAAAAAAAGCAGAAAGTACCATACCAATCGAAACACTCGGCACGTCATGGCCAAACAGGAAGTCAGGCACATCAAAGCAGGAAACACTCTGCACGTCCTGAGTACCACGTCATACGTAGACGTGAGAAAGAGGATTTGGAAGTTCAAATACCGGCTGTGAACCATCACGCCAAAACCAACGGAATAGAGATCTGAAGCCTGAAGAAGTAAAGAACTCTCGGCGGCATTCACAATGGAAAAATGAGGTATGCAGTAACGACGCTCGAGTCCCGGTTCAGCTGTGCCACTGTTTGTGCAGAGGCTTGCAAAGCTATTTAATACGCTTAAGGGAGGAAAGATGGGACATCACGAGAATACACACGGGCATATACATTATCTGCATGCACAACAACATATCACCGTGGAGGTTAAATGCACAAAGCTGATGGTGTCGAACTGCCGGATTAAAGTGAAGTAATAACACAAGGCTCTTCCTTTATACATACCCGAAACTACAAAACGAGTACAACAGAGATTGCATGATTTTCTAGGCACAGAATTAAGCCCGCCCCTTGTAGTAGTAAATTCTACTCACAATACTAAACCACGCTTTATTAAAGTCAATACACAATGCATGCCACTTGCTAAACAAGAGAAATAAGAGCCAAGACCCATAATTTACTGTCTCCTCTTAAACAACCTTTTACCCCCGTAGCGCCCACATATAGAAGGCACAAGAAAAGACAAGGAGACCAAACCAATTGGAAGTACCCTCTGCACTACGATTGGGTAGGTTGATAGTCACCGCCACGAAGTCCCTAAACCTGTTAAATTAGTAAGCTCAGTCATTTTTGACACACAACTTTTATTTACACAGGCTGTGAACACCCGCATAATAAAGAAATATGATGAGAAGGTACGTAAGGAACCAAGTGCAAGGCACTTTTAGAGATTACAGCAGACAGCACAGTCTTACATATAGTTATTCTTTTCTGATATCGGCAATAGATGTCCTACCCGAAAACAGTTCTGCCCTGATGAAGACCTTCACATAAACACAGCGTCCCGGTCCTACATCTACGAAGGTCGAAACGCGTTGGCACTTATGTCAAAGGAGGTCAAGAGTAAAGAAGTATAAGAAATGTCTAAATGTTAGGCGCCTCGAGCTAGAAAGTTATGGCTCTAGTTAGGAATTTGTAAATAGTCTCTGACCTCCACAGGACCCTGATAACATAGCATATTGAGGACGCAATAATAAAGGTCCCATGATTACACATTAATCAGTAGGACTAAAACAATCTGTTTGAAAAAGCATTTTTTATATGTGAAGAGTCATGCACTTTTACAATTAAGTTTGATTTTACATGTTTGTTTGTGTAAAAAAATGTCTTTGTGTTGTCAACATTGTAGTATATGTAAGTAATGTAAATATTGTTAACACTGGTTGCCAAAAAACACTGAGGGTATGTTGAAAAATTTGGTGATAGGAACCCTCAACATAAAAAGCAAACAAAAAAGATTGAAAAAATAATTTGAGTCCAGAGTCAATTAAAAAGACTACTGTGGTACAAGTGAAACTGTATCTATGGTTATTGAGGCACCCACATGTTTGAATTTCACTTTTAGAAAGCTGGCATTTTCCTGCCTTAGCACTTTAGTGCCTATAGCCTGTCTCTCGGTCACATGACTGGGTGTAATTGGCTTTTGGTGTTTCTGTATGCTTCCTAGACAGCCACACACAATAAAGAGCTTAGGTGTGCCTGGATGGACCATCCTGGCAGGATGGGAGGGTGGAGCATCTGTGGATACAACATAACTGAAGCATCACCTCTGCTGTGTGGCGCAAGCCCGAACAGAACAGACGCATCACCTCTGCACCCCAGCACAAGGACTCCGCATAGACCGTGCAGCCCCCAGCTGCATCAGGCCCGCCCCTGCATGACGCATCCCTGACACAGGCCCTTGCATCGCAATCATCTAATCAACAGCAGCCTCGACGATGACACTGGACATCGCAAGCCCCGCAATCTCCTCAGAACCAGCCAGTGAGCGACGCATCTTCAATGCAGATCACCTCGATAACGACGTAGGACCTCGCATTGCAGCCTCATAGCTTCCTGGAACCGACGCACAACGGATCCTCAATACAGGACCTTGCAATGCTCTGCAACCTTGATTTAAGGTACTATTGTTCAGGAAGCCTAACTGGGTCCCTATAGCCAATCGACCTGAACTTGTGACTTTGTCCCGGTCCTGCCCAACCAGATATCCACAATTGATGATTTCTGCTTTTTGGTGCTATTTTCACTGAAATCATTAAAATTGCATCTCTCCGGTTCTACTGATTGGATTTTTGTCGTTTGGTCTTGTTTTATTTATTAAAATTTACTCTATTTTCTAATCTGGTGCTGAATCCTTTCTGAGTTGCGTTGTCGTATTACTGTTTGAAGTGAAAGTGCTGCATAAATACTTTACAGATTGCATCTAAATTAAGTCTGACCACTTTGTGCCAAGCAACCAGAGGGTTGAGCACAGGTTAATTGAGGATTTGCTTGTGACTTCACCTGGACAAGGATTTTGGTTCCTGCTTGAGTAGGGTTTCACCCCCCTCAACCAGTAACCTAATTTCTTACAGAGGGCAAAGCTATTAAGTTCGAACTGGTAGTGAAATGGGAGAATGCATATGGTTCAGAATCAAGAATGGTATTATATCATAATGTCAATTATTATATATAACTACACCATAATAATACTGTAAAAATATCAGCAACCAAAATATTGAGGAGGTATGCATATATTGGGAAGTATAGATTTACTCCTCTTAACTCCACATCTACATATCCTAAATATAGTAATGGGACACTTTCATGCTATTTTCCTTAAATCCTTAAATCTCTAAAGAAACAGCACAAAATATACCACAATATAAAAGAGCAGTCTCCTGATTTGGTATTTCTACATGAAACCCATCTGATGGTGAAAGATCAACACTGGATGAAACACAAAGTGTACACGCCACAATATTTTGCATCCCATTACTCAAAGACTGCCCAGGATAGTCAACTTAATTAAACTCCGCATGCCATTAAAAATATAATGGCAAAGAAGAAGACTTAGGATAGTTACGTGTTGGTCCAACTAGATGTAAAATGTATTATTTACACCCCTTGGAAAGTAATAATTTTATGAAAGGATCTAAACTTGTTTTGGGATGCCAGATCATGTACATCTCATCTTTGAATTGTCCAGGATACATCAACGGTGAGGCAGTTTCTGGTGGAGATTAAGAGAATACCTGTTGAGAACGACAGCCCAAGATGAAGAAATTGAGACCCAGATATGAGAGTTCTAGGAAATGCATTTCTGGTAATTTTACATCTTTGGCTGAAAATTGGAATATGCCAAAAACTTGTGTCAGGCTACATTTATTCCCCTAGAATCACTGGCAAAAATGTAACATAGACTTAATACTGATAGATACCTAGAGAAATCCAGGAACTGGACAAGGCTAACAAATATCACACTAGAGCAGGACAGGAGGGGGAACATATGAAGCTGAGAAGCCAGCACTCTTTCCTCCAAGAAAATAGGGCAGAACAATTGCTGCACATGAGGGAACAGAAATTCTATGCAAATGGCAAGATGATTTTGAGAATTGTGGCTGTCTATTTTAAAATCCAGGAGAGAACGTTGACTATAGCAAAAATCAGGAATGCATAGGGAGATGTAATTACCAACTAAGCATTCTACGGAAACTTAAACCCTACCTACCACAAGAAGACCTAAAACAAATGGTCCAAGCCCTAGTATTACCCAGACTGGATTATGGTAGTGCCACACTATGTGGCTTACCTCGATACAAACTGGTCCCTCTAAGAGCTTCCCTCAACGCGGCAGCCAGACTTGTCCTTGGAACAAAAAGAAATACACACATCTCACTGGATCTAAAATCATTAAACTGGCTACCGTACGAGGCAAGAATCCAGCTGGAAATTACCTGCATGACGCATAAGGCGTTACACTTCAATACCCCCAGCTACCTGGCTCAAAAGCTAGAAAAATCAGGGGGCAGCAGATCATCACGAAGCGCGCTCACCTTGTTGCTGAAACCCCAACGTACTCACAAAAAGAAAATGGGTGCCAGAGCATTCTCGGCTATTGCACCCAAGATATGGAACTCTTTACCAACGGATGTTCGCCTTATCTCCTCTACCTCCTCCTTCAAAAAAGAAGTCAAATCTTTTCTACTGACAAAGTTTTTACCTTAAGACAATATACCGGTCATATTGAAAATGTATAGTCAGCAAACTACTATGGGGATTATCCCCTCCTATTACTGTCTTTATTCAAGACCAATCCGTGTTATAATATTATACTTTATGAATTGTTTGGTTCTCGCGCATGTATTTCCTGTTTTTTCTCTCTCTTCAGACCAAATGTTACATTATCCCCTGTCGTGTAAAGCGCTCTGATACCCACTAGGGTCACGTTCGCGATATACAAAACTTTATAAATAAATAAATAAACAAACAATGAGCTGGGTAAAATGGAAGCCTTTAAAAGACTATATTAAAATCTTTATATTATGGTGTTGGTAGACTAATGTAAGGGAGCCGTATCTATAGAGATGCATACACTCCACAGCCTAATAAAATATCAAAGGTTGGAATTGGAACGCTCAATGGAGGAAACAGCAGTGAGAAAAGACATATGCTACCTAGAGGCTGGCAAAATTCCAGGACCAGATAGTTTCTCTGCAGGCTAATACAACACCTTTGCAGACACGTTAGCAACTCCCTCACAATCCTGTTTAATTCTTTTCCAGAAGAAGAAGGGGTGGCACCAATCATTCTAGAGGCTTAGATAGCACTAATACTGAAGCCTGGGAAGAATTCCTTAGAATGCGAATTTCATGGTCACATTGGGCTTATTATTGTAGACAGTAGGGTTGTTACCAGGAATTCGGCGACTTAAGACCTCATAATTATGTACCATCTCTAAATGACATCGATCAAAAAGGATTTGTGAGCGAGAGACAAACCCATGTTTATGGTCGGTCCATCTGATTGAGAAAGGTATATGTAACAAGATCCCACCTGTCCTGATGACTTTAGAAGCGGAAAGGGCATTTGATCAAATCAGGTCAAAATTCCTGAAATAAATGTTGAGCAAGATGGACTTCAGCATCAATCTTTGATAATTACATACTCCCCTAAAGCAGGCATCCTACTCAATGGAAAGAGGCCACTGTAGATTCTATATATTCAACTGCCTAGAGGAAGGGAGTAGGGGACCCCCATTCTCCCTTTGCACAGGAAATGTAACCCTCCCTGCCTCCTATCAGACAGAACTGGCAAATCATAGATATTCATTTTGAGAACACGCAGAATAAGAACAGTCTTTTTGTGTATGATGTACTCCTTACTTAAATGGACCAGGCACATCACTGTAAATGCTGATTGCACATCTGGACCGTTTTAAGTGGTCTAGGTTGGAATGTCTCAACCTGGCTCTCACACTGAAACACATCCAGTGGTCTGAGAACTCGCTGCCCTCTAACTGAGAAAGGGGCTTCATTCATTGAGTAAACATAACTATCTGTTTATAAACCTTACAGACAATGGGCCTTATCTTAAAAATAATATGCCATGTGACCTGGTTAGATGGAAAACCTTGAGTGTGTTGTTGATTAGAAGGCTTAATGGAGTAAATTTAAACACACTGCGTAGATTGCTAAGCATATTTACAGTGTACACCATCTCTACACTTGTATCTAAGGATGACGTATAGACTCTCCTGAAAAAAAGCAAGATTTGCCATGGGCAGAAGAGCTATACTCTTGAGAAGAGTCATGATCAAGAGGGATGGAGAGTCCAGAAATCAGGAGTTCATATCAGGTGTCACAATGTAGATTGTTGCAGGACCTTTTGGACTTCCTGCGGCTTCCTGTCTGTAGTACTATCAAAGACTTGACACTGAGAAAGACTGCTAAGTCACCATTTTGATTGGCAGAGGAAATGGCACAGTGAAACTCTGCACAGAGCAGTATACATGAAAGGTGTTAAGTGCCACCTTAAGAGGGTTCCAGTTAGAAGGAAAAAAATAAAGAGTAAAAAACATCCTTAGCATTCTTATAGCTCTTAATTGAAAACGAAGATAAACACTGAAGTTGCCAATAACTCCCTCCAACATCAGAGAGGAGAAAAGGGCATAAGGGACATCCATCCAGAAATGGAACCCATTGTATATTCCAACTGCTAGAAATCAAAAATTGAGTGAAAATTACAATAGAAAGGTTTTAAGGTGCATTTTTCTCTTATGATCACTTCCTGTATGCATGTTTCAAAGCGGAAGTAACATAATAGAAAAAGGCTCTTTTACATCTTGGATTGAGAACCTTAGATTATATCCCATATGCCCAGATCACCATCTTTAAAAGGACTGTTTATTTAAGGTTTGCACAAGCCACTTTCCAGGAATGCTTGGTGTCTATTTGGTAAGCAAAGAAGTCAAAGTTGAATATCAATGATGTTGTCCTCAATTATGAAGCCCCATTGCTGCAGTTTATGTCTGCCCTCCAATCAACTTGCAGAATACCCCTCCACAAGTGTGGAGATATCAGAACAGTCCAGGAGGTGTGGACGCCCAGCTATGAACACTGTTGGACAGGATGTCAAGTGCACCTTTCTTCTCTGAACTCATGAGGTCTCTGGTATGCTCTTGGTACTGCTCTCAGTAAAGCTTTCACCACACATGAAATGGTCTGCCCTCAACCCCGAACCTCCAAGTTTTTCAGAAATGGCAAACAAATAAGTGAGCATGGACTGAAGAAGTATATTCCAAAAAATGCTTATTAGAAAGTAAATCTTTCCAGTAAATCAGATATTTAAGCCAACCTTGAAACTTTATATTCTGGCTGCCATTGTCTGGTAACTGGTGTAGGCTCAGATGAAAGCTGGTGATGAGGATCCCAGACATTTGTCTTCAGAACAAATCTTCCATTGTGCAAAGCAATTTCACCAGCAAAGCCACAGGATTGATCTGGTAATTTTTCACAAATGGGCAAAGCGTTCACGGTCAAGTCAAGGTATTGACAGGCAGAAAATGAGAAAAGAACCAAAATTTCTCTCAGGAGCAAAAAAAACTAAATTTGATCTTGGTATGTCAGTTTATTCCTCCACTCTGATTTTAGAACTGTAAACACTGTCAGAAACAATTTATGTATGCTTCTATAACTGATTCAAATAACCAAAGGATAAAGAATTAGGAAAAGATCAAAAAACATTTGCATACAAATGAAAGGTGAAACTTGATGGCACATTGGTTGCAATGTTCTAAGAAAAGTGTGCACTTGGCAAGTATGGATTCTGCATAATTGTCTTAAGTTGCATTATGGAAGCACCATAGATATTGCTCCAAACTTTCAATAGTTCATTCACTTTGTTCACCCAATTGACTGGGGATGATAACCAAAAGAACAAGCATTGGCATAGCCAATAGGTCTCGCCTTTGGGACCTTATATGTGTTTAGTTATCCAGCACAATATCCTTGGTGCAACAACATCAAGTGTTGCATGGCTAAACACTTATAAGGTCCCAAAGGCGAGACCTATTGGCTATGCCAATGCTTGATGATGCTGAGGTTATGGTGCTGCACTGGTGCAGAGGTGGTGCTGTACTGGTGCTGAGGTGCTGCTGCTCTGGAGCTGAGTTGGTGGTGCTGAGTGATGCTGTGCTGGTTCTCAGGTGATGTTGAGTTGATGCTGCACTGGAGCTGAGTTGATGCTGCACTGGTGCAGAGGTGGTGCTGTACTGGTGCTGCACTGGTGCTGATGGGGTGCTGTACTGGTGCTGAGGTGCTGCTGCGCTGGGGCGGAGGTGCTGCTGCGCTGGGGCTGAGGTGCTTCTGCGCAGGGGCTGAAGTGGTGGTGCTGAGTGATGCTTTGGTGGTTCTCAGGTGATGTTGCACTGATGCTGAGGTGATGCTGCACTGGTGCTGAGGTGATGCTGCACTGGTGCTGAAGTGGTGCTATGTTGGTGCTGATTTGCTACTGAGGTGGTGCTGCCCTGATGCTGTGGTGGGGTTCTGCTGGTGCTGCATTGGTGGAGGTGCACCAATGTGGAGGTTGTGCTGTGCCAATGCTGAGATGGTGCTGTGCGGATGCTGAGGTGGTGATGTGGTAGTGCTGAGCGATGCTGAGGAAATGCTGCACTGGTGCTGAAGTGTTGGTAAGCGGTGCTGTGGTGGCGCCGAGTGATGCACTGATGCTGAGGTGGTGCTGCTTCATTGATGCTGAAGTGGTGCTGCTGCACTGATGCTGAGGTGGTGCTGCTGCACTGGTAGTGAGGTGGTGCTGCTGCACTGGTAGTGAGGTGGTGCTGCACTGGGGCTGAGTGATGCGGAGGTGGGGCTGTGCTGGTGCTGAGGTGGGGCTGTGCTGGTGTTGTGGCGGTACTCAGGTGCTGCTGAGTGATGCTCTGTTGGTGCTGCAGTGGTGCTGCTGAAATGGTGCTGAGTGACACTGACTGGTGCTGAAGTGGTGCTGTGCTGGTGCTGAGGTGGTGCTGTGCTGATGCTGCGATAGGGGTGCTCAGGTGGTGCTAAAGTGGTGTTGTGCTGGTACTGAGTGATGCTGATGTGGTGCTGAGGTGGTGCCTAGTGGGTGCTGCGCTTAGGTGATGCTGCGCTAATGCTGGGATGGTGCTGAGTGATGCTCAGGTAGTGCTGACTGATGCTGCACTGGTGCTGGGGTGATGCTGCACTGGTGCTCAGGTGGTGCTGCGCTAATGTTGAAGTGGGGCTGTGTTGGTGCCGAGTTGCTGCTGAGGTGGTGGTGCACTGATGCGGAGGCATTGCTGTGCTGATGTGGTGATGATGCTGTGCTGGTGCGGAGGTGGTGACTGGCACCAGTAGCGGCACCTATGCACATTCAGTGTGCTTCTCTGGGGATCTGGAAAGGGCTCATTTTGCTTTCGAACATGGCTGGCTGCATGAAACCTCACTTCACAGACAATCCAATTAATTTAGAGTTGCAGTGGCTTCCAGGATGGGAACAGCTAGAGGTCAATCACAGAAGAGCTGGAATATCATACCTGGTCACCGCACCCAGCAGCCTAGCAAGAGAAACAGAAATCCCTTGCAGTATAAATTCACAAATTGCTGAGATTTACAGAAATTCTGGGTTTTTTCTCAACTTGTGTATCTGTGTAAGACATAACATCTATCCATGCTCTCTAAAAATGCCAGATATATATTTCAGTAAGTGTGTATTCAAGTACATTATGTATAATCGTCTATAGAACAGGTGATACAAACTGAATTTTTTTGGCACTTAATAAGTATTTAAAAGCCATATTAACAATCTTACAATTGCAAAATATTGAGTTAAAGCATATGCCTTCGCAGGCTACACGGAGTCCTTTAAAGTGCGAACATGTCTGGGTGATTTTATTTGCAAGGACCCCTGCAAAAAAATCATTAGCCCACCAAACTAAGTAACAGAATATTAAAATAAGTGGCTGAAACCTAGAACTCTGCAGAAGGTACATTAACCCTCTGAGCTATTTTATGATGATTTAGACCCGTTACCAGCGAATGCACACCGATCTCTCCAACAAATGCAAAATTACCAGATTTATCTCAGCAGCGTCACACCCTGAGCCCTGCTGGATGCACATGGACCTCAGCAGCAGGTGCCTTTACCTCCAAAGCTAGCTGAAAGTGCAGTCTGTTAAATACCGAGTAAGGAAGCCAGAAGAGCGTGGCCATCACATGCTGCCGTTGCCACTTGGGGGCAGAATATGTAAAACTAAAAACAAAAATAACGCATAGGGTGTCTGTAATTCACTCATGCTGCTCTTCTGGACTCCTCCCTCATCACTCCACTCCCTTATGCCATCGTCCTCAAATTATGGGTTCATGGGGTATATTTGTTTTCAGCACTGAACAAAAACGCGCTTTCATGACATTTGTAAAATCTTCACAATCAAACGCCCCCCCCATTAAGAGCGCCATGAGCCGCGGTGAACTGCCAACACCGCAGCTGTCTGCAAAACGTATTGGCAGCAATTTTTTAAAATATACATAAAAAAGTATTCCTGGCCTCATTCTGTCGGCAGTTTTGTGTAACTTTCTTCCTTCCCTCCAAGAGGGGATGTGGCTTAATGGCTGGAGCGGCTGACCTTGAAACTGGGAACGGTGTTCGAGTCTCGGCGTCAGCTCAACATCCTGTGATTTTGGGCAAATTACTAAATCTCCACGTGCCTAACAAAATAAATGCTCCTTTTGTAATGTAACTGGTGCTTATGTATAGTGCTACGACACCTTTGGGTGGAGTTCGCGCTATATAAAACTGCAACAAAAAAAGTGCCTTCATCGGAAGGCACGAGACACTCCTCTACATGTGAAAGTACACTTAGCCACAGAGTCACCAGTCACATCCAATCCCCAAGCGCATTGCCTCCAATCTCCAAAGCATTGGCAAAGCCAACAGGACAGGCCTCCATGTGATGAGCAGCACCACCCACAGTGAACCGGAAGAGATCCCAGGCACAAAGAGCCCAACAATTGACACCCGACAAATGCCTGACCACAAGTGTTGCCACCAAGGGGCATGCACCACTCATGGTCGGGGAAACCACAGCATCCCAACAAAACCATGTGAACTCTCACCTTGCATAAGGTGCACCACACTGCGCCCATGAAACGGCACTGCAGGGACACCAATGACCCACAATGCTGCATGCGGGCACAAGCTCACACCAAGCACATCAGGCATGACAACGAAGCACTGTGAATGGTCAGGCCACTCACCAGCCCCCTGGAATTTGCCCAAACAGAGTTCCCACACATTTGGTGCCTCCAAGCGATGCAAACAGGCGCCACTGCCATGCTATTGAATGGCAGCCACCCTATCGACCCCAGAAGACAGAAGGCCCACGCCCTCCCGGTCCGGCCCTCACTACGTGACCCCCTGTCCAGTGCAAACGACCGCAGCAGTCTCCACCCCGCTGAGCCCTGTTGTGGCCGCACTCCTGCCCCCATGTGTGCCCCGCAGCACGGCTGCGCTCGAGCCCACCCGCCCCAACTCCACGCTTATGTCTGTGCGGCGAGGCCCAGCAGAATGCAAATGCACAGACCTGCCAACGAAACACCATGTGACTAACAGGGCGCGCGTTTGTGCCTTTACGATTTTTAGGCTGACACATGACATGTTTGAAACTCAATGTAAAAAAAAAACAACGGGGACACAGAATTTCTCTGCTCGGTGCGTGCCCCGCCACTTTTAGGAATGCCACGAGACCTATCATTCAGTTTCCGCTACAGAAATGAATGACAGCTTAAAGGCGCCCCTCGGCAGCTGTAACTCTGGCTCAAAGCTGTTGACAATTTGCAGTGAGCAGCCGGTGGACCATGTTACGGGACGAATGCCATCTAGTGGTTACCATGTGTAATAGCAGTCAAAGTGTTTGAATAGCCTCAAGGAAGAACAAGCGCGGCCCCCCGGCCGCAAGAGTACTCGTGCATGCAGAGCAAACAGACCCACAAAGCGTTTCCCTTGCGGGAGCGAGCAGGGGGCACCATCTGTTTGCAAGTTAATTACAAACAGATGTCGCCAAAGCTCGCTCCCGCAAGGGAATCGCCAAACGTGCACGCGTTGCCATTCAAAGCAATGCAATGCGTGCACGTTTTTGCCCTCAAAACCGAATTGATTACAAGAGGTCTCCTCCTCCTATGCAGCGCATGCGCGCTGCGTAGGCGAGACCTAAAAAGCTTGTTCAACTCCCAAAACATGAAAGATATTGAGTGCCACTATCAAAACTTATAGTATAAGGCAATCCATGAAGACAGAAAATATCAGTGAAAAACATTTGGTGTTTTCTTCAGGTGTTGGTAGTTTAGACATATGAGAATAGTGTGCCATCTTTGAAAAGGAGTCTACCTTCACCGTTCTCACAGAGTATTCTTCTGAAAGTGGCAGATCTGTTATAAAATGTCTAGAAACCAAATAGTGAGTAGGCCTTGGCAATACTGAAATTACGCCACCATTATTTGTGTAATTTTAGGAATGTCGTGTTAGGCTTGTGACATGATATTATGACATTATGCCACTTCGTGTAACTACATGCCATTAACTGTAAAAATGTACTGATGTCACAATAAATTTCTTTGATGTATTAGTGTGACACAAAATTGTTGCATTAGTAAGCTTCCATTTAATCATCCCATTGAAAACTGCTTTTCATATTTTTCCTTTTTCCATGTACGAGTAATTTCAATAGTTATCTCTGAGAAAATCTTAATAAATTTACACAAACAGTTTTTAAATCCAAAGAAACTTTAATTCTCTTTAACATTAGTATGTTAAGGCCAATCCAGAATCGATTAAACCATCTTGAAATCCATGGAAAGGCCAGAGGCAATCAATCTAAGTCTGAACTACTTAATTTCTCTCCTTCTTCATCTCACACTTCACAGGATTAATAAGAATCATGACAACCGCAAACCCACATGTTTTTAATATTCTCAAAGAGCCTTTGAAAACACTAGAATACCATCCAAGTAAAGCAATAAAAATGAATTTAAGATATCGGAGAGCATTGAATCCATAAAATGCTGAAAGATGGCAGGAGCATTGCACAATTCAGATGGCATTGAATGATATTCACAATGCCCAAATGGGTTGTGGAAAGCTATCTTCTACTTGCCACCTTATTTTATAAGTATCAGATGATAAGCACCTCATAAATCGAGATTAGCTAAAACTCATTCTCCATCAATTGACTCCAAGAGCTCCTTTATTAGAGGCAAAGGAAGTCTATCCTTGACTGTGATTCGATTTATGTCTCTATATGCAATATCAGTTGGCTGACTTTGCACATTCTTAAGTGCAAAGAAAAAAGGTACCTCAGAAGGGGATGAAAAAAGCCTTTAGGATTGTGTTCTCTTTCTCAATTAAGCAATAAATATGTAGAAAAGAAAAATAGCCCCATGTTCAATTTGTATGACACATTCTTAGTTACTGTAGGAGGAAGAAAGTTAACTTTATGCTAAACACAGAACCGGAGAAAAAAGAGTTGTATTCTAGTGGAAGTGAAGTAAGATTACTCCCAATTAAACTGGATGTGGAGTCATTTACCACATCACTTGGTGACCAATAACTTTCAGAAGCATAAGAATGATCATGACACAACTGTAATAATCATACACAACATACAGATTCTTGGCTACTTAGCTGACCCTATTGGCCTGTTTGTTGATATATACATGGAAATTGAATTGAATGAAATGGAAATTATTCAGTGTGCAGACCTGACATATTATGTGAAGGTAAATTTGGTAAAACATGGCACTTCTGGTATGTTAGTGCCTTTGGATGGTTGATACTGCAGAACCAAGACATACATCTGATTGTCTCTGCCCCAGTACTAATGAATTTTCCTGAGCCTGACAGGAATTCTTCTTTTACTGGCAGCTTTACCTCTCTCTAGGCAGACCTGTTATTTCCAATACATATTATTTACTTAGAGATGGCTTCAGGTCAGCCCCTTGAATGACTTTGCTGTCCATCTCTAATGTCTGGACTTATTTTGATGACTTTCCTCCTTATTTTTGTGTTTACCCTGCCCAGGAACATTTCGGTCTCACTGTGTTCTAATTGGATTACTTGTAATCGCTCACTGTTTCATTGTGGGACTCCTTTTTAAAAATTTGTATCAGCACTCCAGGGGGCTGCATGTGCTTCTTGGCTAACCCCACGTTTTTTTCTTATTTTATTTAAGAGCTCTAGAAACTTTAAAGTGCGACTCAGCCCTTTTAGTGCTTTCTTCTTTCTCACACCTCCATTCTTCCCATCCCGCTACACCTTTTTTAATTTTAATTTTTTTAATCAAGGCCCAGCAACTACAAAGTACTGCTTGGTTGCACCTCCCATTTTACCACTAGCACACATTTACTCACAAGTTTCACAAGTGAAACTTGTCACATATTTACTCTTTTTTCTCCATTTGATTTATTTATTATTTTAACATGTCCATCCAGCAAGTAAAAACATGAAAATAAAAATAGCCGTCATGTGATGTGATGCATGCATCATGACACACGTGCATGCATCACAACACTTGTGCACATGCATAATAAATCACACCTGTGCATGCATTACGATTTGTGTGTGCATTGGTGGACATCTTGGAATGGGTTTTGTTTTGTATAAACTCCATTACTAAAATGCCAGAAATTCAAGCGCATGTGCTTTGATGTATGCATTTGCATGCCAATGGCAAAAGCATTGACAAAGCCAAAAGCTCAGCATTTAGGAGCTGGTGGGTGGTAATTGCCTTTATGCTAATTGTGTTTCTCATTAGGTGACTTACTTGGAATTTCGTTTTGGGTGAAAAATGGAGTTTGACCCTGAAAAGCAACTAGCAGCGTAAGTGTAAATTATGGCCTTAGTCCTATAGGCCCTCATTTATAGGGATTTGGCATAGGGCAGTGCAGCACATCAGCTTGTTGTGCTGCCCTGCACCAAAGTGAAAGGGCAGGAGTGCACTGTATTTATGCAATGCGGTGCATTCCTGTCCTTTCCCCCTGCGCTGGCGCCGTTTTGGCAACCTAGCACAAGGGTGCCTGTGTTGTCGGCAGGATTGTTTTTGTGCAGGAAGGGGCAGAAAGACAATCCTAAGAGGCACTTTCCTCTTTCTAAGTGTGCTGCAAAATGCAGCACAAGTAGAAAGAGGAAAAAATGAAGAGAAATAAAGATATTTCTCCCTGCTACGCCTCACCTCGGGAGGCGTAAGGTTTTGGTGCTTCCCCAGGTTTACATGCTCTCGTAAATCTGGAGAAGTGTAAAAAAAACATGGGTATTGCACAGGAAAACCCACTGCAACGCCCATGGAACGCCTCCTGAGCGCAGAGTAAGGCAATGCAGCGATTTGCGCTGCCTTGCCTTACTCAGTATCTATGAGGCTATTCAAAGCTACGCATAGTGGCTTTGCGTGGCCCCATAGATATGATTCTGTGATTTAAGCCGCTGGAGCGTCACATATAGTGACTCTCCGGAGGTGCAAGGGGCTCGAAAATATGCCCCATAGTCTTTTTCAAGTGCAGGCAGAAATCTGAACGCCTGGTCCTGTGGTTTGATTTTTATTAACTTTTCTTTTTTGCGTCTGCACATTAATGAGCGGACATAAAAGATCATTTATAAGTGCGACGAAGCTAAAGGGAGCGCTAGTCATCTTTGGGAACGTTACAGTGATGCAGCCATCAGTCACTCGAGCGATTTCAGCATTCTTAAATACCAAAATCAATAAAATTCAAACATCTAAGTGGTCGCGCTGAGCGTACGGCGGTACCATGACCTATTTGCGATGTCCCATTAAAAGAAAATATGAGTTGCACGCTCCACAGGGAACAGTAAGTCAATAAATTCTTGGTATTTTTATAAAAGCCATCTTCCCAAGTAGGCGAGTCAATTAAACACCTTTCTCTCTAATAAGGGAAAAGAACTTGTCTGAGTCCTGCATACCCAAACTCTGCTTAAATTGCTGATATTTTGTGTCTGTGTTTCATAGCTGTAAAGAATGCATCAGTTATTCTCTGTGGCTTTGCCTAAATATTTGTTTTAATTAATAATTAAGGGTAACCGCCTGTCAGTGTGTGAGATCATTGTGTGAGACGAGGAAGCCTTCTTACTGACTTGTTGTTTAGATGGGACATTTTGGGGCCTTTTCTTTGCTGTATTTCTGGGTAAGGTACAGGCAGGATTGTATTGGGATCAAAAATTGACCCGGGCACACCAAAAAAAGTGGCTCACATTTGCGTATTGCCTTTCTGCAAAACACTGCTCCAGCGAAGTTTTATGAAAAGAAAGGGGGTGGGGGGCATGTTTTATTACCTTCACTTAGATAAAAAAAAAAATGCACAGATTAGTTCACACTGCTGAGCCACACATGAATGCAAGTGAGAACCTTTCTGCTCAGGCCCCCTGCCCCCGCTCAATCAGTAGACATTAATCTGCCACTCAGGCACCCACTGGGCCGCTGGCGGCATCCTAACAGCACAGACAGCCCCCAGGCTGCCCAAAAAAGCCCGCAGCTAGAACTCGGCTACCGGCCCTTCGGCCATTTCCCGAGTGCGCGCGTTACCAATCCGACCCTGGGTACAGGGTAGTGAGGATAATACGGGTGTTCACAGGTAGCCAGTGGGGTCTTGGGATCCAGGAATTCCTACCAGACACAAGTCTGGTTACGGAGTCCACATACGCTGGCAAAATGTAAACTTAAAATGTACACTTCGACCTCCAGCAGCCCAATGACACCAGACCTACTATGTATAACACTCCCCGCTTTGCTGAAGTAGTGCCTCCGACAAGTCAGGAGTAGTTTCAGCTAAGATTTAATGCTGGCCGGGATACTATGTCATGGCACCCTAATTGATATTTGTTAGAGAAGCAAATCTATAAAATGGAGTTAGAGACCTGCCCTATTTAACAACGGTTCTACTCTCCTTCAGCTTCCCATATGAAGAAGGCCACGTATCAGCATGCTGTATGTGAGTGGATGAGAGGTTCAGTAAGGATGGTGCAAGGTATGGTGTTTATTTTGGAGGTAAACAGAGGCCCTGCTTTGAACCTACTGAGTTACATGATTTAGATGATAGCCATTCCAGCTTCAATAGACCACATTCCGGTGCCCAGGGCTTAATACTGGTAATGTCTGTCCTTTGGTCCTTGTGCCAGCTCCCCCTGTGACAGTTCTCCCATCCACCTTACCCCCATTACACTACCCTCTGCTGCCCTCTGTCTGTGCCTCCTCTGCTTGTGCTTGTGTCTTGCTCTGTTTTGCCTTTTCTGCTGGTTTTCCTGCCCTGTTTTGTCTTTTTCTGCTTGTTTTTCTGCTCTTTGTTTTGCCTTTCCTGCTTGTTTTTCTGACCTCTGTTTTGCCTTTTCTGCTCCCTTTTCTGCCCTCCGTTTTGCTTTTCTGCTTGTTTCTGCTCTCTGTTTTGCCTTTTCTGCTCGTTTTCTGCCCTCTATTTGGCCGTTTTCTGCTCTCTACTTTACTTTTTCTGCTTGTTTCTTCCCTCTTCCTGCCGTTTCCCTCTTCCCACTGTTTCCCTCCTTCCGCCACTCAGCGCCCCACTCTCCCCCCAGGACCTACTTAATGGAGGCCACAGTGCTACCCCATTGAGCAGGTCCTTGTGCCAGTTCCCCCTGTGACAGTTCTCCAGTTCAGCTTGCCCACAGTCCACTACCCTCTGTTTGTGCCTCCTGTGCTCGTTTATCGCTCTGTTTTATCTTTTCTGCCCTCTGTATTTCCTTTTTTGCTTGTTTTTCAGCTATTTTTCCTTTCCTGCTTGTTTTTCTGCCCTCTGTTTTGCCTCTTCTGCTCGTTTTTTCTGCACTCCGTTTTGCCTATTCTTCTAGTTTTCTGCCCTCTATTTGGCCTTTTTCTGCTCGTTTTCTGCCCTTTACTTTGCCTTTTTCTGCCCATTTCTTCCCTCTTCCTGCCATTTCCCTCCTCCCGCCGTTTCCCTCCTCCAGCCATCCAGCACTCCGGCCTCCCCCCAGGACCTTCTTAATGGAAACAGCAGCACCTGGACCGCGCCCAGTGCCAGGAGCCCTGGCTCTCTCGTCACCTACACTACACCGCCAAGGAGCTCTTGGCCATGGACCCCGGACACCGAAACAACATCTGCTGCACTTCCTCCCATGATCAACCAAAGGACCTTTCACCTGCCACCATTGTCACTACTCCTGCATCACAGGGCTGCCAGCCCACACTGGATCCCTCACCATTTCTGTCCAGAAGAGCACAAACAACCCAAAACTGCCCCAATGCATCCTGCTCAACACCTGTTCCCTCTGCAAGCACACCATGGAAATCTGGGACACCATCACCACGCTCTCCCCTGACATTGCCTTCATCACCGAAACATGGCTCAACCCCTCCTCGAACCCCGACATCGCCACCGCAACACCAGACGGCTACAAGATGATACACCAAGACCACACCAACAAACACAGTGAGGGCACAGCCATCATTTTCAAGGAAACCATCCGATGCATCACCACCAACAATGACCCAACACCCCTCATGGAACACATCAACTTCCAACTACAGACCGACGCAAAGACCATTATAATAGGCACCCTCGATACAGATCCCCGCGACCCTGACCGGTGCCGCCATCTCCTACCTCATCACTCCACTAGCCATCGACTCCTACCATTACGTCCTACTGGGCGACCTCAATTTCCATGTCAATGACCCCCAGCTACACCATCTCCACCTCCCTTCTGGAGAACCTGAACAACATCGGCCTCAGCCTACTGGTTACTGAACCCACGCACAAAGCCGGACACACACTGTAGTCCATTTTCACCTCCAGCGACAGAATAAAATTCAGCCATGTCACAGAACTCACCTGGACCGACCACGCCATCATTCACTTCATCATCTCTGATGCTCAGCCCACCACCCCTAAGCATACATCTAGTATAATGGGGTAACCCAGTGCCCCTCAGAACCTGGGTGTGAAGATATGTAGTAATGTTGGTTCTGTCGGGTACAGAATTGCTTTTTTTCTAAATGAATAAAAAACATTTAGCGAAAATAAACAATTATTCAAACATTTGTGTCATAGCAGTTAATGGAGAAGAAAGAAAACAAACAAACACCAATCATGAAATCAAAAGAATATATTGAAGTAAAGAATCACTTTTTTTCTTTTTACAATTTGTAGTGTATAAAAGACATTAAGGGGCTGTCACAGGTAATAAACAAACAAAACGGCGCAAGTGCTAAAGTGACAAGGTGCGTAAAAGTGCTGATTGTGAAAAAGATATATACAGTGAGACGGCCCTGATCACTGGCACAGATGACATCAGAACCAACCTCAACCGTGGAGAGACTGTGCCCCTGATCCTCCTCGACCTCTCTGCTGCTTTGGACACCTTTTCCCACCAGACCCTCATCAACAGACTCTACAACATCGGCATTCAGCAAAATGCCCTCAAGTGAATTGTCTCTTTCCTCAAAGGATGCACACAGAGCATCTGGCTGCCTCCCTTCAATTCCGAACCCAAGGACATCCTATGTGGCGTACCATAAGGATCATCCCTCAGATCCACCTTGTTCAACACCTACATGACCCCCCTCGCATACATCGTCAGATCCTATGGCCTCAACATGATTTCCTATGCAGACAACACTCAACTCATCCTCTCGCTCACCAAAGTCCCCTTCACCACCAGAATCAACTCCTGCAATGCCATGACCAACGTAGCCAACTTGATGGGAGACAACTGCCTTAAACTCAACTCCGACAAGACAGAAGTACTGATCTTCAGGAAGAACACAACGATATGGGTCACAGCTGGTGGCCTGAAGAACTCGGACAAACACCCACACCTACATACCATGGACGCAGCCTAGGCATAATCTTCGACAGCGAACTGACCGAAATGACAAGTCAACGCAGTCACCTCCTCCTGCTTCCACACCCTTCGCACACTTCTCAGAATCTTCAGATGGATCCCAGTCAACACTAGAAAGGCCGTCACTCAGGCCCTCATCACCAGCCGCCTCGACTATGGCAATGCTCTCTACACCAGCATCTCCACCCAGCTCCTCAAAAGACTCCAGACCATACAGGATGCTTCAGCCAGACTCATCCTGGACCTCCCTAAACGGACCCACATCACCCCCATCTCAGAAACCTCTGCTGGCTCCCCATACAGGAGAGATGCCAGCTCAAGATCCTCATGCACACCTACAAAGGTCTGTATGATCAAGGACTGGCCTACATCAACCAACGACTGAACTTCCTCCTACCTGCAAGACACCTGCACTCCTCCTCACTAGCCCGTGTGCACCCCCTCCACATCCGTCACAGCTGCAGCGGGGGCTGCTCCTTCTCCTCCATCGCCACCAAGACCTGGAACAACCTACCCCTCCATCTTTGAAAATCACCCTCCCTGGCGGACTTCAAGAAGAAACTCAAGACCTGGCTCTTCAACAGAGATGTTGTATCCACAGCACCCAGATACCCCAAGGGGTGACAGTACTGCACTATACAAATGCTGACTGATTGATTGATTGATTTGTTGTGATACCAAGGTATAGCTAAATGTCATTGGTATGTGAGTGTTATGGGGGCTGTAGTTGTGGATGATCATATGGAGGAATATAGAAAATGTAATCACAGCTATATAAATCATAAAAAATATATATATATATATCACAAATTCACCCACGTTGATCCTTCTCCTCCAACGAAAGTACAAGCACCACTACAGAGGTATAGTTTACAAAAAATGATTTATTTAGCACACCCAAGTGCATAACAGGATAAAAGGGACGGTCAGTATATATATTCAAACAAAAAGTTGTATTTCCTTTTAAAGAATAATAAATTGCAATTAATCAATCAATCAATCATGTCACTTATAAAGCGCACTACATACCCGCGAGGGTCTCAAGGCGCTGGGGGAAGAGGGGGTGGTGCTGCTACTGATCGAAGAGCCAGGTCTTGAGGAGTCTTCTGAAGGCCAGTAGGTCTTGGGTCTGTCGGAGGTTGGTGGGGAGGGTGTTCCAGGTCTTGGCGGCGAGGTGGGAGAAGGATCTGCCGCCGGCGGTCGTTTTCCGGATGCGGGGGACTGTGGCGAGGGCGAGGCTGGTCGAGCGGAGCTGGCGGGTGGGGGTGTAGAAGCTGAGTCGTCTGTTGAGGTAGGCTGGTCCGGAGTTGTGGAGTGCTTTGTGTGCGTGGGTGAGGAGCTTGAAGGTTATCCTCTTGTTGACAGGGAGCCAGTGCAGGTCTCTCAGGTGGGGTGTGATGTGGCTGCGTCGGGGGATGTCGAGGATAAGACGTGCAGAGGCGTTCTGGATGCGTTGCAGCCGTCTCAGGAGCTTAGCCGTCGTTCCTGCGTAGAGGGCGTTTCCGTAGTCCAGCCTGCTGGTGACGAGGGCCTGGGTGACTGTTTTTCTTGTTTCGGTGGGGATCCACTTGAAGATCCTGCGGAGCATTCGGAGGATGTTAAAGCAGGTTGAGGAAACGGCGTTGACCTGCTTAGTCATGGAGAGGGTGGGGTCGAGGATGACCCCTAGGTTGCGTACGTGGTCGGTGGGTGGCGGGGCTGTTCCCAGTGATGTTCGCCACCAGGAGTCATCCCAGGCTGAAGGGTTGGAACCAAGGATGAGGACCTCCGTCTTGTCCGAGTTCAGCTTCAGGCGGCTGGTCCTCATCCATTCGGCGACGGCCTTCATTCCTTCGTGGAGGTGGGCTTTGGCGGTGTGAGGGTCTTTGGTGAGGGAGAGGATCAGCTGGGTGTCGTCGGCGTAGGAGATGATGTTGAGGTTGTGCTGTCGGGCGACGTGGGCGAGGGGTGCCATGTAGATGTTGAGGTGCCATGTAGATGTTGAGGTGCCATGTAGATGTTGAATCCACAGCACCCAGATACCCCAAGGTGTGACAGTACTGCACTATACAAATAATTAGGCATTATCCCCTATGAATGAAGCATTTAATTCATGTTCACCACTACCAGTCGCGCGCTACTACCTGGAAGCAGTAGTGGGGCGGGTAGGGGGGAAGGTGGGGGGGAAGGATTGATGAATAAAAAAAACCTCACCTCCCAGACGGCCGGTTGGCTGGCCGGCTGGCTGGCCGCCGCTGCCTCTCCTGCGTCCTCTTCCTGGCTTCTTGGGAGAACCAGGAAGCAGGAAGCACCAGGGCTCCCACGCTCCCCGCAGCCAATCACAACGCTGCAATGCAGCATTGTGATTGGTCTGAGCGCCGTGTCACAGCACTTAGCCAGGGGCTGGAGGGGTGGGCATGTTCTCCATGCAGGCTGTAATGCAGCCTGCATGGAGAGCAGGGTAAGTGTGCATGACTGTTTTGGGCGGCCCGACCAAACAGGCATTGCGCATTTAGGAGGGTTGTACCACTCCTCCCCTGCTCTGCAGCCCTACCCTCTCACGCAAGCTGCCAGAGCAGGAGGACAAAATAAAATGATAATAACATTAGTTATTATCATTTTAATTTTTCCTTTCTTTTGCTGCTTCAAGGCAGTGGGGCGACGGTCCTCCGCCACTGACCACTACTGATTGAGAAGTGACTCTCAGCTGCAGCCAACAGATGGAAGCATTTTGAGGCACCAGATGGACAGATCACTGACAGAATATGGCAACCAAAAAGTATAGTGTGGACAGAATATCGATTTACTATTGTTAACTCCACATCTACGTACCTTGAAGATATATATATCGTCAAGGTATATATAAGTGGAGTTATATATAGTAAAACTTTACTCATGTATAGAAACTTACCTTCCCAATATGTTTGTCCTCTTTATTCTTGACACAATATTTTGTCCCATGATATTTTTGGTGCTGATATTCTGTGTAAACAGCGGACGGAGAGCACAGTAATAGGACTACCTTTTTCTAGCTAATCACCTCACAATGGTAGCCAGTACCAACAAGCTCATGTAAGCGTTGGCATGTGAGCTTCTAGGGCATCTTATGCCATCCGTCATTTCTAGTCAGGACAGCTTATAGCACAAATCTGTGGTTTTCTTCTGTTACATCTAGGATTTGAGGCAGTAGTCTGTCACGAGGACACACCAGTTTATATTTATACTTTGAAGGGCAGCAGCTACCAGAATTAGCTTAATGTGGAGGACTCTTCTCAGGTTAACAGGAGTTGGTGGTTGATGGTATATCCGTACAGCCGGTGCTTAATTTGTAAAAGAAAAGGTGCTGGGGCCAAAGGATTTGCTCAGAAGTCCAAAGGCAGAGCCATTGAATGCTAGGGTGCTGAATACCATGGCTGCAAAGTTTTGATTCCTCCCCATGCCTATGCTCCACCACCAGATATTTCCTATCTCTTAATCTAACTTTTTCAGGTTCTTTTTCATCCTTGCTTTCTCCCTTTATCATTGTTTTTCTATCTTTCTCTTAATCCTTCTTCCCCCTTTTGTGTTTTTCTCCCTGTTGCTGTGGATCAATGTATGTTCAAGACAAATAAGTGCCGGTCCCCAAAAATGGGTGCCAGTGGGCCCCACTTGAAACCACTTGCTCAAATTAAGCAATGGTACAGCCTTTATATGAAGAGGGGGGTGAGTTTTAATAGCTTTACAACAGAGACTAACAATCTTCTCAGTCTCCTAGTGTAAGGATTGCAAGACCCTCTTAGCGTTAATGATCCAAATGCAACTGTTAGTCAGCTATGCTGCTTTGGATATTAACCGTAGATCCGTCCCGGTATGTTTTTCATATCCTATAATTGAGCACAATTTGTTGCCCTGTGGATTCTACGTATGTGAAGATTTGTTCATCCATCAATTAAGGCATTATCTAAGCAGGGTTCCAATAAGCATCTCAATCTTAACAGGACACAATCTAAACTTAAAAAGAAGTGTTGTCTGCTTGATCTTTTAATGGACAAGTACATCAAGGCACACTTGATCCATAATAGTCTTCATGTGAAGAATGTATTTTCATGGATGATTGACATTTCCTTGACTTCTTCAGAATGTCAGTTATATGTGCTTCAGAGAATCACTCATCATAATTACTGAAGCAGATAAATACTACTTCCATCACATACCTCTCTCTCCTCACTTCCCCAGACTCTAGCTTCCATCTTCTCACCTTTTTTGACCCACTTTCTATGCCTCATCTCCTACCTGCAACACCAACTACCATCTTCTTCATAATACCAGATGATTTCCCTCATCCTCTTCCACCTCATAGGCTCCTGGGCCCACTACCTCTTTTCCCAGCCATTTTGCTCCCCCTCTCATTCCTACTTCTCTAGCTACCATTTCCTCTATACAGGCATTTCCCTACTTCCACCCTTTCTACCGAGTTCCCATGTCCTCTTTTCTCCTACCCTTATCCAAGATTGTGGAACCAGTGGTGCTGGAACAATTTTCAGAGTGGCGGTGCTGTCATCTATTTTACATCACTGAAGTCATTGGGATTGTGAAAGGTCCAAATGTCAGACAAAGAACTAGTGTAGCAAATGAGCCGCCTTCATCAGCAGTAGAGTGGAAAGGGTGTGGTATATAGCAGGTGGTGCATTTTGGAGCACACGGTCGCAAATATATTACTATAGCATGGTGTAATAGCGCACTGTCATTTACAGACAGCACATTTTCCTTTGAAATGGCCACTAAATTTGCATAGTTATGTAGTTTTATTGATTAAATTATTTAGCACACAAACAATAATGTGTGGAAACAGAGGTTCACAAATATTTATCATTTGTGCATCAGTAAGTAAAGTGCCTTGGTTTGTTTCAATCATATTGAAATCTTTGTTACCATCATACTTCAGAAGTATAAAAAAAATTCTTCATTTGTGTTATTTTACTGTTGACATATTTTAAATAATTTGCACAGTTTATTTACAGGTATTTACATTTTGTGGTGTGTTAGAAAAAATTGACACCCTACAACCTTTCCTTTCACACTCCCTGTACCCCAGCAAGATTGTCACATATAGTTCACTTTATAAAACCATCTAACTGTGCAGTCAGAGAAAGAAAAGTAGACACCAATCTGTGAATAAGCAGCAATTTGACATAAGATAGCCTGACATTTGATCTCTGTTTTGAATGCAAATGCAAATGTGACAAGATAAAAACAAAATGTTAAGACATCTTTATTTCTCATTTACCTTCTGAACTCCATCATGGATATTTTGGTGGAACTGTAATACCTACCACACCCCTACTTCCAGCACTTATGCATGGGTCCCTCTTTCGGATCTGTGTACCACTACCACTCCACCAAATCTTGCTCATTATCTTTATTGCAACATAATATAATAAATTTGCAAGACAAGCCAGACAAATATTACCAATGTAAACACCTAATATAATTACAGTCTACCTCCTTTCCACATCACATTCGAAGTCCTGGCTCTCTACTCATTCCCATCCTTTCCTGTCACCCGGCCAGTATGAAACCATTACAAATTACCCCAAGACACTATGGCTCTTAATTGAGCTCCAATTTCCCTTCACAACAATTATCACAAGCTGTATTAAACCTGCTTTGACCACAACACACCCCACTCCAAATGCCATCAAATTACACAGAAACTGAAGCTCCATCTACTCATCAACGCCAATGTGGAGCTTTCTTGGTGTGTCACGGATGACAGCTTGATAGATGTGGCAACTAATTCTGTTACACACACTGCAGGTGATCCTTCATGGCAGCAGCCCTATACAAAGACATGCCTGCTGTTGTGAGACTAGTTGCATTGCAGTTGGCCCGCTTGCACTGTGTGAAAACTGTGTAACATAACAAGCACATTATAACATGGTTTAATATATGATTTGAAAACACAAGGAGATGATGGACAGAGCGCTGAAACTTTTCAGACACTCACCCCCAGTCACAGATCTGGGTTGAATCCATCATCATTGTCAAAAGGGACATACTAAGACGAGGTGATGGTGAAAGATTGTTTTAAATGCAATTAAATAGTTGATACAATCTTGTGATACATACTTAGCTCATGCCATCTGAGGCTCATTTCTTACGAATATATTGTAATGTGCAGCATATGCTCAATGACCATCTCAGAGCACACGGAATGAGTCACGAGAAACATTAATGGCACAGCAGCAAACAACAATAAAGTCCAGAGTTCTTATGATCCAATCTGAGTCAAAGAATGATCAAAAGGTACTAGCTTAACCAGTGCTTTAAATGCTCCGGTACTCACCGGTACTGAGTACCGGCACTTCTTAAATTTACCGAGTCGAGTACCGGCACTTCTCCACTGTCAAGGAGAGTACCGGTACTCAGGGTCAGATTAGAAGGTGGGCAGCTGCGTGCCGTTTGTTTGGCAGCATGTTGGCCGTTGCCTTATTTATTCAGGTTTGGCAAGCTGCCCGATGCGGCCTCTGCTCCCTTCCTACCCAGATGGAGGCTCTCCTTGTCCTCATCACCCCCTGCTAGGCATCGATGCTGGGTCCGTGGAACGCAGACACAAAGGGTCATTTTCAACCCTTGGCCTCCCACTGGGGTGTGACTTTCTTTGTCCGGACTCATTTGCCCTTGCGATTCCACCCACCCCGCGCGCTGGGACATTAAGTCCATGATGGGCGGTGATGATCGAGGTGGCGAAGAAGGCTTAAGCAGCCTCCCTGGTGCCCAGGTGAGGGGGGAGTTCAACTGACCTTCCCATCGGAGGCCAGTACTGTCAATTATCTGAAACTGTTAAAGGTTACCTTCGAAAGGAAGCAACGTTGCATTTCCATTTCCCGCATGAGGCCCGTACACTTCTCTTTATTTTAGCCTCTGCCAGATTTTGACACTAACAAAAGGGACAGTTCTACCCATGTCTGTACGTAGGGCCGGCTCTGCATGGCGTTCCTGATTGCTAGTTTATATTGTTTTTAAAAGCACCCGCTGCAGTGTTCCTGACCTGCAGCAATTTTTAGCCAACAATAAAAATGTCAAGTTAACTCCGGTGATTGACGCTGTTCCTGGAGAGAGAACGAAGTTTTTGTCTAGTGGAAGTTTTGACTGGGGGATGTTTTGATTCATCTTAAGGTAGTGCAGAGGGTTAATGTGCCTGGGCAAAGAATGTGTACCATGCAAATCACGAAGAGACCATAACATAAAACTTTCGTCAGAGACTTCCTTTTGTTACTTGCAGCTTATAAGTTAAAATGCTAAAAAAAAACGGAGCTATTTACTGTCATCAAAGAACTGAAATGCAGACTTCAAGTATAGATTAGAGCGTTTGATTTTTCCCCCAGACTTTCAATATCCTAATGTTGTACAAAGTGTTGATTTGGGTGTAAATCAATTCCAATTATTAAAGATAATCGCCAACCATGGTCTTACATTTTAAATTCTGAGTTTGTGCTTCTCCAGACCAAGCACCCGTAACTATACTACCTACCAGTATGGATGACATATAAATCCTACCACTCTGTCATATGGAACTTTTCCTATACATTGATTTACACACATATGATTGAGTAATGTGTGTGCAATGTAAAGTGCTCGGACACCCTTCACTTTTATGAGTGACACTATAAAACTAACTCGATGCATCTGAGAGAGAGTGGTTATGGAGACTATTAAGGGGTGGTGGTAGTGCGGGAATCCGTTGCGCAGGAGGTCATTGGGGGGAGCGCCAAAACCATTGTCGCACTGGGCGCAACCAGTGCTAAAGCCGGCCCTGCCAGTATTGTTCTTCCCCTGCTGGACTCTGCACATACTCGGGACCCTCCAGTGCTCACTGCATGCCACTGCAAGCTCTACGGCCGTGGGGCCTCCTGCCGAGGGGAGAGGGGAGAGGAGGGAAAATGGGGGTGAGTGAAGGTGAAGAGTGAGGGGGAAGGAGCAGAGTTTAAAGTAGGAAACGGTAGAGAGGCAGAAGGGGTAAGTGCAGACAGAGATATGGAAGGGATCCAGACGCCTGTGGAAAGAGGTAGAGAGGCGCGGAGAGGGCAGATTAGAAATAGAGTGATGAGACAGAGTGATAAGATGCAATAGGGGTAAAGAGAGTGGGTCAGAATTAGCTACAAACGGGAGAGAGGTGAGTGCGAGAGGGATCTCGAGGTTAGAGATGTGAAAACAGAGAGTGTGTGTTTGAGAGGAACAGAATCAGGAGGTATTTGAAAAGAAATGCGTGTAGTGCTTGTTTGTGTGTGTGCACTCTTGGATATTTAAGGATTGCGCCAAATGCAACCAAGTAGGAATATTAGAAATATTATGATATTAAGAAGCTGCAAATATTAGAAAACAAGGAAACATGAACATTTGGTGTTTCACCTTCATTTTGTATAACGAGTTAACACATTTTGTTTGGATTGATACATTTCTAACATGTTTTGTTCTGTCCCGCAACCGGTGTAAGCGCCAGAGTCTCTCTCGTCCTAGAGCACATTGATTATTAGCCTTAAAGTGCTAAAAGTACTGTTGATGGCTTGGCTCATTCATGGTTTTAGTTGTTAATCTGCACATATGGAAAGTTTGAGACCACTATCCAGGACAATGCAAGGACAACATGAATACTCAATAGAAGTGTTTTTGTTTCATGTCTAACTCCGCCTCTAACCCCGCCCACTAGCCACGCCCCTCGCTCAATTTAACGAGTACCTGCACTTATTTTTTCCCATTTAAAGCACTGAGCTTAACCACTATTCTTTCTTTCTAATTTTTAAAAATGTCTGGCCTTTAGGCAAGCTTTAACTCTACTGAATAAATACCTGACTGTGCATTTACCCTTACTTTGATGCTACACTTGTGTAATACTCTATTTTACTCAGCCTTCACTCCACTTTCCGTGAACTAGGCCTTAACTGTTTGACCAAGCTACAGAAGAGCGTCAAGGAGGCTTTGGATTCCCGCCTTGCTGTTGCCGACCTAGTGGTTCTTTGATATTGTTCGGTGGTCACAACATCTTCAAGGATATGTTTCGAGATCTGGCTGAGTGCCTGTCTTTTGGACAGCATGAAAACTAACTTGGTGCACTATATTTATGAGAAAATGTTAGTTTGTGCTATATCACGGAAGTCGTTCAGTTGTTATTTTGTGCTATATCTCAAAGGTCGTTCAAATTAATGCTATGTAGGGACATCAGAATGTAAACTTCGGATATTCTAAACGACATTGATGGTAGTAGGTGTAGTAACATTTAACCGTTAACCGCACAAGAGCACAGGCTGACTTGGGTTTGTTGGAGTTCTGAAAGACTTTAGAATAACATTTCCATAGAGCGTTTAGAACACCCTGAATTCCAAAGTGATAAAAATTAACAATGTAATCTAAGCCAAGCAACAATTCTGCAAAAAACGCACTGATAATACATATGGAACCACAAAAAAATGAAAAGCCAGAAACGTGTCCTTCTATAAAGAATATGTTCGAAACATACAGGAATTAATAGCATACCAAAAACTGTATAGGATAGGATAAAGATTTATAAAGCGCACTAATACCCGTGGGTGTCAAGGCGCCATTGCTTTCCAAACACCCGACTAGACTTCTGAGAGGAAGTAACCTGGTTAACCTCCTTCAGTTCCACTCCTCTTGGTGGTAGATTTAGCCCTCCTAGTGGGTCCGATTGATTTTCTTTCAAAAGTTGCCCTTGCAAATTATTCAGACTTAAAGACATTGGAAACTGAGCGACTGGGATTATGACACCTGTAGGTTGCACAGCAATTTTGCTCTGCCATTAGGACCGCTCATATGGCGCAAAGTGTGTTTTACATTACTTTGTTGCTAGCAATTTACATAACCTGACCCCACAGTAATATCTTGAATAAAGAGACTTTTCATTTAGAGTTTCGATGTGGAGAGTGACAGTTGTGTGCCATATTTCAAATATTCAAGAAATGAAATCAGATTTGAAAAGTTCGTGTGGGATGCGTTCCAATCTAGATAAAAGAAGGAAAAACCAAGCAGTTCAATTATTCAAAATATTTTCCTACTTCTCATTTGTGATATTTCTGCCCTAAAAATTCAAGGGTCGTACCGAAAACCTGGCACAAATGTTTTATAGCTGTATAGAAATAAAACATTTGGCAGAAGCCTTTTTGGATTAAAAATGTGCTTTGTAATTGGGGTGCCAAAGACTGGCGAAGCTAGCCCACCTCAAAAATCAAAATAATAATCTAATCTGCAAAGTTCATTTTCAAAGTAACGTTGGTAAGTGGGAGGACTAATACCTAGAAAGGACATATTTTAATGAAGAAGAAATTGACAAATATTGCAAGGACATATGACTGCACCAGCTCTTAATTCGTGCAGGTGGGTGGAGGTGGCGAGAATGGGCACTCGTTTTCGGGGACCAGAACTTATTTTTGATCATATGACTTTTTCCCGTAGCATGAGAGAAAAAGAAACAAGAATAACATTAGAACTGGCATCCTTTGGCGTCGTTTCCCCTGACTTTTGGCCTTCAGGTCTCCTGTTTGTTCAGACTTCGTTTTTGCTGGCCGTAGGACTCTGGGCACTTTACCACTGCTAACCAGTGCTAAAGTGCATGTGCTCTCTACTTAAACATAGTAACATTGGCATATTCACAGTTGTAATATTTAATTTACTTATAAGTCCCCAGATAAGAGCACTACATGTGCCCAGGGACTGTTAATTAAATGCTAGTAGTGGGCCTGCAGCACTGATTGTGCCACCCACTTCAGTAGCCCTTTAAACATGTCTCAGACCTGCCATCGCACTTCCTGTGTGTACAGTTTTAAACTCGACCTGGCAAGTTAACCCTCTTGCCAGGCCCAAGCCTTCCTTTTTAATACATATAAGTCACCCCTAAGGTAGGTCCTGGACAGCCCATGGGTAGCGCCTTGATTCCTTTGGGCACTTGTTGTGCGCTATGAACACCCCTCAAATCAAATTAAAAGGGCAGAGTGCAGTGTTTTTAAAATAGTAGGACATGTACCTTTAAGTTTTACATGTCCTAGTAATGAAAAACTCTTAAATTCTTTTCTCACTGCTGCAAGGCCTATCTCTCTCTTAGGTTAACATTGGGATTACCTTATTACATCTTATAAATGTAATTTCCAATTGGGAATGGATGGGACCCCAAGTTTGGTGTCTTTGAAATCCCAATTTAAAATCCCAATTTATGGTGAAGTTAGATTTTAAATTGTAATTCTGAAAATGTCACATTTTAGAAAGCTGGCATTTTCTTACTTTAGCCATTTGGTGCCTTCTGCCTGTCTTTGAATACACATCTGTGGTGGGTGACAGCTGGGCTTTGTGAATTCCCTCTAGACAGCCACACACAAAGAGAGCATATGTGTGACTGATGGGCCATACCCATCCTGATTGGCCATGCTGGGTAGGATGGGAGAGAGGAGCTGATACACCTGAATAGCCTGTGTCTTGTCCCCAAACAAAGGGCTACATACCCCCCATATAGTGAGTCTGGAGCCAGGGCAGGAAGGGCAGGGACTCTGTGCACTTCAAAAGCCTCTCTTTGAAGTCTCCCCCATTGGCAGAACTGGGAATAAGTGCTGGACCCCTGACACCACCAACTCAGTACCCTTCTGGACCTGTGGATACTCTGCCAGGAGGGACTGCTGTGCTGAAGGGCCTACCCCTCTGCTTGACCGCTACTCTGCAGGACTCCCACTCTCAATCAATCAATCAATCAATCAGGGATTTATAAAGCGCGCTACTCACCCGTGAGGGTCTCAAGGCGCTGGGGGAGGAAGGGGGAGTGCAGCTCTGGTTCAGTCGAAGAGCCAGGTCTTGAGGTTCTTCCTGAAGGTGTGCAGGGTGGGGGAGCGTCTGATGTTGACTGGGAGCTCGTTCCAGGCTTTGGCTGCAACGTAGGAGAAGGCCCTTCCGCCTGCTCTGGTTCTGCGGATGCGGGGGGTCTCTGCCAGGGCGAGGTCGGCGGAGCGGAGGTTCCTCTTGGGTACGTGGAAGGAGACTCTCTCGTTGAGGTATTTGGGTCCGATGTTGTGGAGGGATTTGTAGGCGTGGGTGAGCAGTTTGAAGGTTAATCTCTTCTCGACGGGGAGCCAGTGGAGGTCTTGTAGGTGTTGGGTTATGTGTTCGTGCCGTGGGGTACCAAGGACGAGTCTGGCAGCGGTGTTCTGGATGGTTTGGAGCTTGTGTAGGAGAGTTCTGTTGATTCCGGCGTAGAGGGCGTTACCGTAGTCCAGTCTGCTGGTTATGAGTGTGTGGGTGACGGTTTTTCTGCATTCGGGGGGTATCCATTTGAAGGTCTTGTGGAGGGTGCGAAGGCAGTTGAAACTGGTTGAGGCGATGGAGTTGATCTGGCGGGTCTTGCTGAGGGAAGAGTCAAGGATGATGCTGAGGTTCCGTGCATGGTCTCTAGGGGTGGGTGGACTCCTGGCAGGTATTGTCCCAAGCGGAGATGGACGGCCCGAGGATGAGGACCTCAGTCTTCTCTGAGTTGAGCTTCAGGCAGCTGTTTTTCATCCAGGTTGCGACGTCCTTCATTCCTTCCTGGAAACATAGTCTGATGTCTTCGGGGTTCTTTGTGAGGGAGAGGATGAGCTGGGTGTCGTCGGCGTAAGATACGATGCTGAGCCCATGCTGTCTGACGATGGCGGCGAGGGGGGCCATGTAGATGTTGAAGAGTGTGGGGCTGAGAGAAGATCCTTGGGGTACTCCGCAGTTGATCTCTGTGGGTTCGGAGAGGAAGGGAGGGAGTCTGATCCTCTGGGTTCTTCCGGAGAGAAAGGATCGGATCCAGTTGAGTGCGGTTCCTCGTATCCCAGCGTCATGAAGTCTGGCTGCAAGAGTGCGATGTGAGACTGTGTCGAAGGCTGCGGAGAGGTCTAGTAGGATGAGGGCCGCAGTGTGGCCCTGGTCGAGTAGCATGCGGATGTCATCGGTGGCGGCGAGGAGTGCGGTCTCAGTGCTGTGGTTGCTGCGGAATCCGGACTGGGAGGAGTATAGGATGGAGTTCTCTTCGATGAAGGCGGTCAGTTGAGCATTTACGAGTCTTTCGGTGACTTTGGCAGCGAAGGGGAGGAGAGAGATGGGCCGGTAGTTTTTCAGGTCAGTCGGGTCGGCTGTGGGCTTCTTGAGTAGAGGCTTGACCTCAGCCCGCTTCCAGTCGTCTGGGAATATGCCGGATTCAAAGGAGGTGTTGATGGTCCGTCCTAGTTCGGGTGCGATAGTGGCGGCGGCCCTGTGGTAGATGTGCGGTGGGCAGGGGTCCATGGGGGCTCCTGATTGGGTGTTCTTCATGGTCGCGGTGGTGTGTTCCACAGTGGCAGGGTTCCAGGTTGTGATGGTCGGCTCTTTGTCGGTGGTGGTGGGGGGGTAGTGTCTGGCGTTTGTTCACTGAAGTTGTCGTAGAGGGCCTTGATTTTCAAATGGAAGTAGGAGCTGAGCTTGTTGCAGAGTTCCTGGGATGGTGTGACGTCCGTGGATTCGCTGGGGGGGTTTGGTGAATTGCTGTATGACGTTGAAGAGTTCTTTGGCGTTGGATGCGTTGGTGTGGATTTTGTTCTTGATGAAAGTCCGCTTGGTGTCTCTTATGAGCTGGTGGTATTCCTTCAGGGCGTTCCTGTAGCTGTTCAGATCTTCCGTGATTTTCTGGTTTCGCCAGGTTTTCTCGAGGCGTCTGCAGGAGCGCTTGGCTTCTTGGAGTTCGGTGGTGAACCAGGCGGCCTTTAGGGGGCGTTGTTTGGCGGGGTGTCGGAAGGGTGCGAGCTTGTCTGTGCAGCTGGAGATCCAGCGGTGCAGTTCCTTGGCTGCGGAGTTGGCGTCGGTTTTGGCGCAAGGGGGTCTAGGAGGAGGGTGGTGTTGAGGTGTTCCTCTGTGATCTTGCTCCAGTTCCTTTGTGGCGGGCGCGGGCGGGTTTGGGTGCAGTGGTGGTGTTGAAGGTGAAGTGTACGCAGTGGTGGTCCGTCCAGAGGGGCTGCGAGGTGTGGCTGAAGTGGATGTTAGTCCCTCCTGCGAAGATGGGGTCGAGGGTGTGTCCTGCTCTGTGAGTGGGGGTGGTGACGAGCTGCTTCAGTCCGAGGTTGGAGAGGTTGTAGAGGAGGGTGATGGAGTCGGGGTCGCTGCGGTTGTCGAGGTGGAAATTCAGGTCTCCGAGTAGGATGTAGTCCATAGAGGTGATGGCGTGGGGTGCGACGAGGTTGGCAATGGTGGTTGCGGACTGGGTGCAAGGTCCGGGGGGTCTGTAGGCAAGGGTGCCGCGTAGCGTGGTCCTGGGGCTGGTCTGGATCTGGAAGTAGAGGTGTTCTGTGTTGGAGTCGGGGATGCTCATGCTGGAGGTGGTCTTGTGTGCGATGGCGAGTCCTCCTTCTGGGCGGTGGGGGCGGTCCTTTCTCTGGATCTTGTATCCGTTGGGGATGGCGGTGGCGATGTCGGGGCAGGACGTGGTGCTGGTCCAGGTTTCCGTGAAGAAGACGACGTTGGGCAAACGGGTGTCGAGCAGGTTCCAGATCTCTACGGCGTGTCTGTGTAGTGAGCGTACGTTGAGGAGGATGCATGTCAGGGCTTTGGTGGTGCAGGCGTCCGGTGGGCCTTCGGCGGTTATGGGGGCGCTGTTGATGGTGAAGGATCGTCGGCAGTGTCTGCAGGAAAACCTGTCCGTGGGTGCTGTTCGGTGTGGCTCTTTTGCAGTCGTTGTGACTTCCGGAGTTGAGTGCATGGAGGGCGGCGGAGTCATATCTGCAGGGTCTCGGAGGTCCAGGGTTCCTGGCGCTGGCCGCGGTCGGGATGCGGATGGGTGCAGACGGCTTGCCTTAGGCACGCCTTCGGCCGCCATTAAGTAGGGGGAGGGGCGTGCAGCTGGGAGGCGGGAGCGGGGTCGGGAACGGCGGGAAAAACGCGAAGAGGGACAACTGAAGGGCACCAATGAGAGGGGCACAGAGGGGCACAGGAGGGCAGTAACAGGACAAATTTACTCTGTTGTGCTGACCTGCTGCCCTTCTTGCCTGGGAGTGAGAAGGAGTGGACCTGCATCTCTTCAACTCAGAAACAAAGTGACTCCAAGGGCCTGCTGGCTTGCCTTCTGTTTGAAGTCTCAGGGACATCAAAGACTTCCAACCCATCTGCCTATAGCACTTGGACTCTGCCATCTGAGAGTCTTGCCCTTCCAAGTGGTACCAATCCAGGTCCAGGGCCCTTGGAAGTGGGTATACAGTGCTGCAACTGCAAAAATCCATGCATCGTCAGTGTTGCGCTGCTCGGAACCGGTGCATATCCATCAACGCCGACTCATCACCGCTGCTGTGAGGATTGAGGACTTTGCATATCCATCGATGCCGATGCATCACAACTACTGAGAGGATCGAGGACACTGACACTGATCACTGACAGCGCACCGCCTCAATTCCTGACGCATCTCCGATTTTGAGTGGCTCGGATTCGACGCATTGCCTACATCCTAAGGCACGACACTGACACATCGCCTCATTTGTGCCTTAAATCGCATCCTCGATGTCGACGCAGCCATGAACCAAGGCACTGTTTCAGTTTCAGCAGGGCAAGCCTGGTCCCTATATCCGACCTGCACCCCATCGCAGTCGACCTGAACTTTTGGATTTGACCCGGTCTAGAGTGACCAGATATCCCCAGTTGGAGCTTTATGCTTTTAAGCACTACATTTCAGTTTCTTCTTCAAAAATTCATACCTCTGATTATACTTATTGGATTTTTGTTTTTTTGGTCTTGTTTTGTTCAATAAATTAGGCTCTATTTTTCTAACTAGGAGTAGTATCTTTTTGTGTGGTGTTTTCATTGTTTTATTGTTTGAAGTGTTGCACAAATACTTAACACATTGCTTAAAGTTAAACCTTACTGCTCTGTGCCAAGTTACCAGAGGGTGACCACAGATTAGTGTAGGGTGTGTATCTGACTTACCCTGACAAGGATTGTGGTTCCTGCTTGGGCAGGGTGGCTCCAAATCTAAGTGGGCCCCAACTCTGGCCAAGGGGGTTACCAGGTATCTCACCTGGCTGTCAGCCTCCACAGAAATATGCCCCTTAATAGGTCAAAGGAATAAGCCTTCCTCTCTATTAGATTCCTTGGTAGTGCCAGTCTTATAAGTCCCACCAACTCCCTGACAATAAGCTGAGGCCTCACTGACCAGTCACTCTTCCTGGAATCAAAGAGCCCCTTGATGTGCACAGCAGATAGTCTTCTCCTCTCCCTTCAGTGGGTATGCCCCACCCCAGCCATCAGGAATGTTAACAATACACATTCCTGTCTGGGGGTGCAGTCCTCAAGCCTCACAGGAACAAACATGCAACCCAGCATGCACACGCAAATATCACAATCTGTCCCAGAATGCACACACACACAAGTATCAAAAGCTGTCCGGCGCTGCACACAACCCATGCAGGGCAAGGGTGAGTAAAGTACATAGACACAGAACTTTACACGAGATGGGCCAATAGGCCCCACTCCTGCGTAATAGGTCAAATGGCCTGTTCATATTACTGATTCTACTGAACACAAAAATGGGTGAGTTGCCACCATCATGCTCATGTCACTTATCTTCAAATAAGGGCAATAGTGCTATACCTTCATGAGGGAATGATAGGTGTGCCCCTCCTTGTCTAAACAGACTGCATTACTGTGAGACAGGCCTAGGTCACAGCACATTTGTATGATCCATGTTCGCCCATGACCACAAATCAGTACCAGGGATCCAAATATCGCTGCAGGTAGGGCACTCAAGGTAGGGGAGCGCGTCCATCACCATGCAAGCGTCTTTTCCATCCCAATGCATTGTTGATTAGATCATTTTCCAAAAATATAGGACAACAATTTTTAAATTTACACCATAGAAAGATCTCTTTTGTTAATTCAACGAACATGAACATAACTATCTCAACCTCACTGGCGTAACTAAAAACCTAGAGGAACAGATGAATAAGAGAAATATCCACCGAAAACAGGTGTGAAGCTCTGCTGGGAAAGAAACATTTAGGGCTGTTTGTAGCTTTTTGATAAATAGAATTGTCTTGTTTACTCTCATTGTGGGTGTTGATGTACAACGAAATCTAGAAATAAAGGCTGCTCTGTCCTGAGCTGAATTTGGGCATAGAGATGTTTAAATCTGTATAAACATGAACATACAAAAATCATGTTAAAAAATGCCTGCCAAGCCAATATTAAGACATTAGTATTCATAAAGAGAATCTGTTTATATATGCTGCACTCTAAAATTACCGAGACAGAAGGGGTGTTTGGCTGTCAATGAGGGGACAGGCTTCTTAAAATACTACCTTCGGCCTGTCTTGTCCTACAGGCAACAGCGCCAGGACATCCGAGCGGATCCTAGGGCGCGCTTTCTTGTTGCAGGAGATGAAGCATTCTGTAGGCCAAGTTGACGGATGGTTAATGTTAGCGAGGCTGATTATGATTAATACGCCTGCTCTGTCAATGACAGCCAGGGGAAGGATCTTCTGAAACTGAACAGAGGTGACTCCCATAGACTTTTTTTGCGCATCCATTCAGTTCAGGAAAAAGGGGGTAGCTGGGGGCGCAGATTAACCTGGAAAAACCCGCAAACGCTTTGTCAGCTTTCCTAGAGCGGGGTAGAGCTGATATGCAAACACACAAAGGCGGCTCATATCAGCCGCCTTTGCACTGCATGGGCATCGGCAGTAGTTGGAGGCTTTTTCAAAATGTTGCAAAATCTGTAGAAAGCAAGGGCAGATTTACAAGCCCCTTGCGCCACTTTTGCGTAATTTTTAACATGGGAAAAATGACGCAAAAGTGGCGCAAGGGGTTTGTAAATCTGCCCCCAAGTGTTTTGCTCAAATGTTATGATAGGAGAAGACACTGGATGCAAATTTAAAGTTAGGCGTTCAAGAGAGAGAGTATGTGAATATGTGCCTTAAAACAAAAAAATATACAATACTTACAAAAAAACCTTTAGAAAGTTTTTGTTTGGATGTACAATCTAATTTATTTGACAAGCATGTATTCATATGAAAACATTAGCTGCTTTGTTAATAGTATACTAATATGTTGCTTAGCCCCCAGTTTTTACAACATGACAATCAGAAACGATCTGCATGATGTGATGGAGAAATTCCGAAACTTCAAGTAAAATTCAAACACTAAAATTAGCTCCAACGATTTTAAATCCTGCATATTTTACATAGTAGGCCATTCACCACTCAACTCTGTTTTTGGATAGGCTATTAAAATCATTTTACAGTTGAATTATATTGCATGTTTGATTGCCCTAAATTTTGAAATACTGGAGTTATATATATATATATATATATATATATATATATATATATATATATATATATATATATATATATATATATATATATAATGAATCTCAATGTAAGTGCTCTCCTCTGTAGACTGTTATGTGCTAAGAATATGCATTGTCCAAAATGTCAATTTTGCAAGAAAGTTCAACCTAGCTTTTCTCAGTGCATAAGGGTGTATATTTTGTTATCACACGTGCCACTTTCTGGTCAGCACCGGGTTGCAAAGACGTGCATTGATTGTTATTATGAAATTGTGGAGGACGGTGACATGTCTCCTCCAAATTTGTTGCAGTGATATAAATGAAAGAAATCTGATGGCTAACACCATGAGGCATTCCACTGTTTACAGATTCTTTTTTCATTGCTCAGTGATTTGCAGTCTGTTTACTACACACACCTCACGGGACCAATGCTTTATTCTATCTGCTAGGCTGAAGAAATATATGTTGCTTTGGCAGTTCTGATGTGGATGGGTTTGCTGTCCGACTGTTTTGAGGCATTTGAATGGGTTACGTTCATGGATGCTGTTTAGTAGATGTTGTATTTAAGTGGTTGCAAGGGCAGTTATGAATGAATGTTAGCTTTAGCGGATGGCTTTTTTGTCTTCTCAATAGTTTATGCTTGGTTTGTTTGCTTTCCTGGCTATTCTTCTGTAGCATTCTGGTCTTACAGTGTTCTGACTGGATGAGCTGTTTCCTTCCATGGCTGACTTGAGGATACTCTTTTTTTTCTTTTCCAAGCAGCACTCCAAAGGAGTGCATGTGTTTCCTTGCTCTCACTCCTGTTTGTTCCAGACCCCCTTGCATGCTCTCTTTGTACTACCCTCTCCTGTTTCCTGATGCTCCTCATCCTGGGACCTATTTGCCCACGTTCCACTCCCCATTTTCAGTAATTTACTTTTAATAAATGTTTTTAGCAAGGGCCTGACAGCTGCATGTTACTGCTGGGCTGCTATCTCCCATTTTTTTCACAGTAAGGTCCTTTGTATTTCATTTTATTTTCACTTTTCATTTACCTTTTTAACATAGTTGCCCCCCAACATGTGTACGCATCAAAGGGTACCTTGGAATGAGTCATCATCAGGCCCATTGAAATTATGCAGCAGGGGATTACCAAATATGGGGCAAGAAATTCCAATTATGTATCACAATGTGGCACATTTTGTATAGTATACTTAATTATTTAATAATTTGTGTGAATGGTAATACTGTCTGGGCAAATATTTCACCTCATTAGAACCAGTTTAACAAAATACAGAAATAAGGAACTATAAATTGGCCAGTAAATCTCTGCAAAGCGGCTTCTAATGGATGCAAGCACATTTCACCACATTTTTTGTAACTTATGATCTGTTTGAGCTAGAAACTATTTTTTTTGTTTGAAAATACTTTATTTAGATATTCAAGTCCATTAAAGTGCCAATAACATAATACATAACAAAAGTATACAGATAAAAACATAAAAATATGGTAAACTGGTAAACAATGACTCTTTATACATTCCTGGCATTTCGTAAAAAAAGGTTAAAAAAAGCAAATAAGACTCAGAACGTGCTATTTTAAAGTGCAAGTGACTGTTAGTTTGGGTGTGAAACAATGGTTAGCATAGCCTTTTGGGCCCAGATTACTAAAATTAACTGGGTACATTTGATTATATTTGCAGCATATCCAAAGTAAAAAAGGATATAAACCTATGAGGGTGGGACCATGATTTTGAACTAATGCCATAATATACTGGGTACTGTGCTCTAATAGAAGAGCTTTCATTCTGGCACAAGGTTAATGGTAAGTGATGTCTGTTTCCCCAGGTGCTAATAAGAGGTCAAGCTTCGCTCTGTATACATATGTAGGATGCAGTTAACTTTGATCTTGGGCATGAATATCATGGCTTAATCTATGACAATCTAAGATTTTTAAATAATACACAAATTTAGCCAAACGTTTCTGATGTTAAATAACAAATTTGAATACATCTGGCCACATTTCCTGACAGCAAAATTGTGCTTTTTGCTGGTGAATTCACATGGAAATACGCTAGAGGTTGTACCATAAACAGGCTCTAATCATTTTATTCCTGAAGCGGCATGATGGGTGAGATGTGTCAAGACTAGTGCATGACCAATAACAGTCTCAATTAAAATCCATATAAAAGTGCCAACCAACAGCTAGAAGCCTGCCCACATTGTTCATGCATGGACCATTATTCTTCAGGTAATGTTTACACAAAAACAGCAAGATGTCTACACTGCTGATGATAAGAGACAGGCACATGATCTCAAGACTCCTTCACTTTAGTTCTATCTTGCTCATGGAACATAAGGCTAAGGATCATGTAATTAATAGTATCTGAATGTTATGTCCCTCATGGCAGCAGGATCAGCCGCGGTCCGTGCAGGTAAGAGCGTTGGGGAGGTGGGCCGGGTGGGGGGGTTTCGACAGACAACGAAGAGGGAAAATTAATTATTTATTTAATTTTCCCTCGTCGTCTGTCAAAATCCCCCCACCCGGCCCCACCACCTCACCGCTCTTACCTACATGGGCCGTGGCTGAGCAGGATATGAGAGATTGTCACCTTGAATATAGTAACCTTCCATTGATGATCTCAAGTAAAGTTTGGGTGAGAACAACAGTCTTCTCCTAGCAGCTTAACTACTATATTCATACATGAACTTTTATTCTTCAAATAATGTCCACGCGAAAAAAGACTAGAACACTGAGGGAGTAGAGGATGTGTCTGAATTCCTTAATGCTTTATCCACAATATTCAGGTATTTTATAAGACTGGCTATTGCTCGTGCATAAGCTTCATTCAAGAGCAATTTGACAGCCACCTGAATCGACTGTGTCCCTTGGTTAGTCAGAAAGCAGCGAGCGAACTTTCTGCATTCATCCATTAAAACGGGGCAGATGAAGATAAGATGTGACAACGTCTCCTGAATCAAGCCACATGAATGACACTTGTTGATGGCGGGTTGAGGCACTCAGGGTGGCAATAGGTCTAATGATGAGAAGCATCCCATGTGTAGCTGACAAAACTTAACTTTATAGTACGCAGAGAATGGTTCAATGATGTATTGTTGGATCCCTCTTTGAACATAACTGCTGATGACAAGACCAACGTGCTTTCTTCTCATGAGGTTCAGGCAATCAGACATGAAAGAAGATATCTAAGCCTCTTTGTTTAGAGCTTCTTTGAACTGTGGCAGGTGGAAGTTCCACAGAATAGATGCACCTTTAACGCCAATGCTTCTGTGAGGGCATTTGACCAGGGATTTTGGGACGAAAGGCTATTAACGGATGCTACTTTTAACCCTTTAGCAGCTCGTGCTGAGTGCATATACTTCAAGAAACTGCCTTTCTGTGCAAGATGTTGATCATTCAGCTTGAATGCCAACCTAATCTGGGCTGGTGAAGTATTATGTGTAATGTTAATCAAGGCCCTGAAGAATGCACTGTGAGCATTGTTCATAAAAGCACCTAGTTTCCCTGGAAAAGCTTCTGCCAACATCAGAATACATTTGACATTAATTATCTTCAGCAGTGGTTCCTGAGTGGGCTGTTTTGTGGTCTTAAATATAGTTTGAAAAGCAAATTGTAACAAGGCAGATTTTGGCTTTAATGCATTAAGATGTGTTTGGTGGCCTCCTTTATCACCCAGCCAGCATAAGAGGTATTTATATTTGTTTGATTTAATCAAACAAGGGTTATTCAGAAACCAGGTGCCAGCTTTATTCCTTTTTCTGCTGAATATTACGATGTTTGTTTTTTAAAAGTTTATTGTCATTCCATGTGAGCTGCTGTGATTATGTGATGTGTTAATCAGTCTTTGTGGCCCCGTCACCATTTGGCTTAAATGGCCTACGTCATCTGCATAAAAGAGTGTGTTTATGGGTTGATTTGCCAGGTTTAGCACATGGCTGACAACCGAGTCCAGTGCTGGTACCAGGTCGCATATAAACAAATTAAAGAGGGCCGGGGCTAAAACGCACCCTTGTTTGATGCCCTGTTCATTTTTAGGTCTCGCCTACGCAGCGCGCATGCGCTGCATAGGAAAAAAGACCTTTTGGGATCGCTTCGGCTTTTCAGCCAAAAACGTGCACGCGTTCCATTGCTTTCAATGGCAACGCGTGCACGTTTGGCGATTCACTTGCGGGAGCGAGCATAGTAGCAATTATCGCGCCTTGCTGCTCGCTCCCGCAAGGGAATCGCGCAGGCCCCCTCCTTTCTCCCATTGCTGCCGCGCGAGGCGTGCGCGCGCTTGTGCTTGTGCTTGTTTGTTAGAAGTATCTCATGCTCTGCGCATGAGCAGTAGAGCTATATCGTTTGCTCGTATTGCACCGAGGAGGAAATCTTTTGTATGTCACAGTTCTTATTAGCAGTCTACTTTTTCCTATTGGTTATATTGCGAAGAATACAGGATTATCGGGAAAAAATGCCCCTCCAAGATTCAGATGAGGTAAGACGACAGACGTGCCTTTTTTAATTTAATGCGTGTGGACCTTAGAGGAGCACCTCTTTTTTTATATAGCGCGAACTCGACCTGAAGGTATGGGCACCAGTTATGTTACACATAAGTTTTTGGTAGGCACAGGGGAGATTAAGTGATTTTCCCAGAATCGAGCCGACGCTGGAACCTGGTTCCTCAGCTTCAAAGTCGGCAGCTCTGGCCGTTAGCCCACATCCTCTTTACCAGCTGCCTTTGGACATTATCTCTAGCGTTGCAGTACAAATCAAGGGCTGATTGTAAATCAGATTTAGAGACAATAAACCATAGCATATTTCATTGGATTAATACTGTTGTGGTGGCGATGTGTATAATCTGTCGATCTCAAGTCCGAATCTTGGTACACAAAGGCAACTCCCTATTTGTTTTAAAATGTTTTCACCCTGACTGATTTCTACGAATCACCCCTTACATAATAATGATCGTTTTTATATACCGCTTTACACTTCACTCCTGCCGTTTCTAAGCGCTGTACCTCTAAAGCATGTTATTACTATTCAAATTAATGTCCGTCACTGGTCTTAAATATGCACACTTTCGAAGGAAGGTATATAACGAAAAATGTATACACACAGTTACATCACACAGTACAGAATTACGAACACCAGTACTCACCCACACGTACTGTGTTCTCTTACCACCACTCATCCAGGGGTTTCTGCATGCAGATCTTCATGCAGGGTATTTCGCTGCCCTCAATACTTCTCTATTTTAGTTTTGTGTAGAAGTTGTGTAGTTTGTTTGGCAAATTATGCATATGGCCCTTAGCCAGAAGCCCATGATCTACAGTAGTGCACTCACCAAAGCAAGATAAAAGTGGTGAACTACTTCTTGCCAGAATGTTATTTTATGAATCATCTTGCAAGAAAGGAATGCATGAGGAGTAGAGATATGCACTAAAGTTACACAAGAACCGAAACAAAACAAGCATTTGCAATGCAACAGGTCTCGCATTTATGCGAGTTTGAGCTATTGGCATTGTAAATGACAATGCCTTTTATTTATGTTTTGGTTTTTGAAACATATATAAAACGCATTGTCATTTACAAAGCCAATTGCTTAAACTCGCGTAAATGCGAGACCTAATGCATTGCAAATGCTTGTTTATCTTGCTAGAAATTGCTGTTGTATTTCCCAGTTTTACTCTAGCCCACGTTTCAGAACAAAGTAATTGAATGCCTCAAAGATGTGCAACTGGAATTTGCCAGGGTTTGAGTTTGGCCCAGAGCAACCGGAGATTAACATGATCAAAAGCCTTGCTGTAATCAATAAAACAACAATAGAGAAACTCGTTTTTCCTTATTTTTTTGTGATAAGCATCACAATGGCCACTAGGTTATCAGAAGTGCCTGAAAAAGGTCTAAAACCAGTTTGCTTGAAAGATATCAAATCCCTTGAATTTGCCCATACTGCTAGATCTTCCAAAAGGAGTGAGGCAAAATACTTAGCCTCAACATCCAAAAGGGCGATGAGGTGATATCTGTTGACGGCTGCCACTGGGCCCTTCTTATAGATGGAGAGGAGATACGAGCCTTGCCAAGACGGTGGGATGGATTCATTAAGCATACATGTTTTAAAGAGCTTTTCCACAGATGTGGACCAAAATTCGGTGACCTGTTTGTAAACTGATACAGGAATGCCGTTGGGGCCGGATTGCTCCGTCAGCTCTGCTTTTGTGAATCAGTTTTGCAATTCTTGTTGATTTGAATGTTAAAGCATACTGAAGGATTTGCGCTTTTACTTCCACAAATCTTCTATGCACAGAATTTTGCTTTCTGTGGCTGAGTTGTAAATTAAGACATTTTGTTGAGGCACTTTACAATGAACTGATTTGTGTAATCCAGTCTTCAGGGGTAACATTAATCCCATTTACATTGACTGTTTCTGAACCCCTACGTAGGTGGTTGATGATAATCCAAAGCTCCTTTGGGTTTTTGTTGCGACAGGCCAGAAAGAGTTCAATCTGAAGGGTTTCCTCATACTTTTGTTTTACTTGCCAAATTTGTATTTTATACAGGCTGCGTAGGGTGTTTATATCCATGAGCAGGGATAGATTTAACCCTGATTTAAGTGATCTTATCTTCTTGTTAAGAGTTCTTTTCCGGGTCCTGAGGTCTTTTGTGAACCAAGGGTACATAGGAGTTAGCCTGGGAGATCTTATTGATGAAATTGGGTGTGAGCTCCTGCCCAAATGAAGAATTAGCCTTTACACAACGAACTCCCAGACATTGTTTGTATGGAATGAAAGGCTGCTCTGATCGAGTGGCTTTGCTTTCCAGATGCTATATTTTATGGAAGTTTGCTAGCTCCAGTTGACCCGTTTCCAGTTGTTGTGAGCTTCACTTGAATTAATAGATTTTAAATTGGTATGAGCTTTAATGGAGTTTTTAAAAGCAGATGTAAGAAATTGGGTTTCTAGTTGGCCAGGGTATGCACCTAAGCCAGGCAGGACCCACCACTCTAGTAAGGGTAAGTAAGTTACACACCAAAGATAACCAGTTCTCACCCCCTGGTAGCTTAGTGCAGAGGTCATGTGTAAAGCATCTGCGCAACACACTCACACAAGTAACACAATAAATACACCACAGTAGAGACTTCACATGTGATTATTTAAAAATATGTTTCTGTATTGCATATAAACATAGACCAAAACGACATGGACTAATAATTACTTTGCCAACTAGGCAATTGTCAAACATCACAATTAGTGCAATCAGAGATAGACTTATGAGTATGAAACAACAATACTGTGCATAGTAGGCAGTCACATCATTTATTGCTCATTATCCTAAGCAAGGCAAGGCAAAACATCATACATCAATATATTAGTGCGACTAATGCAGCAGACAATGACCAAAATACTTAAATCATGAATACTGCGCAAACTATGCCGACTTGTGGTAGTATTTGTTATCCTGTTAGTGCAAGGATCGAAAAGAAATTAAATAATAATATAGGGACATGAAATGCATCAGTTTAGAGGAAAAAGTCTATAGGTCACCAACCATCACCCATAGTACATGAATATGAGACTACCCTAAATACGTGTCATGGAATTCCATAAATGTATAAGAAGCAGCGCCCCTGCCCTCCTATTAACAAGATTGCAGCTTTGTGCCAGCCGTATGTATTGTGGGAACCCTCAGGGTGTCTCCATCGAGGTTCAACCCCGTAATGCCAGCAGTGACCAAAAACCACTGCAGGATGGCTCCACGGGGGCCTCAAGGGCCAAGATTCTTGGTTTACATCAAATAGAGACGCCCGCGAGGGGAATGCGAGATGGCTATGAAACGTCCCTAGGGTTCGACTCAGCTCTCGCACCCCTGGTAAGAATGGGCCCACCTGAGAGAGGAAGTCCAATGGCCACAGGCACCCTCTGAGCAGGATGGAACTGGTGGGGCCACAGACATGTCGGCGGCCTCAAGAACTGTGTCTGCGGTGATGCAGTAGGTCCGCAGAAGTGATCCCAGTTCTGGAGATGCGCTAAACAGCAGGGCTCGAGGCGCTGCCGCATAGACAGTGGTGGCGGCACTTCGGCATTGCCTGGCAATGACATGGTGGCTTCCTCCAGGAGGGGGCCTCACAATGGGGGTTCTTAGCAGCTGGCAGCCATAACGAACACAGGGGGATAGTGCCTCAGCATGTACCTACACTCCAAGACTGGGGCACATCGCAGCTCCCCTGCCTGGTAGGGGCCGCATTGAAGGACACACATGCTGCCACTCCATTTGTATTGAGGAAAGCACTCCGTCGCACTAACTGGAAACCAGGTTCTCCCTGGCAACGAGCTCAACACGCACTGGTACAAAAATTACAGCTCTCACCATGCACTGGGACAAATAACCACACTCACCATGCACTAGGTTATTCACAGAGCCCCGTGCCGGACTTCACGAGTCCCACGGCAGGGTTCAGGCTGGTTTGAGCGAATACTTGTGGTTCCCTGGTATTCCCAAGAACAGGAAGGGGGCTGCAAGCAGACAAGCCACTTGAGAGTACTGGGGCACACAGCAAAGAGCAGGCAGGCAAGCAGGCCAGCACATGGGTCCTCATAGCAAAGTAGCAGTCCTTCTCCCAGCCCAACCGGCAGCAGGTCAGCACTCCCAAGCAATTAAGTCCAAATGGCAGTTCCCCCTGGTGACACCACGGTGCCTAGTAAAAACAAAGTCATTGAGCAGCTGGCAGCAGGGCAACAAGCAGAAAAGCAATGCAGTGAGTCCTTTGGGCCACCCAGCAAGTAGCAGGCAGCAGAGTAACAGCAGAAGAGCAGTCTAGATGAGTCCTATGTGCAGCGCAGCAATCCATCTGACAGTAATGTCAAATCCAACTACACCAGTAAGTAGGATTCATCACCACCATTCTAAACATACCAAACATGGCAACGCTACGCCTTTCAGATCAGGAATTACCACTTAAACACATATAAGGGAAATTTCAATCCTAGCCTATGAGAGGACTTGGCCTCACCGTAGTGAGAAACAAAATAGACTGTTTGTCACTACCAGGACATGCCATACAATAAAGGCACATGTCCTACCTTCTACTTACACAGCACCCTGCCATATTGCTACCTAGGGCTTACCTTATGGATGGCCTATGTGTGGTAAAGGGGAGTATAAGGCTTGGCAAGTAGTTTTAAATGCCTAGTCAATGTGGCTGTAAACTGCGCACGCAGGTCCTGCAGTGTCAGGCCTGAGACAGGTTTAAAGGCTACTTCTGTGGGTGGCATTAGCAGTGCTACAGGCCCACTAGTAGCATTTAAATTACAGGCCCTGGGTATATGGGATACCACTGTACAGGGGACTTACAGGTAAATTAAATATGCCAAACATGTGTAAACCAAGCATGTCATGTTTAAAGGAGAGAGCAGATACACTTTAGTACTGATTAGCTGTGGTAAAGTGCCCAGAGTCCTAAAGCCAACAAAAAGAGGGTCATAAAAAGAGGAGGAAGAAGTTGGTGATAACCCTGCAAAAAGTGCCAGGTCCAACAGCAGTCTCTGGGGCATGTGGTCACTTTTGCAACATGGAATGATGGAGAACGAATTAATGGCAGTAAACTGCGAGATTAAGCTAAACGTGTAGTCTAAACAGCAAGCCTTTTTAGCGAAAAATGTGTAGGGTGAGACAGTTGATCTTCTAAGAAGCACCTGTTTAGAGCTCACAAGGACATTGCAAGGACATATGGCTCTAGTGTAGCTGACAGTGTGAATTTGATATCTATGGTTATTCAGTGCTTAAGCTTATAGGGTCTTGAGTTCTAATTAATGTTTTGTGGAAAAGAGAGGGTACTTAGATCTTGCAGTGGTTCACAACATTCCGTTTCCAGGTTATCTGAGCTCTGTGATGCATCTAGCACTGCTGGTGTTTCTTTTTTGACAGTTTAGAAAAAAAGTTTAATCGTGATGGCCTGCCTAGCGACTCTCAAGGTCTTGTCCAATTTTTTGATACATTTTCTGAGACGCTTTCCCTTGCGTCTTGATGGTTGAGTAGGCAAAGTGTTACATGTGGGGATTATTGTATTGCCAGGATTTGTTAATGAGTTTGCTGCAATGTTAGAAGGCTTGGGTTTGCCTGCCTTTGTTATTGTTGTTTCTCTGTTAGATAAAAGTTTGAGATTGCAAGAAATGGGATGTGTTTCCACACAAGGTTCCACAACGTTTTTTCGCGCTAACGCTTTTTTGAGAGACTCTGCTTGAACTGTCAAGGGTGGTGCCAGTTCGATGTTGCATGGAGGAGTTGTGCAAGGAAAAGTGATTTGGTAATTAAGGTCTAAGTATTGTACTTTGCCAACCATTTTTACCTTCTTGAACTAAACTGGCCACTATGGAAGGTAAGGCAAGCAACTTATCCATAAGGATAGTACAAACACAATCTTGTGTGTTGGGAACAGATGAAGTGGATGGTTTATAAGCATTTAGAAGTAAACTGCTAATGGAGGCGTTGAGGTGGACAAAGCAAGAAACAATGGTTGATGTATATTTGGCTATTGTCTCTAAAAGGGAAATATGAATGTCAATCTTGTTGGACTGATATCCCAGGGCTTTGGATGTGATATCAAGTTTGTTGATTAATTGTTGCCAAGTCCTGATGTCCAGAGGGGAGTTCGTAATACAATCATAAACAGGTGAAACAGCTTGAAAGTGGCCAATAAACATCGATTCTTGTGTATCTAGGTTATTGACACTGATGTTAGCAAGTGGGGGAGTGTGCATGTTGCCCCATCCCAGTCCATTGCTCTCTGCTGTCTAGCCTGCTATGATAGAGCAAATGATTTTTAATGAGAACCCGTGCACAGAAAGTAACGCTTGTTGTTGCGAAAGAGTGATATCATCAGCTGTGTTATTTTTTTATGTTGTGGCATTTGGTGAGGCCAAATTCGACACTGAACACAGTTGTGGCTGCGTAACAGAGATATTGTGTTGACTATTCTCTTTTTGTGTTGGTAAAACAAATAAGATTGAATCTGATTGCAGCTCGGAGAAAGAGTTATGGATTGTACTAGTTGAATTAAGCATTGTATGCTTGTCCAATAAATTGCTTTTCTGTGCTTGCAGATCGACAGCCGAGCTCTTGTCTTGTGGTGCAGTTAAAGGAGTTAGTGGGGGCTGTAGTGTTGGGAGCACACCGTTAACCTCCTCAGTAGATGGATGTAAAGCTGCCCCTTTGTCTTTTTCATGAAGGAGAATTTTGATGCCTTTTTTTGAAAGTCTAGGCCATAGGTCAAAGATGTTGGGTGAGAGTGGAATGAGAGGTGAAACTAATACACCACAGTGGCGGCTGGTGGAATTTGAAAGTGGTGTGGCGTAAGCAGAACTAATCAACGTATTCGAGCGAGCGCAGTGAGCGAGCCCGACGGCAATAAGGGGGGCTCAGGAGGGTTCTCCCGCCGCGAAGAAATTTTAAAAAAATTGCCATCTTTTTGGTGCGATTTTCAGCACTATTTCTGTGATAAATGGACTAAAAATTCAGTTCTTCTAGGCATTCATAAAAGAAAACTCATACATTATTTCAGAGAATTTCTGGGTTGCCAAGCAAGTCTGACCTCTGAAGAGGGCTAGGGTACTGCTTTGGCTCTACCCTTTCCAATAGAAAACACTAGTTAGCGATGTGAACAAGTTCAATGGACACATCTGGTGTCTAGGGAGAGTCCCTCTCCTGAGAAAGAAATTTAAAAAAGATTGGCAAATGGTGCATTTTAAAGCAAATGAATGCAGCGATAAAGCAAGGCTTATTAAGCAGTGGGAACGTATAGTCTTGAAATATTAAACACATTAAATACTGCCCCCATCTTCTTGCATTAATTTGTTCAACAGTTACTGTAATATGTAAATTGTTCTGCATGACAACTTTAGCCCTTTAAAATGTATGCTTGCCCAGTGTCTTGCACTGCATGCAGCATTAACTTTGGAACAATATGCTCTAACCAGACTTCGGGAAGCACCCACAGCTGCAGGCTGTAACCAGTCATATAGAAATATGTGCAGACAGGTCTTTAAGTGAGATGAAAAAAATGGGTGCTTCCTATAAAGGAACATGCCAAATACATTTCTGTGATTCCCATAGTGTGCCATCAGACCGGTATTTTGGTTTCTCTCTGAGATGTAATTTTATCCAGATAAATGGCACAGCAACTGACATACGCCTAAAGCCTGTCAGTATGATTGGCTTTGTCACTGGGTGTTAGCTGTTTAAGATAAATGCGTAACAACAATGATTTCTTATAAATAATTAACATCGAAAATGTTTAAATTCTGAAATAGTGAGTCTGTGAATTAAATAGCATTGAGGCCTGTGGAAGGAGTTTTGGCCTTCAATTATGTGTGCTTTATGTTAGATATGTATCTTCTTTTTCTCTGCATATCTTGTCCATCTGCACATCTTCAACCCCCTCTCTTTCCTCTTCAGCATCCTCTTTTCACTCTTCCCCGAATGCCCTTCCTCACATCTCTGTCACTTCACCGCCCCCAACATGCACTGCACTCCCTCAAATATAAGCACTTTAATTTCTCTTACTTTTACCTTGCAAATATTTTGACATCAGTGTACCACCTTCACACACATTTCCACAGAATTTCAGTTGCAAATGGAATACACAAATATTGTTCTGTGTGCTCTGCAGAGAGGCCAACCCACTGAAAGGCACTTTGTTTGGCTTTAGCCTTAGCGCCTGCGTGCTCAATCAAAGCCCCTCATAAACACCTGGCATGGCTCAAGCCTCAAAGTATGCACAGAAAAAAATACAGATAAACAACAACATTATAAAATAGCTAACTCGTGGGGAATGCAAGATCAAGTAAACATGTAAAATAAGAGAGGAATAAATCGCTTGCATACTCCAAGGAGATCTGCTACAAACATGAGCCTGAAAGAACAAGATGCAAGGCGCCAAGGGAGGACTCTGCGAGGGGTATGGTAGTAGGATGTGAGAGGTTATTTACATCATGGGTGGGTTTGGGGATGTGAGAGTTAACTGAGGGGAAGTGAGGGGTGAGACCTGCAGGCTACTCTGCCGCCATATGGCTTTGCTTGCATGATATTCAGCTATGACTTGGGATACTCGAAGTGTTTGCAATAGGTGTGAAGCTAGCAAGGGTGAAAGCCGCTGTTTTCACAACCCCCCACAAGAAAGCAGGGACCCTGCAATACACCTGTGCAACAAAAGAGACAGAATGCAAGCTCCCATCACAAGGTGCTTGAGAGACAATAATAATATGACAGAAAAAAATCTTTTACAAATGGATGGATCCACCCTTCCCACGAAATGGTCAATAAAATCGATATAAAATTATAAGATGTATGTTGGTGGTTAATTTTCATATTCGTGGATGATCATTCACAAAGTTATCTGAAACCTACGTTAAAGGCAAATGAACCCGAAGATATTTAGCATCCGGACATTCTACTGAATTAACAGAATTCTTTCAGGCAAACAACCCTACACATTATGTGCAGCCATACACATGTTCTGCGTCTTATGCTGGAAATTTCAGTTTCCTACGGGACACTGGGGAACCTGGCCTCCCATCAGTCGGAGATTCGTGTTAGTCACAGGGCTAAAATTACTGAAAGAGCTCATAATATTTATTGCATTTTCTTTAGTTGCAAAGCGTAAATTGGAGGATACATACATATATCCTTCCTCCACAATCAACTGCATGAGCTCAGACAAAAAGACTACTGACATAGTTCGCTGTCCCATAACCCTTGCCGCAATAGTTCTGAATGGACCTTTACGAATGTGTGGCACTGCTACACCACTAAGATGCCAGTTGCTATGGCGTGCAATGGATGCGGTTAGAAATGGATCCCTCTAACGCAGTACAAAAGGGATCACAATACTTTTTTTTTTTAAACAAGGTTTTACAGAGAGCTTTCGTAAACGCCAGGTATCGAAACCGAAGACCTATTTCCCTTGGGCTTACCTAAACAAAGGTATCACTTCTTGTATCACAAGCACAGCAGTCGTTCCATCGCTGAGATATCTCCATCACATCAGCAGGCTTGCCTGATCCCAGTGCCCTTCTCCTCCACTAATGCTGGCGATACTGGTAACAACAAGGAAATCTCTCTTGTTGAGGGATCTCGCACTGAAACTGTTCCCAGCGACCTGGAGGGGCAAATCTAGCCCCCCCCCGTCAAACCAACCATGCTCAGACCAGCTAGCATCCATGATTCAGTCACAGCCTCTGCAGCAATGTTCTCCCCTGCGAACCCTTTCCATTTATTATCACACACAAATGAAAACAACAATTGTCAGGGGTAATGTTATGTGACATGTAAACCACTCCTCCATGAAAGGAAGACCTCAGCCATGTTCGCAATTGAGATAGCATTTTGAAAGGAATACAACATGCGCCCCCACTTTGTTCCATGGCAAAGTCAATGGTAGCAGCCCCCTTGGCACGTCATACGCTCATATTCAGTGTAACTGAGCTGCATAAAAGTTGCTGCATCCTACCGAATAAAATGCTGCCCGTAAAGAAAGTAAGAGTCGCTACTCGCTATAAAAAATAAACATAATGCAAAACAACTGCTACAACAAAATGCATTCATTCATAAGTACAGCTACATGCCTGATACGAAGCGACTGCAACAATCATCACTTGCCGTGAAGGGTAAGCCTACACTAAGGTAACCAAATTGCCAGTTGCGGCTCACGGGGGGTGTCGCGAGGGGGCGGGGTGGAGGGTTGTCGCACGGGGGTGGGGGCTGGGGGGGAGTTTTAAAATAAAATTAAAATCTTACCTGACCAGGTCCGCGCCGCCTCGGGTCCGTTGGCACCTACAGGAACAGCCGCATCATCACTGCTGGCAAGTGGCAACCCCTGTCAGCCAATCCTGGCGCTGCTCAAGCAGCGCCAGGATTGGCTTAGAGCAGGGTTACTCGCCGCCCGCCTACCCATTAGGAGACCGAGGTTTGAGCCTTTGCTCAACCCTCGCTCTCCTAATGGGCATGCGCCAGCCTGAGCAGACACTAGTGCGCATGACTGGGCACGGCGGAAAAATTTGCCGGCCTTCACAAGTCATGCGCACTTGTGCTGCTGCCTGCCCCTGGTCTGACAATGCCTGTCAGTCAACATGACGCCGGACTGCCCACCCCCTTCAGACTCTGAAGGGGGTGGGCGGTCCGACGTCATGCTGACTGACATGATTGTCAGTTCTCCCTCGGCGTCTCTGAACTTAAGTAAACTGAGTTTACTTAAGTTCAGAGATGCCGAGGGAGCTGCGGGCTGGGGGGCAACGCCCCAACGCCCCCAATGGACACACCGCCACTGATATACCAACCTTAGAAGAGGGAAACCTTTGCTTGTATTTAGCCATTTGGTGATCTGGGCCAGAGGCCTTTTAGCACGTCCTTTTGGTGCTGGGTCAGTGGAGGTTTGCCCATGAATTTCCCAGACCTCATCATGATCAGAAGAGAAGATGAATCGTTGAGTTGTTGGCTCTTGGGATCCTCAGCATAATTTTGATGGAATTTATTGATTTGACATGAATTGACGTGGCTTAGGCGGTAACAATAGCGGCTTCTGTGGCTATTTCGTGGCTATACGCTGTTAAAGCTGAGGCTGAGGCTGGGGCTGTCCGTGTTGAGTCGAGCTCTGCAGGGGGAGGGAAACGGCACAGAGGGCTGGGGAGCACACAGAGTGTTACAAGTCGCGATGTGGCCTAGCCTGGCTGCCTCCGCACCACTCCGGCTCAACCCTAGTGCAGAGATTTCTAACACTGCGACCACGCTTTCCTCCAGCTGACCCTAGTCCTCTTCAAAAAATGTATAGCTCCACTTGGTAGTCGCTATGTGGTGACAGTTCCGTGGTGCCACTATTTCTGCTCTTTTGCGCGTGGAACCTTCATTTCTCAATCAGTTCTCAATCAAGGACAACTGGGGATCTTAGCTGCTCCCTGAGCCTGCCCCCAAGGTGTTGCTTGCCCCTACAGTGTAAGCATGCTTCTTTGCTCCTTGCGGTACCATTTGCAGTCTTTTCTTGCTTAATGCCTATTATTTAATGCTTAGTCTTTCAAAAAACAGTGTAGGCAACCTGGGTGCCTAAATCTCCTTGATGTAGCTGGCCGGCCATCACAGCCAGACATAAAACAACCTGGTAATGGCCTGTAGTGGCCGATGACTTAACTGAGACCCTGGCGTGGCATGGAATGTGGGGCCCACTGGGTCAGCGCAGGGCTAATTAAGCTGGTGAAACAGCCAGGCGGGCGGACTGACGAACAGGCTGGTGAACTGGTGAGCAGTGGCCTGAGGGGTGGATGGGGGAGCTGGCGGGTTTAGGGCTTAGTGAAGCTAGCAAGGGGACTGGCAGCAGTGCAGTAACATGCCGGGCAGCTGCACCCTTACATCGGGCAGCGCAATGAGTGCCATGAAGAACAGCCAATGGCTTTCCCCACAACACAGCAGCATAGACCCAGGCCCAGCCTCAGCTCTGATGTGCTCTGAGCTCCGAGTACCGCTCATGCCTGCTCACGTCCTACTCCCTCCGCTACTCTGCTCCTCTGTGGTTCTGCTTGACGGTGTTTGATGTCAGAGAATACTGGCCTCTAGAATGGGGAGGGGATCGCCTGCTTCAGAATTTATTTTGTTAAAATCTGTAGATTATGCAGAAGATGATGAATTATGTGGCAAATGTGGGAAATCCATAATTATGCAAAAATAGCTGTGGCCGCCAAATAGCATTATTCCAGTGGCCCTGGTTATCATTAATAAAACACCCCAATGGAAGATATCTGGCCTTGTGTCTTTATGCATGCACATGCTTCTTGATGCATGCAAAAAACAAAAGATATTGACAAATTCAATAGGTTAGCCTTTTAGATCTGAGCGCTATTGGCTTTTCCAATGCTTGTTTTTTGAGACAGGGGTGGATTGCGCCAGCTAGACATGCATGTTAAAAGAATAATACCTTAAAATGGAGTTGCAGTCAGTTTTTCAGTCTTGGAATTGCATTGTCCATGCTGGACTAGAAGACAATACAAGCTGTGGAAAATGATTTAAAAACAACTTCATAATGCACCAACCAAATATAAGTCTGAAATAAGATAGGAAGCAATGTCAGCACTGAAAGCATATTTGTCTCTTTAAGAGAATTTAGAAAGGGTTCTCTCTGCAACAATTTCTTTTTTTCTAATGGGTCAGAGCGTTAATTTTACAGCAAAGGATTTTAAATATATTGGCTAGAATGGCATAGGTCATAAAAGAAGCTCTTAAAAGAAACTGATGAATATTTCAATATTTCAGGGTCTGTCGTAGTATCTGTTTCACTCCAGCACCATCTAATGTATGTACCTAAAAGAAGCAAAAAGTCCTGCTCCTTAGTTTACTGGGTTTTCCTGTTTTTAGGGTCTTCAGTCAAGTATTGATATGGGACAGGGTCTCTCTTTTTAGAGATATTATCCAGGACATTTTAATTTCACTTAAATGTTATATATAATATGCTTGTTTAGAAGAGCTTTCAGGTAGCCCTCTTTATCCACTGCCTGTTGTCGTGGCTTTCACATTTTAATTACACCAACTACAGCATACAGCATGGGGGAGTTGCTCAGCACGCTTCAGCCACTGGCTCATTTCACGAGTGATGGCATTCTGCTCTCTTTCAAGTAAATCCACATACAATGTAGTTGTACCTTCCAATGCCAGACACTACTATCTCAATATGTGCTTTTTAAGAACATAAAAATGTTTTTGCCTTTATGTCTTCGTAGGGTTCCCAGCTTATTTAGCGTTCATGGTTGGTAGAATCCCTTTCATTTTACGTCAAGACATGAGGCTTCTATTATGCATTATTTTCTTACTTTACTCGCTTAGAAGCCCAGACAAAATATACACAACGGAGTATTAATATATTGGTAAAAGAGACTACAAATCCCAATGCAGTATCATTTTTGATCAATTAATTAATTATTACTTTAACTATTTACTTATTACTTTATTTATGTTTTCAAGGTGCTTATATAGTGTGGAGCTTGCAACATGGGCAGTGGAGCAATCCACATTTACAACGGTGAAATGTAAACTGAGACCAGCACCAAAATTGGAAACTGATGTTCGGAACAAAAAGGAAGGCTGGAGAAAGGTTAGTTATGTAAGACACAGAATGTTTCTGTGAGCACAAAATAATGTGAAACTTGTAGTGAGATTGTGGGAGAGTAGGCCATATATTAGATAAATACAGCCATGAGTAGTGTTGTTTGCCAGGGCAGACACAAACCATTGGTTCTTTTCTCATCGTGGTGCTAGGAGATTACCAGTCTAGTTGGACCAGTGGCATGACGCTTCTAAGTTATGCATGTCTACAGATTGTTCTCTTTTTTAAGCCTTAGCTAGCATGAATGGGGAGCAAATCCCACTTAAAATCGAAGGCTGGATGAGTTCTGCAACTTGCAACCAGCAGCAAAAATTAAGCACCGCTTAAATTTAAAAACAAGCTGCCATCTGAGAGTCTCGTGAAATGGAATCATGGCAATGGTGATGCTATGGAAGAGTTGTTTTCAGTAATTAAGCAGTAACTAAGGGAAATTAGGTTAAATCTTATATATAATAAGTAAATGGGGCAGGAAAAAGCAAGAAGTGCTGAAGCAGAAACATACGGTTCATATGCATTTCTTTCTCAGAGAAATTTTGTCAACATGAAAAAATACAATAAAGATATGTACCAGAAACTCTATTGGTGAACTGACCTCTAAGGCACATGGAAAATTTCCAAAGCAGGGTTGTGATGTGCATGAGTCATGCATGTCAGGCTTTGTGCTTCCTGGAAGGCCCTGTTTTCAGGCTATTGGAAGTATAGCCCTTGACGGGGTCAAATGACAATAGACTGTGTTAGTGAGCCCAGTTGACTTTGGTGTATGCAGCAAATTCCTTTCTAGCACCTATAGGCTTGTTGTCAGCCTTCGGCTCGGGCATTTAACGCTGGAGCGGGCCTTTAATGGCCGGTAGAGCCCACTAACGCGGGCTCTAAGGCTCTAAAGGAAGAAACAGAAAGATGAACATTGGAATGTTGGAACAGTAGGTTTATGTCGGCCATTATTAGCCTTCAGTCACTTAATTGCCTTCAATGGAGCCCCCAACATTCCAATGGTCTAATAATGGTTAAAAATTGATTTTCTGGTGCGTACTATTAGAACTTCCCAAATCCTCATTAAATTACAACAGTATACAACGTACAAAGAAAAGTAATGTACAGTGCTGCTTTTTACTGAAAGTATAGACGTGGTTTTTGTGGCCTCTTAGACAAAAAAAGACAATGGTCTTGCGAATACTTTTCCATAGATGAATTCCACTTGAAAATAATTTGGGAAGACCCGATTCGTTCTTCTTGATCTCATCAAACACTGTACCTCTTTATTTTAATATCTTGACGGCTCCTAAATTGTCATCCTCTCTGCACGATTCTTCACCAGCTATTCAATGAGGCGCTTATACTAATCGTCTTCTTTATCGTTTTCATGATGTTTTGTTAAGTTATGCTTCGTCTGTTGCTATACTTAGTTAGTTAAGCGCATAAATACAATCCTTTCACGACCATAAGATAAAAAGAGTTTGAAGAGGACATGAGCAGCTTGAAGAAGGAGATTCAAACTGGTTAGCCACAATTTGTAATATTTCTTTAGAAGTGAGGCAAGTTACTAAGCAGGGATGCCCATTAAAAGGCTGTTCTAATGCTGCTGATTGTGCCAACTCGATAATATTTCTGTCTGAACTGAAGCTGAAGGTTGCATATCCAGGGCTGCATCATAAAGGAATTCAATAAAGGACTCTTCTCTGCGTTTCGCTTTGACCGGGTTGCTTCTCCCTCACTAGGGTCAGTGCCTTGTAACCCAATCTCTATAAAAGAGGCCACACTCGTTTGATTTGCAAAAGCGACGTCACGGCTTACAAAATGATCGTGCATCACTCTTCCTCCAGATGTGACTAGCTCATACTGCTACGGAAACACCCCACACATGACTAGGGAGGTTTTGCGTTTCTCTTTCGTGCCAATAAATCTCTCATCACGCTCACATGCAATATAACCGCTTTGCGTGGTAGATGAAAACACTTGACAATTTCTAGGCCCGATCAGAAACACCAAGAGTTAGTATCTGTGAGACGCATTCATTGTGACACCGGGAACGGGATGGGCTGAATCTGATCCCGACCAGATGATACTGACATGCGTGCGTCTATGCGTCTCTTCCATCGCAGATCATAGAGCACGTGCAAGCATGTGCTTCCTGAGGATAATGAGGAAACAGGTGCGCGCCACTGGTCCCGCCCGAGAAAGCATCACGTGACCCTTGACGCTGTGACACTGAAGAGCTCTGCTCCGAGTTGAACATATTTCTATATTTAATGTCGGAGAGAACGGCACTCTTTCGTTTTTCCATTCGTTCAACAACAACAAAAAGTTGTGTGATCTTATAATACCCTGATCCGTGTTATAATACAGAGTAATAACAAAATACATATTCTAAAAACGTTAAATGACGTACTAATAATATCAAACTGTAGGAAATCCACCTTTCTGCATGGTACCCCAGAGTTTTCACCTGTACAAAAGCGATTCGACGCCTCGTCAGGGGTTGTAAGCGCTATATAAATGCAATTACAATATTTACATACATTTGTAAACTGGTTACAGAGGCTGTTTGTTTTCTGGTTCCAGTACCCCCTGGGCCCCCACTCTGCCTATTTCTTACATTTGGATTTTACTTTTTACTGCCTTAGTGTGAAAATGCATTTCATTAAAAGGAATATAAAGTTGGATTACCAAAAGAAAAATGCCAGCCATCGGTTTAAAGAGCCTGCAAAGGCCTTGTCTTGACACTAAATAGGGTTATAAATAAAATAGTATGTATTCATTTGTAATGTGACTTTTCAATCTTTGTTCCCTTTAATTATCAGTCATGGATCATTCAGGCCGCCCTAAAACACAATTAAAAATGCTTTCTGTTCAAAGTATGCACAGATAAGTGCTGAAAATAGGCTTTAGGGGACTGCTTATTCTTGTACTGTCTGGGACATCAATATAATGAGCTGGCAACCATAATCATAAGACTGGAAGTTTGTTGCAGGATCAGCACAATATTTATTTCCTCCACCCTCGATCCCTGGACCCTGAATAATGCCATAAAAGCAATAGTGTAACTTATATCTGAAACCCTATGCCAGCCCTCAATAACATGCTGAATAACTTCAACTGTGTCTGGGAATGCAACCTGCATTCAGACAACTCGCTCCTCATTCTCGCCCTTCACTTTCACACTCACCCTGCACTCACAGGGATCACAATGTACTCACACTGATCACCATGCACTCACACCACCCGCTCACCCTGCACTCAGTGACCACACTGCACTTATGCCATTCACCATGAACTCACATCGTTCTCCCTCCACTTACCCTGCGGTCACATGAGCACACCGCTCACTCTGCACTCACAGTGATCACTCTGCACTCACACTGATCACCATGCACTCACACCATTCACCCGCTCACTCTGCACTCACACTGATCACTCTGCACTCACAAGGCTCTTGCGCTGGTCACCCTGTACCTCACCCTGCAGTCACACGAGCACACTACTCACCCTGCTCATGTGACACTTCACTCACCTGTCCCCCTCACTGCTCACTCTGCAATCTCACTCAAACAAGCCCATCACTAACCATACATTCATTTGTCCCACTCTGCACTTACATCTGCACCCAAATGGTCACCTCACTCACCCTGCAGCCACTCCTCTCACCCTACTCTCACACTGTTGCATCATTCACCGTGCACTCACATGGGCACTCCTGTCACCCACACAGCGCAGAGGGCTAATGTGCCTGCTACAAAAAACGTGTACCATGCAGGTCACAGAACTGAGTGTTAGTGAACTACGGTAGCCCTATAAAAAAGTGAAATGTTGGTCAGAAAGGGGCTATAGAGAGATGAGGTGCATTGTTGGCGAGTGAGGGAATTCATGGAGAAGGAAGAAATGGGAAAGGGGGCGCTCAAAAAGACTGTTTACCATGGGCGACCAGTGTTAGGGCCAGCCCTGGCTGGGAGTCTTAGCCCCCCCCCCCCGAAGTTCGGGTCTAGTTGCAGCCCTGGTTGCTTCCCATGTCAGAAGTACATTTGCTTCCTGTTTTTCATACCCCCCACTCGAGTTAGGGCTCTCTGATTGGAGTAGTCATCCTGAACCGCCAATCAGCATGTAGTTCCTGCAACAGAGCACTGCTTTGACGTCGGCACTGACGTTCCTCCAATGAACGGGACAGCAGGACGGGTGCCTGGGAGTGCCGCAAATTTTGTATACATAAAGTTGCAAAATACTTCAACTTTGCTAATGAAACAGCACTTCTTCACTGTTGCATTTTGCCTTGTGGTTGCTGAATTTGACATCTGGTTGCTGCCGGTCGCCTCGCTCTTGAATCCTTCCCCCTCAAGGTTATCCTGGTTTGTACCCTGGCAGCTACTGCATTTTACTGCAAGGAATTTACAATGGTTGTATCCTTCCTGAAGATTCCATTCTCTGGCAGGTAAGAGTGAAGAGCTTTTTTTTTTTTTTTTTAAAGCTTCGCTCTTTTCCCCTTCGTCCCACTACTAGTGGGAACGTTGGAGGCTTCAAGGAGGAGCGGATTTGGAGATAATGCCATAGGTGCTGACTTTGGTTCTGGGGACCCAGGTTCGAGTCCTGGCATCGGCTCAACATCACGTGATCCTGGGCAAAATCACTTAATTTACCAGTGACTTACGAAAAATGAATTTGACCTTGATTAAAGTCGCTGGTGCTTGTTTAACATGTTCCAGTCCCTAGAGCGGAGTACACAAGCCTAATATAACAAATATTGTGAAGGATGCCTACCATCTGTCCTCACTTCTTTCGTAGACCAAATTTAAATGCTTTCTTGTGCAGTTATTTCTGAAGCTTTCGAAGGCGATCTTCTTTCTAAGCCAACTATGCTAACAAATTGACTCTTGATGCTGCTAGAGAATAAAGATGTATATATCCTCTTGAATCACTTATATCACATGTGTATGATGTAAATGTCCCCTAGGCCTTCTTGGAAAACTGTGGCTGGGCTCCTACTGGCACGGCAACACCAGGCCATACTCCACATAATCACAGATTTTTGAATTGTGTCAGAAAGCATGTTTTGTGGAACCCCTTTTTCTGATATCTTGTATAGGGGGAAGGATGTGGCGCAACAGCCAGAGCTGAAGACTGTGGAGCTGGGGAGCCAGGTTCAATTCTTGGTGTCTGCTCAACATCCTGTGATTCTGGGCAAATCACTTAATCTCCCTGTGCTTACAAAAAATGAATGTGTGCTTGTGTAATGTAAAAGATGCTCCTGTAAGGCGCTCCAATACCTTTGGGTCATGTTCGCGCTATATAAAACAGCAAAAAATATATTACTAAATTTTGTCAGAACTCCCGTTTCCGGGTACTGCTCAAGACCGGAAGTGGAGCACAACCTAATGATGGCAGAAGCAAGAATCCGTCCACACATTGACTGTCTCTGTGGAGAGAAACAAGCACACCACTCACCTGTGTTTTGGGAGTGTTTTTACTAATCTATCCTACATTTTGTGTTTTATGTGAAAAATAAAGCACCAATGTAATTTTTTTGGGCTAATGTTTTCTTGGAGACTTTTCATTTGAACTTTATAATAAGCACAAACACTACAAAAACTTCAGGTTACTAAACACTCTTACTTTATTTAATATTATGTGCCCTATACGACGTGGGCTCTGCAGGAGGGAATGGCCATCAATGATGCAGAGTATTAGCTTCCAGAACTTTTTTGTCAGGTGGTGGAGGTGGGGGGGCTCGACGTGTAAAAAGGTTTAGATGGGGGGGCTCAGCCGACTAAAGTTTGAAGACCTCTGCAATAGGCTGACCTGAATAGGTAGAGATGACTCCTATGAACTCCCCAAAATATCCAGGGTGAGGTCTGTGTGCATCCTTTTTGACACTACGCTGTCAAATCCTGCTTGGCAGGTTTTTCGAGTCATGTGTAAATACTTGGGGCACACTTGAATTGGGGAGAAAACAGTTTTCCAAGAAATTTCTTGTGTGCTTACTCTCTGGTTGCTGGAAGGCCCTGTTTTTGTCCTACCAGACTGTCTCTGGGTTTGTGAGGAGTTAAATGTCAGCCTCAAACTGTATTTTAGTGTTAGATTTGGGAGGACACAAGGATTACTATAGCACTCTCCCACACCCCTCCACAGCCCTCATAGCCCAAGTTGAGTATGTACGAAGAGTTTCGCCAACTTGCATTTGCTCTTACACATTGAATTTTGGGTCTTTTTACAGTAAGACAAACAAGAACCACTGCAAAAGTGGGTAGGTCAGGGCCTGGGAACTTTTACCCCATTGGCTAGGGAGGGGGCAGGAGTCACCCCTAGCTGGTTCTAGGTATAAATGTGGCATCTCAAGGCACCCTCTTCAGAACATGTCTGGACCTGAGGAAGAAAAGAAGAGGACTTGACCTGTCTGTGACCTGAGAGGAGTCCTGAAAAACTGGGCCTGCTCCCTCATGTACTCAGGACAAAGAAATGAACTCCAAGTGTCTGTCGCTGACCTCCTGTGTGGCAGCAGGAAGACAACAAGCTGGAAGAGGGCTTTTCGTAGAAGTACCCAGCTGATCATTGCCAACTGAACCTGTGCTGGACCCTGCTATTGGCCTCTGCCTGACACCATGTGAATCACCATGGCCTGCCCCGGGATGCTGTGGAGCATTAGAGGTGCACTCCAGTGGTTGATTGGTACTTAAAAGACTAAGGGCCTGATTTAGATCTTGGCGGATCTGGTCCTGCTGTCATTTCTCTGACAGTTTGACCGTCCACCTACTTGGCGGTCCACCTACTCTATTTAGATGTTGGTGGGTCTATAAACGATAGCCCGTCTGAGTGCCGCTGTCTTCCTGCCAGAATTTTCCTTCTGCGTCGACAGCATCATAGGCAAAAGCAGCTGTCGGAGGGAGTCCAGACAAGATTACCGCTGGGCCTATCGCGATGTGCCTTTCCGTCGAGGAAACTGTGGGCCTGACTTAGATTTTGGCGCCATCACTTTTCCAGCGGTTTCACCATCTGCATACTTGGCGATCAGCCCGCTCTATTTAGATGTTGGTGTGTCTATACACGACAGTCCGTCTGAGTGCCACCGTTTCCATACCCAAATTTTCCTCCTGCATCTACGGCGTCATAGGCAAAAGCGGCTGTCGGAGGGAGTCCAGCCAAGATTACCACCGGACCAACCACGATGTGCCTTTCCGTTGGGGAAACTGTGGAGGGGACACCTCCAACCTTGAGTTGGCAAAATCAAAGGAAATGAGGTAAAAATGTACCTTTTTTTCTGCTTTCAACTTCCGTGTCCATCTTGTATCCTATTGTCCCGGTCCTTCCTTTGCTGATACTACTTGACCACGATGCTAATCAACTCCTTTGCCACCGGGATCTAAGGTAAGCTTCTTTTTCACTTGTTTTACTATGAATCGTGCGTTAACATTTGCTTTTGCCTTGTGTATTTTTACATTGGTCAAACATGCAATTTTTTCAGTATGTGTAATGCAGTGGTGTTCACATTGCAACTTATCAAGGTAAAATTAACACACCTGTATTTACACTTAAAAAAATATTTGTTTGTTGTCGATGTTGTGCTGTGATAAATGTATGTGGGGTATGCAGTTCCTAAAGAAGAATGAGTGTCTATGTGGGTCAACAACTATTCTGTCGGGTACGCTGCGGGACCCTGCAAGAATTAAATGCCCTCACACACCTGGATAGGTGTCATGCTTCATTATAGGGCGTTTGCTCCTCATAGGGCCGGCGCTGCAATGCCCGAAGTGCACCCTCAATGGGAGCCCTTTGCCGGAGCTCTTCTTGTCCGCAATTTAGTGAAGTGTGGGTGTGGTAGCTTAAGGAGTAGATTGGTGTTGAGGTGTGAAAGTGTGAAGTTCAAAATAGGAAAAGAGGTACTTCTCAGGAAAGATTTAATGAACCTACCTATATTAAAAATGTGTGCTGCTATCTATTAGACTTTAGTTATCTTAGATAGCTATAGGTAAACATGTTTCTAGCTTCTGTGTAGTCATAACAATGATCTAGTAGCTATTTGTCAGGACCGATATCAACCTAATCTACTTTGTGATTGGAGTTTTAATGTAAAGGTTCATTGATTTTCTCCCAATCACACAAACCTTGATTTTAGTATTGATTAGTGATTTATTTAGCAATGATCTGTAGTTCAAAGATACATAGTACGCAGTAAAAATACAATTTGATATTTCCAAATCATTAATTCCAATGTTGATTATAATTTTCAAATCGTGAAACACATGCTTATTTTGTTGCACTAATCACATGCTTTGTGTCAAAGTATGTCACCTGTACATATAAAAACAGCACAAGACGAACACAACATATATTAAAACATATATTAAAAGTCCATCACAGTTGGTAACTTACCCAAATTGGGTAACATTCGAGACTCCTCGAGTTGTGCACAATAGCATGCTGTTTGCGTGCTGAAAAAGCAATCGATGTTTGGGTCAATTGGCCCTGTTTGATTCAGAGTTTAGAAAGAGTTCCGTTCTGCAAAGCGTGGTCGGCTATGCTGTACTTAAAATTTGGTCAGGACCGTCTCTCTGGATGACCTACCCTCGTGTGCATACTTGGAAGTGTCGGCGCACGGGTTAGTTGGGAGTATTTAACCTGTTCCTGATGGATTAACAGGGGCCAGATGTTGCCGGTATTGGACCCACCCTGTGTCCAAACGTTAGAGCGGGGATTGACTGGACTAGTTTAGTCTGGTTTTTGTCTTCTTTGGGAGGAAAAGCGTGATTAAGTGGCATCCATCTTAACACTGTAATACAACCAATTGTCAATATCCATATTTGGATATAAGATTCTGATTTTTTAACCATTGCAAACGGGGGTTGTGAAGACCGTATTCACAATGTGTAAGTCTAAGTCGTGCCTGGCGGTAATTATAAATTCCGCTGGTTATGGAGCAAGGCTAGTAAGTTGTTAGGTGGATGATCAATTAGGTTAAATTATCATTGATGAGGTGTTCAAAGGAACGGGCCTCTATGTGCGTTTTATTTAAGATCTCTATCTGTATTGTGCTATGTCACCCTGAATATAAAAAGGTATTTACAAGGTATTAGGAGTATTACGAGGAGAATTCGCTTTGTATGTTTAGGTAGTTCCGTTCAGCTGTGTAGGAGAAGGTGCCGCTATTGGAACAATGTCTGTGTGGACTGCCCAGTGCAATATGTTACTTGCTTCGTAAGGTGTTTTCACAGTCACAACCGCTGATGAATTTTTATGAGGTAGACACGGTGGATCACCTCAAGTTACGTAACAGTGTAAGGTGATCTCATAGGCCCCTTCCTGGTCTGGTCTAGTCTAACCTATGAATGGAGAATCTATATATCATGCCACGGAATGTCATCATTCAGACCAATGGTGTTGGACGAAAGGCAGAAGATCCATTGTTGTTCTTTTCTGAACAATACTTGCTTATTCATATTGGGAAGTGTTTCTAGTATGATCCAGCGTAGGTCATCTTGTGTGTGACCCCTAGTCAGGAAATGCATACTCATTTTTGTGTTGGACTTTTTGCAGAGGATAGTGCTGCGATGTTCTTTGATTCTCAATTTAATGGGATGTGTGGTCATTCCTACTTACTGTTTTTCACATGGATAGGTGATAAGATAGACTGAGTTTTTGTGTTGCAGTTTGTGTGTAGTTTTAGTGTCCATACCCAGTCTGTCCTGAGCTGTACCTCTCTGCTGGTGATAGTGGAGGTACAAGCTACACATGATCCACAAGGAAAATGAACTGCCACCGGTAGAAGATCCCACTCTTTCTGTCTAATTTGGTTTGGGATTTTTATTCTATGACATTTTAACTTTATTAATTACTGTGTTGGTACTCCCTTAATATTTTAGACATTGCTTTAAGTTTTGCCTGCCTGCTCTGTGCCATTGCTACCAAGGGATTGAACTCAAGTTAAATTAGTGACTTGGAGGGTTACCTTGACATGGGTTATGATTATTCCATGAATTGGGTGGTCATCCACCCCAAACAGCAGTAATAATAATAATAATAATAATAATACTACTACTAATAATAAAAATAATAATAATAATATTCATAATACTAGCTCGTCATATTTCCAGCACATTCATCTTCATCGTCCTACTACCTGGAAGGCTACACTGACCCAAATGCAACCAACTTCCTGGTGAACCTGGCAACCCTCGGGCTCACCCAGCGAGTGAATGACCCCACCCATGCCTCCGAACATCTACTAGACCCTGTTTCACCAGCTTCAACGAAAGCATAGTGAGCAAGCCCACACTGCTTACCTTGTCCGACCATGCCCTAGTCCACTTCAACATACCCATCCTGCATCACCATGGAACTACCCACACCAAATCAACATGACAAAACTGGAACAACATCCAAAAAGAAACCAGCTCCTCGGAGCTCCTAGACCACCTACCCCAACACCACAGATACATCTCCAACTTCAACACCTGCATTTTTTGCTGTGCAGACACCCTGGCCCCACTCAAAACCACCAAGACTAGCAGAACTAGGCCACAAACACGTTGGTATAATAAACTGAGAGCCACCACACGCTGCTGCTAGCAACTTAAATGTAGATGGAGACAGACCCATGAAGACACTGAGAAGAGCACATACATGTCATCTCTTGGACGCTCCTATCAACAATTCAGAGCCACCAAGCAGTCCACCCTTATCAGCCTCATTGAAAACAGCACCAACAGAGCCAAGGATATTTATGTCATTGTGAAGGCTTTCTCGTCACTTTTAGCCAGCTCCACTAGCATTACCCCCTCACAAGACCTCTGCACACAGCTATCACTCTTCTTCAGAAGCAAAATCAGCAACATCTACAATAACTTTGAACCCCAGGCAGCCCATCATTCCTCGCAGCCATTCTACCCATCGTGAATATCCCTCAGAAAACCACCTTGACAACCTGACCCATTATCACCACACAAAAATCCTAATAACCATGTAGTACATACAGTCTGGAGCACCATCAGACCCTTGGCCTCACCCACATCTTTGTCAAATTAGTGGTCTCTATCAGCACAGCCCTAACCCTCATACTGAATGACTCAATCAATGCAGCTACCTTTCCAGATGCTTGGATGCAGGCCACAGTACATCCTCCCCTATAGAAGCCGTCGGAAGACCCGAGGATGCCAGCTAACTACTAGCTAATCTCCCTGCTACCCTACCGAGCAAAAGTCCTGGAGATAATCATCAACATTGACTAGCCGCCCACATCACAGACAACCACCTCCTCCACATCTCTTAATCCAGATTCAGGCCCAACCACACCACCAAGACCTCCCTCATCATTGCTGCCACAGACGACATCTGACTGACAGTGGAAAGAGGAGATACCGCTATCCTCACCAATCTGGACCGATCCACTGCCTTCGATTCCCACCAACCCGATCCTCATTGAACGCCTAGAGAAAGTCAGCATACAAGGACTCGCACTCCGGTAGATCTGAACTTTCCTAACAGACAGCACCCATTCAGTCAGTCAGACTCCCTTAACCTTGCCTGGCCACCCACCTCATTGGCAGGGTTCCCAAAAGATCATCAATCAGCCCCATACTTTTCATCACCTATATGGCCCCACTCGCCAACATCATCCACACCCACGGTCTCAACGTCATCTCCAACACACATGAAACAAAACTCATACTCTCTCTCTCCGAAAAAACACCAAACACCCATACCAATGTCAGTTCCTGCTTGTATGAAGTCAGCTGTTGGATGAAAACAATTGTCTAAAACTCAACACAGACAAAATGGATGTAGTACTCTTCAACAGAGACCTCTCACAATGGAACTCCACCTGGTTGACTGCAGAACTCGGACCCACACTCCACCCAGCAATCCAAGCCAAGAACCTCGGTATAGAGATTGACAGCCCGCTCACTATGACTGGCCAAGTGAACACAGCGTCCGCCTCCTGATTCCACACCCTCAAAATCCACAAGAAAATCTTAAGGTGGCTTCCAGCCAATTCACACATAACCGTCAACCATGCCCTCAGCACCAGCACACCGGACAATGGCATTGCACTCAACACCGACCTGCTCAGAAGACTTTAAACTATACAGAACCCCAGGTGAGACTTGAATTCTGACTACCTCCCACCACTCACATCATCCCACACCTTAAAGATCTCCAATGGCTCCCCTCCACAAACGCGCACTTTTCAAACTACTCACACTCACATACAAAGCCATTCACAACCTTGGCCCCACCTACCTCAACAATTGCATCAATTTCCACATATCTACTCCACTCATCCAGGCTCCTACTCACTCACATCCCCCGCATATGTAGAACCAGAGTCGGTGGCCTTGCCTTCTCCTTCCTTGCCCCAAAGTCTGGAATGAACTGCTCCTACACATCAGAGTCGCTCCCTCACTACTTGAGTTCCACAAGAAACTGAAGACCTAGCTCTTCAACTAGATTTTGCCCTGACACATCCCATTTAGCACCTGCTTATCAAAGCCAGGATACCCCCCTCCAGAGTGAGTCATGCACTCTACAAATACACATAAGATAATATAACATTGCATAACATAATACAACAATTTCTTACAGAGACCAATCATAATAGCATTACATTTGGACTTGTACAGTTCAAAGATTACCACAACATGCTAATAGAGATGTTGCTGATGTACAAATTTACATTAGTCCCTCTACAAACAGAAATACAACATAGACCACACTGCCTGATCCACCAGTGCTTGGACTAAAAGTATGTTTTCAAAGGAGGTGAGAGAAAATTATTGCATGGTACATTCAAATTCTCCTTCACACAGAATCAAAAATCAATGATGAAGAGTGGAACCTATGTTTAAATAAGACTTTCAATTGCATTGTACAAACAAAGTTTAATGTGCTAGGCAAAGATCTCCTCCTTGCCTTTTGTAAGATATGGAGTGACCATTTCCATGAACATACAGTTTCTTGGATATTTTGCTATTCTAATTTGAGCTTTGGGTATGCCTGGGCTGTCTCTTAATTATTTTTTTAAAACCTGCTTCTGTCCTCATATACCCCGTTACTGCTGACAGCTCAATCACACTACTATCATTGTATTTCGGAATATGGACTACAAAGAAATTGAAAATGAAAAATATTGTGGTGAAAATGTCATAAAAAAATATTGCCACTGTATATACTTATAATGTAAAGTACAAAAATATCACCTACAACATCAAGATTTAAAAATACAGTAAATATAAAAATACTACAAAACCGTGGTATTTAAAAATTAAAAATAGATTTTACAATAATATCTATTCCAAAAATATAGTGTACAACAATATGAAAAATTATGTTAAAACGATTTATAAATAGTTCTAAATAAAAGTTTTTAAAAATTGTAGTTATTTTAGAGAAATATATATTTTTGAAAAATTTGACACAAACAGCAAAAATGCAATTATATTTTTAATTTTAAAACAATATTAAAATACGCGTTTTCCACGCAAAAAAATATTTTTAAAATATATTTTTCTTCTTTTTACTTAAAAGATATGTAGTGGGCTGGACATTACGTTATTGTGGCTTTTGGTTGATTTTTACGTTCTGAGCTTTTGATCCCATACAATCTCCATAAAATAGTTGACTGCTTGCCCCTGCTGCCCTGAGTGTTAAGTGAGAAACGAGATGTTCTTGACCCAGTTTACAGAACCATAACAGTATGAATACCAGGGCACCTGCAGCAAACAACCTCAACCACCATCGTTGGAGCCCCGTAGCCCTTGTCTGCCTTGTGCTTCCGCCCGTCTCTAAATGTCTCTAATATTTGACAATAAAATTTCACAGAAGGAGGCGGGAGATATTAAAGCAAAAGCTTCTCCTGTAGTTAACTTCCTTTTTATATACCTATGAAACACATGGCAAGATTGGTCCTATCCTCTTTTATGGTTCTCTAATCTGGCTCCCCTTTATGACAAATACTATTCATCCTCTTGATGCAACTATGTGGAGACAAGCTGCGTGTGTCTGCAAGACTACTCTAGTCAAAATGATTTGACTATAGGCTGGAAAGACGTCAAGGTAAGCAAGAGCTTTGGCCCAGGCCCTACTGTAGTGCACTGCCCTGATGAGAAGTCAATCCGAGGTTTACAGGACTTATTAGTGCTAATGTGGAAGTAGAATATGGGTCATACTATACAGTATGCTATGATGGACTCAATCTAAGGAACGTATTCTCCGACCATAACTGTACAAATGTGCTTTCTCTAGTCTAAACTGAAGATTGCTATAAAGGAGTATTTATGATGTATGTGAGGATGAATACTGCTCCTTAAGATTGAAAATATTTCATCACCAACACTGTCACTCCTTTCCTGGATATGATCCAACATATTATTAAAGGTGGATTATCGATGATCCTGACGCTAGATCTCTTTTCTCTTGGGTTTGGGTGAATAAATGCGCTCCTGGCCACTAAATTGCCAGGAAAATAGGGTTTTCAAGGTACTAATTTGTGAAATGTGAACCACTTGATCATAATCTCTTTAAATGTGTAAAACATCTTAACCACCAACAAGCCACTACAGTTCTGTTTGCTATAAATACTGCTATGATTAATAGACTAATTGGGCATTTTATTATTGTTAAATATTTCAATGCATCGTGATATAAACAAACACTTATGGTGCAATGTGTGAGTTGTTTGCGGATAAAGTTTGTGTAAATTATTAATGAATTACTTTTCATAAATAAAATAAATCCACTTCAATTGCTTAGCAATTGTGGTCCACATGATACCTGTGACTTATTGCAATGCGGCCTGTGCAGTATAAAACAGCCTTGCTGGCTCAAAAATCAACGTACGATCATGGATGGGCCTATATTTATGTGCTCTTTTCTCACATTTTTACAATTTATTTTAAAAATATATATTGCGGGACATTTGATTTCAGATAGACGTATTTGTTTGATTTGCTTTCTGTGACGAACGTTTTTTTAAATGTGATACCCTGTTATGCAGGAGAGCTCCTTCCTCAACTGACTGTCCTCGCCCTGATCCAAGCTCTGCCAAGGCGTCACTTTTGACACCTCTCCTTACCCCAGCCAATTTTAAGCCAACAGCAACATAACTCAGGAACCGTGGTTTAAGAAGGGGATTCCAATTTAATTTGGTGATCCAGGTTCATCTATTTCACCGTAAGGAACTAAAATGTTAAGATTGAAAGGTACAGCTCACGCGCGCATTGTTTGTATCATACATGCTGCAGCATCATTAAAACAGAGTCATGTGGCTCCGAAAGCCCGCCCCGGGCCCAAAATCAGGCAGGGAAGAGTTCACTATTCCAGCTCGCTCTCAGAACATCAGTTGTCTCTTTGAAGTCATCCTAATAAGTTTCTTTGTCACACCTCCAGTTCTACGTGTAATTAACTCAGCGTCAAATGCGGACTCCAGAGATCCTGCTAGAGAATATTAATCATCCGAAAAGCCCTAAACGAGGCGAGGACGTAGCCGACGGCCGTAGACGTCAAACAAGATGGCTTTGTTAGGATTCTGCTGGGGGCCGTCTCTTATTATCTTCACCAGTATGCGTCATTCTTTCTCAACAGGGGACTCTAGACACAAAGAGCAACACTCCTCACCGTTACTGTCAGCATCTCTATGGTCAAGCGATAGCAGAACGTAAACATTCTGTTTAATTCAAGGGCATTATCAAAAGGTGCCCTACTATCTATCAAGAGAATGTGGCTGAAAATCGAATGTAAGCTTAAGCTCTTTTGGGCCTATTTATGTGCATTTTTATATAGCAGAAGCAAGATCCATGTGCATCAGAGCACTTCACATTATAATGATTACTTCTGCATAGAAGCAGTAGTAGGTGTTCTAATAACAAGGACAGTTTCAAGATAAATGAAAAGGATCAGTTACCTTAAGCACAAGTTGAATAAAGCTTCACAGGTAGTACAAGATAATAAAGTAGATGCTGTTTCAAGTGAGAATGAAGCTGTCCTGGATATAAAACAAGCACTGGCAATGTGCAAGAGCTATTGACTTTGCCATGTGTTTTAGCCATGTTGTACACCAGCGAGGCTGCTGTTCGTGGCCAAAAGTTAGTGGCAGAGAGGAGAGTGGTGTGGAGTAGAGTGGAAGGGCGTAGAGTGGAGGGGCGTAAAGTGGAGAAGAGTGTCATACATTGGAGTGGAGTAGAGTGCTGTAGAGTGGAGTGGTGTAGAGTGTTGTAGAGTGGAGTGGAATAGAGTGGAGTGACGTAGAGTGAAGTAAAATGGCATGGGGGTGGCTTAGAGGGAGTTGCGTACCGTGGAGTAGAGTGTTGTGGCATAGAGTGCAGTAGATTGACATAGAGTGGAGTGGCATAGAGTGGAGTAGAGTGTCATAGAAGGAAGTGGCATAGAGTGTCCTGGAATAGCATAGAATGTTGTGGAGTGGCGTAGAGTGCTGTGGCATACCGTGAAATGGAGTAGAGTAAAGTGGAGTACAGAGGAGTAGAGTGGAGTGGAGTAGTGTTGTGGAGTGGCATAAAGTAGTGTGGTGTAGGGTGTCGTGGAGGGAGAGGAGTTGATTAGAAGGGTGTAGCATGGAGGGGCGTAGAGTGGAGTACGGTGTCAACGAGTGGAGTGGCATAGAGTGTCATAGAGTGAAGTGGTGTACAGTCTAGTAGAGTGTGGTAGAGTGGAGTAAAGTGGTGTGGAATGGCATACAGGAAGTTACGTAGAGTGGAATAATATTGTGGTGTAGAGTGGAGTAGATTGTCATAGGTGGGGTGGCATAGACTGTATAGAATGGAGTGGCATAGAGTGTCATGGAGTGTCATGGAGGGAGTGGAGTATCATAGAGTGGCAGGACATAGAGTGGAGCTGAATGGAGTGGAGTGGTGTAGAGTGGAGTAAAGTGAGGTGGCGTGGCATAGAGGGAGTTGCATAGAGTGGAGTAGAGTGTTGTAGAGAGGAGTGTTATAGAGTGGACTGTTGCAGAGTGGAGTGTCGTTGAGTAGAGTGTTGTAGAGTGAAGTGTCATAGAGTGGAGTGTTGTAGAGTGGTATAGAGAGGAGTAGAATGTTGTAGAGTGGAGTCGGGTAAGATGGAGTGCCATAGAATGTCGTAGAATGGCATAGAGTGAGGTAGAGTGGAGTAGAGTGGCATAGTGGAGTAGAGTAGAATAGTGTGTCATAGAGTGGAGTGAAGTAGAGTAGAGTGGCGTAGAGTGGCGTAGTGGGGTGGAGTAGTGTATTATAGACTAGAGGGGAGCACAGTGGCATCGAGGGAGTTTTGTGCAGTGGTATAGAGTGGAGTAGAGTAGAATGGCACAGAGTTCAATGGAGTGTCGTAGAATGGAGTAGAGTGGAGTGGCATAGAGTGGAGTGGCTTAGAGTGGAGCAAAGTGTCGTGCAGTGGAGTGGAGTAGAGTGGAGGGGCATAGTGTAGAGTTGAGTAAAGTGGCGTAGAGTGGAGTCGTAGAGTTGTGTGGCGTAGAGTGTGGTGGCATATAGGGGAGCGAGTAAAGTGGAGGGGCGTGGCAGGGAGTGGCGTGCCGTAGAGTGGAGTGGCATAGAGTAGAATGGCATAGAGTGGAGTGGTGTGTAATAGAGCAAGAGTGAAGTGGCGTAGAATGGAGTGGCATGTCATAGAGTCCCTTAGAGTAGAGTACTGTAGAGTGAAGTGGTGTGTCGTAGAGTAGAGTGGTGTGATGGGGCGCAGAGTAGAGCGGCATAGAGTGGAGTGGCATTGAGTGGAGTGGCGTAGAGTGGAAAGGAGTATCATAGAGTGTAGTGGCGTTTCATAGAGTGCAGTGTCGTAGAATAGACTGGTGTGTCTCACAACATCGTGGAGGGGCATGAAGTGGGGTAGAGTGTTGTAGAATGGAGAGGTGTAGAGTGGAGTGACGTAGTGTGGAGTATGCATGGTGTGGTAGTGCACTGCCATTACAGACAACACATTTCCAATTAAATGACCACTATATTTGTACAAATATACAGTTTTACTAATAAAAGTATTCAGTGGACAAACAATAATTTGTGTAAATGGCATCACCTGCTGTATTGATTTGTTTTGAGGGTATTCAAATATTTGTTTCCATTACACTTTAGACTTTCAAAGAAATGCACTTTATATGTAATAAATATGAAATACCAGCATTTGTAAAGCACACAGCTACCTCTGGAGAGGTGTCCCGGCGCTGGGGGCCCTCGGGAAGATTAAGCGAGCTATTGCCCAGAGTCACATGGTGCTGGGCTAACCTGCCGCCGGGGATCGAACCGTGAACCCCGTGGTCCGGAGTCAGGCACCCTGGCCGATGCGCCACACCTCTTCCACATATGTGCTTTCCTAATTCTGGAAATACCTACACAGTTCATTTATAGACATTGAAATTTTGTTCTGTGCTAGGAAAAGCCTTTCCTTTCACAATAAAATTGTCACATAAATTCTCACACTTTGAAGTCATAGAAAGAAAAGTAAATACCAAGCTCCCTCAGATTACAGAGCCTGACATTTGACCTCTGTCTTTGAATGCATAGCAAATGTGAAATGATAAGAATAAGATATAAAGGCCTGTTTACAGAATGCAAGCACTTGTGGAAGAATACAGTAAATATGCCTCACAGGAGGGATGAACTCAAGCTAGACAGCCTAAAACAAATAAAGCCATCAAATAGAAAGCAAGCAAATGTGAGTTACAAAACACAAAGCCAATGGTAAGCAATTGGTGGAATCCATTCCCAGGGAGGTTTTAGGAATGTCCCCACAAAGTCGTTAACTGTCTGGTAGGCTTCAACCTAAACAACGATAAAATGAGGGCCTCCTATGTCGTGATATGTGGGCATTACCGTATCTGAAATAGTTTCATAAAGATTTTCCCGTATGTAAAATAGTGAGAGAAAGTACTAGTTGTGGCACAGTGGGTCAGGGGCATCCAGTTGTATGGTTTACCCCATAGCAAATTAGCAGTGCCCGTTGCTCCAAGTCCCCGCCGTTCCCTTCCAGACTCACTATCATTCCCATCTGCTTCAAACATCATCAGTGTAGCTGGGTGGAGTCCTGCCCTCTGTTCTCCATTACTCTACAAAAAGTAGGGAGCAAACAGCTGCCCCACAGGAGGAAGGGGAAAGGCCATGGGAAAGAAGAACCACTCCTTGGAGGGCAGAGGCACAGGCCATGGACTACTGCTGTCAGGTACTGCTGAATGGTCACCTATGTAGACATCCACAGCCCAGCAGTGAGACCACTTCTTCAGACTTCGGTAGGTTGGAGCTCACTCAAGAGCACCAGCAGTGGAGCAGACAAGATCTTGCCTCCATCACTGCCCCTGTGGACAAAAGCCTGCAACACAATTATGAGTCCCAGCTGCTCTGACATGTCAACAGGCTTGTGAGAACGCATAGAGATGAGCCACCGTGAGCAGCAGCAAAATGCAGTTAATAACTGCCCTTTTATGACACAAATTAATGTCCTGAATGAGTGATCAACATATAGCATGGATTGTAATATTTCCACTGATATTTTGAGATGTGTGCATGTTTGCGTTGGAATTCTGTGTACACAGGAATGTCATGTGTGTAGGATAGGGCTACTGGAATTAAGTAGCAGGTAGGATTTTCATCCTTAAGCAGCAGCGTAAGGTACATTTTCATTTGTTGTTTGGTCCCCAATCATTATTAAGCCTATAGTTGTTTTTTATTCAATCTATTAAAAGCATATAAAGAAAAATATCACAGTTGTAATATATAAGCCGAAGTCTGCAAACATCCACATCACAAGCAAACTTAATAATAGTAGTTTATTATCAACATTACAACATCTCCCAAAGGGAAGGAACATCAAATTTAGAGAACTCCGGATCAATGGGGTCACAAAAATGTGGGAAAATGAAAGCAGAGACAAGATAATAAATTAAAGATCTGTGATGCATCAGGTGGGAGGCAGTTACCTGTGACCTCTGAACTTATGAAGAACAGCAGTCCCCAATCCCCACATCCACACAGTACAGAACCAAATTCCACCTAAGAACAAAAGCCAAAACAAAGCAATTATTTGTGTCTTAACAGCAGTTAAACACTTCTAGCCAGAAAGCCATTTCTAAAAGGTTCTGTCCACCTCCACCTGGAAAAATAACTTGCTTCTCTAAGGTCTTCTTCAGTTACCTAAAACTTATTCTCCGAAACCTTTGCACACACTTTGAAAATGGGTTGATACCTGATTTCTGAACAGTTCACAGCTTAATCAGGTTTTGCAACCAAGAATAGAACTGCTTTAACTATATTATGCAATTTACCACATTAGAGCATGAAATATCCTTGAACTATCATCAACAGTAAAAAGCTGGTAGTAATTGGTTTGAAAGCATATGCAAAAAAGTGAAGTAGAAGTGCCACTGTGCTTTATCTCCTAAATTAAAGTTCACATTTCAGCATTAGGAGGTAAAGGCCAGCAGCAGCCTCATTTCTATTGTGCAGATCTACCTAATGACTGAACATCGGGTTCCCTACAGTCTTTTATTTAATTGCTAAGAATACAAAACTGTATGATGCCTCCCCAAATTGCATTTATTGCTTGTTTTGTATCACACCTTAGTAATATGCACGGGCTATGCAAACTCTTGTTTAATACTGAAAGCACAGTGCTATTGAAGTGACTGCACATTCAAAAGTGGGCATTCCCTTATAAGAGATCCTCTGTTATCCAATCCCTGGTCTCATTAGGGAACCTGCAATGGGCCAAAGGGCTATATTGCGACACAAAGGTTATAGACAGTTCAGAGGGCTAGCAGCAGTGTCAATTACAACTAATTTGCCTACTGGAAAAATAAATGGTTTAAACATACTAGAAAACTGAGGTTGTACTGGGGAACCATTGACTATTATTCTAATACGGACATAGGGTGCAAAGAAGAATTCCGAGTTACTACTACCCGCTTCTCTATGAAGCATAACGTGATGCGCTATCCTAACATGGGCAGTGGAATGCTGAGGCAGCCAATGTAGTATTTGGATTTGAGGAACAGCAAATTTGATAGGAGACCTTGAATTTCAGGACGCTCCTAATCGGCCATTTTTAATAGAGAGAACCTGTCCACCAGGAGTTTGTGTGGGTTGAGTTTGTTAGAGATCTTTTGGTAGGTTTGAATGTCTTCAGCACAGGAGGGCAGGAGTAGGCTTTCCAGAAGGGGAAAGAGGATATATTGAAATGTATATGTGATATGAGTGCATCTCCAGGCACTCTTCCTGTTATGTGATGTGCCTCAGATTGGCACGGTTTCAGTTAATGTTTCTATCCAGTGTTGACTAAAAAGGGGGTGAAACAAGGCTGGGAGGAGTATGACGTGCTAGCTGCTTCCAAAAGGGGACAGATTAGGATTGCTGTAGACTGTGTTTAGGTCGAATAGTGCCAGGAAGAAGTTGTCTCTTTTTCCTTCCATTTTAAGGGCCAGGAAACCTTTTTGGGTAAAGGAGCTCTTTAGAAGCTTAAATAAACACCATTAAGTAAATTATATTAAGCAGAGAGGTTGCTGTTTAGTAAACAGACTGCTTGTTTTAGTAGGTAGAGGACATTGCAAGTTTTGAAAATATTTTGTAGGTCGCCTAACACATTTTTGCCCAGGACGGTAGAAATGTTTAACAGATTGATGGTTTGACTTTATTATCACATGTTCTTTTGTATTATTCTGGAGGAAATAAACAGTGCACTCTTGCCTCAAACATACAATCACAGTGAACTAATGGTAGCACGGTGTGCTCTAGGTATTGACAGTAAGGTGTGGAATTGGCGATAACTGTACGTGAGGTACAGAATCCACAAAGTGTTTTAACCACATGCAGGAAGACTGGCCAGTGTCAGTTATTTCATCGCCATCTCACAGGGTTAACCTCACTCCATCCATCTTAACTTCCGAAGCTCAGTCTGTCTTTTCCATACCTTGTGATGACATTATCTCTATCTTGACAGCTTCCCAGCATTAGATTGTTGCTTTAATTTCGTTTGTGTTTTAAAGAAACAAGGGAAATCCAGGTATATTTAAGGGACCATGGATCTAAGTATTTTAAAGGAACAGGGCCCCTTACTGTGAGATACCATAAGCCATATTACATAGAGATATAGTGAAATCTATGAAAAGTGTCCTAATGGTAATTCAATTGCATTTATTAAAACTTACAGCACAGAGGGAGAGGATGTGGCCTTAAGGCTAGAGCGGTCGACCTATAAGCCGGGGAACCAGGTTTGAGTCTCGGCAACGACGCTCAACATCCTGTGATTCTGGGCAAATCACTTAATCTAAGAAAAATGAATGTGCTCATCTGTAACGAAACTGGTGCTCATGCAAAGCATCCTGATACCCGATGTCTCAGGTCTAGTTCGCGATATATAAAACTCTAAAAAAAAAAAAAAAATTATTAATTAAGTGGGAAACACAAACGAAAAGGAAGTAAAGAAACTTCAAGGCTCAGACATTTTTTGTGTGACTACAATGTAGGCAAGATAATGTCACATATAACATTAAGTATCAATGCTCACATATCTATTTATATAACAATGGTAGAAGTCATGGTACTATATGTTGACGACGTTTCGATCCCTCAATAGAGTGTAAGGACCATCATCAGCCAGGACTGATGATGGTCCCTACACTCTATTAAGAGATCGAAACATCGATCCCTTAATCATCATGTCACATATAAGATAAAGTACCAAGGCTCACATATCTATTTATATAACAATGGTAGAAGTCATGGTACTATATGTCGACGACGTTTTGATCCCTCAATAGAGTATAAGGACCAGTAGCGGTCCGTGGTAGGAGTGCCGGCCGGGCGGTGACGTGGGGTGGGGGAGGGGCTGTATGGGGGTAGTAAACCACGGATTACGGCCGAATACAGGTAAGTAAACATTTAAATAAATAAAACAAATTTCGTTGTGAGCGCTGCATCACCAAATGCGATGCAGTGCGCGCAACGAAATTCGTTTTATTTATTTAAATGTTTACTTACCTGTATTCGGCCGTAATCCGTGGTTTACTACCCCCCGCTCCACGTCACCGCCCGGCCGGCACTCCTACCACGGACCGCTACTGATAAGGACCATCATCAGCCAGGACTGATGATGGTCCCTACACTCTATGAAGGAATCGAAACATCGATCCCTTAATCAACATGTCACATATAAGATAAAGTACCAATGCTCACATATCTATTTATATAACAATGGTAGACGTCATGGTACTATATGTCGATGATGTTTCGAACACTTCATAGAGTGTAGGGACCATCATCAGCCAGGACTGATGATGGTCCTTACACTCTATGAAGGGATCAAAACATCATCGAAATATAGTACAATGACTTATACCATTGTTATATAAATAGATATGTGAGCATTGGTACTTTATGTTATATGTGACATGATGATTAAGGGATCGATGTTTCAATCCCTTCATAGAGTTTAGGGACCATCATCAGTCCTGGCTGATGATGGTTCTTACACGCTATTAAGGGATCGAAACGCTGTCAACATATACTATCATGACTTCTAGCATTGTTATATAAATAGATATGTGAGCATTGATACTTAATGTTATATGTGACATGATTAACTTGCCTTCATTGTAGTCACACAAAAAATGTCTGCATCTTGAAGTTTTTTACCTTCCTTTTTGTTTGTGTTTTCCACTTCATTAATGCGCTATACGTTTTAATAAATGCAATTGAAATTCCATTTGGACACTTGGCATAGATTTCATTATATCTCTATGTAAAATGGATTATGGTATCTCACAGTAAGGGACACCTGTTCCTTTAAAATTCATTTAGTTTGTGTTCTCCCTTGTATGCTGTTGCTGCCTCTTTCCGCCAGTTTTATGCCCTAGTAAGCTGTAGCTCCATGGACAAAGGCATTCTCTTCTCTGTTAAAGTTTTCCATACTTCTGAAGCTGTTTTCTTTGCCTTATCTCTTGCAATGTCTTTCAGGGGCACTTTCAGCTTTTTTTCCAAATCTTTCTCTTTGCAAATCTCTTTGACTTGTACTGTTCCCGCAATCTCTAGACTCGTATTATTCCAGTACTCTCTAACACACTTGCATAATTGCTTTTAATATTTAGCAGTTCAATTGTCATTTATGATAGAATCCTTTTTGCAGATTTTTGTTCATTCAGTTTTTAACTATTATTAATATCAATGTCTTTTAATATTTTTAATTAAACCCATTGAAATGCTTTAGCGCGATACAAATATTTCACCAAACAAAGTCACTTCTTGCAGCTTATTATTATTTTATGGTTATAAAATGATCATCATTGCGCATTCTCAATTATCTCCCTTGTGCTTTACTCCGTGTTTTTTTCTATATAATAGGCATGGTGTTTTATCTCAATTGTCGTCTTGTCAGTGGCGTAGCTAGGCACTCTGCCGCCCGTGGCGGTCCCTGCCTTTTGCCGCCGCCGAGCGCCTAAGAGCAGGGGGGGGGGGGTGCTGGCGATAAATTTACCTGCCGCCCCCAAATCTCGTGCCGCCCGGGGTGTACCGCCCCCTCCGCCCCCCCCTTGCTACGCCAGTGCGTCTTGTGCTTGCTCAGTACAGGCAACACTGTTGATCAGGTAGTTCTATTAGACGTTTTCAAAGCTTCTGTCATGCTTTCTTTGTTTATTAATTGACTGCATGATATGGTTAGAATTCAATGTGTGGGTCAGTGACACTGTTAAAGATTGCTATTTCAAATTCACACTATAGGTCTTCACAGTGTGCAATTCTCTTGACTCACAAATAATGTCCTTGACATCTATGATTGGTGACACAAAACCATGCCACATTTTAATATTCTTGAACAGATTACGTAAGCATGTGTTCTATGAAAGTCGGAATGAGATGAAGAAAGATAAGACCCACTGATAGTTTTTTATGTTATTATTTCACTTTGTAATAACTTCACCTAAACAGAAAAAAGGGCAGCTGGGAAACCTCATGTCCCTGAAGTTCCTTGTCTGTTGCAACGCTGTGTAGCTTCTGTAAGGCTATGTAAGTTCCTGTGGCCAGTGATGATGGTGAGGCAAGTGGGAGGAATGCTTTATTAGATTTGAAGAAAGAACTTTACAGAGGGTACCGCATTCTGTTGATGCCAAATATTATGGTGCGCACCCATAAAGGTATATATACAACGGTAAAGTCAAGTGTGAGAGGTCCAAGATGAACTGGAAGGAGGGAGTCCAAACTGAACCATCTTCTCTCGTACTGTTCATCTTCCAACCTTTGTCTCATCACCTCATTATACATTAAACAGACTTTTTTTTATATCTGTTGTCTACTGACCATTGTTTTTGGGTATAAGGTGTAAACCTAAGTTGAAATATGACACTCCTTGTCTGATCTGGCATTGGTGGGGACTATTGGAAATAGACCGTCATAGTGAGCAACATCTATCTTTAGACTGAAATGGAAGCCACCTGTGATGATACACATAAAGTAATGGAGAGCCGGTAATATAGGTTTTATAACACCTCATCCACAGTTCAAGCCCTCAGCAGTGCCACCTTGAGAACTCCTCCTAAGAGAAACTCATGCGCAGTTCTGGAATGCCTGACTTCACCAGCATATTGACTCCGGGCAAAGCAGACAAATGTAAGGCCTCGGAAGGCAAGACACTACACTACCTCGTTCTGTGACTGTACCCACCACCAAGTCACTTTTTTCCTGACTGCTCTTCTAGTTACCAGACACATTAATGCAGATTTAGTATAGTGTGCACACTATGTGCTCTCCACCTTCTAAAGCATATGTTTTTTCCAACTCTTTCATTTCAGCTAGAGATGCCCCAATGCAAGTGAAACACCCTGTACAGTGGGTATGACAGAAACCAAACTGCCTCATTTCACAGTAATCATGTTCGAGGGTTAGTTGAAACCTGCAACAGTGCTTTAGAGGTCAAACATAGATGTGTAAATGTATCACAATCACCCTACAATTGGAAATAAATATCAGTATATAAATAAACCACATTCATCTGAATAAAGTAACAGACACCTTGATTTAATTAGTCTAACAAAATCACTTCTGTGCAAGCTTTCCTGACAGACCACTATTTCATCAAGCAGCCTCACAATGAAAGAAACTTTTCTGAACTCACAAAAGAACTAAACAGCAAAATTGCATTATCACCACAGGATGTCTGCTTGCCACTGATTTGTAGGAACTGAATGCTTACTGTTACACCTTTGGAGTTTAATTGATCAAAAAGTAAAGCAATGTATAGTTAATTCGTTTGCGTTTGAGCAATAAAATGCATATGGTTTTGCTCACTCCTCTCTCTTTCCTGGCTGGACACTACAACTAATTTCCCATTTTGCCTGTTTTCAGTGCATGCTTCTGAGTGCCCTCTAGGATGTCTTTATCATGGATGCCTGTAATGCAGCGCTTCTCCGCAGCACAACGCCAAGGACAGTCCTGTTTAGAATGCTAGTCAAGTCCTCATGCACTGCTGTCACTCACTCGCTTCATTTCATTTTATGCATAAGCCCAGCTGCACAATTGTAGTGACTTGAGGTTTTATGCATAACACCCAAAACCCCTCCTTGACATCCTTTTAACCATACACAACAATTAACGAATGTAACACACACATTCCTATCACTCTCTTTTCATGCCATCGTTACAAATTTAGCTGCAGTGACCTATATCATTATAAGAGCACCACTCAGGTTAGTCACACACAACACAATAATGATTCCCACATAGTCCACCCTGCAAGTCAACACTCTTCCAACCCAATATCCCCACACAGTGGAGCGTGCTACTCATCTGATATTACACTTGGATGCCTTGTCAAGTGTATGAAGTGCAGTATCAATGAAACTACAATACAATACTAAATAATACACCACTTTGGAGCTTCCTATCAATGGCCCCTCAGAAGTTTATTTCCATTAAACATTTACTCAAGAAACCACCTCAGTTGGATTATGCGGCATACTTCCCAGACAGCATATACAGACAAATAGCTAAATTGTATTTTGCAGTGGAACTAGAGGTCTTGAGCTCAAATACAGCTTCATACACTTGACTTCATTGTGTAATCCTAAACAAATAATTCTAATTCCTTGTATCTAAGATCAATTACAGTACAGAATTAGTTACGCTTAGAATGGGACTGATTGAGGTGGATCTATGCAACAAAATAGCATGCATTCAATGTGCTTTATATATATGACCTAAAGATATATAAATGCCTCTAGCAAGGATCCTCTCTTCCGCCCCCCTTGTTTAAGGAGAGCTTTATTTGCATGGACAGCCACCAAAAAGTGGCAGGCATCCTGTCCCCCCAACCTAGAGTGCATTGAATCGCTATATGTTTTAAAGTGTGGATGGAATATCTGCTTCTTTTTTTCCTCCAAATTCTAAATCATGCTGTTAGGCACTGATTCCAAGCTGATTGGACATTTCCCAAATGCGCAATCCCCTCTTTGAGCAAGGGTCGTAATTTTAATTTAGCTGGTATTTTCCTGACTCAGTAATAACAGGGCGTGTTAAATTCCTCACCTTTTGTTAAATTTCGGTAGGTCAGATCGGTCAAAATTTAACACGGAAAAAGTGTATGGATGTACCATAACATGCAGATTTGAAATTTTGTATTCCCCATAAACTTATTGGTACTATTCAAATGCACCTGATAAATAATGTACCCATGGTATAGTTTCATTTCATGTGCATTTTCACCCGCTCCCCGGGTAAAACTCAGAATCAGGAGCTTCGTCTTTCAATATCACAGATAAGGCACATTCTATGGCACCTTTTGATTTCTTTATTTCAATATCTCACTTCTCAACAAAAGAGCGACATAAATACTCTCTGGGCAAAATATGCAGGTTTAAACTGTCACACACCACATTTCATCCTAGAAAACTGTCTCTGCGGACACCTTTGCTAAGCTTAGGCCTGTGCGTCCTTCCTTAGGGGCCTCTGACATGGTTGTGCCCCGTACCCCGAGTAACAATGGCCGCCACCTCTTTGTGCTTACAGTGGTCGAGGCAGAGAGCGCCGAGGCGGAAGAAGGGACAGGCGAACTCTGGCGCACTGCCAAGATCTGAGGCACAGGCGCTCCCATTCGGTCTTGAAAAAAAAAAAAAATGGCCTGCCAAGATGAGCAATTACACCAGGATGGTTGGATATTAGGATTAATTGTCTTGAACCATTACAGCTGAGCGCATACGCCAGGAACGCCGGCGCGCGGATAATGAGGGCCAATGGGCAGCTTTACCCTTCCCGTTTATGAAGACGAATATTTAAATGAAACTATTCCCCACCCAAGAGGCGGAAATTGTCCTTTAAACAAATGCAAACCTCGGAAATGACAGTGTTAATAAAAACGACGCGTTTCAAGAATGCTGCAGTGGAACATTTTTATGTTGACTGTGGGTACCGTGCTATGTGTACTGTGTAGATCATAGACTGGCCTGCACAGTTCCTTCCTCTCTTCTTGTGCGCCATAGGATGGGCCTCACCTTTGACCTAGGGCTATGTTGGCCTGCGACCCGATCAGTTGCATGTTTGACTTTCCGTAAATTGTGTTTATTGATTGCACAGAGTGTAACTTTTGTGTAACACTGATCTTTTAATGAAGATGTATTGGAGACGGCAAGGGTCTTATGGTCGCTGCGCCTTGAGAGCTTGTGTCATGTGTGACACTTGATGCCTTTGTGTCATCTGCGACACTGGATGCTTTCTCCACCTATGACTCCATGACCGTTCTCTGTAGCAGGATTTCACTACATCATCCTGACAGAATATATAGTACATGAGGTGAGATTGTTGGAAGTAGTTTTGCAAATGAAGAGCTCCTGTTTTACTGAGAGTCAATTTTCTGACTCACACTCGGACTTAAAATTATTTTGCACATTTTTGGAATATATGTCTTTATTAAAGTGGCGTGAAATACCAGCGTTAAATACCAAAAAGTTAACCTCCAATCAGAATGTCCCTATCTATGCCACTGCGCTCACAGAAGATACGAAACAGATCGACTGTACACCAGTCAGAGTGATTTACGTCTGCATAACAATCTTCTCTTATGCATATTACCAGGCCTTCAGATCAGCCAGCCTCCTACATACTGCAGTCCACACAACTGAGCCGAAGACACAGTTGCTGTGCAGGCCCTTCAGCTCTGGCACAATCTCAAGTGAAGTGCCACACAGATTTACTCATCAACTTCAGGGAAGCCGAACAACTTCTGGCTCGCACAGCCCCTGAACCCTCCATGAGGCTGCGACAATCTGCCAGATAGCAGTCTTACATAAAATAAACCTGCTTAGAAATGGGCCCACGGCAACATAATTTGCAATGTACATGTGGCCAATAACTAGAAAAAACATAAAAAATGGAATCTTCGCAGCACCTTCTTGCACCACGGACTTAGCATGGCAGTGGCTGATGCTGCCCAGTGGTCGAATTATATTTTAAAAAGTATGGGAACCGTGATGCTCAGCGCAATGGGGGTGGGGTAAACAAGCATGGGGTTGTGGTCAAAGTTGTGGCTTAAAGAAACCGAAATATTCTATTACTTTTTTCATTCTTTCACCTTCAGGTAACTACATATAAAATATCGCACAGCTTAATTGAAAATTAAATGCAAGTTATGTTAATCAGTGGGAAATGCACTATCGTTCATATGAAACCTCTATTAGTTAACGCACAGTGCCAGAGACCCATAGAATTGAATCCCGGTTGGTGCAGTGGAGAATAGTGACTTGTGTATGTTTAGTGCTACAAGGTCCTAGCATGTGGCAGCCTGTGAACATGTAAGTTATTATTTGAAAATTGCATTACACTTAGTATAAGATAGGCTGCTACAAAATTTGCCAAAAGGATTAAGATAAAAAAAGTGCTTCCAAAATATACATTTCAGTAATACACAGACTGTAGGTAGTGCAATTTTTTTATAATGGTCTTTTAAAAGCACACACTTGACAGCTTTGCTGGTAGCTTCCTGACAATATTTTTCAAAAAGAATAAATGTGTGCGATCAGGAAGCTTCAAGTGACTCCATTAAAGCCAATACCTGCTTCCAAACACCCTTTATATTTGCAGATTGAACAGTTGTGCACATTTACATTTCTTTCAGGCAGCAGGCACCCTGGCAAGAAGGCTAGTTTAGCTGTCTGCCCCTCTCTCCGATTCACTGCACAGGAGACTCCATCCTTTCCACTTCAGCTGAAGCAATTTAACTGTCAGAATTAACCGTCAAGGTCGATTGTCTTTTCACACAAAGTAGGGGGACTGTTTTTCAAAAAGTATGGGCAGGTAGTGCCCCTCTGATACCCCCCACTCCGACCACTGATGCGGCCTACAGATATGCAGTGCATTGTGGGTGAAAGATGTGCTAGTCTGTGTCAATGTAGTGCAGATGAAGACTGTTTGGATGCTGATCACATGCCATTACATTTTGCAGTTCATTGATATCTCTTGAAGAGGTGGCTTTACTTTCATGAAAGCCAACGATCTGCTTGGTGTGACACAAATGACCACTCTCTTTTACTGTGGATGAAGCTATCAGCCTCCTCCCAGAGGCCGAACAGGAAGTTGTCAAACACTGCACCTCGACTCTTGCATCTGTCCCGCTTAAGAGGTATGGTTCTTGAAAACTCTCTCCATGTAATACACCATCTTGCCTCTTCTGACAGACACACACCCTCAAATAGTGGTCCTAAGGCATTTTTGAACCCTTATAAGATTTTCTTTGCGGATACATTTTTTACGTCAGTGGCATTACAACTTTTAATTCCCAGGGAAACTGCTGCTAGTTTTACGCAATTCTTATGACACACTGGTAGACCACTTCATGGTTAACTGATCAGAACCTCTTGACTGCCCTCATCCTCATAAACATAGGGTCAGATTTCAGTTGTCAGGATTTACTCTTCAGTGCCTAGCCTTTTATGTTGGCATGAGTTCATTTATACATTCATTATTTCACTCATTCGTAGTGTACAGCCTCATAACCATGTATCGTCGGTGCCATTTCTCACTGTGGATTGATTGTCTAGTTCCAGGAGGTCTAATACACAGCACGTACATGCGGGAAGTTCCTGTGGCGTACTAGAGCACGTGAAAAGAGTAAACTATGGGATAGGAAAGACCACACACCGACTTACATTTTCGATAGTTTAAAAAAAAAAACTTACCAATGTGATAGAAATAGTTTTCCCTGAGTAGGGTTTTGTGAGAGCTACATTCTCTTTACCCTGTGTGCAAAATAGGTTTGTAAATACACATTTAATGAAAAAGTGCTATTTACTCCAGTTTAATTCTTCCTTATGGTGCAATTTACTTGGGTCTTTATACAAAAGCTTAGTTAGTTTCTAACTGTGAACAAGCCTTTCATAAAGTTTGGATTTACATTTATGTGAGGGTGAGTAGTATGCCTAACGTTTAGCTAGCAGATAAATCGGTAGTAAATCTGTCCCTCATTGTTACATTAAAGGTGCAGATGCACTTTATTTTTTTATTCTTGATATTTTTAATCAGGTGAGAAATGTACATTCCTACACCACCATGAAATATGAGTATTTTTGGGTGCCCTTCATAAACTTAAATAAGCCTTTGGTGGCACTAATTTTGCGAGTGTCCTTTAACTTCCAATGCCTCTACACCTGCTCCTTCTCTTTGCCGCCACCCCGGCGCACCCCTATTCCCACGAAAACCCTCACTTTAATACTGCAGAAATCTCACCAGCATGGAGGAGTTTCCACTATACTTTCTGTGACTCAAGATGTGTCACTTGCTTTCTCTTATTCAACGTTTAAATCGCACATAGAGGGCAAAAAGTCTTTGTAATTTGTATATTATGGTGCATTTCTTGCAGCATTACTGGTGTAAAAATAGATGTGCCCCAGTGCTTAGCAAGGCAAAAGTCTGAAAGGTTTGGGGTACTTTGAAGATCTTCGTCCAAAGGGAATTTAATATTAGTAGTAACCAATAAATGTAATAAATTGTGGAGGTGATACTTACAATTTCATTTTGATGAGGAGACATAAAGATGTGTGTAAATAGAAGGCAACAAAGTGTGAAGAAGCGAGCAAGTGATCCCGAAAACTGGGACAGTAGTAAATCAAGAGGTCAAGACAACATCAATCAATTTACATTTTAAAATTCTACACCACAGACCAATCAATCAATCAAGGACTTATATAACGCTACTACTCACCCGTGAGGGTCTCAAGGCTGGGGGGGAGGGGGCTGGTCCCTCTGGCCAGCTGGGGGAGAGTCATTTGAAGAGCCAGGTCTTGAGGTCCATCTTGAATTGGGCCAGAGAAGCGGATTGCCTGAGGTGGAGGGGCAGGGTGTTCCAGGTCTTGGCGGCAAGGTAGGAGTAGGATCTTCCTCCAGTTCTGGTCTTGTGGATCCTGGGGACAGAGGCTAGGGCAAGCTCGGCGGAATGGAGTTGTCTTGAGGGCACGTGAAATATGTGTCGGTGGTTCAAGTATGCTGGTCCTTCGTCGTGGAGAGCTTTGTAGGCATGTGTGAGGAGCATGAAGGTGATTCTCTTGTTGACTGGGAGCCAGTGGAGTTGTTGGAGGTGTGCGTGATGTGGCTGCGGCAAGGAATGTCGAGGACCACTCTGGCTGCGGCGTTTTGGAAATTCTGTAGTTTCTTGAGCTGTTTCTGGGTGATGCCCATGTAGAGTGTGTTGCCGTAGTCGAGTCTGCTGGTGATGAATGCGTGGGTGACCGTTTTTCTGGATTCTGCGAGGATCCATCTGAATGTCTTTCAAAACAGGTGGAGCGTGTGGGAGCAGGCTGGGGAAACTGCATTAAATTGGCGGTTCATTGTGAGCGATGAGTCCAGTATGATGCCGAGGTTGCGTGCGTGGTCCTTCGGGTGGAAGGGGATCCCAGAGCGGCTGGCCACCAAGAGTTGTCCCAGGCCGAAGGCGTGGGTCCTAGAATGAGTACTTCAGTCCTGTTAGAGTTGAGCTTGAGGCAGCTGTCTTTCATCCAGGTAGCGACGGCCTTCATTCCGCTGTGGAAGTTGGCTCTGGCTGTTGTGGGTTTGTTGGATCAGCTGGGGTGTCGTCAGCGTAGGAGACAATGTTAAGTCCATGGCTTCTGACGATGGCTGTGAGGGGGACCATGTAGATGTTAAAGAGGGTGAGGCACAGGGAGGAGCCCTGGGGCATTCCACAGCTGATCTCTGTAGGTTCTGCCTTAGACCAGTACTATACATCTATTGACATTAGGTCATTGATATCCTTCATCATCACAGCAGTTGTCTTAGGGTCATGTATTGGAACCTTTGGTTTGGGTGTCAGTGTTTTTACACAATAAGTACAGCAGGCAGGAAGACAGTGTATACACAAGCAACAGGTGAAGAATATACCAGTGATTGCAACTAGGAAGATAAGGATCTTCCAACCGCAGGACATGAATAGACCCCAGAACCATCCAGAGAGAGACCATGTACTATTTCCTTGGTGGATGTCAGATGTGAGCCTATGCAGCTTCTGAATGGTAGCATATACATTAGGGGCGTGATCCGGTATGTATACACAACAACACTGCCAATGACGCAACAGGCCCCTCCCCGATCAGCAAGGATAATGTCTAACACCATTCTGTTTTGTAGAGCAACAAGTCTCGTGGCTTGGAGCTCAGCAGTGATATTGGTCAAAATTCCAGCTGTGGTATTAATGACCCCTTCTACAACTCTTGTGAGCGACGAATATTAAGGCTAATGGATATAGGGCCCCAAAAGGGTACAATACCTTTCATAGCGTCTGTAAACTGCTGCAAAGTGGTGTCTGTCTGATCTATATCATCTGTGTTAATAACCCTTCTGATGCGGGTCAGGTATATACTTCTGTGCTGCAATCGATGGTCCTTATGGTAATTGGATGGTGCTATATACACTGGGGGGAGAAGGAAAGAGAGGTAACACGTACCTGACCATCCCCTGGGAAGCCAAACATAAGCTTGAGACCCACAAACAAAAAAACATGTGGTGGAAGTAAAGGCGGGCTACTAGTCGTACTCAACGTATATGTGTAATTGCAATTGCTCTCTCCCACTTTACTTTCCCTATTCCCTGAACACAGAAGCCAGCTGTTGTGTTGACTACTGACACCGGCATCGCCTCATCCTTAGTAAAATTGCGTATTTGAAAAGATCTAAAATATTCAGTGGCATTAAACCCCTGGAAATCTAACATTTAATTTCGAAGCCATGTTTCGTTCTTTACCTTCTCATATAAGTTCATACAAGCTGATGGGGACAATGTACCTGGGGTCCCTTGTCCTTCCGACCCCATGGAATTAAACCCTTGGTGGGAACGTATATATTCTACCACTGTGCGAGAGTCAGCAGATGTCATATTCATAGCAGAGGTATGAAAGTGATAATGCACCATAGTAAATAGTTCAAATCACCCCTCACAGCTCCCCAGATAGGAGAATGGCATCGACAGCAGAATATCACTCTTATGTGTAACTGAGGGGAGTAGACCACAGATCCAGTAATTAGTAACATTAGACGTATCATGGGCTTGGTGCAGCATTTGCAAAAATACATTGTCTACATATGTTTTGCGATGTTCTCCTTTATGGGGGGCCAAAGTAACAAACATGTTTTCCTGGGGAACCTGCGTTGTACCAACCAGGGAATGTACTGGGTATTTCTCCTCCAGAAACCATGCTATACTAAGAACTATTATTAGGAAATTACAAAAATCGTGACAAAAACAATTTTACTTTTTTGTGGACCAACTAGACCAACCAGATCCATACCGCTCTAAACGCGGTGCCGCAAACGGCTGCTCTTCCTCAGTAATTGGTCGACCAAATGGGTAAATTTTAATCAGAGGAAAGGAAAGGAAATGCAATGATGCCGATGGCAAAAAGACAAAAGGGGCAAATGTTCCCAGCGTCCGTCAAAGCCTTGCTGGTAGACTCCTATTGTTCATCAATGTTGGCGCTATTGAGCACCGGTGGTGGAGCTGTCGGACCAGCTCTTGAAGAAATCCCACGTCGCTTAGGATAAAAGTACCCCCCCCTTTCAGGGAAGCACGTTCGGTCTATCTTGTCCAGTGTCCGAACAATGCACCAATCTCGTCTGTCCCTATGCTACTGTTGCCTGACTTATCGAGTCCATCCCTGCTAATCTGACTTTTACTTTGGTGCACTGTTCCTCCGTCGGGGGCGCAGATTGTACCTAGCTACTCCAGGCACAGAGGGGTCAGTAAAAAGGGGCTCAGGGGGATCAGACACAGAGGGGCCAATAGACTGGGGCTCAAGCACAGATGGGCCAGTAGAACCGGCTCCTGGTTGGCCCTGACCTCAGGGAGCACTGCCGCTTTCAACACTGCATCATTCTCCTCCTCCGTTTGGGTCCACGTTAGCTGGGCATCTGAGAAGGGGACAAAGCGGGGCACCTGCTCCCACTCCGAGTCCCCAATGCCGTAGAGGACCCACTGGTCGTAAGGCAGAGGGAGAGGCACTTTCCGGCAGTGTTAGCAGTGAATCCAATTCTTTCGGCCAGCAACCTCGACCGCCGTTCGGTTAGCGAGGAGCACCTGGACTGGCCCCTTCCACCACGGCTCCAAACTTCCTTTCCTCTGAAAGTTACGCATCAGAATAAAATCTCCAGGCCGAATGTTATGCCCGGGCCCCTCAGGTGCTGACGGAAGAGTGTCTTGGATCTGTTGGTGAATGGAACGCAGACTTTTAGTTAACTCATACAAATAATCCACTAACAAAGGGTATTCAATCTCAGAGAATTTACAAGGACGCGGGACACCCCAGACATTTGCCGGACGCCTGAACACAACCTCGTAGGGTGACAATCCTATTCTAGAATGAGCAGTTGTCCTGGTAGACAAAAGGGCTAATGGTAAAGCATCTGCCCACTGCAACCCTGTGCTCTCCTGAATCTTTGCCAATTTCAGTTTGAGAGTACCGTTGTACTTTTCAAACCAAACCTGCTGACTGGGGGTGATTCGCAGCATAAAACTTTTGTTTGATATAGAGTCCTTCGCAAACCAACTGTATGACTCTTGCATTAAAGTGGCTTCCATTGTCACTCCAAATCAAACGGGGCAAGCCAAAGTGAGGAAAGAACTCCTTTATGAGTACCTTTGCAGTCGCTAGGGCTGTGTTTTCTTAAGTGGGGTAAGTCTCAACCCATTTACCGAATGCACAAACAACCACCAACATATATTTCAAATTGTTGACTCAATCCATTTCTATATAATCCAGCTGGAGGACCTCAAAAAGGAAAGTAGGGGGTGCAAAATTGCCAGGTGGTGCAGGGGTACCCTTCCCAGGATTGTGCATCATAGACGCCATACAATATTTAGCTAAATGGGCAGCCGTCTTTGGGATATTGTCATTGTGCCATACAGGATCTAACAACTTACAGATACCTTTTGCACTGATATGGGCTGGACCATGCGCCATAGTGACTACAGGAAGAACGTATGCATCTGGTAACATCCACCTCTTTTTCCCTGACTTATCCGTCCAACACCCTTCCTCATCCAAACATGCTGTGCTTTCCTGCCATACTGCTAACTCCTCAATCATTGCCTCGCTCTGAATCTCCTTGACATTTGCCAACTTATCCTCAAACATGGTAACCTCGGGCACCCACCTAGCTGGACCTGCTACAAACATTCTTTTCATCTTTGTTCGGGTTGTCTCCTTAGCTGTCTGATCTGTAAATGCATTCCCTCTACCCACATCATCAGTTACTGCCTTGTGGGCGCTACACTTGATTATAGCCAATTTCTTGGGGAGTGTCAGAGGCGACAAAAGCCTATGTATGAGAGGGCAGTTCTGTTTTCTCAGCCCATGGGAGGTGAGAAACCCCCTCTCCGCCCAGAGTCGCCCAAAGTTATGGGCGACTCCGAAAGCGCACTGGCTGTCAGTATAAATATTGACAGTCAGTCCCTCACTCAACTCACAGGCTCGTATAAGGGCAAGAGTTCCGCTGCTTGGGCCGACTGATAGGGAACTCGTGACGTCTCAACTACTGTGTGCAGTGTTGATCGCATATGCAGTGGTTGTAGTGCCATCTGGTAACTTAAAATAAGAGCCATCAATGTATAGTTCCCCTTGGGGGTCATATAAGGGAACATCAGTCAGGTCTACCCGTCCCTTCGTTTCTTCCTCTGACCGAAAAATGCAATCATGTATGTCAATTTCCTCACTCTCAGAAGGGAGGGGTAGCAGCGTGGCTGGGTTCAGAGCGGCACATCTTTTAATTGTGCAAAAAGGGTCAATTCATAACCGGTCAGACATGCACTGGTGAGGTGCTGTGTCTTGGTTTTATTCAAAAGTGTATCCACAGCATGGGGTACCATGACTGTGAGGTCGGTATCAAGTACGAGTCCAGCCGATTGTCGTATAGAGATGACCACTGCTGCGACCACTCTTAGACAGCTCAGGAGGGCTCTTGCGACAGGGTCAAGAAGAGCAGAAAAATAAGCACACGGCCGTTGCTTACCTCCAAAGGCCTGTGTTAAGATGGAGAGCGCACAACCGGACGTCTTGTGTACATACAGCACGAACGGCTTCATGTAGTCAGGCGAACCGAGCACAGGTGCAGAGCAAAGCGCAACTTTTAGTTGCTCAAAAGACTGCTGACATTCTGGCGTCCAAGGCAGGGGTTCATGCACATCTTTAGTGGTTAGCGCAAGCAGTGGCTTTGTTAGTAACAAATAATTAGGGATACAATGTCGACAGTAGGAAATTATGCCAATAAAAGCTCGCACATCCCTCTGAGTTTTAGGGGTAGGCATTTTAACAATGGTGCTTATGCACTCAGGCGTCAATCTCCTACCCAGATTTGTAAAGACAAGGGGCCCCTGTATCTAGGATAAAAAGCCTGGACAGGGAAAATACACTATGGGAAAGTGCCCTTTCCCATAGTCAATCTCCTACCCTCCTTCGACAGTAGGTGACCTAAGTAGGTGACCTCCTGTCGACAATATTGAAATTTAGAAAGGGATACTTGTATCCGTGGTGAGCCGAATGCAGCAACAACTTTACCGTACTGTCTTTGCATCCCTTTTCGGTGTCCGAAGCAATGAGGATATCATCTACATATTGGAGCAATACGGTACCTGGAGAAAGCATGAGTGAATCCAACTGGGCCTTCAAGGCTTGACTATATTTGCTAGGGCTCTCTGTATAGCCCTGGGGAGCTCGACAGAATCTAAAGCTCCTGCCAGCGAGGGTAAAACCGAACTAGTGCCTGCTGTTGGGATGGATCGGGATACTAAAGAATGCATTTTTCAGATCAATGACAGAGAAGAATTTAGCAGAGGATGGAATCATCGTCCGAAGGGCAGTAATGTCAGGGACCACCGGGAACTGAGGAACCACTATTTTATTAACTGTGCGCAAGTCAATAACAAAACGATAAACCTGACCAAGCAATGAGGGGTAATGGGTCCCGATCCTCAGCTAACCTTTGAAAATAGAGCCCAAAATTTAAGGTTCACTTGTTCTTGGCAATGGGAGACCCCTTCCCCATTATGAGTAATCAGCTTAACGGTGTGCCAGAACAAGTAGAAATCGTCACTCTTATTGCTGGAAAAATTTCAATTTATTGCTCCGTGAGAAGAGTTATGTGGTGCTTGACTCTTATCAACAGTCCGAGTCATGTACTTCAGTAAAATAACACAAAACCATCGAACAAGTGATACTCAAATAAACAGTCAACATGTGTTTCGCCCCCTAAAATGGCCGTCTGGCCATGGGGCTTCCTCAGGGCTGTACAGTCATAAAAAGCAAACAAAAGAAGCCAAACAATATAATACAAGTAAAATCGTAAATCCAGTATTTGTAAAGCTCGAACTACTCACCCCTACGGGTCTCAAGGCACTGGGGGCCATCGTGGAAATTAAGTGAGCTATTGCCCAGAGTCACATGGTGCTGAGCTGAGCTGCCGCCGGAGCCGAGGATCGAACCTTGAGCCCTGTGCTACGAAGTCAGCTGCCCTGGCTGCTGCACCACACCTCTCCACTACCCAACATAAACATTAACAGCCTTCCCTAATTCTATCGCAGTGCCCCCCGAGGGGGTCTCTATTTTCTTTGGACCTCTGGGCCACCACAGAACCACTGTTTTCCTAAACTTTATATTACCCCAGGTTTACATATCGGGGTACCCTTGTCTTCTTTACTACATATTAATCTGATCCCAAGCACCACCCAATTCTGCAACTTGGTCCTGTGTGTGTACCTGCCTCCAAATATCAACGGGTACCAGTAAACCGAAAAACATTTCAATATCTGCAAACGTCATCACTGTGGATGAAGCGGCCTCTGTCAATTCCTTATAGTATGCAGTAGGATTCTTCCTTGGGTCGGGTAACTGAGTCTTAAGGGACAAAACCTTACTCCTCTTCCATGGAGTATAAACCCATTGTTCCTGAAACCGGGCCTCTACCCGGGGTCTAATAACAACGTCATGCTGATCTCGTTGCTCTGGTATCTCAGGGTGATATATAGGGTGGACTTCCCTCATCGGGAATTGAGGCACTGCCTTCGAGCTCTTCTCAAGTAGCCTACCCCGATAAGCAATCAGCGTTGCAACATTACCAAAGACCTGACCAGGTGTCATATCAGCAGCATACACATTGTCCTTAATATCATAAATAATCTTAGGTGCAGCATTGTTAAAGCACTGTTCCCATAATCCAATCAGAGTAGCCGACATGTGCTTAAGGGCATGCTGCTGCACAAACGGCTCATAATCTTTCATCACACTCCACACATCCTCCACGCTGCAAATGGGGTTACGAGCCCACTGAGCGGCCTGATTGGCTACCACCTTCTTCTGTTCATCACCCACATCAGATCGTATCAATATTCGCCCCAGTCGTTCCCTAGCTGTCACCTAGTCCCCATCCCCAAATCCTCGTACAGGCGTTCCACTACTCAGTACCGTCGGGGAATGAAGGAAAAGGGAAGGAGTAGTAACAGAGGGAACGGGCACCAATGTCGCCAATGGCTGTGTCGTAGGTGTAAGAGCTGGAGAGAGAGATGCCGAAACAATAGGCGTAGCAGGAAGAATCGCGGTCATCGCAGGTGCTGAAATCGAAGCCAAAGAAAGGACAAAAGGCGCGGTGGCCGAAGCAGCCGTGTCAATGACAGAAGAAACAGAAACAGCAGAAGCAGAAGGAACAGGTGATTGTGGCTGGGGGATGGCAGGATATATTTTCTGCGGGGCGTATAGGGGTGGAGGTCGAGCATATAACAATTCCTCCACAAATGTATCATTTTCTTCTCGAGCAACATAAGACTTTTCACATTGCAGTCGGAATTTCCTATCAGCACACTCTATCCCTTTCTCTGTTCTCTCTATGTCATACGCTACAGCTTTCTGAGTCACCGTCTGCATTTTTCCCTTCCGAGCCTCTTTCTCTGCTTTCATTAATCTCTGTCTAGCTTCCTTTTGCCATGCTCTGAGGGAATCGAACATCGACTGTCTACTTCTCTTAGTAAACAATTTATCCTGCAGGAAATTAAGTTTCTGTTCATCAAAAGTGCCACTGCAAGTCGGCATTGTCCCTCGTATATTTGTGTCATAACTAGGGCTCCCGGTTTTATAGTATTTATATTTTTGTTATTTCCGTCTGTATTTATCCATATTTAATTTTTGCTAATTTTACCTGTATTTATACATATTTATTTTAGGTTTTGTGAAAAAATGAAGCTTAAATGTGTCTATTTCTGCATTTATTTAATCAATTAATGTGCACTCGTGCCTCAATGCCTGACAGGTTCCAATGATATATACACACTCCGATGGTAAAATATGCACTTGTAAGAAAATATGTACATTTTAGTATCAAGGTTGTGCAAATCTACTGCTGTTTAAGGCTCTTTACTAAAATCCCTATATTTTTTTAATCCCCTTACCTGTCAATCCGCTCAGCCATTGGCCTGGCAGTCATGACTGACAGCATTTAGTATCACTCAAAAACAACCCAATTTCCGTTTTTATCCACATTTAAAAATAAATACAGACAGGAAAATAAATGGTTTTCTGTCTGTATTTATCTGTAAAAATCAGTAAAAACGGAAAACAGGGAGCCTTAGTCATAACGTACTAAACATAATGGGGCCAAGGCCGTGTTTGACATACATATAGAAATTAGGGGTGCCTTCTGGTGGCGCTGGCTGACTTTCTTCCAATCGAGCATCAGTAGAACAACAACGACAGCCCAAACTAAGCACCCTACTGATACACGGCATCTTTCAAAACGAAAACAAGTTCACTATTGTTGCGAGCAGATATTTGCAAATATCTTACCAAACTTGGTCCTCAGACCTCATCAAATACAAACCAAAGTGGTACCATGTTCACAAGGAACTCAAACAAATTCAAGCGCTTGTCCAAAAATGGTAGTCAGACCGTACCAAACACAAATCAAAATGGCGCCATAGTCACAAAGAACCAAAACAGACTCACCTGGTGCACACAGGCCAAACAAATTTATTCTCCACTGCCGACTCTTCGGACCAAATGGTCAGATCCAAGGATTTCACCGCTGAGGACCCCAGCCGAGATGACCGCTGGGTGAGGCACCGCCCGGTCAGACAGGCGGGGCAGCTGCGAGTACCAGACTCTCTTGTACCCGACGTGGCCCCCTCACCCGCCTGGGGGCAAAGAAGGGCCACACCCAATGGGGTCCCTGTTCGGGTGCCAACTGAAGGAAGTGACCCAAATAGGGTCACCGGGTCACTCGCGACCACCTCTCAGCCTTTCAAACAAATGAAGAGTCTGTCAGACAGTAGAAAATACAAACCAAAGTTATTTATTAGTCATACACTCGAGCGGAGTCCAGTCTGACCAGCCTCCTTGGATTGCTGCAGAGGGACTGACTCCCCCCAACATGGAGTTACATGATATACATCGCCAGTACCCCAAAAGACACACCTGACTGGAATATTCCAGTCAGTAGCTGGTGAACAAAGGAGACACAGAAGGATGAGCTACAATCCTAAAACCGGGTACATGCTATCTCAGTTCCAAGGTTATTCTGCCCGTGCCTGCCACTCTAAGGGTGGGAGCTGGCCTATCTAACGGGAAAGGTATGCAATAATAAAGCAGTCTATTCATTAGTACAGCGAAGCTCAACCTTGGAGAAGTAAAAAAACATTGAGGCTGCTTTCTGCTGAGGTAAACAGAATGAGACAGAAGCTTAGTTTCGATCATGGTAAAAAATGGCGGCTGAATGCAAAATGGTGCTGCAAATGCTAACCTAAATCGTACAATGCAACGGGAAATGGGCTTAAAGCATTTTCTATTCCAACAATGATATGTGCAGTATATGTGCGCTATTCAGATTCTACATATATAAAATAATAGTACAGTGAAAATCCATTACACAATCCATCTCATGAGTAGGTGAATGATAAACAAAGTCAGATACTGTAAGGCGATGCAGAAAAGCAGAAAAAGATATACAGCATCAAATCCAAAAGACAAAGACCAGAGCAAACCATGTTGGTGTTTCATAAAGGGAAAGAAAACAGTAGTAGTCAGCACAGAAGAGAATTGTCTTTGCAATCCATCACAGAATAAAGGATAACAAAAGAGTTTGACTTTCCAACTTTAGGTAGCTGTGAGGCGGCAGGCTGGTCATGGCTGATTTTCATATGACTGAGTCTAAACTGAGGTGGCATGGGGAGCAAGAGAACAATGTATTGGCATACATCCCCGTGTTATTGCCAGTAGTTAGACAAATTGCAAGCATTCCTCCCGTTACCTTTTGTGTGTTAGATGTACTGCCTCAAGTGGCAAGTCAATGCCCAGCCATGGGTCCCATGCTCACTGTGCGACTGGAACCAAGCTAAACCTGGTTGATGACTCCTTATAAGGGCGAAACCAGTCCTAGGTTCCTTGTGTCCCGGTTTAGCAAGAACCTGGCCTGGCAGTTCAGGCTGGACTTTTCTCATGAGGCATGGTCGCAGCTGATTTGCATATGGCTGGGTCTAAACTGAGGCGACATGATGAGCAAATGAACGATTGGCTGGGATGCTACTCCAAGAGAGTGCCAGTGGATAGACAAATTTCAAGCATTCCTTCCTTTACCTCTTGTGTGTCTGATGTACTGCCCTAAGTGCCAAAGATATGCTTAGATGTGAGCTCTGTGCTTGCACTCCGGTTTGCTGAAAACATGGCCTGGCAATTCGGGTTGGACTGTTCCCATGAGGTACAGGATCAAGGCTGCTCCGAGGTTGTACATTGATTGCACATGTGGGTGTCTTGAATTCTACAAGTATGCCATGAGTGTAAATTGGGTTTTCTGGTTTTGCTCTCTAAGGTGTAAATCCTGCCATGGTTTGGAAAATGAGTGCCATGACAACTTACTTGCGCATTGTGACCACATGAAGGTGTGAGAACTCAATAGAAGCTCAAACTTCATAAATTGGATCTAACGATTGTGATTTGCTTGAGCAGTTGGAGATTTGAGATTGGATCAAGTGGAAAGAGATATTTTCCATGCTGTCCAAGGGCACAGACCTGTGAGTTGTTGTAAAGCCACCATCGTTCAGGGTCCCGCACCCTCAGCTCAGGAAACAAGCTCCTAAAATTAGTCAAATACCTTTTCTCTTTTTATAGGTTGTTTGTGAGAATTAAGAGGTGTGGCGGTCACAGGGGGTGAGATTAATGCAATTCAAACAGCAGAAATTAAAAGATAGAACATCTAATCCACATATTTCAAAAACAGAATAAGAAGTTATTATTTGCAAAATACTTACTTGAAAAGCATGGGGGATATAGCTGTATGTGGTCAAGTTCTCTTACATTGCTTACATGCCACAGAATGTATTACCAGAAGTTCCTGGCTGGTTCACATGAGCAAGAGCAGTGCTTCATTTGAGCCAGTGGACTGGCACTTATTTTTCCTTATCAGACGTTTACAGCAGGAGAGAGAAAAGCACAAAAGGGTAAAAAAAAAAAGAGGAAGCTAAAGACAGGAAAATAGTAGCAATGGGAGAATGTCGGGACGAAAAAGAACCTGCAGGAGTGAGAAAAGGGGGCAGGGAGTGTCTGGTGTTGCATAGGAAAGAGGCACGAGCACTTTTATTGGGAACCCCTGATATTTGTATTGCTGACCGTGGTCTTCTGAGCAAACCATTGGGCTCCATCACCATTTTTTTTTTTTACAAATTAAGCACTGAGTGAGATGATGCATAAGAATGTTACAAACCTAAATCTCAGGAGGTTATAGGCTGCTAGGGTGACTTATGACTCCCAGTTGTGACCGCTGATGATGCATAAATGATATCCCTGAACTCACTCCTCCCAGACTCGATAATATGCACTGCTTTTCCAATTTGTTGTTTTCGGGTAAATATATGTTGACACCTTTAAATCTATCCAAGAAAAGCATGACGTCATCGCAAAGCACAGCTGCATTTGAGAAAAATAGCACTTGCTTTGTCTAAAATATTACCAGTATACAGAATGTGCAGCTGTGACGACAACGCAACAGTGGGTTGTGGTCACTATATTTCGTGGAGAGAATAAGGGGGAGCCGACCCCGGGAGACAAACACAGAGTCGATTACCAAACCACAGCCCCTCCTTATATATATCGGAATAGTGGAGGTAATAAAAATGGGACCGCGCTTTCAGGACCGTAGGTTACCAAGAAGGTGTACAGTGAACGCCCTCTTCGATCTATGTCACCCTCCTGTGTGCCTTCGTCTAAGGATGTTGCAAAGGTAGCTGCAGAAAGGGGGAAATGATCCCCACTTTGGCGTTGAAATCGCCAGCCAGGAATACATTTAAATTACCCAGAGCCTCGAGACCCTCACGGGTGATTTGAGATGAAAATGTTCAGCACCCTAATGCTAGTACCAAATCTTATAAATGTCTCAGAGTGTAGAAGCATCTTAATACATCTGCTAATTTAAAACCATTCATGCAAATCATAAAATAGTTAATGGTTCCAAATTTAGGAAAAAATCGTCTTTTTTTGGTAAATTGATAGTGGCTTCTAATGCAAAGTAACTTGCAGACTATGTGTTTCGTTCCCTTGGAACTTCTTCAGGCTGAGTGAGGATCTTCTTCGGTGCTCCTCGAGGGTCTCATCCTGGAACCAGTTGCAGACTCTTAACAACATCTAGGGGCAGCTCTTCTCCTCATCCAGGAGGTTTTGGAGACCCTAAATCTTCAGAAAGCTCAGCATCTTGTGTTTTCTTTGAAGAATTCATTTTGTTTGCATGCGTTAGCATGCATGTTAGTGATCACTGTCACTGTTATTCATTCTTCAATTACATCCTTCTGGGTGGAAACAAACAGTTTTATATTATTTCGATGTGACGTGTTGTTCTCACAGACTAATCTTCACAACCCACTCCTTTGCGCTCGTCTTGTGGCTTTCTTATACAAAACTTCGCACTCTAATGTATATTAATATCAGTACATTGGATGGCATTCCAATGTTTAGGGCTTTCACTCATGGCACTCTTAAGAAAAGTTGGCATCCTAAAAATTATGTTTTTCTTGAACCTCCCATTTTTCATATGCACCTAGCCAGGTCAGCCCCAAACAACTCCAGGACTCTATTTATTCCACTGCATGGTGTAGGGATTCCATTTTAATCCATTCAATTGCATTGTCTCATATTATTAGGTAGGACTTCCGTTATACTGCATTACATTTCATTGTATTTTTGCAACATTAGGACGTGCCCATGATGCATGATAATGAAAGGAGCCCCCTTCTTGTGGCACAAGACAAAGAATCCCCAGGGGGTCCACTTTGCTACTTCCTACCAGCATGGAATCTTTTTTGAAGAGACGTTACAGTGCCATGCAGACCACCATGGGGTAATAACAGGAAAACAGCTTCCGTCCTTGCGAATCTCCAACTCCTCTCTCGGGCTCCAGGAGAGATGACAGAACTCTTCAGTTTCTATTAAGTACCTGTTCAAGGTCAGACTGAGGATGCCTGTTACCTGGAACAGTGGGGGGACAGTGGATCACATAATGCTCACCAGGTAGAGGGAGAAATGCTGTCTTAAAAGCAGGTCTCTTTTCTTATCATCCGTTTGTACTTCACAGCTTGGGTGCAGCTCATCACTTCAACACAACTTCTTAAACACTATTTTCAGTACAAAAATCAGGGATTAAATACACGTGCGCTCATCAGAAACCATCAACTTCTCTAACCTGCCTGGTTTGCCCCATGGGGAAAGCAAGGCTTTTACAATCCGTGTTCTCGTATGAAACCGTGTCCGGCTTTTACAGGACCATTTCATGTAGATGGAGTTTTCGAAAACAGAAGATGCTCGGATTGTTGAACACAGATCTAAAGCGGCAATTTAAATAAATGATACTTGTCTGTAAATGGAACAAAACAATTTAAACTAGATCAAGAAATCATTGGTAACAAAACATTTATACTTAAGAGCATATATTTGGCCAATTAAAAACAATATATGACTGTGTTTGTGTAATGTCTTAAGCGAGGGCATCTCCTCTGAGCTCCATTCATAGAAAGGGTCGAGTTTGAAAAGGGTTTGAAATGACCCAATAGATGTTAAATGTGACTCTAATCACCCTGTTGCTGTTTAGAAGAGGTGATGACAAGTAGTGGCTACAAGCAGGGAAAAGTGGTGGGGCCGTGTGGGGGACAAAAAAAATAAAAATACAACTTACCTGCCGCCTCGCTCTTCAGCTCCCCAATCCCGATGCACACAGGCTCCCAGAACCCCCTGCGCCAATACAGATGCTACTCTCATTCTGGTAATGCCCTGCTGATATCTCTAAGAAACATCCTGGAGATATCCAAGTGCGCATGTCGGTTTGGCCGTCATAAAACGACCGGCCAAACTGACATGCGCACTTGCAGTGCCCTGTGCCCAACATTCCTCCTCCTGCTGAAGGCCCCGTCCTCAAGACTAAGCTGTGGCTCCTAAAAGTAAAATAAAATGATAATAAATCAGTTTTATTAATTGCTTTATTATCATTTTATTTTACATGTTTTGATCTGCTGGTTCCAGCAGTGGGGCGATGCTCCTCCGCCATAACGGAGGAGCCGCCCCTGGATGACAGATAGTGCGTGCATATGTGCAATGTTGTGGACCACTCTGTTTAAAACATCAAGTAAGGGAGAAACGCAGTTAAATCATTTGTGGCATTCAATGGTAGGATGTAAGTTAGGTTTACTTCCAAACATATCATGAAATTGCGTGGTACAGATTGTTTGTAAATACAGTCATAGAGTAACACATCTTATGTATTTAGTCAATGCATATAATGGTAACATATCATTTCACACATGTACAATATTGACATCCCTCTTACAGGTCAGGCCCCACAGCCATGAAACATTTGCATAAATGATACTTGGACAAGCAGATGATCTCCAGCACAAGATAGAGTTGGTTATTTACAGAATCATAAAACAGGGAACCAGCGGCGGCCGGCACTGATCGGAGGTCGGCGGCGGGGGCGGGGGCGAGAGGGGGGAGGATGCGAGAGGTAGGGGGCAGAAGGGGGGCGGACACGGGGATAAAAAAATAAATAAAAACATACCTTCTCGCTGCTTCCTCACCTCCGTAGTCTTACCTCGCGTGGCCTTACCAGAAGCGACCAGTCAGCCAATCACACCGCTGCCCTAGCAGCGTTGTGATTGGTCTGAGCACCGTGTTTCGGCATTCAGACGCTGACTGGGGGCCTGGGCATGTTCTCCATGTAGGCTGTAATGCAGTCTGCATGGAGAACATGCGAAGTGCGCTACACTGTTTTGGGCAGCCCGAGAGTGCCGGGCCAAGCAGTCACTGAGCACTTTAGGAGGGCACTACAACTCCTCCGCTGCCCTGCCCGCTATTGCAAACCGGGCAGAAGTAGGAGAAAATAAAATGATAATAACACCGGTTATTTCATTTTCCATTTGTGTCACTGCAAAAAAGCAGTGGGGCGATGCTCCTCTGCCTTAGCTGAGGAGCCGCCACTGCAGGGAACCACTTTCTGCACTGTGCCTGCTTGGGGCACTATGTGACCGACACTCATCACACCTTGTAATTGATCATATCCTGAGCAACCCCACACAAGGAACCCATCGAAGAGGCCATAGCTGTGAACTACTTGTGCTGCCCTGAGGAGGATGGCATGTCCCTCAAAGCAGGTGTTGGCTGGCTGTACATTTGATTCACAATTGAATAAAGGTGTACTGGAAGAAATATAATAAAGACTTCTGTGAATTACTTTTGAATATCCCAAGTGAAATGCAATAAGATAAAAAGTTGAGCATGTACCTCCTAGAGATGGCTTTCAACCTCAGGTTAAGGCTACCCCCCAACTCCAACAGCCCTTACAGGAAGTAGGACCATTGTAGGCATTGGTTCCAAGAAAAGAGAACAAATATTGTTTCTCCAGGAACGGCTGGGTTTTTAAACCCCTTACCCTGCCCCCTGGGTGCAACACATCCCCAATAGAAGTGAGGCCTCACATCAGGCGACCAGCCCAGTGTCATATGGCCTGATAACATAGGAAAAGAAACAAAGTGCCCCTTCCTCTTACGTCCCACTTCCTGCTCAGAGCGGTACTAATAGTGCACCTCTGCAATTTGCAATGTGAACTTGCCAGAGTACACACGGGAGAGACAAACAGAGAGAGGGAGAAAGAGAGTAGAGCTGAGAGAGATGGACAGAGTAAGAGAGAGAAAGAGAAAGAAAGAAAAAGGCACAAAGGAGTTTTCTCAAGGTCTTGGAGCTTTGGCTTCACTTTTTCCCAGTTCTCAGTGCTTAATTTGAACAGGTGGTTCCAGTGGGGTCCACCGGCACTTATTTTTGAGGACTACCCCTTATTTTTCTGAAGCAAGGGAAAAACACACATATCAGGAAGACAAAGGATGAGAAGGACAGCAAAACCTTCACAAAAAGAGAACCCTGCAAGAGTCAGATAAGGGGGCAAGGAGTTTCTGGTAGTGGATTAAAGAGGCATAGGGTGGGTTTAAGACTACTAGCCTTGGTATTAAGCACGCCAACGTTCAATTGCTCTAGTAACTTTTAATCACTCAATCAGTTACCAACTAGCAATGTACAATAGTAATGCTCCTTAAAGGCCCACCTGCCAGCCAGTTGTGTAGATCCTGCTAACACAAAGCACTTAAAATATAAATATAGAATGCTAATGAGCCTTGAAGGCATTCTGGACTTACTGGCATTTTTCTTGTTTTTAAGAAGCAAAGTGTTTTTAAGTGGGCTTAGAGCTCACTCATTGATTACCATTGGTTGGCTTCATTGTCGCTGTATTTGCTTGCTTCTTATTTGTGGGATTTCCTCTTCTTTTTGTGTTTGTCCCTTCCCTGGATGATGGCTGCATTGCTCAGCCGCACTTGCTCATGTTCCTCTTTCTCTGTCCATTGCATCTCCGCGCCTTCATCCATTGATGCACTTTTGTGCTTACCCCCAGTTTTCTTTTCACCAATTTGCTTCTCCCCACTCCACACTGTGTTCTCTCTCATCTGTTTTCACCCCCTAGGTTGCTCTCGGTCCGTTTGCTTTCCCCCACTCGCCCCCTCCATGTTCTTTACCCCCAGCCTCTCCCTCAGAGTTCCTCCTTCCCACCGCACCCCCATGTCCACCCGCACTCTAGTGTTGTTTCTTCCCTCTGCCCTCCTGTTGGTTCCCCAGCCCTTTGTGATTCTACCCCTCCTACCCCCTCCATGTTGCCTCCTGTGCTACTTTTTTTCTTTTCAACTTAATTTTTCTCTCCTATTGCTTATACTGTTGAATCCTTGTCAAAACAGCAAATTTATCCTTACAAATACATTCTGTGTCCTATTTAGATACGTCTTAATAAAACAGAACAAGTGACAGAAACATTGGTCATGTGTGACTGTAACTGCAGTAAAAGAACCCTCCCTCGGGCTGGGACGTGCTCCCTCTCGTTGCCGTTTTTCGTCGGCATCGAGGGCGCTAACCGGCACCGGAGTGAGGTTCTCCCTGGTTGCCCCCACTGGCACGGCTGCTGATGCCTGTCCTCGCTCACTGGCCACCTGCATGAGCCCTTTCAACACGCTCCACCACGGACGGGGCTACTAGGGCGAGCGCCTCTGTTATCCTGCCACTGTGAGAAGCCTTTCGACGCGGACCGCCACCGGAGCTCGGGGGCCTGAGCCGAGGCTCCCCTCCGCACAGCCGTCTCCCTCTTCCCCTCCCCCCCCTCTGGCGCTGGCTTTGGATCGACGAGCTGGCTGGGGTGTTGGCGTCCGATGGGGAGACTAACGAGATGGCAAGACCTGGTCTACCCCCTGCCGCCACACAGCCCCCGACGTCGCTGGACCTGCGCCCTTCCCACCGCAAGGGGCCCAGGCCATGTCCTATCTGGCTGTTTCGTGGCCTCTCCTCCGCTGGATAACCTTTCTCAAACTTTCCGTGCTGCCTGACCCTAAGATGGCCGCCGCACACGAGGCCTCTGGCAAGCCCTTCTTCCCTCTGATTACAGGTGAGACAACCGTCTTTTTGATGTAGGAAGCTGATCCCTGACCTACTTCCAGTGGGCCAGTATCCCTGGCGATCGCTCCGGAGATTCTGCCTGACCTTAAAATGGTGGCCGAATCTTCCACCGACCTCCACCTACCCTCTTCTCACCGCAACATTTGTTTCCAGTGTTATTGCGGACCTCATAGCTTGCCAGTGCTCTCCTCACTCGTGTGGCCCACTTTACTCTGCTCGCACACCCATTTTATTCCGTGAGTGTATCTGCGTCTTCAAGAAACTACGATCAAAATGGCGTCCGACACATACTAATTTACTGGTCTTAACCTACTACCATCAACATTGGCTGCAATGGGGCAGCAGTCTCCCAGACTACGGATCTAGCGACACAACTCTCAACTCCCCCCTACTGCAGTCAAGGTCTTTCTCTAATCCAGCCCGATTGTCCCTAATAATGGCCACCATGAGTGGGCCCCTTTCCAAAGCACTCCTTCTCCCCTTGTTGGGGAGGGATCCAGAATTTATGCCCTGGAGTCTCAGAGACCCCTCTGAGAGAGTCCACAGTGACAAGGGAGTCTCACACAGCGGAGGCCTGGGATTGATCCCACTACCGCTGGGAGCACAGCACCGTACACCGGGACCGGAGCTCTCGATGGAACTTTTGGACTCTGCCCCCCTAAGCGGAAACTATAACCTTTCTGTATGTACTACGGTGCCCAAGCAACCTTTGGCTGATGACCGGTGGAGCTGTCCTATGCAGCTATAGAGGAGTTTGGCTCTGGTTCACCCCTCGGCCATCACCTACTCAGCCGGACGTCGGACACCGTTTTTCCTCGTCTCCCCGTTGTGCTTCCTACCCCCTCCCCCACCTCTTCCCTCCATTATTCTTTGTCTACCTCCCCTATTCCTTTCCTCTCTCCCCTAATTTTCTCTCCCTTTGCCTATTTTTTTCCTTATGTTTATGCTATGCTTTTGTACTCATGTAACTCATGTAACTATGCTCCAGTAACTGATGGAACTTTGTAACCATGTTCTGAAACAATGCTTCTTCCTCATGTAAAGCGCTCTGATACCTCCGGGTCTAGCCAGCGCTATATAAAACTTTTCAAATAAATAAATAAATAGCTGTCCCAGGATATGTCTGAGCAAGGACAAGCTAACACACAACTCATTAACATCAGTCACTCCTCATCCCAATTTACATAAATTGATAGTTTGCTTTGTGCAAAAGTTGGATTTTAGTGCCACATTTTGACATTTCTTAAAAGTATAAATACTATAAATTTAAAAGTATAAAAGTATAAATAAAAGAATTCTCGGCATCAACAGCTGTATTGCACCAGTACTATAAAAACATTTTACTTTCGCCATGTCAAAATATGGTGTTTAACGCTCTGGATTCCTTACTAGGGCTTTCTTCTCAGCATCATCAAACTTATTCACTTGGACATCTTAGTCACAATCAAAGGGATTTCTCTCATGAGGCTTATTTTTTATTTCCTTCGCTTTCTGCTTTAATTTTTGTCTTGGTGCTAGGTTAGGCCGGGGAAGAAAACCTGCCATTTTACATATACACATTTCGTATTTGCCTTCTTTTCTACACAAAGACTTTTGACACACATTTGCTTGCTTGACAGTGCATGATTAGTTTCTCTGAAACCACATTGCTTACAAATCCACTTCGTAACTACACTATCACGACACCATGAACATTTAGTACAAGGCCTGCACACACATTGTACAAATATTGTTGTTTGTTATTTGTCCATGAGACAACATGGCTATTACAAAGACAATAAACAATGTCGGCCTGGCTGAAGCCTCGACATGGAAGAATGGATGATGTTATTATAAATATACAAGCATTTCCGTGATCAAATTAGAGGAGCACTCTACTGTCATTGCGAGGTCGTCATTGTGTCGGAGTATCAGCCCATCTGATTCCTGTTTACCCTCTGTGAGGATGGATGTCCAACTTGTGACCAAGTCAGGGACCTACATACCTTTCCTTCAGGCAATGGGTAGTTAGATCATCAAGTAGGGGATTCTAGGCAAAACAGCCGCCCCAGGCAACTAGGTTAGGGAGCGCATAGTAGGGGTACGCTATACCCAGTACTTATATGCCAGCATATGTACACAGCTTTAGCACAATGGTGAAATCATTTATCCTTTTCACAGTTTTTATATTGCTAATCGCTTTTATCTGCTTCTATCTATAAATCATTGCAGCACATATATTTTATACAGGAATCACAATGGTTCAATAAATACTGAAAATGCCCCTTTGTGTATTTCTTGTGTACCTTTCTGAGTGAGCATGAGTGACTGAGCAAACAGGTTCTAGATCTGTTATCAAGATTCTTTGTGGAGTCATGTTGACATGTTCTGAAGTTGCCAAACCCATTTGTTACTTTGCCAGGTTTAGGGGTACTTATGGTGGCACTGTGAGCTAGCAGGTCTATAGGCCAACATATCCCGAGGAGGTGCATGGAATGAGTCTAACACAATCTCAATGTTTATGTTGTCCAACAAACAAACAGTTCCTACTGAGAAAGTGGAAACCGTATGACATGACACTTCCAACATTGGTAGATTGGGTTCTTATTTAATGGATCGCCTGAGTAGTTCTCTCGTGCATAGCCAGAGACCCCTACACACCTTTTAACCGGAAACATCTGTGGTAGTAGAGACTTTCCTCCTCAGCTGAGTAAGTAACGCCTATGTATTGGCTGCAGGTTGTTCAAGCTTGATCTTTTCAAAGCATTTTTCCCAGTGTAAAAGGAATTACATTTTTTACAATGTCAGAACCATAAACAAAGATACTTAACATTGCTGAGAATTGCAGACATATGGTTACTCAGAAACTATTACAACATGGTCTCACACTTACAGGTGGAGATTTGACCTTTGTGGTTGAAGACCACGAAGCATATAGTTCAGAGGTATTCTTTTCATGGTATACATTCCCTGCAGCAGACAACATGACAAGGCTATTTGACAACTAAGCACAAGATGAAGTTCCAAACAAATGCAAACCATATGAGTGAATAGAAATACCTTTAACATACACAACAGAAAATGTTATATTGGGTCCCTTTAGCAATGAGGGAGCAACATGGCCAGTCTTAACTGGTTACCACATCTTGATGTCAATAATTTATCAGCAGTACAATTGCATAGACTTTACAAACATTTAGTGACAATATACAGATGCTTGACACAGTTCGTTATGTGAACATTAACACTAAATCCTGCACGGACTGCTCAAGCTGCGCAACCACAATTGGACACACCGGGTATCAGTCCACAAACACTGAATGCAATCATGGGTATGGTTCCCGTCAGACAGGAGGAGATTCCGTTCTGGATTGCACAAAAAACAGGTCAGCTTGGAGCAGTGTTTCCACATATGAGGCACAGGAAAAACACAGAATTTTAACAATTTGCTTGCTGATGGGGATGGCTCCCCCTGTGGAAGACTGCACCACTTGGGGTACAGTTTTTGCTGTAGTATATACCAGAACACATGGTACCCCTTCATTAGCTGTTTTTCCAGAGGTGCTTAAACAGATGCAAAATGAATATGGAACAGCACCTGCCCTGGATTTGGGGATGAAACTAATGGGCAATTTTGCCGCAGTATCCACCATTATATTAAGTAACATTAAAGGGGAAGTAGCAGCGTTGGCTGTACACCAGCATCGAAGGGATTTGGCTCCTGGACAAAAGGATGCAAATTACCCAAAATTATCAAATGGTAGAGATAATTTGGGAGCCAAACCTGGTAAACCACAACTACAGAGTAATTCTGAAAAGGATAACTCTAAGCAATTACCCAAGTCTTCTACAAAGAAGAAGTGGGATGATAAGAAAAACAAAGACAAAACTAAATCACAGGGAGGTTCTCCTCAATACGAAGCCACTGAGAAGCACTATAGCCTGCATAGTGATGATAATATTAGACCGTCTGACAGGTATCAGGATACTGATATACGTTTATCTTGTTCCTTTGAGGAGCCACAGAAAAACGTTCGGAAAGAGGTGGACAGTCAGAGTGCAGATCAGAGTAGTACGTGAAACCAAAAAAGGACTCACAATGCTCATCTGACTAAATCATTAAACAGGAAGACAAACCAAAAACATCAAAACCTCAGTTCAAAAGAAGAAGGTAGCTGGATTCAAGGTTAAGCATGTCATGGATATTGAGGACACTACTTCTGAGTGGGGAATGGGCAGTGGCCATGCTGAACAGCACGGCAGAGGTCATGATAGTTCGCCAGAACCTGATGGATTGTCTGGTGAGAATAGCGCTGAGTGAATATATCCAGGTGGAAACACCAGATACTAGGGTAAGCGTCCCACATTGTTTATACTAAATACAACTCCAACTGGAAGGGGACATACACTAGGAATATTAATCTTCTCTTTTGGGAGGACTTGTCAGTCGGCTACGATATTCTTTTGGCCAAAAAGGATTGGCTACCTAAATTCGTGATGGATTGCCCAAATGGAGAAACATTAGTTTTACCATCTTTTTCCGACCTCGTTCCTGAATCAGTTAAACATTCATACGCCAAGGAGTGGGAGTTAGCACTAGCTCCTGCGTTATACCACATCCATTTGGAGTGGGATGACAGTTCCTCTTACCATGAAATACCGCTGAGGTCGAGTGTCGACCTCACAGCCTCAAAGACAATACCCCATTAAAAATGAAGCTAAAAAACAAATTAGGAAAATTCTTCACAACTTGAATACCAGGGTGTAATAGAAAGTTGCACCTCTTCAATGAATAATCCCTTGTTTACCGTGATAAAACCAGATCATTCATATCATCTAGTATTAGATTACAGACATTTAGACACAACTACCATCCACATTTGCAGCACAAAACATGCACAGCATAGTGAGAAAAAAATACAAAACAACACTAGATATCTCAAATAGATTTTTTCTGTCAACACATAGCACCTGGAAGCAGGTATTTGACCGCATTCATTGTGCTGGGTTGTCAGAGGCAATTCTGTTGATTGCCTCAGGAATATAGGACTAGCCCCGGGCTGTTCTCAGCTCGAGTAACAGAACTTTTGCAAAAGTTTGATGACCGGGAATTGTTCTATGTCGATGACATGCATTTGATAGATGATGACCATTTAGTACACTTGGCAAGTGTGGATCACATAATTCTGGGATTTGGTCATATGGGCTACAAATCTAACTCTAAAAATTAAAAGATTGCCCACCTCAGTGTCCTGTTTCTGGGATACGAGTTGTTAAGTGAAGGCAAAAGCCTTGCAGCACATTTCTTAGAGAAGTGTGCACTTTTACAACCTCCGACTACGTTGAAGAGGTTACAATCCATATTGGGATTCCCAAATTTTAGCAGAACCTACATTCCAGATTACGCAGAATGGGTTAAACCATTCTACGACCTGATTCGTCTAGATTTCTCAAGCACACACTGGACCACTGAACACAGAAAAATATTACGTTCAGTACAAGCTAACGTGCTAGCTTCAAAACACTTACACACACGTGTAAATACAACAAACCTGGTGAACTGCGTACTTGCGGGTCTGTCAGGGTTACATTTAATGAAGGTGACACTGTACTGATTGCATATAAATCGCATTTATACACCAATGCTGAAATGCATTTTGCACCAACAGAAAAAATACTGACTGCAGTACAGACTGCTGTGATGAGGGAGAGAGCATTGTCTCAGGGAAAGCAAATGATTGTTGCGACCCTGGGGCCGACCTTAGAGGCTGTCACAAGAGCAAGCATTCTAAACGCAAAAGCATTACATCCACATTGGATACAGTGGGCTAACTCACTTACCGCAACAGAAGTAGACTACAGATTTGACTCTACACTACAAACACAACCCTTTTTGCAATACGAACATGAATATTCTCTGCCTCTGGATCAGTATGATTACATCATATATACTTATGGTTCTGCACAGTCTGGCTTAAGGACAAAGCACCATTATTTAGCAGCGTGCGCTGCCGTAAAGGGGTGTGTGCAGGATGGAGAATTCCATCCCGAAAAAACCTACACACAGTCACTTGGGGACTGCACTGAGCAAATGACTGAACTTAGGGCTCTAATATCTAAAATCAAGTAGTCCTACAAATTATATGAATAAAATATACCATTTATTCACATTCCTGGAGTGGGGGATAGAGTAATACTAAATTCAGACTGCAGGTTAGGTTTAATTCTAGCTGCACATGAGGGTATTGCATCTGCATATGCAGGGGTGGCTGCTGCAATTTTAATTATTGCAGCAATGCTATTGGTGGCCAGGTCTCTATAAACAGACCAAGAATTTTGTTCTCAAATGCAACATCTGCCAGCAGATGAAGGGATTCACCATGCACATCCACCACGGACACCTCTACTGATTCCAAACAAGCCTTTGGCTTCTGTTTATCTGGACCATTGCAGCCCTTTATCTTAAGATGGGCTTACAAGAATATCTTGGTTGCAGTTGATTCCTGCTCTCGATTCCTTTGGGTATGGCCACAGTGATTGGCTGACACCCAAACTGTTATAAAAGATCTGTGAGTTTTTATCTGGACATACGCAGTTGGCACACTACATTCCGACCAAGGTCCGGTATTTGCCTCCAGGGCTCACAAAGATGCCATGGGAAGTTTGGGTGTGACCCTGCAGTATTCCTCCTGAGAGAAATTCAGTCATGGAGAGAAAATAGTGGGACTTTAAGCAGTCTTTAACAGCTAGAGTACAAGGCTCAGGTTGCAGTTGGGCCCATCATCTATATGGGGTCCAGAGGGCACTTAACAATCTGCCTAAAAATCCCTGGGTGGTCGGACTCCCTTTGAGATCCTGTTTGGAATAAAAATGTGGGTCCCAGACCTCGACAGTCCCAGCACAGTGGCAGCTGAAACACCATTTGATCTACATGAACGTCTGGCAGTTTTAAAGGAACTGAACAGTTTCCGGGACGAACAAAGCTACGTGCAAGTAAAACGCACCACCACTGGTGAAGTGAAGGAAGTGCTGGCAGCTCCTGGTTAGATCTTGAAGACTGGGGATCTGGTCAGGGAGAAAATTGTTGACAAGACATAATTCAGGCCATCCTACCTGTACCTGTCCTGGCCATTGAAGGTACCAGAAATGTATTTCTTTCGCCTCTTGCCGGCTACAAAAATAAGACATTTGTCTCCATTGATCTGATCAAACCACACTATGTGGCCGATTCTCGACAGTAGGCCACATGGGCTCCTGGGTAGTTACCTGCCTCCTCTCACTACCATACAGAAAGTTTGGATGGAAGCTTTAATTACTGAGGAAGCATCCTCTCCCAAACGGGAGATAGCAGTAACCAACAATAAAGTATCCATTCTACCTGTTACTACAACAACAACTGTACAATCGACTAGTACAAAAACACAGATTTCAATTCAGAATTCTGACACGAATGCTGTTTATGTCAACGTACCACAGATCGAGTCATCTCCCAGTTCTACAAAAACTGCAGAGCTGCCAAAAATAGATCGGGCTGCCTTTGGCTACTTCATCGACTTTGATGATTTTTCCTCAGATTCATCTGATCCACCAGCACCACCACCTCTAACGTTTCGGATGAGATTGCGTGTTTTCTATCTTTGGCTGAAAAGGAAATACTTTGTTCCTCCATGGATACACCTTTGGATTAGAATTGCGTTACTTTTCCTGGTCCTGTGGATTGGTTTTGTGAAAGTCTTTTTCCTGCTTCTAAATGGACACTATCTCCCAGAACGCTCTGCTGTATGACTGGTGAGCTTGGTTCTAAAACCACATTCCTCATCACACAAAGAACAAAGAGACCTTTTCCTGGTGAACATTTCAGCTGTTCCAATTCCTGATGGGATTGTTTGGGATAGGGTATCGTATGATGTGTATGGTCCCACTGTACTTTTACCAGTTCCATATTTGCTTGAATTAGCGTTGAATGACATCATCACCCCTTGTAATATCTTTGATAATTGGGATATTGATACGGTGCATGAAATGCCAGAAGATCTAGAGCATTCTACTGTTTTTTCATCTGATGAACTGTACGAAGGCACATCAAATTATAATGAAATGTTCTATTTTCAACATTATGGTCACCACTTCCTGCATAAAGCAAGTACTCCACTTTTTAATTACACACAATGGGAACATTGCCCTACACCTACAAATTGAAAGATGAATTTTAACAAGTGCTAACTATTGGTTTTGTAGTAACGAATACATTGTATTGCAATGGTTTTAATTAACTACGTAAATAAAATTTTAACTTAAACTTAAAACCCTACACCACCATGGGATAGTACAAAAACATTTTTGCAGAAGTTTGCTTATTTTTCTGTTTATGATACATTAGACCCAGTGTCTTATTATTATAAGCTTGCACCATCACATTCATAGAAAAATATGCTAACAAATATCAAGCTGATTTATTCTGCTTCCTTTCTTTCCCAGTTGTCCAAACAAGGGTTCGACTTTTGGAAGGATACTATTGATGTCAAATCAATTTGTGGGATAAGAGATTAGCAGGTTCAGGGGAGCAAGGCTTTGTTTAGAGCATGCCTTATACTGCAACAGATGATTTTCCTAAATAAAACTGTGCAACAAACTTCATGTCTTGGTTTAGCTAAGATACAGGATTTGAACACACCAAACATCCCCACAATCGAACATTTTAAAAACTGGCAGCAGTTCACAAAATACAAGGAGTAAACATTAAACACCATGCTACGCAGAGTTCTTCGAACACAAATTGGAAGGAATGGTTAGTTTGGCCGTTAGATACTAACAGGTGTCAGGCACGGTTCCTGGGTTGCACCGAGGGCTTTAAGATCAGCAGGCCTGACCTGCATTAGGTGCAGACAGAACACTTAGGGGTGGTGACAACTTACAGTTTTGGGAAGTTGTGTCTTGTATGGCTAAAAACCTCAACATTGTCCCTGGTGAAACAACATTTATCGCTTCTTTCTGATGATCAGGAACTACAGGTCTTCTTGCTAGGTCCTCGAAAACCACGTCAAAAACATTTCTTGTATTCAATATAAATAAAATATGGAAAGTTTCTCAGCAGGAAGCAGCTAAAGGACTACGCAAGATTGACAGGGTTAATCTAGAAAAGGCTCTAGCAGTAGTTCAAAATGGCATGGCAACCTTGTTCTCTAGAATGTACTCCCTGGGTACTATAGCATTGTCAGCAATAGATATTATACAACATGACATGTCCGCATTGCAACATGGGAAGTCGCAACTTAGATCCAATCTGCTGTTGAGTTGGACACTTCAGACACTTCAGACACTTCATTCTTGTTGTGTACCATGGCGACAAATTAATGCCAGAAGCCCGTTTTCACCACACCAACTTACAAAACAGCAAATGCTCATGGCATGCAAAGATGCGACATTTACTATGTTGCACATAGACATAAAGAAATTAGAAAAGATACCGTTCACTGTTGCTGAAACACCTCCCATGGATTGGATAATCCACAGGTTTATTACTCTGCTGATTTCGACATTTTATTTTCAATACTGCTTAGAACACAATCAAGTGAGCAGATATGAAGCGTTAGGGGAAAGTATGTACATGAGTATTGGGAATTACCTTTTAAGGTCCGGTGTTGGAAGAAGGAAACTGAAGCTTTTATCAGTGGTTCCTGCTGCAAGAGTGCTTTGAATGGTTCCTTAGTGTGCAAGGAAGTTTTGCTCCAAAGGACTTGTAAATGTCTGTAGCAAACTAATCTTGCTACTTGAAAGGTTCCCCAGCAGCCATCATCCAGCTTTCTGATTGCTCTCTAATGGCAGTTATTTGATGTTGAATGATCAAGGTTGCTGCGGTATGAGACCGGGCATAGCCTATCTTGTCACAATTTCTTCCGTTGTTACTTGTTGTACACCAGTATTGTTTCCACCTGTCTGTACAGTTAGGGAGGCAATGCTTTTGCCTTTGATAAAACTTTTGAACGTGCACTTTGATGCCCTGAGCAGACTGAAAGCCTTACTGTTTCAGAAAGATGTGGCCTTAACATATATAAAGGAGACGTTTGATCTTCAAGTTGCAAGGTCCTCTTTGGCGATATAGTCGCTACTCCGCACTAATTTCCCACAACATTTTGAAGAATTGGTGCACCGCATTTTTAACATGTCTCATACTGCGGAGTAGCGCACTTATTTAAAAACGTAGGCTCTGGTTTGGTTAGCATCTTCCAGAGAGTCTTCAGAGTCATTCCATCATTCATTCACTCCGTGCTCGGAAGCGTCTTTGGAGGTCTTCCACTAGTCCTGTTCCTGATTGTAGGGACTGTGATTTTATTTTTTCGGCTCCGCAATGGATGTCCCATCTTGAGATCGAAGGGAACTGTCACTACCACATGTGCTCCCGTGCAATTAATGCATGGTACAATGTTTTGGTGCACCCTTCCTTCAGGAATTAAATGAGCATTGGTTCTTATCGTTTCAGCCTGTGTGGCTTCACTGCATGCAGCCTGTATTTCACTGTCTGTTGTGCACTTTTGAGTGTTCTTTGGACTTTTGCCTAGAAACAAAATCGGTTCAGCCTCTGGAATGGAAATACTGTTGGACCCCTAAAAGTCCCATTTGTATCACTGTCCTTTGAGTTTGCTGTTGCCTTTGAATGAATTCTATGAGCCTTCCTGGGATGCTCCTGCTGAGTTGGATCTTGGCTCTGGTTCTGCGGATTCCCCACTGGCCATGATCACTCCTTCTGCGGCTGCTGTGGGGGTAGGTTGGGAACACATTTACTTCATAAACCTGCTCCGAGGTGTTTCTCTGGGAACATCGTCTGCGGTTGCTGAGAACATAAATGTTTCATCTACCTCTTGGAACACATAAACAATTGCCTATTCTGTTTAGTGGGAACTTTTTGATTCGGCCTGTTTTTAACATTCTAAATTGCTTCTAATTTGATTTTATTCACTTTAATATTTTTAATAATGTTGTTATTTTAAGTTACTATATTAAACATCAGATTGAGACATTATACGTCTGATATGGAGTGAAGTTTTGTGATAGTTCATAATCCCAAAGGGAAAACCCTGTTACTTTACAGTTTGATACAGAGCCCTGTCCCTTTGGTTTGAGGGGCCCCTCTCTCTTTAATTTTTTCTCAATTTGATGCTCAGCAAATTTTTATGCTTTTCAAAAACAAACTCCCAAAGCAGGAGTGTAAGAGATTGGGTTATTAGTTGAGAGTTGTGGAAGTCCCACTCAAAAAATAAACACAGTCCTTCTCAGGGTGAACCACAAAAGTCACTGAATAAACCTGTGCTTAACCCTCTCGTAGCTTGGCACAAAAGCAGTCAGGTTTACTTTAGAGGCAATGTGTAAAGTATTTATGCAGCACTCAAACACCAATAAAGTGACAAAACAACACAAGAAAAATCCCAAATTACACCAAAACAGTAAAAATCAAATCATCAGAACCAGAGTTATGAGTTTTTAAAGTTTTAGTTGAAAATAGCGCCAAAAAGCAGAAAGCACCACTAGTGGGTATTTGGTCGTGCTGGACGGGGTCAAAGTCACAAATTCAGGCTGATGCTGATGGAGTGTGGGTTGGATACAGGGTCTAAATTTGCCTAAGTATAGAGTTTAGCTTCTCAAAGTCGAAGTCCACGTTGGGAACCTCGGTTGGATCTCCATGTTGGTGGGGTCTGCATAGGGGTTGATGTTGGTGTGAGGAGCAGGTTGCCGCTGGAGTTTCACATTGGCATGCAATGCGGGTGGTCTCTGTTTGACACAAAGAGTAGGCTATCGCTAGAGCTTTCCATTGGTGGAAGAAGATGCAGCTGTTACTCTCGTGTGAGGCCGTCGCTGGAGCAAAGAGCAGATCATCACTGGGGCTTTGCATGGATGGGTATCATGGATGGTCGTTTCTTGCCGTGAGGAGTTCGGTCATGAACAGCCCAAAACTCCTAGATTTTCATCTAGAGTTCAGGAGGAGTACACTCTGATACCAGTCAAAGGTTCAGGATGCGTGAGGCACCTGTTGGGGTTCAGGACGCACTCCAGCAGAGGCCAGCCGCAGGGCTCAGTCAAGTACAACAGGTCCAATTGGTGTTGGTCAACTCCAGGGAGGCCTCTGGAAGCTTGTTTTGTCCCTGTAGCTCAAACAGGAGGTCATCAACTGGCCCTCAGAGTCACTTCTTGGTAGCCTGGGTTCAAGGCATGGCAGTCCTTCTTCTGAAAATTCCACTGGTCTAAGAGTGTTCTGTTGAGAGGTTCTGAAGGTACTATTCTTATACCCAGTGCCTGCCTGAGGGTGGTGGAATGCCCCTTTATCTAACCCCCCCTTTCCTGGGTTTGGGTCCAAACTGCCTAAGGTAACAAAGGACAGACAGGCCTGTCAGTGGCAGGGAAGGCATCTTTTAGAAGTCAGGAAGAGGGTGGCCATAGGCCTGAGGCTACCGTTTGAAGCTCAAGAAGAGCTGAGTACGACCCTCCCCCCAGGACATCCTCCTCTGGAGAAACATAATGCCCCACACCCAAGGCCCTTTTGCTCCCATGTCTGTAAAGAATACACAGCACACCACAGGAGAGCCATTTACAGCCATGTGACCCCAGGCACTGGCAGAAATGCAGGCACATTTTGTATAAGCAGACAAATGCCAACTTTCTAAATGTGGCATTTTCAGAATAGTAACATAAAATACTACTTTACCACTAAAGAAGATTTCAAATTACAATTCAAAAGAGTGGAAGACGCATTTCTCTATCTGTTACCAAACTGAAGTTATCAATTATTAACTGTAAAGGTAACCCAATGTTAGTCTATGGGAGGGATAGCCTTACAACAGTGAAAAACAAGCTTCAAGGGTTTTTCACTGTGAGGACATGTAAAACCTAAGCACATATATCCTACTTTTTAAATACCACACACCCTGCCCTAGTAGTTGTTAGGGCTTAACTTAGGTGTGACCTCTAAGTATTATTAAAAAAAGGTTTAGGTCTGGCAAAAGGTTTATTTTGCCAGGTCGGGATGGCAGTTTAAAACTGCACTACAGCCTACAGTGGCAGGTCTGAGACACTGCTACTTTAGCGGGTGGCAGAATGAGTGCTGCAGCCTACTAGCAGCATTTAATTTACAGGCCCTGGGTACATGTAGTACCATTTACTAGGGACTTATCAGGAAAATAAATATGTTAATTAGCTGTAGGGCAATTTAACCATGTTTAAGTGAAAGCGCACAAGCGGGAGCGGGAGGAGGACCCCTCCAACAACCTCCAGGAGGAGGGAGATGACAAAGTATCCCTTGCCTCTAGTACCAGGTCCAGACACTCAGCTAATGAAGGAAGGGGAGGCACACCCACAGAGGACTCAGAGAGGGCCTTCAGAAGGCAAGAGGTTGAAGCTCAACTGGCATACATAGCTGGAGAGAAGGAGAAGCTGGACCTAGCTAGGAAGAAGTGGGCAAGGGAGGAAGAGAAAAGAAATGGTAGCAGCGATGTAGGGGGAAATGAGGAGATGTCCATAGGTGGTGGGTTTGATCCTTGGCTTCCCCAGAGGATAATTCCCCAGCATGTAGAGGAGGATGACATTAACAAATGGCTGACTGCATTTGAAAGGGCCCTTAAGATGAGAAGGGTCCACTCCTTGTGGGAGCTGATCCCAATAGGTGGGAGAGATAGACTCCAGACCCTAGAGGGGTCAGAGGCAGAATCCTACCCACACATGAGGAAATGTCTAGTCAGGAAATTTGGTCTCACCCCAGAGCAGTACAGAGCGAAGTTCAGGGGCAACCAGAAGTAAATACACAGTCCTGGGTGGTCTTTGTGGACACTTCAGTGTAAGCACTAGAGGGCTGGATTCAAGGTAACCAAGTAAGTACTTATGAGGGATTGTACAATTTATTTCTTAAAGAGTACATACTGACTAAGGGTGGGTGGTAAATTCTGTCCCAGCTGCAGAGTTCGCTGAGTTTTGCCACTCTGCGCTCTGCTTGGAAGGCAGAGTTCAGCAAAAAACTCCACCAGCCGGCGGAGTGGAGTTTTCCGGCGCATTCACTCCTGAACTTCATCCCCAACTAATAGTGTTACAGGAGTCGTGCTTAGAGAAAGGGGGCGGGCCTCCAACAATTGCTCTCAGAAATCCCACTGTGTGGGACTTACTGGTGGTAACAAGAGGGGTTCTTGGACCCCAACGACCCTCAGCAGCCAAAGGAACTTCATCCCCCAATAAGTAGTGGTGCACCAGAAAGCGTGTTTGCAGAGTGGTTGAGAAAGGGGGCAAGGCCTCTGACGAGGTCTCAGCAATCCCGCTGTGTAGGACTTACTGGTGGTAACAATAGGGGTTCTTGGCCCCCAACGACCCTCAGCAGTCAAGGGGACCATCCCCCAACCAGTAGTACACCAGAAGATAGTGTTTGCAGAGTGGTTTAGAAAGGGGGCGGGGTCTCTGATGAGGTCACAGGAATCCCACTGTGTGGGACTTACTAGTGGTACCAATAGGGTTCTTGTCCTCCAACGACCCTCAGTATCCAAGGGGATCCAATGAGTAGTGCACCAGGAGGCCAGTTTGCAGAGTGGTTGAGAAAGGAGATGGGGCCTCGAACGAGGTCTTAGCAATCCTGCTGTGTGGGACTTACTGGTGGTAGCAATAAGGGTTCTTGGCCAACAACGACCCTCAGCAGCCAAGGAGACTTCATCTCCCAACGAGTAGTGCAGTGCACCTGGAGGCCTGTTTGCAGAATGGTTGAGAAAGGGGACAGGGCCTCCAATGAGTTCTCAGTAGTCCCGCTGTGTGGGACTTACTGTTTGTAACAATAGGGGTTCTTGGCCCCCAACGACCTTTAGCAGCCAAAGGACTTCATCCCCCAACCAGCAGTGTGCCAGGAGGTGTGTTTACAGAGTGGCTTAGAAAGGGGGCGGGGCCTCAGACGAAGTCTCAGCAATCCCGCTGTTTGGGACTTACTGGTGGTGACAGGAGGGTAGTAATGAGTAGTGCTCTAGGAGGCCCATTTGTAAAGTGGTTGAGAGAGGAGACGGGGCCTCTGACGAGGTCTCAGAAGTTCTGCTGTGTGGGACTTACTGGTGGTAACAATAGGGGATCTTGGCCCACCAACGACCCTCAGCAGCCAAGGGGACTTCATCCCCCAACCAGTAGTGTGCCAGGAGGTGTGTTTGCAGAGTGGCTGAGAACGGAAGTGGGGCCTCCGACGAGGTCTCAACAATCCCGCTGTGTTGGACCTACTGGTGGTGACTGGAGGGGTTCTTGGCCCTCAACTACCCTCAGCATTGAATTGTTGTTTGGTCACCCTATAAGAGGGCCATTGTGCCTGGTGAAAGAGTCTTGGGAAAAGCCTCTCAAGGAAGCCATAGAGAATGTGCTGTATTATGTACTAGGCCTGAGATCACACATGGCAGAGTACATGTACAAAGCAAGCAGGAAACTGGAGGCCAGCCAGGAGTTCATGAAGCTCTGATACGACCAAAAGGCTACAATACTTGAGTACACTAGAAGACAATCGGTGTGGGTGTTCAAGCCTATAGCTGCCAGGCCCTCCAAGACAAGTGGACTGGGCCCTATCCAATCCTAGAGAAGAAGGGTGAGGTTACGTACTTGGTAGACCTTAACACTAAGCCTGGGCGAAGTTTGCGGAGTTCCGCTACGCGGAACTCCGCGAAGTGCAAAAAAAACTCTGCCGCGCTACGCGGTGCTCCGCGAGCAGCGCAGTGCGTTAGATAAATGTCGTTCGTGGTGATTTTCAGTGTCAGGTGCTTGTCCGCACTGTGCAATCATCGCGAACGGCACCATGCACAGCACAAGCGGGCGCTGCTTCCTTTCTGCCGCGCGAGTAGATTTCTCATCTCGAACGGACGGTTTCTCAACGCGAGCGGTCGCGAGCATACGCAACCACTCGCAATGAGAAATCTGACCGCCCACGTTGAGAAATCTCGCAGGGAGGTGGATTTTCCTCCCTCGCGCTCGCCAACTTGACATTGACGAATGTGATCCAGTGCGACACCTAATCAGGGATCGATACTCATCAATAATTCATACAATGGCCCATACACATTCACCCAAGTCCCTGATGCGCTGGGGGTCAAGTTTTAATGACGTGAATTTTGGTTCCTTCAAAGATTCATGTTTAACAAGTCTAAATACATAACTAGACCTGTATATCAACTCTCTTTCCTCTCGGTCGATAGACCAATTAGTTGAGTAGTTGATGGTAATGATAGCACTTATCTAACTAACTATCTAGTCAGCTAAATAATCACAGACTCTTGGTAAGATTAATAAAGTTTATCTCAAATTGAAGTAAATCATCAATGCTCAAATGCATACGTTTACAAGTACAAACAAATGAAATTTGACAAGAGGGAGAGAAAAATAATCAGCAATGCAAACAGTGTCAGACCTCATCAACAATTAACAATATGCATATGAGGGAGTGGATAGATTAAGAGACATCAGTTTCAGCAAATAATGCGAAACAATATACATATATCGGAGTGGATAGATTAAGAGACATCAGATTTCAGAGACAAGAATACATTTGCAAATAATTATGCAAAGTACGAGTCAGAATAATACAAACCCAAAGGATCTGTGAAATACCACCCCCTTGGCCAAGGGGACAGTGGGGGTTCCCCGAACTAGAGCCAGGGAACAAAGATTTCAGAGACAGGAACAGGACAGGGACAGGAACAGCTAGACCTCTCGGCAAACCGACGGACAGCGACGCAATCACCCTTCTCTCCTCAGCATCCGACCTCAGGCCCTCTCCTTCCCTACGATGACTAGCCTAAACCACACCCCTAAAGACACCCCAGTTATACCCTAAAACCTACATGTCCGTCCCACATCAGTTGAAACATTTCACTAAACTCAAAAGTTCATTGGTGGACTTAGGAGGTGGTCTGTCACACCACTGTGATTTCATTCATTAGTTGTTCATGAAAATAATTCTACATCCTTTCACATTACCTAATAACCGACTCATTCACATGATTTATTATTATTGATACATTTAATACATTTTCGCACATCTTTTCCAACAATGTCCGCAGAAGCAGTCTTTAGTCCCACGGTCAGTCACATCCTTTTGGCAGACGAACAATGCATTCAGTGCTGGGCATCCTTGAACCTCTTGTCCCTTCTTTACAGCACTCAGCACTTCTGGCTGCTCTGTCATGACATTTTCGCTCTCACTCTAGCCCCTCCTCTATCCAGCTAACTTAAGAATAATGGAGGCTCATTTCAGCTCACTACGGCAAATAAAACATAAGCATTCATTAATTACATAGAAATGCACTTTTCACTGTTTACCACCCACCTTTGCACTATCCCCTGTTACATGTTTTCCTAGCAAAAGCTTAAGGCAAAAGCGGCATTATTAATTATTTTTAAAGCAAGATGCAAGATGCGAAATATAAAAGCAGCTTCAACATGCATTAATTCTGTTTCTTTCGAAACGCATTTTAGCATGCGGCCTAGTTCTTTCATGCATTAGTTCATATTAGCTCACACATGCGTAAAGCGGTTTCCCTCGTGTTCATGTAATGTGTATGTTAAACTATCACTGCACACTGTCAGTACGTATTATGGGGTGTTAATTCGAGCAGGTTTAATTTTTGCGAAACCCTGCTCCATCAATTGCGAGCAAGGAATAAACTCTGCTCCGCAACGCGAAGCGGAGCTTTTCGGAACTCCGCGAGCTCCACGTAATGTGGAGTGTGGCAAACTCTGCAAACTCCGCGAGCGGAGCGGAGTTCACCGCCCAGACTTACTTAACACCCCCAGGAATCCCCACAGGGTCCTACATGTCAATAGGTGTAAACTCCAACAAGACAGGGCAGACATGACCATTGTTAGAAATGGGAGTTTTGGCAGGCTAGGGCATGTTCCAAAGCCCGGCAGAAACCACCACTCTAGTCAGGATAAGGGAATTACACTCCTAAAATAACCCCTGCTCACCCCCTTGGTAGCTTGGCACGAGCATTCAGGCTTATCTTAGAGGCAGTGTGTAAAGCATTTGCACATAACCAACAGTAATACAGTGTAAGCACTACAAAAGGACACCACACCAGTTTAGAAAAATATCCAATATTTTTATATACTTAAGACAAGACCAAAAACGATAAACATCCACAATACAGTACTTAAAAATCTTGGGTTATCAAAATATGTTTTAAAAACAGCTCCTTGATGACAATAGCTCCGTCCGGGGCTATCACGGCGTCGTGAGCAAACAAATCCAAACAGTTCTGGCTGACCGCGGCATCGCGGGCCAGCTACGGTGTCGGGAAGACCCGCAAACAGTACCTTTTAGAAATGCAGGGTGTCGGCGACCTCTCGTTGAGCTTTCAAAAGCACGGCGTCCGCAGGCGTTGGTTCCGGAGGTCGGTGCAGATCGATCTCTTCTTTGTTGAAGTCAGGAGCGCTGGCGTCGGCAGGCGTCGTGTGCTGCGGTGCGAAGTGCAGCGGTGCGGCGTGCGGTGCCCTCAGGTCACGGTGCGAGCAGCGGCTCGGTGGCGGCATCAGATGGCGTCGTTGGTGAGACCAGGGTCGTGGTGCGAGATGAAGGCGGTGCTCGTCACGGTGCTGGCAGGTCACGGTGCAAGCAGCGGCATCGTCGTTGCTGAAGCGCTGTCGTTGGCTGACGAACTGGAGTCGATGGCGCCGGCGTCGGTTGGCCAAGGCTGCGGTGTGGGATGAGGGCGGTGCGTCGTGTAACTTTACGAGCGGTGCCCTCGAACCACGGTGCAAGCAGCGGCGTAGATTTCAGCGTGGAGCGGCGTCGTCTGGGATACGAAGGCATCGCCGTGAAGCGAGGCGGTGCGGAGTGCGGTGCCCACAGGTCGGGGTGCGAGCAGCGGCTCGGTGGTGGCATCAGCAGGCGTCGTCGGTGAGACCAGGGTCGCGGTGCGGTGTTGCCCTCTGCGGTGCCAAGGCGTCGTCATGAAGCGAAGCGGTGCGGAGGGCGGTGCCCACAGGTCGCAGTGCGAGCAGTGGCTCGGTGGCGGCGTCAGCAGGTGTCATCGGTGAGACCAGGGTGACGGTGCGGCATTGCGGCGGTGCCCTCTGCGGTGCCTTCGGGACACGGAGTCGGCAGCGGCGGCGTCGACATCGTCGAGTTGCTTTTCTTCTGTTGCAGCACAAAACACACAGTCCCCAGTGCTGAGGGCAGAAGAGCTTGAAGTCTTTGCTGTTCCTGAGGCTCCTTGAACAGGGGGCAAGCTCTACCTCAAGCCCTTGGAGAAACTCACAAAAGTAGATTGCAGAAAGTCCAGTCCAGGCCATTCACTGCCCAAGACAGAAGCAGCCACTGCAGGCCAACACAGCAAAGCACACAGCAAAGTGGTAGTTCCTCCTCACAGCTTCTCCGGCTCTCCTTCTTGGCAGTCTTCTTGATCCAAAAGAGTTCTACAGTTCAGGGGTCTGGGCCCCAGTATTTGTATCCAAAAATCCTTTGATCTTTCAGGCAGAGGGTGTCTGTGCCCGGCCAGAACTAGTTCTGCCTTCTGTGGTGTGATTTCCTGGCAGGAGGTGGAGACGGCATTGTCAGAGGCAGACCAGGCCCTTTGAGATGCAAGGACATCTCCTCCCCCTTCCCCCATCGCAGCCCAGGTCTATTCAACCCTTTCCTGACCTACCTACACTATCTGGAGCCCCTCCGGCCCCCCAGCCTTCTGTCATCCAAAACCCAGACAGGCAATCCACATTCCAGCAGAGGCACATGGGATGACTGAGCAAGAAAATACCTACTTTCTAAAGTGGTATTTTCAAACACAGAATGTAAAAATCACCTTCACTAAAAGATGCATCTTTAGATTCTGAGTTCAGGCATACTAAATTCTATTTTCTTACCGAATTCCCTGGACCAGTTATGTTTATTAGATGTTATAAACAAACCTCCCATTCTATCCTATGGGGAACTGGTAGCCTTGCAATAGTGAAAAGCGAAATTGTCTGTAATTCACTATCAGGATATGACACACACACCAGGGCATGTCCCACCTTTCACATACACTGCACCCTGCCCACAGGGGTACCTTGGGCCTACCTGACGGGTGTCTGACATGTAAGAAAAGGGAAGGTTAGGGACCGGCCAGTGTGTGCACTGGCGAAGTCGACATGGCAGTTACAAACTGCGTGCAGACTCTGCAATGGCAGGTCTGAGTTACCGTTTTCAGGGCTACTCACGGGGATGGACAACCAGTGCTGCAGGCCCCCGAGTAGCATTTGATTCACCAGCCCTGGCTCACGCAGTGCACTTTACTAGGGGCTAACAGGTAAATCAAATATCCAATCATGGAAACACCCATCCATAACACAATTTACACGGAGAGCATATGCACTTTAGCACTGATTAGCAGTGGTAAAGTGCCCAGAGTCCTAAAACCAACACAAACAGGTCAGGAAAAGATAGGAGGAAGAAGCAAAATGTTTGGGGATAACCCTGCAAAAAGGGCCATTTCCAACACATGTTGATGATCACTGTTGAAGGAGGAGAGGAGGAGACTGAGCCACTGCCAGATATTCTCTCCCACAATCTGAAAGATGGGTCAGTGGAGGGAGTGGTACTCTCTCTCAAATTGACAGACCAATAGCACAGAGACTGCAAGCAGGTGCTGGAGCAGTTTGCAGGTCTGTTCTTTTTGACCCCGGGTATCACAAGTTGGTGCATACATTGGCATTGATATTAGTGACAGCCTACCTGTCAAGAACTGGTTGTACAGGTTGTCTGGCCAGGTCAGAGCCAGCATGAAGGCTGAAGTTGCTCAGATGCTGGAGTTGGGGGCAATTGGACCCTCTCACAGTCCCTGGGCCAGCCCAGTGGTGCTGGCACCCAAATCTAATCCCCAGGGGGGAAAGAAGTGGTTAAGGTTCTGTGTGGACTACAGAGGATTGAATGCAGCCACTAAGACTAATGCTCAACCTATACCTAGAGCTGATGAGCTCATTGATAGGTTAGGGGCTGTAAAGTCCCTAAGTACATTTGATTTGACCTCAGGCTACTGGCAGATTGCCCTCACTCAGTCAAGGAGCAGACGAGAGGTCAGCATTCTCCACACTAGAGGGACATTACCAATTCAAAGTAATGCCCTTTGGCTTAAAGAATGCCCCTGCCACCTTCCAAATGTTGGTGAACAGTGTCCTATCTGGTGGGCTGGAACAATTTGGTGCCACTTATCTGGATGATGTAGCTGAGTACAGTTCCACCTGGGAGGATCACCTGGATCACCTGAAGGAAGTGCTTCAGGCCCTGCAATAGACAAGCCTGACTATTAAGGCCATAAGTTCCAGATAGGGCAGAGTTCAGTGGTGTACCTGGTCCACCTTGTTAGTGGAGGCCATGTACAACCTCTCCAACCCGAAATACAAATTATTGTGGATTGAGTAGCTCCCACAACCCAGACCCTGGTCAGGGCATTCTGTGGTCTGACTGGGTACTATAGAAGATTTGTTCAGAACTATGGGACCATTGTGACCCACCTGACAAAACCCACTTCTAAAAAGCAGCCCAAAAAAGTAATTTGGACCCTAGAGTGTCAGAAGGCCTTTGACACTCTGAAAGAGACTATGTGTTCAGCACCAGTCAAACTGACCACAGACCTCTCAGATGCCTCATGCAGATGAGGGGGGAGAATCCTGAACTGTTCAGGTGGTCTTTTTCCCTACAGGGGATGAACTTCACAGTGGGTTACAGACATGGGACTGCTCATTCCAATGCTGATGGACTTTCCAGATTTTTCCACTTAGCAGATGAGTACTGCCAGGGTATAGCTAAGGTACCCATGACCTTTCGTTTGGGGGGTGTTAGACCTGGCACCATTGGGTTGGGTCTCACCTGCATTTTTTGTCTTTGCCTCCTGTGTATTTGCTGTGTGTTGGACTCCGTTTTGCTGGTCTAGATGCTTTGGGCACTTTGTCACTCCTGTTCAGTGCCAAAGTGCAAGTGCCCCTTTGTAAATTGCTGTTATGGGTTGGTGATTCCATGATTGGCATATTTGATTTACTAGTCAGTCTCTAGTACAGTGTACGGTGTGTGCCCAGGGTCTGTAAATCAAATGCTGCTAGTGGGCTGCAGCACTGAATGTGCCACCCACATAAGCAGCCTATAAATGTAACTCATGCCTGCCATTGCAGAGCCTGTGTGCAGTCTGGTACTGCCATGTCGACTTGGCAAGTGCACCCACTTGCCAGTCCCTACCCTTCCCTTTTCTTACATGTTAGTCACCCCTAAGGTAGGCCCAAGGTACCCCTGTGGGCAGGGTGCAGTGTATGTGAAAGGTAGGACATGCCCTGGTGTATGTGGCATGTCCTGATAGTGAAATACTGCCAATTTCATTTTTCACTATTGCAAGGCTACCTGTTCCCATAGGTTAGGATGGGGAGTTTGCTTATAACATCTTATAAACATAACTACCCCTGAGAACAAGGTAGGAAAATTAAGTTTAGTATGCCTGAACTCAGAATGTTAAAATGCATCTTTTAGTGAGGGTGATTTTTACATTCTGTGTTTGAAAATACCACTTTTAGAAAGTAGGTATTTTCTTGCTTAGCCATCCAGTGGGCCTCTGCTAGGTTTGTGTATTGCATGTCTGGCTTTGGATGACAGGGGCTTGGGAGGAGCAGTGGCTCCAGAGAGCCTGACGAGTCAGGGCTGGGCTGAATAAACCTGGGCTGCATTTAGAGCAGGGGGAGGAGATTTCCTTTCACCTGAATGGGCCTGGTCTGCCTTCCACAATGCTGTCTCCACCTCCTGCCAGGAAGCTTCACCAGAGAGGACCGAACTGGTTTTGACCAAGCACAGGGCTTCTCTGCCACCAACGAACAAAGGATTTTGTAGTATAAATATTGGGGCCCAGACCCCAGAACTTTAGATCACTTCTGGGAATCAAGAGGAACTTTTGCCAAGGAGAAGAGCCAGAGAAGATGAGGAGGAATACTGCCCCTGTGCTGTTTGCTGTCTGGGTTTGGCTTGCAGTGGCTGATTGCTGCCAAGGAAAGGAGAGAGTACTTTACTGTTTGCTGTGTCCCCTGCTTGAGGAAGATATCCATGGACTTGAAACTGAGCTTGCCTCCTGTTCCGAAGTCTCAGGGACACAAAGACTTCATTTCTTCTGTCTGCTGCCACAGAAGGAAATTGCAACACCGACGCCAGCGAGAGGCGCCGTAACCTGCACCAAAGCTGTGAGCACCGCTCGTGAAGAGCATGACGCACCACCCCGACTTGCACGATAGGCCCGACGCCTGCTGACACCGGGCCGCCTCGACTCCGAAGCCATCACCGAGGCCGCTGCCTGCACCGGAGCCGGTGGACACCGCTCGTGACATCCACGACGCACCATCCCGACTCGCACCGCAGCCCCGACTTCACCGACACCGGTGCTTCATCAACGCGGAGCCGATACTCGACGCGGGTGACTCCTGAATCCATCGACACCACACCGTCGTAAGGAACTGACGCCTCGCCGCCACCATGACGTCACCTCCCTGCCACAGTAGGGAACCGACGTCCCACCTCCCCTGCATTGCAGTAAGGAACCGAGGCTTCACCTCCCCTGGGGTCGTAAGGAACCGACGCCACCCGGCGCCAACGAAGCATCACCTCCCCGATGCCGTGCACCGTCTTTGCGGTCATTGTTTCCAAGGTACTGTTCTTTGGGGGTCTGCTTGACTCTGCGCCTGACGCCGTGCACTTCGCGGTCGGCGCAGTACTTTGGGATTTTCATCTGTCAGGACGTCATAATAACTCCAGGTGGAGTTATTTGTTGCTAGAAACTTTATTTCAGCGAATAACCTATTTTTAAGGATATCTTGAGAACTGTGTTGTGGATTTTTGTCGTTTGGTCTTGTTTTTGTTTAGATAAAGATTACTTATTTTCCTAAACTGGTGTGGTGTCCATTTGTAGTGTTTTCACTGTATTACTGTATGTGTTCACAAATGCTTTACACACTGCCTCTGATATAAGCCTGTCTGCTCGTGTCAAGCTACAAAGGGGGTGAGCAGGGGTTATTTTAGAAGTGCATCCTCCTTACCCTGACTAGGAAGAAGGGCCCCTACTTGGACAAAGGTATCGACCTTTGCCAACTAGAGACCCCCATTTCTAACATTGGTGGTCAGCAGTGAGGATCTGGACTTGCATTTGTGTCTTACATACAGTGATTGGTGTACACTACTAGTATAGTGCAGAACATTACGCAACCACATACATTTGGTAGAACTTTTTTTTTCCTTGGAATTTTTTGCATCTTGAGAACTGCCAATTTCACCATGAGTAAACCAGCATCACTTGCATCTGTGGATATCGAATTTTGAGAGGAGAGGGTTGATACCTACACTGTGCCACAACTCAAAGCTGTCTGCAAAACATTTAAAATCTCTGTGAGAGGCCTCATCAGAAAGGAGGAATACCAAAAGGCGCTGAGGACCTGGTTGGAATCAAGGAATGCCAGCAAGCATACCGAGGAGCCTATGGTGGAGGGAGATAATTTAGATGGGCAGCAGGAGGGGCTATTGGGCCTGACTGGAGGGAAGTTGCCTTCCAGGGGGGCAGCAGTGTGTCTTCAAAGGGTCTGTCTCCAGAGGAATTGGAGGACAGGGAGAGAAGCAGAATGCATGAGATGGAGCTCGCAAAGCTCAGGCTAGGAAAGGAGTGTGACATGGAGATTAAGAAATTGGAGTTGGAGAGTAAGAAATTGGCCATGGAAGAGAAGAAGATGCTCTTAGAGCATGCAAGACGGTTGAAGGAGTTGGATCTGAAAGCCAAAAGTCTGGAGATCAATCCCAATGATGGCAGCTCACCATCAGTGCCTGGAGAAGCGAAGGTATATATCCACAAGGAGGTTATTAAAGATGTCACAAAGCATGAGGACATTGGTCAGTGGTTCAAGGCCTATGAGGTAGCGATGAGTTGCCACAGAGTCCCTGAGAGAGATTGGGGAGCGGGGTCATGGGGCCGCTTTCTTAGTGAAGGAAGGGAAACATTGCTAAACTTGCCCACTGAGGATCAGATGTCCTATGCCCCCATGAAGGAAGTCTTAGTAGCAAGGTATGGGTTGACCCCAGAGCTGTACAGGCAGAAACTTAGAAACTTCAAAAAGCTGGAGTCAAGTACTTGGGTGGAGTATGTGTCCTATTTTTGCACTAGATAGTTGGGTGAAGGGTAGCAAGGTGAATGAATTGCAGGGGCTCTATGATTTGGTTGCATGGGAGCACTTGTCAGATAATTGTTTTCCAGAGCCACGCCAGCACTTGATTGACAGTCAGCTGACTGACCCCAGAAAGCTTGCTGTGGAGGCGGACTGCTGGGTCAGCACCAGGGTCCAAAAAAGTTGTGTGGGAGACTTTGCCAAAGGTGGGCAGGATCCCCAGCAGAAGAGTGGGGGGGACAAGGATAAACAGAAGGAATTTCAAAAAGGGACCCAAAGTAATCCCCAAGGGAACTAAGGTAAATGTTCCCAGCCTTCCACTGAAAAGAACCCATGAGTTCCGACAGGTAAGCCTGTACATAGGGGTTCCAAGGCATGTTTTGGTTGTGGTCAGGTGGGCCACTTTAAAGGGGATCCAAGGTGTCCCAAGAAGGTTACCACAGCGCCCACTGGTGCACCGCCCCGGGACATGGCTAGTGTAGCCTTGGGGGAGGAGTTGGGTGCCCAAGAGGGGTGGGGTCCTTCAGAAATGTCCCTGGTCTCTTTAGGAGACAGTGAGATGGTCCCAAGAGCTCATCTGCCTGATAACACTAAGACGTACAGGCAGTGGGTGACCATCAATGTCCATAGTGTGGAGGCTCTGAGAAGCACCGGAGCCAGTGTGACAGCTGTCAGTTGTCAGCTGGTGTCTGAGGAGCAGGTGGTCCCCAACACATTCTACCCAGTAGTTGCCACTGACAACTCAGAGTGCCTCTGCAAAGTGGCACAGGTTCCCTTTGAGTGGGGGGGCGTCTCAGGTACCTTGAAAGTAGCTGTGAGGCCAGCCATGCCTGTTGACTGTCTGCTAGGCAATGATTTGGAGAGCTCACCTTGGGCGAAGGTCGAGCGGAGGTCTCATTTAGAGATGTTGGGTCTGCCTGAGTGGGCATGTGTGACCACTCGGTGTATGGCAGCTGCTAAGGGTATTCAAGAAGACCTGGAGCCTGAAAGAGTGGCCCAGGTACCTGCCAGAAAGAGAAGAGGCAGGGGGCATGGGAAACCAGCCCCCAAAGTTCCCACGGTCCAGGAGGAGGCAAACCTTGAGGGGGATGCCCTGGAGCCTGCAGGGGAACAAGTGGCTGAACTGGGGGACCTGCCTGAGCTGACCCATTGGCAGCAGAAAGGGGGCCCCACCAGGGAGGAATTCTGCCTGGAGAAGCAGAAGTGCCCTTCTCTCGTTGACTTGCGGCAACAGGCTGCAAACCAGGCAGCAGGTGATCAGTCTGGATCACATTGGATTTACTGGGAGAATGGTCTCCTGTATAGCGATCCTAAGGTTGCTGAGCCTGGGTCAGCCCGTCTTCTGGTGGTACCCCAGCGCTTCAGAGCCTTCCTACTTGGTCTGGCTCATGATGTGCCTTGGCAGGACATTTGGGGCAAGACAAGACCTTTGAAAGGCTTGTCACCCACTTTTACTGGCCCCAAATGCGTAAGAATTCTGATACTCATTGCAGGTCTTGCCAGACTTGCCAGGCAAGTGGTGAGAGTGTGAGAAAGGGTAAGGCTCCTCTCCAACCTTTCCCTGTGGTCAGCACCCCCTTTGAGAGGGTGGGTATTGCCATTGTGGGCCTCTGGATCCCAAGATAGCCATGGGCAACAGGTTTATCCTGGTCTTGTTGGACCATGCCATCCAGTACCCGGAAGCCATCCCTCTCCGGACTATGACAGCCCCCGTGGTGGGTCGTGCGTTGATGGGGATTTTCTCCCGTGTGGGGTTCCCCAGAGAGGTGGTGTCTGACCGTTGTACCAACTTCATATTTAAGTATATGAAGTCCCTGTGGCAGGAGTGCAGTGTTACCTACAAGTTCACCACTCCTTACCACCCCCAAGGTAATGGGCTGGTTGAGAGGTTCAACCGGACCCTGAAGGGCCAGGTGAACCCATGAGGAGTAAGTGGGACGTCCTCTTACCATGCCTTTTGTTTGCTTACAGAGAGGTACCGCAGAAGTCCTTAGGGTTCAGTCCCTTTGAGCTCCTGTATGGCCATTCTGTAAGAGGACCTCTAAGTCTTGTCAAAGAAGGCTGGGAGAAAGCTCCCAGTAAACCTCCCCAGGATGTATATAGCTACATGCTGGCCTTCAGGAACCAGACTAAGCGCTTCAGACAACTCGCTCAGGCGAATCTGGAAGCCAGCCAGGAGGAGATAAAACGTTGGTATGATCAGAATGCCACTCTGATCGAGTTTCAGCCTGGACAGAAAGTGTGGGTCATGGCCCCCATGGAGCCATGTGCATTCCAGGATAAGTGGACCGGACCATTTGAGGTGGTGGAGCGCAAGAGTAAAGTCACCTACTTGGTGGACTTGCAGTCTCCAAGGAACCCTTTGCGGGTCCTGAATGTGAACTGCCTTAAGCCCCACTTGGAGAGGTCTGAAGTGGGCATGCTCCTAGCAACAGATTCTGGAATGGAGGAGGAGACTGAGCCTCTTCCTGAGCTTCTCTCTGCGAAGGAACACGATGGGTCAGTGGACGGTGTAACACTCTCCCCCGCCCTGACTCCTGAACAGCAGAGTGACTGCCGACAACTGTTGGGACAGTTTGCTGCTCTGTTCTCCCTGACCCCTGGTGTCACTCAGTGGTGTGTCCATGATGTTGACACTGGGGACCGGGTCAAGGCTTGCATCGAGGAGGACGTCTCCAAGATGTTAGCGCTAGGGGTGATTGATCCCTCAAATAGCCCAGTGGTCTTGGTCCCAAAGGCTGTCGCACCTGGTGCCACGCCAGAACTCCGGTTCTGTGTGGACTACCGAGGGCTCAATTCAGTCACCAGGACTGATGCGCACCCCATCCCCAGAGCTGATGAGCTCATGAATCGGTTGGGAGCTGCCCGGTACCTCAGTACGTTTGACTTAATGTCTGGGTACTGGCAAATATCCTTAACTGATGGGGCAAAGGAAAGGTCAGCATTCTCAATGCCAGAGGGGCACTACCAATTCCGGGTGATGCCATTTGGGTTGAAGAATGCCCCTGCCACCCTTCGGAGGTTGGTCAAACAGGTGTTGGCTGGACTTGAGGATTTCAGTGCCGCCTACCTGGATGACATAGCAGTGTTCAGTGCCACTTGGGAGAAACATCTGCACCACCTCTGGGAAGTGTTGAAGGCTCTGCAGAGGGCAGGCCTCATGATCAAGGCGAGTCAGTGCCAGATCGGGCAGGGTTCTGTGGTGTACTTGGGACACCAGGTGGGGAGCGGCCAGGTGGTGCCCCTACAGCCCAAGATTGATACCATTCTGGCTTGGGAACCCCCCAAGACCCAGACAGAGGTGAGAGCCTTCTTAGGACTCACCGGGTATTACAGGAGATTTGTCAAGGGGTATGGCACCATTGTTGCCCCCTTGACAGAGATGCATTCCAGGAAGGTGAACTGGACTGATGTCCGCCAGAAGACTTTTGATGCCCTGAAATCTGCCATATGCACGTGCTTCAGGCGCCCAACTTCTCAAGAGAATTCATTCTGCAGACAGATGCTTCAGAGCATGGTGTGGGGGCTGTGCTCTCACAGCTAAATGAGGAGGGCCTAGACCAACCTGTAGCCTTCATTAGCAGGAGGTTAATTCCACAGGAACAGAGGTGGAGTGCGATTGAGCGTGAGGCATTTGCTGTGGTCTGGGCACTGAAGAAGCTTAGGCCCTACTTGTTTGGGACTCACTTCCGGGTTCAGACCGACCACAGGCCCCTCAGATGGTTGATGCAAATGAGGGGTGAGAATCCAAAGCAGTTGAGGTGGTCCATTTCCCTACAGGGGATGGACTTCACGGTGGAACACCGCCCTGGTACAGAACATGCCAATGCTGATGGTCTGTCCAGAGTTTTCCGCCTTAGTGAAGAGAACTCCCAAGAGAGTGGCTAGTTCTCCCCACATTTCAGCTGGAGGGGACACATGTTAGACCTGGCAACATTGGCGTGGGTCTCCCCTACATTTTGTGCCTTTGCCTCCTGTGTTTTTGCTGTGTGTTGGACTCCGTTTTGCTGGTCTAGATGCTTTGGGCACTTTGCCACTGCTGTTCAGTGCCAAAGTCCAAGTTCTCCCTTTGCAAAATGTTGTTATGGATTGGTGATTCCATGATTGGCATATTTGATTTACTAGTCAGTCCCTAGTGCACTGTGTGTGCCCAGGGCCTGTAAATCAAATGCTGCTAGTGGGCTGCTGCACTGATTGTGCCACCCACATAAGCAGCCTGTAAATGTAACTCAGGCCTGCCATTGCAGAGCCTGTGTGCAGTCTGGTACTGCCATGTCGACGTGGCAAGTTCACCCACTTGCCAGGCCCTACCCTTCCCTTTTCTTACATGTTAGTCAACCCTAAGGTAGGCCCAATGTACCCCTGTGGGTAGGGTGCAGTGTATATGAAAGGTAGGACATGCCCTGGTGTGTGTGGCATGTCCTGATAGTGAAATATTGCTAATTTCGTTTTTCACTATTGCAAGGCTACCTGTTTCCATAGGAAAGAATGGGGAGTTTGCTTATAACATCTTATAAACATAACTACCCCTGGGAACAAGGTAGGAAAATTAAGTTTAATATGCCTGAACTCAGAATGTTAAAGTCCATCTTTTAGTGAGGGTGATTTTTACATTCCGTGTTTGAAAATACCACTTTTAGGAAGTAGGTATTTTTTTGCTTAGCCATCCAGTGTGCCTCTGCTAGGTTTGTGTATTGCATGTCTGGCTTTGGTTGACAGGGGCTGGGGAGGATCAGTGGCTCCAAAGAGCCTGATGAGTCAGGGCTGGGCTGAATAGACCTTGGCTGCATTAGAGTAGGGGGAGGAGATTCCCTTTCACCTGAATGGGCCAGGTTTGCCTTCCACAATGCTGTCAGCTCCTGCCAGAAAGCTGCACCAGAGAGGACAGAACAGGTTTTGACCAAGCACAGGGCTTCTCTGCCACCAGAGAACAAAGGATTTTGTAGCATAAATATTGGGGCTCAGACCCCAGAACTTTAGATCACTTCTGGGAATCAAGAGGAACCTTTGCCAAGGAGAAGTGCCGGAGAAGCTGAGGAGGAATACTGTCCCTGTGCTGTTTGCTGTCTGGGGTTGGTCTGCAGTGGCTGATTGCTGCCAAGGAAAGGAGAAAGGACTTTGCTGTTTACTGTGTCCCCTGCTTGAGGAAGATCTCCAAGGACTTGAAACTGAGCTTGCCTCCTGTTCTGAAGTCTCATGGACACAAAGACTTCATTTCTTCTGTCTTTCTGCATCTGGAACTGCTGTTTCAGCTGCCACAGAAGGAAATTGCAACACCTACGTGGGCGAGCGATGCCGTAACCTGCACCGAAGCCGTGGGCACCGCTCGTGAAGAGCACAACGTACCGCCCCTACTTGCACCGTAGGCCCGACGCCTGCTGACACCGTGCCGCATCGACTCCGAAGCCGTCACCGAGGCCGCTGCCTGCACCGGAGCTGAGGACACCGCTCGTGATGTCCACGACGCACCGTCCCGACTCGCACCACAGCCCCGACTTGACACTGACACCGGTGCTTTATCAACGTGGAGCCGATACTCGACGTGGGTGACTCCCGAAACCATCGACACCGTACCATCATAAGGAACCGACGCCTCGCTGCCACCGTGACGTCACCTCCCCGTCACAGTAAGGAACCGATGTCTCACCTCCCCTGCATTGCAGTAAGGAACTGAGGCTTCACCTCCCCTCGGGTCGTAAGGAACCGACGCTGCCCGGTGCCAACGAAGCATCACCTCCCCGACGCCGTGCACTGTCTTTGCTTTCATCGTTTCCAAGGTACTGTTCTTTGGGGGTCTGCTTGACTCCGCGCCTGATGGCACGCACTTCGCGGTCGGCGCAGTACTTTGGGATTTCCATCTGTCAGGACGTCATAATAACTCCAGGTGGAGTTATTTGTTGCTAGAAACTTTATTTGAGTGAATAACCTAATTTTAAGGATATCTTATTTTTCTAAACTGGTGTGGTGTCCATTTGTAGTGTTTTCACTGTATTACTTTATGTGTTCACAAATGCTACACACACTGCCTCTGAGATAAGCCTGTCTGCTCGTGCCAATCTACCAAGGGGTGAGCAGGGGTTATTTTAGACGTGTATCCCCCTTACCCTGACTAGGAAGAAGGGCCCCTACTTGGACAAAGGTACCTACCTCTACCAACTAGAGACCCCCATTTCTAACAGGGGGGCTGTATGAGAAAGTCATCCTTTTTGCCCATATGACTGGGACTTTTCTCTCAGGGTTGAGGGGGAATTTTAATTTTTTTTGTTAGAATTGCCAGGCTTATCTTGGCCATCCCAAGCAAGGAAAAAGTACATCAGAACGTCCTGCCTAAAGAGATGAGGGGGTCTGAGGTACTTAGACCAACAGCCCGATGTCAGTGGGGCTGTCAGTCTAATGCTTTCACCATCAGAGCCGGTGGGGGCTCCAGCAGCAGAAACATGACGGTTCACCCTGTTGGAAAATGCACACAATAGTCCATCTTTCATGACTTGAAAACAAAAATATAAAATATAACTTTGTCTTCAAATTTGATGCTCACTGGTTCAATTATATAAACATAGTACATTTGATATCTAGATCCCCAGGAGTCCTGTGTTAGCAGTAACCTGCCTCCCAATAAATCAATTACAGTATTTTTGTCAAGCAGATAGTTGAGACCTGCTTGCTGCCAATGGTCACTGGCTACCTGGAGGTCTGAAAGACATGATCAAGAGGAGCAATACCAAAGACAACCAGCATTGGAAAAGCCAATGGGAAACAGCCTTTACCACGACTGCCAAACCACACGCTGCAGTTACAATGCAACCATTACAACGAATGCGTCTTTACCACGTATTCCTTTACCACGAATGTCATTAAACAACATGCCTTAGGGAAAGTGATGTTGAACTTTAAAGTCAACACTTTCCCTACTGTTGGGCAGAGTGGAGTTGGAATAGTAAATTATACTGCTCTAAAGTTCAATGCTTTCCCTAAGGCATGTTGTTGTAACGATATATGTGGTAAAGGAATGCATGGTAAAGAAGCATTCGTTGTACAGACTGTGGAGTAATGGCATGTGAGGTAAAGGCATGTGTTGTTGCAACATACAACCAAAGGCAATACGTCTTGCCTTTTGGATACATTGGTTTCGCCAATGATGTGCAGTATCGGCAAAAGCATTTTTTCTTTCAGATGCTGCGAAGCATCGGCCAAAAACAAAATAGGAAAAGAAGGGACAATGAAGCAGCTGGGACAATGAAGCAGCTGACACAGTTAAGGCTATGTCATTTCACAGGTATGTACATACATCATCACGCACATGCATGCATCCATCACCATGCATGCGTTCACTTTCAAAATAACGACGTGCCATGTGTTTTTATTAGTGATCCGAGATGGTTCAGTAAAGAGTAACAAAAAAAACCTAGCGTAAAAGCATTTTGCTTCCTGGCCTGCAAAAAACAAATAAATATTGTAAAAAAAGGACTGCAGGGGTAGGAGGGCAATGGAGGAGCAGGTAGTGGGGGTAAAATAAAAATAAAGCCAGGTGGGGGAAGGAGGGTAAAAGCAGCACATGAGGGTGAAGGCAATATGGGGCCGGGAAGAGGCACACAATGGAGAGAGCAACATGGAGCGTGAGGGACGGGGGAGTTTGGTGTTGTGTCAAGATACTTATCAGGTAACAGAGTACTATCACTCGCTCACCGCACCTTCGGGCAGCAGCTGTAAATAGACTCAGCATTGTAAATCACCACAAGGAAGCGTAGGGGTGGGTGGTAGGGTAGGGCCTGTGAGTAGATCCTGCAGAGACAGGGATTTTGTCACTATGGTTCAAGTTATTCTGTCTCAACCTCATGTAAGGATCTTAAACACTGACAGAAGGATGTACTGCGTTGAGCTGAAGCTGAGGGACTCCTTTTTAGGTCGAGCCTAGAGTCAGCGCGCAAGCGCTGCTCTGGTGAAGATCTGCTGTTGTTCAGCACGTGAGAGAATACCCACCCACTCTCCCGTCCATATTTTTTATTGGCTTGTGTCTTTGTCCTTCCTAAATGCTGTCTTCTGATTCCTAAATAGGCTTGTTAGTCCCTCCTTAGTACGGCCATGTATCCTCCCATGGCTACTGGCCCCTTTACTTTGTTGTTACACCGTGCATGTACTATTTATTTTTTATAGCTTCCACAGCGGGTGCCTATAACAAGGCTGTTGACGATTATGTGCGCTTCTGGGAGGAGTAAGGGGGCAAGGGCTGGGGCCTTGAAGGTGTCTGTTTACAGCGCAGGGCTCTTGTTGTTCTTAATGAGGGGTCAGCTTGCCCGACGGTTCAGGTCTACAACTGTAAAAATAACTCGGCTGCCTCCCAAAAATGTGCACGCTTATCGGTAATGGAACCGGATTTATTCTAAGTTCCACGGCGTGTGCGTTCAAGGTGGCTCCAGTAATCAGTGTTTGGTGCATTAAACGTACTTCAACCACTTGGACTGTACCTTAGCTTTCATTCGTCACTGCTCCAATGCTAGCAGGGAAGCCACTCCTACACCTCAACTTCACTCGCCAGGACTTTCGGAATGCCGTCGCCCACGCATCCAGACAGTTGGGGAAGCCGCTGATCGAGGACAAGATTTTGAACCAAATCCTCTACTACCTGCCCCAGCTCTGCGAACTCAACCGGTATGTACTTCGAGAACTTAAAGACAGGATGGCCCATTGGTAAAAACACCTCTATGCTGATAAGTGGGCGTCTGCAAATTATGCTTAGTATTTCTCAAATTATAAGTGAAAACATCTCACCCCTCCTCCCAGTCGAGTGCTGCTTTATGCATTTTTGTTAAAAAAAAAATATTAAAATCAAAAAAAGGTATGTGGCTTCCCTTCTCAGGTATGCTTTACTCCATTACATCCTAATTTATAGGACATGCACCATAAACGCCTCTGGATTTTCCTGTGCCTCCGCCCCCTCCCGTTGTCCGTGTTAAACATGCTTCCGCCCCTCTCCCGTTGTCTGCATTTTTGTTTGTTTCCAACCCTCTCCCCACTTGTGGCGGCCCATGAGGGGCGCCCCCCGCGGCATACCACTGTTTGTTAAAATGCTGAACAGAGTCACCAAAAAGCCTTGGCAAAGCCAAAATGCGGGACCTATTGGCTTTGCCAATGCTTGTTTAATTTTGGGGGGATGTTTGAGTTAGGGCAAACTACATGCATCAGATGAATGATTGTGTGTCTACATATATTGTTTATTGTGAAACTTTTACGATCCAGAAGAGTACTTCATGTTATAAAATAGCCCCATAAACTATCTGCTGAGATGCCATTGCTTTCATGCTGTTGCTCCTTGTTTGTCTCCAAGAGTAAAATAGTTTTCCTTTGGAGAAACCTCTTACTCTACAACGGACCACCCTGCAATATTTTTTACCCGTGCTCTTGGAAGGAATACATTTATGTTCATTTCCCTTGTGTGAAGTGGTCAGATGTTAGTTTGAAATCCGATTTAAATATTCAAACGGCTTTGTGAATATGGCATGGGTCAGTGTCACTCTTATTCAGCTTATGCACATCGTGGAATAATCCAAAGTCATAGAGTAAGGCTTGCTGTGAAAATTCTCAATTATCTTTTTTTCAAAGGAAAAATAATTGTGTGGAGAAATTCCTCTCTTTTGCCCCTCGCAAAATGGGGGTGTTGCATATAACTTGCACACATGCAACACAACCTAAGCCCCTGGTGTCCATTTAAAAGTGCAAAAGTGGGGGAACAACATTTCGCATCTGTGTGAATGACCCCAATACTCTGACGCTGTTACTGTCCACATAATTTGCACTGCCTACCACCACCACCAGTACCAATACCGCCACCAATACCAATACCACCACCAATACTAATACCACCACCAATACCACCAATACTAATACCACCACCAATACCATCACCACCAATAACACCCCCACCAATACCCCACCACCAATACCACCACCAATTCCACCACCAATACCACCACCAATACCAGTACCTCCACCAACAATACCAGTACCAACACCACCAATACCACCACCAATACCAGTACCAATACCAGTACCACCACCAATACCAGAACCACAACCACCACCAATACCACCACCGCTAATACCACCACCACCAATACTAATACCACCACCAGCAATACCACCACCACCAATACCACCACCACTAATAACACCAATACCAATACCACCACCACCACCAATACCAATACCACCACCACAAATACCACCACCATCAATACCACCACCATCAATACCAATACCACCACCTCAGCGCCTCTCACTCACTAGTAATAGCAGTGGCACTGTACGAGGCTGGAGTTGCAGCTAAGACCATCCCTCCATGCCTGCCATAAAGCACAGCCCGCCCTTCACCAGGAGGTGAAGCCAGGGCCCTACTACAGCTGGAGTGTTTTTTTATTAGGCCAAAGATAGCAATGACATTACGCAATGCCACACTGCACGCTCAAATCACGGAGAGGGCAGGAAATAGCCCTCCCCGCTTTTCCTACTGAGCCACAACAGTGTAATCACAGAGCAAAAGGTGTTGGAGAGCTTTGTTACTGTTTTTAGCTCAGATCATATGTAACTCTCACTTCATACTTTGTGTCTGTGTAATTTACAACACTTAGACATCTTCTTCACTGCACTATTTATCACTAATTTGAAGACGTCGCAGGCTGGTCTCTTCCTCTGATACTTACAATCTAACAAGCGGACGAGAAGGCCCTTTATTGCAATGCAATAGGTCTCGCATTTGCGAGAGTTTAAGCAATCAGTTTTTGTAAATGACAATGCCTTTTATTTATGTTTTAAAACCCAAAACATAAATAAAAGGCATTGTCATTTACAATGCCAATAGCTCAAACTCGCATGAATGTGAGACCTATTGCATTGCAAATGCTTGTTTAGATTGATCTCGGCTCTCTTGACATTGAGGAGAGGGACGAGGAATATCACTGAAGACAAAGGCAAACGCTAGAATGCACTCATAATTTTCAGCACATAACAACCTTAATTTTCACATATTTAACTGGGTTTGACTTACTGGTTCAAACAACTCTGACCTTCCTAATAGGAAAACTGTTAACACCACAACTCTCCTTTGTCCTTCAAAATGGATTCTCTACCTCTTCCTCTAGTAAGAGCTAATGTTTGCTTAGTTCTCTTAAACTACAGCTTACATTAGGGAATAATTCATTCACAGTTAGGGCTTAGTAGAGTTCCAAAATAGCCGCTGATTCTTTGTCTTTGAGCTTTGTGTTTCTTTAGCCACCTCTGTAGTTATATTGAACAGATGTTTGCGTCCTTGCTTCTGCGCTCAAATACACAACCAAAATGACACACTCTGGACTTAGACACTCTTGTCTCAGAGTTACGTGCACCAAAAGGAGATCAAAAAACATTCCTCAACTATGTACACCTCAAGTCAATCAGCACTTGCTCTCTCTGAGTCTCCTTTTAGCCTCTCCAGATTCTTTAAATGTATTTTGGCCAACAAGCCTCCCTGGGCCTGTACATTCACCACTTGTTTGTCTAAAATCTTTTGCAAGTCTTTTTCAGAAAGAGGGAGATTTCTTCCCCCAAGGGTAATGGCACACTTACCTGTCCAAGCTTCTTCTTCAGTGCTGCGCACCTGCTGCTTTGGAGCCCAACATCCTGTTGCTTTTATTCTCCTAACCACGTTGACAAGCGTTTTTTTACCTGGGCATGTGCCTATATATAGAGAGACCACGCCAAGGCCAAAGTGAGATCGTGCGAGAACCTGCGGGATCCAGGATGGCCTCTGGAGCGCCATGGATGGACCTCCCTTGTCTTGTCTAGAATGTTTAAGGTCACACTGTGGGCCCCGCAACCATTTGCCCAGGCCCATCTTAGGCTTAAAATGTTGTTCCTCAATACAGACCCTCTGCAAAACAGGCTCATTTATTTAAAAATAAAACACTTACCTCCTTGTGCCGCGGCTGCCTCCGTCTCTTCTCCATCATTGCTGAAGAGTCCGGAAGCACACAGGCTAATCTGAGCCAAACACAATGCTGCAATACAGCATTCTGATTGGCTCCCCATAGCCAATCACAACGCTGAAATGCAGCATTGTGATTGTCTGAGCGCCGTGGTTTGGTGCTCAGACTAGTACAGGGAGCCTGTGCATATTCCGGATCCAGGGTGTAATGCAGCCTAGGTGGGGAACATGCAAAGTGTGCAGGACTGTTTGGTCGGTCCGAGACGGCCGGCCAAGCCGTACTGCACACTCAGTGTGCATAGTCCACTCCTCCTCCCTGAGCCACCAGCCCTGTCCCGCCCTAACCCAGCCCCGCACGAACGAAAAATTTAATGATTATAACCTTGTTATTATCATTTTAATTTTCCCTTTTCCAGTGCTCTCCATGCCACTGGAGTCAAGCTATCCTGGCTGATGAGGGGTGAAACCCCGAAACTGGTCCTAGGATGCTTGTTTCCAGTCCAGGGAGGACCTGGCCTGGCAGTTCGGCTGGACTGTCCCCATTGGACGCAGCCCAAGACTGATTTGCATATGGCTGGGTCCAAACTGGAATGGCATGGTGAGCAAAAAAACTATGGATTTAGGCCCAGATCTCTGTACTGGGGTGAATGTATGACATTGTTCTGCATTCTGTCCATCAATTGTTTTTTTTGCATATAACTTGCACACATGCAACACAACCTAAGCCCCTGGTGTCCATTTAAAAGTGCAAAAGTGGGGGAACAGCATTTCGCATCTGTGTGAATGACCCCAATACTCTGACGCTGTTACTGTCCACATAATTTGCACTGCCTACCACCACCACCAGTACCAATACCACCACCAATACCAATACCACCACCAATACTAATACCACCACCAATACCACCAATACCACCACCACCACCAATACCACCACCAATACCAGTACCACCACCAACAATACCAGTACCAACACCACCAATACCAATACCAATACCACCACCACCAATAAGAGTACCAATACCAGTACCACCACCAATACCAGTACCACCACCACCACCAATACCACCACCACCAATACTAATACCACCACCACCAATACCACCACCACCAATACCACCACCACTAATAACACCAATACCACCACCACCACCAATACCAAAACCACCACCACAAACACCACCACCATCAATACCACCACCACCACCATCAATACCAATACCACCACCTCAGCACCTCTCACTCACTAGTAATAGCAGCGGCAGTGTACGAGGCTGGAGTTGCAGCCAAGACCATCCCTCCTTGCCTTCCATAAAGCACAGCCCGCCCTTCACCAGGAGGTGAAGCCAGGGCCCTACTACAGCTGGAGTGTTTTTTTATTAGGCCAAAGATAGCAATGACATTACGCAGTGCCACACTGCACGCTCAAATCACGGAGAGGGCAGAAAATAGCCCCCCCCTCTCTTCCTACTGAGCCGCAACAGTATAATCACAGAGCAAAAGGTGTTGGAGCGCTCTGTTACTGTTTTTAGCTCAGATCATATGTAACTCTCACTTCACACATTGTGTCTGTGTAATTTATAACACTTACACATCTTCTAAACTGCACTATTTATCACTAATTTGAAGACGTTGCAGTCCGGTCTCTTCCTCTGATACTTACAGTCTAACAAGCGGACGAGAAGGCCCTTTATTGCAATGCAATAGGTCTCGCATTTGCGAGAGTTTAAGCTATTAGTTTTGTAAATGACAATGCCTTTTATTTATGTTTTAAAACCCAAAACATAAATAAAAGGCATTGTCATTTACAATGCCAATAGCTCAAACTCGCATGAATGTGAGACCTATTGCATTGCAAATGCTTGTTTAGATTGATCTCGGCTTTCTTTTTTTTTTAAACAATTTTTATTAAGAAAATAAAAGAAAAGGTACAAGGCAATGATAAAGCAATGATTGGGTCTACAGTAAATAGATACAAATTGCGACACAGAGGAAGCACGATAAGCACGGTTCACTTCCCCATATTTACACAGAATAGTATTGACCAGCATGACCATTAAGCGTCCAGTACATAGGTGGAGTAGTGTGCAGACTAGGCACGCGCACCAATTGGTATCTTGTGATCGAGCAGGCACCTTATCCAGTCGAAGGCGGGAGCACAGCATCAAGTCCAGAATAATCCAATAGCTGACGTCTATCACGCTGTAATTCAATGGAAGGGGATAAACATATGTCACCTCTGTATTTGTTCCACCTCCCCCACTTGTGGTCCCATTTCTTTGGGCACCCTCTGTGCTTGAACACATCCTTCTCGGCGATCATTGCCCTATCCATATCAATAGCCCAATCACGCAAGCACGGGGCCGCCCCCACTCCCCATCTCTGTGCAATGTTTTGCAATGGCCCACCCCATTGAGGCCCATGTTTGCTCGGTTTGCGTGAGGTCTGTGGCTTCCCACATATTAAGGAGGCACAACTGGGGGGAGGCCTTCAGAGTCTTACCACCCGCTCTCTCCATCTGTTTTGTAACCCTATCCCAATACTGTCGCACTGTGGGGCAATCCCATAGAATATGGAAGAAAGTGCCCAGCTGGTTACAATGCTGAAGGCACAGGGGGTCAGGTCTTCTACCTATTTTAAACAAGGTCCTTGCGTCGAAGTATACGCGGTGGAGGATTTTCAATTGGACTAGGCGCAATCTCAATGGGATAGCCACTTCTCTAGGAGAAGCCAGTGCGTCACGCCAGTCTTCCTCATCTACGCCTCCCAGGTCCGCCTCCCAACTCTGCCGCAGACGTTGCATGGGGTCAGGACGATTGTTCAACAGCTTTTTATAGGTAAGGGATATGGCTTTTGTGGGCATAGGGTCAAGTACCAACCTATCCTCCAATGGAGTGGACTCAGGCAGAGGTAGATCCTTGGGCAAGGCAGCTGTAACTGCATGACTAATCTGTAAATATCTAAAAGTCTCAGTTTGCGCTAGCTGATACTTGGTCTGCAGGTCTGCAAACGTAGCCAGTTTACCCCTCACCCACATGTCCCCCACTGTCGAAATGCCTATCATGTCCCATCTGTCAACTCCAGGGCACTTGCTGAGCTGACCCAGTATGTCTGGCTCCCAGAGTGGTGTGGCTTTTGTAAGTGTGTTATGCCAGCCCCATTTCTTATTGACTCCATGCCAGATCTCCACTGTGCGTGCTGTGGGTCCTGTGAGGTGAAGCTTGCGGGGATTTGTGTAGAGTGCCCTATTATAACCGCCCCGTCCCAAAAGCCAACGGTCTGTATGAAAGTTTGGGTCGTCATGCTCCCCATGCACCCACCTATTGATTGCAATCAGTTGAGATGCTTGGTAATAAAGCTGCAAGTCGGGCAGTGCAATACCACCATCATAGCACCCCATCGTCAGTTTTTTCATGGCTATGCGTGGGGCCCGTCCCTTCCACAGCAGCCCTCACACTACGCTGTCAATGCTGGCGAAATAGGTGTCGGAGATCACGTTGGGGGTGTTCTGCAGTGCGTAAAGGAAACGCAGCAGTGCTAGCATTTTAAAAAGTGCGGCCCGCCACAGGAGGGTCAGTGGGAGAGATCGCCAATGCTTAGCGTCAGATCGAAGACGGGTCAAGGGCATTAGTAGGTTGTTCTCATAAAATAAAGTCGGATCAGGGGTGATGAAGATACCAAGGTATTTGAAGCCCCGTGATGCCACTGGTATATTGTAGCCCCTAGGTTTACGCGGCGGTTCACCCCACAGAACGTAAAGCTGGGACTTAGCCCAATTAATAGTATATCCTGAGTGGGCGCCAAATATATGGAAAATATGGAGAACTCGACTGAGGGACCGCGAAGGCGAGGCCAAATAGAGGAGAATGTCATCTGCATATAATGAAATACGATCCTCGTGGTCTTCTGTCCATTTCAGGCCCCTAATCTCCAGATCTCCCCTGATCCAAACCGCTAGGGGCTCCAACACCAGGGCAAAGAGTAGGGGCGATAGAGGGCACCCCTGTCTGGTGCCTCGCTGCAGTGGGAATTGCCCAGAAACATGGTTGTTGACGGTCACCTGCGCGGTTGGGCATAAAGCAGCTGGATCCACTTAACAAAATTGGGGCCAAGCCCCATTCTAGTCAGCACTGCGAAAAGAAAGTCCCACTCAATGGTATCGAACGCCATAGAGGCGTCCAGAGACAGTAGGACCGCATCCTCCCTGATCGTGTCTCTTCTACCCAGGACCCCATTCAATCGCCTTAAGTTCAAGGCTGTGTTCCTCCCTGGCATAAACCCGGATTGATCCGGAAGCACCAGCTCAGTAATATAGGGGATGAGTCTATTGGCCAGTAGTTTTGCTAGAATTTTTGCCTCAACCGTGAGGAGGGATATGGGGCGATATGATCTACAATCCTCTACTGGTTTGCCTGGTTTGTGTATAACCATGATTGAGGCCATCCTAACTTCAGTTGGTAGGACCCCAACATCAAAACTTTCGGTATACATTTGCAATAGGTGGGGAGAGAGCCTGGAGGCCATTGGCTTAAAGAATTCAATTGGGGGCCCATTGGGTCCCATAGCTTTGCCGGAACGCACATCCTGAATTGCTTTCTGAATTTCGGTCTCTGTGATGTCGCACTTCAGGGAGTCTCTATCTTACTCGGTCAAGCAAGCGACTTTAATAGTCGACAGGAGTTCCGAAGCCATGGAGGACTGGGACGTCTCGGCGGATGTATACACCGATGAGAAGTGAGAGGCGAACGTGTCGGCAATCTGCTGGGGATCAGTGAGCAGTTCACTGTCAGCCCCAGATATCGAGTGTACCCACCTAGAAGCTTGTTCCCTTTTCTCCAACCAGGCCAAAAGCCTACCCGTCCGCTCGCCATGTTCATATATCTTATGCCGGGTGGCGTTATATCTAGCTTTGGCCGCTTCCGTCAGAAGCTGCTGATAGTCCAGGTGCACCATGTCTAGCGAGTGTTGTGCCTCCGAGTCAGGGGTACATGCCAGGGCTTTTTCCTTTTCCAGAATTTCCTCCTCCAGCTCAGACACTCGCTTAGTGAGTTCCCTCCTATGCCCCACCTCAGCGACAGGGCACGGCCCTTCATAACGGCACCGAACGCCCCCCACAACACACAAGCTGAAGTGACCGACCCCACATTTTCTGTAAAATAGCAGTCAGCGTCTTTGAGCAATGCCTTCCTAATGTGGGGTTCCTTAAGTGCCCAGGGGTTTATAGTGAGGGTAGTGTGGCGCTTGGTTTGCCCCAAGGTTAGTGTCGTGAGAACTGGGGAATGATCAGAGATTCCTCGCGCGAGGCACCTGGAGTCAGAGAAAACCTGTATATCTTGAGTGAGTGTGAACATGTGGTCAATGCGTGATTGACTATTGTGGGCCCCAGAATGAAAAGTAAATTGTATGGTGTTAGGGTTAAGCCATCGCCAGATATCCACCAAGCCCATAGTGGACAAGAACTCAGTCAGTTGGGATCCCCCTGGAGGGTTCCTACGGGGTGGGAGGCGATCCCTGGAGCCGTTTACTGCCAGATTAAAGTCTCCCCCCAGCACCAATAACCCCACTGGCAAGTCAAGTAGGAGCGCTCCAATATCCCGCAATGCAGGACGCTGTAGTCCAGGGGGGCATAGACGGATATGACATTGAGAGTCTGCCCCTCCCAAGTGCCGGAGAGCGCCACATATCTACCCTGTTCATCCGACCAAGTCTTACGTACAATATATGGACATCCCCTACGTATGAGCACACCAGCCCCACGTGAACGCGAGGTAAACCCTGAATGAACGACCAAGCGATATCCCCACCTATTCAGTGCCCCACATTAGTTACCAATTAGGTGTGTCTCCTGGAGTAGGACAATGTCTGGTGCCTGACGCTTCAGGTACTGCAGAACTACTCCCCGCTTAATCTTGTCTCCCAGGCCATTAACGTTCCATGTAAGGAGTTTAAGGACTAAGTGTGAGCCCATGTGTGTAAAGAGATGCAAACAAAATAGTGTCTTGGATCTAATGACAGGCACAGGACTGGGCCATGGTGGCTGTGGAGGCAGGCGGGCCTGCAGTGCGGCAGGGAATCAGTCCGACCAGTAATAGGACCCACCAGTGGACAAATGAACACACCTATAAGTACCACCTGTGTACCCCATGGCGATGCAATTAGAGTCTGAAAGTGAACATGCCGTGTCGTAGCGAAAGTGTATAGCTGCATAGATCGATTGGACCCATCGATGTATTGGAAGACAAGCAGCATCATTGCACAAGTACCAAAAACAAAACACTGGGAAAAAAAACCCGCCTCCCCCCAGTACTCAACTCCCACCCCCACCCTGCCTCCCTGCATAACGGGCACAAAACCACCCGCCACCCCCAACTTGCAGAGTGCCTGTCGCCCACCCTCAACAGATTCGGGAATGTGATACAACCCCACTCCCTGAGGCATCCTTTCGTGGTGACAGTAGCAACCCCGGCCATTGACCCCATAACGTGTTATTCAAACATCATGGATGAACTGTTGCAATAATCATATGACATTATTAACTTGCCCACAGCAAGCAAATTACCAAGAGTAAGTATGTATATATGAAATTTGACATGCCGGAACCCCTGCAAAAGGTAGTGCATACCAAAACAGTCTGCATTTATGAAATGCGTGCTCAGGGAGCATCCGACTCCAGGGGCAGCCTCTTATACTTGCCGATCTCCGACCGTTATCACTCCGGGCCGCTGATTCACCGCCGGGCGGAGACCCCTGCCGCTGGCGCCGCCCGCCAGCATTACCAGTGCCTCCCACGGGCTTCTGGGGACGCTTGCCGACAGTTCGCCAGCCTTCGAGCCAGTCCCATGCATCCTCCGGTCTAGTGAAGAACCACAGTTTACCCTCTGACTCGATCCGCAGCGTAGCCGGAAACAACATAGCGTACTTGATTTCTTGGTCCCTCAGCGCACGCTTCACGTCCAGGAAGCTACGCCGCTGCTTCTGAACCCGCAGGGTGAAATCAGGGAAGAAGGTGACTTTGCTGTTGTCGATCGCGAGCGGTGGTGCCGCCCTCGCCGTCTGGAGTATGACATCTCTATCATGAAAATTAAACACTCTTGCCAGAAGAGGTCGTGGGGGCGCTCCAGGCTTGGGTCTACCCCCAGGTACACGATGCGCACGTTCAATTGAAAAGCATTTGGAAAGGCCCCTTGGCTGAAGCTGTTGGAGAATCAATTCCTCAACAAAGAGGTCGGCCGCCTGGCCCTTGGCCCGTTCCGGCACCCCCAAGATACGAATGTTGTTGTGTCTCATGCGGCCTTCGTAGTCATCAAGTTGCAGGGTCAGTGCCTCCTGTGCATTTTGAAGTTCAGTTACGTGACGCTTGAGTAGGTCTGTATCATTCGTCAGTTCTTTGGTAGTGCTTTCAACGGTACTAATGCGGTCAGACATCTTCCTCATGTCCGCTCTAATCAAAGAAACCTCTGTGGCGACTGTATCAATACGGGCTTCAAGTGAGGTACGCACCGTCGTTATTGCAGTTACTGCAGCGTGGGATCTGGTTGCTCCCCAGTTGGTTTGGGGTTAGATTGCTCCCCTTCATGGCCCTTCTGCCACGCGAAGTTTTCCAATTTCGCTTGCACCGCATTGCGGCCACTGCGGCCGCTTGCCATGATGTCGCCGGTGGGCTCGATATGCCAGGAAGGGGGGGTTCGAGCCATGCCAGCTACTCACCGCCGCCTGCAGTGAGTATAATCCCACACCGGCCTGTCGGTTTCCGCCGGCAGGGCCCCGACCAACAGTGAGCAGGATAGCCAAAAAGTACCTCACCGGTAGTGCAACAGGTTTGTGTGGCCTCCAATTACTGAGGGGATGCAATGATGGCAAGCCAGAGTAAGACAGGACCGCCGTCCCCACCGCCGGAGATAAGGAACGACGTGGGCCCCCAAGACCGCACCCCCACACCTGGGCAACAAGGGGAGTGATGGCTCAAGTCACGCACCGTCGTTATAGTATAGGAGCTCCAGCCGTCTGTAAGAGTCCCTATGTTACACACTCTTGGGCCTTTATAGCGCTACAAGGCTTCACCTCTCAAGGGGCTGCGTCGCCGGGCTTACCGCAGCTGTGGTGAACGGAGTCACCTCGTGGAGGCCCAAGGCGAAGGGAGGGCCGGTCGCGGCGCACCAGAAGAAGGCCTGTGTGACTCCACTGGTCCCCCGGCACCCCCAGGGCGGGACGCCTCTCCAGATCGATGGAGGACCGGCCCTGCGCCAGCCCCAGGACCACAAGGATAAAATATGTGGGCTGCCAAAGTCTCTCAGTGCACATCAGCTCTCGGGGAAAGCAGGGACTCAGGCCGCAGTCCGAAAAGTCAGCTGCGGAGGGCGGCACACTCACCGCCGGAACCGCCGAGTCGGGAATCACAGCGCGGCCCCCACCAGCACAGTCACAGGCCCATCCACCACGCCGCAGCCGAGGCGTAGATTAGTGCGCACGCCCGGGGAGGAACGGGGCACCCACAGGGCCGCTGAAGTCGCCAAACCGCACCGCACACTGCCTCCCCTCACGGACGCCTCCGATTGAGGCCATAGTTCACCCAGCCACGGGGCACGATGTCAGGGTCAGCTGGGCTCCGCCACAGGCAATTCTGGCCGGGGCACGATGTTTAATTGCGGATTGATCGGGAGTGGCGCGACGGAGCTCGGCTACCATGCGGCCATTTCCCTCGGCAGTTGGCCACGCCCCCCGATCTCTGCTCTCTTGACATTGAAGAGAGGGACGAGGAATATCACTGAACAAAGGCAAATGCTAGAATGCACTCATAATTTTCAGCACATAACAACCTTAATTTTCACATATTTAACTGGGTTTGACTTACTGGTTCAAACAACTCTGACCTTCCTAATAGGAAAACTGTTAACACCACAACTCTCCTTTGTCCTTCAAAATGGATTCTTGCACTCACTCTCTACCTCTCCCTCTAGTAAGAGCTAATGTTTGCTTAGTTCTCTTAAACTACAGCTTACATTAGGGAATAATTCATTCACAGTTAGGGCTTAGTAAAGTTCCAAAATAGCCGCTGATTCTTTGTCTATGAGCTTTGAGTTTCTCCAGCCACCTCTGTAGTTATATTGAACAGATGTTTGCGTCCTTGCTTCTGCGCTCAAATACACAACCAAAATGGCACACTCTGGACTTAGACACTCTTGTCTCAGAGTTACGTGCACCAAAAGGAGATCAAAAAACATTCCTCAACTATGTACACCTCAAGTCAATCAGCACTTGCTCTCTCTGAGTCTCCTTTTAGCCTCTCCAGATTCTTTAAATGTATTTTAGCCAACAAGCCTCCCTGGGCCTGTACATTCACCACTTGTGTGTCTAAAATCTTTTGCAAGTCTTTTTCAGAAAGAGGGAGATTTCTTCCCCCAAGGGTAATGGCACCCTTACCTGCCCAAGCTTCTTCTTCGGTGCAGCGCAACTGCTGCTTTGGAGCCCCAACATCCTGTTGCTTTTATTCTCCTAACCACGTTGACAAGCGTTTTTTTACCTGGGCATGTGCCTATATATAGAGAGACCACGCCAAGGCCAAAGTGAGATCTTGCGAGAACCTGCGGGATCCAGGATGGCCTCTGGAGCGCCATGGATGGACCTCCCTTGTCTTGTCTAGAACGTTTAAGGTCACACTGTGGGCCCCGCAACCATTTGCCCAGGCCCATCTTAGGCCTAAAATGTTGTTCCTCAATACAGACCCTCTGCAAAACTGGCTCATTGATTGAAAAATAAAACACTTACCTCCTCGTGCCGCGGCTGCCTCCGTCTCTTCTCCATTGTTGCTGAAGAGTCCGGAAGCACACAGGCTACCCTGAGCCAAACACAATGCTGCAATACAGCGTTGTGATTGGCTCCCCATAGCCAATCACAACGCTGAAATGCAGCATTGTGATTGTCTGAGCGCCGTGGTTTGGTGCTCGGACTAGTACAGGGAGCCTGTGCATGTTCCGGATCCAGGGTGTAATGCAGCCTAGGTGGGGAACATGCAAAGTGTGCAGGACTGTTTGGTCGGCCCAAGACGGCCGGCCAAGCAGTACTGCACACTCAGTGTGCATAGTCCACTCCTCCTCCCTGAGCCACCAGCCCTGCCCCGCCCCTAACCCAGCCCCGCACAAACGAAAAAATTAAATGATTATTACCTTGTTATTATCATTTTAATTTTCCCTTTTCCAGTGCTCCTAGAGCAGTGGGGTGGCACACCTCCGCCTTAGCGGAGGAGCCGCCCCTGAACGAAATGCCGATCTATGAAATATATAGGCATATTTCAAAAGAACACGCTATAAGCGCAGGAGAAAACGATGTAAAGTAGATATAATAGCTTCCTGCTGTCACATTTTTTGATCAAAAATGTTTTTAAAATTTGTGAAAAAAAAGAAAAATTGTAAAAACAAGAACAAAGCATTACTACCCCTTTAAATAGTATCTCTGGTTTGTAGATATGGTGCGATCTTAACAAAAATATGCAAAATGTATTTGTTCTACTTTGTTTTCAAAACTGCCTAAATGCTCCTAAAAATGGCTCAAAATTTCGTATTTTATACATTTGACCATAGCTGTAATTAGCCCAGACGCCATACAAATTGCAAAAGTGGGTGCATGACGATCAGAGGGCCAGTGCCCTTAATACGCTCATTTGGCTAGATTATTCGTCAATACCTCTTTTCCTGTCGCTACACCCGTTGTGTACAGCGCTGTGAAACAGCACAGCTGCTGCAGCAAGCACTATCTTTGTTTATTTGGGAGTTTTTCATGATGCGACCTAATTTGTTGCAGTGGATTCAGAGCAGTTGGCCTGTCAATCTGTGGTGGTAGGGGGTGATTTAGCCCCGAGAGCACCTACTGTGTGATTGAAGGCACATAACGTTAAAGATAGGCATGAAGGTCTGCCCCGCCCCCAGCCATGTGTGGAATCAGAATTTGAGCGTTGTGACTGGTGCGTTCATCGGAAGGTTTGGACTAGTCCTCTATCAAAAACTGCTAGAACGGAAAGGTTTTAAGGCCAGTTACTTAAGAGGCCCTTGTTCTATTAAAACCTCAGAATCAGTCTAACTTTGATCCACGGTATGGGGATGCAGGTTTTGGGAGGCAGTGTTTTATCAGGTGGACCTATCAGAAAGTATTTTCCCAAAATGTCACAACTCTACCATGAGCATCATGCTGGAATATTTTATAGCAGACAGATTCCTCAGCAGGCACCGCCTATGAACGATTGGCTCTGCTGAGCCAGCGCCATCCGCATGTCAAGCACACACGGCAAGTGAATGACTCTGCCCCAGCACGACCGGCATTTCATAGGCACCAGTTTATCCGGGAAATCTTCTCAGCTCCCACAAGGCCAGTCTGCCACTGCTGGCACTCAGAGCAAATAAAAAACTCGAACAGTGTCAGCAGGTGCAACACTGCTTTACACAAGAGCAGCCAACCGTATCAGAGACCAGTGAAGCTCAGCGAGCTGGGTGTGTGTGCAAGCAGCCAGCCATTCAAGCAGAAAGCCATCTAATTTGTATGACTGATGGCTGCTATGATATTCTATTTCAGCCATGTCTTTGTGATTTTTCTCCATGTTTTAGAAAGAAACCAGTGCATCGCTATTCAAAATAGTATTATTAGTTAAAGTTACAATAGCTTTTCTTCTAAAACAAAAATCCTTTTAGTAATTGTTTGCAACTCAGTAGAAAATGTGTGTGGCCAATACATCGAAAACGTTCGCTTTTCTTGGCAATGTGAATGATTCTGCCAAGTGTAAGGACAGTAAAAGTTTGAAACACTACGGCCAATGAAGCCTAGTGTACTCTGATAAAACAGTTAAACCAGTACGGCCAGGGACCCTCAAATGTGCCCAAGACTGACATCAATTTACACATCTATATCGAGTTTCAGGGCCTCATTTATGGCATTTTTGCATAGGGCACCTTGCTGCGCTGCCCTACGCCAAAGTGAAGGGGCAAGAATGCACCGTATTTAACCAAGGCGGTGCATTCCTGTCCTTTCTGCCTGCGCTGGCACCATTTTGGCAGCCTAGCGCCAATGTAGGCACGCTTGCACCATGGTCCAAGGGTGCCTCCATTGCAGGCAGGATTGTATTTGTGCAGGAAGGGGGACCTTCCTGCACAAAAACAATCCTACGAGGCTTTTTCCTCTTTCTATGTGTGCTGCAGCACACATGGTAAGAAAGAACGAGGAGAAATAAACATATTTCTCCTTGTTATGCCTCACCTCGGGAGGCGTATGGATTTGACGCTTCCCCAGGTTTAGATCACTTTGTAAATCTTGGGCAACGTCAAATTCCATGGGTGTTGCATGGGAAAACCCACCGCAACGCCCATGGAACACCTCCTGGGTGCTGTGTAAGGTGCCACAGCGATGTGCGATGCATAGCCTTATTCATGATTTATGAGGCCACTCAAAGCCACGCAGGATGGGTTTGCATGGCTTCATTTATTTTTATGAGAGCCCGGCAACACTCATGTACCACTTTACGTGTTGCAAAAATGATGCAGGGCTCTCATAAATAAGCCACCTAGTGTCCAGATATTGGAGGGTGGCATGGCTGGTGCGACGTGAAATGCTCTGTTGGCTCTGATGAGCAATAAAGTGGCCAGCTACTGGGTAGTGTTTCTCGTTATGACTAATGCTCTCATGAGCTGGAGTATTCTTTTACTCACTGGGTGGATGGTACTGCCTACATACCTCTTGTTGCAATGACAAGTCTAAAGGTAGACTGTATAATGTGAGCCACAGGTTATATAGTCATTTTGCCGTACAAAATGGTATATCAATCCCCCTAATGTTCTTACTGTAACTGACAACTTTGCATTTCCCGTATAGGAAAACTCCTTTTATTTCTGAGAATGTGGTGTCTTTCATTTCTGTTATGTCACTTTTGACTAATATATCTCTTTAGGGATCAACTCTTTCTCAACCTGATTTTGGGTTTCTCACTAATTATTTCTCTTATTACATTCTCACATTTCAGGATCCACCAACGTTTCCTGATCAGTCAAGCAACCTTCTGACTGGCCGTTGTATATAGTAATCATTCACGCCTCTTTTTGTTCCTCCTTCACACTCACACAATCTCTCCCATACATAGCCTGTCCCCTAGATTTCTCATTCACTCTTTGTACCATTTTGTCCAGTACCCACTGCGGATAACCTCTTTTTCGTAATCTTTCAACCATAACATTTTGTTCCTGTTGGAAGACTGATTTGCTATTACAATTGTGTTTGGTCCTTAGAAGTGCCCTATAGGGAATACTCCATTTGAGCACCCTTCCAAGATATTGCATTGTATGTTGTGCAATGGGTATCACTAGACATTTCTCTATGTTCAGAAAATCACACAAACAGTGCCACGTGTGGGTGGTGCTCATTTTTTGTGAGCAAGGCTGTTTAACTAATATAGGTCAGCAAGTTGTACATCTATGATGATTTGCTATGATAACTGAGTGCATCCTGCATTTTTTCAAGTGCCATTTAGTAGCTGATGGCACCTGGATTTTCAACACTACTAATGTGCTTTGTCCCCTTTCACAAAAAAAGAACGAGTAAAGTGGAGTTATTCATAGATCTTGTAATAATAAAAATATCTAACTTAAAAAAACAAAAAAAACACTGAAATACACCAGGTATACATAATTGACCTAAGTATGACTTGTACCGTGATAGATTTTAGATGTCATTGGAGGTGTAATGTGTGAAGTCGTAAGTAGCACATCAAAGCGGTGCAAGTTATACTTAGGCAATTTATGTATAATTGGTGAATTTCAGTGTTTTTTAACTTTTATTGGAAGACCTACGTATAACTCCAATTTAACCATTGCTTTTTTCAGTGAATTTCAATGTTTTTTTAAAATTAAAATTAAAATCGTACTTACTTACGTATAACTAATGTATAGATCTTATAACCATATATGAGCAGGAGACCCCACTCAATGCAAATCCTTTGGCCATGTGCAGCTGGAGGTTGGCAGCAGGGCCTGGTCTGGGACCAGGCCCTGTGCCCAGACCTTGTGGGCGGCCAACACCTCACAATTCATCAAACACCTATAGACCTCTCACCCCACATCTTCCTTTTTTTTAAATGTTTTTTTTCAGTCCACACAGAGGGGCTGTGTTGCGTCCTGGGGGACTCCTGAGGGTGCTGCTAAAGAAGGCGAGAGTACTGCGGGACCGGCTTACCAAAAAAAAACACATAATTTTGAGGCCGGGGCAGGCCCTCTAGGATGCCCCAGCAGAGGTCAGGTATCAAGGTAACCCTACCCTGCCTTTGTGTTTTTTTTAAATTATTCAAGTTACAGGAACTGATTCCCCATGTCCTGTAATGGCAGCCACAACATTTGCCTTTATGTTGTGGAGAGCCTAATAGTTCCACAGGGCTGAGACGGCTGACAGGAAATAAATCCCTTGCAGCCAATCAGATAGCTCTATTATTTAAATTTATGGTCCTGTGGGATTCATATATCTCAATTTTTTAACCTTCATTTCTCAGAAATGGCTGAATGGATTTATAACAAATCATAAAAAAGACACTTTCTGAGTAATGATCTAGCTTTCTGCCAAATCTGGTGTAATTCTCTTCAGGTGCTTTTCTCTGTATTCGGTATTTCCCAATAAACAGTTAATTTCCCTCACTTTTCTTCTGGGAAAGTTTCAGGGTGATCCGTCTAACAGGTGCTGACAAAAAGTGTGTTTCCCATGTCATTTGCCATAGGAATTTAAGACAATCCTACAACCAAAACAGCTCTACTAAATTTTAAAGCTAGAACTTTACAGAGAAAGCATGCTTTTTGTGATTTAGTATAAATCAGTACAGCAGTTTTTGAGAAATTAAAGATCAAAATGTATAGAAATTTCACACGCTGTAGCAAAGTGGGACAGGCAGATCAAAAGATCTAATTGGCTGCCTTCAACAGCAACAAAGATGTTTGGCAGTCATTTTAGGACTAGGGGACTTAATCCCTGCGTTCTGGGAAAAAAACCATATAGAGGGTAGGGTAGTGATAACCTGAACTCCTAAGCCTTGTGGGGGGAGCCAGAAGCCCCCCCCCCACATGGGGCCAAAACTGAAAAGAAATGTTTTACTGTGGTGCTACCACAGTACCGTAAGAAAAAACAGAAAAAAAGGTTGGATGCCCTTTTGCAATAACCTCCCCTCCACCCAGGGTGGGCCATGGCATGGGGGTTCGCTGTTTTTTTACATTTTATTTAAAAACTGATGAGGAGCTATGAGTGAGGACTCCTATGCAAAATGTAAAGTGCTTCCAGGGCTCCAATTTCCCCAGGGGGAGCCCGCATTATTAAAGAGGTCCTGTGCGCACCCCCACATTGCTTTGTGCCCTCCTGCTCTCCATCACCACGGGAGCAGTGCACATACTGTAGATACACTCCCTGCCAGCATGGAGTGGACAGGAAGCAGAATGGCGCTGGCTCTGTCACCAGCACAGAGTGTGCTGGCAGGCAGGTAGCCGGCTCAGCAGCACTGGAGTGGGCTTCCCATTCTGCCACTAGTTAAAAAAAAACCGGCCTTGGGGGCCCTGGGTGGACCGGAGCACCCAAAATAAAAACTGCTGTGGCAGCACCAGAGTGGGCTACCTGCGCCATAAGAAAAAAAATAACACTGTGGGTGCCATGAGTGGGAGTAGGGCACCTCGGATGAAACAAAAAGAAAGTTAATTGCAGCCTTGGCACTTCAGTATTAAAGCGGCAGGATTGCTAATTTAATATTCACGATCCCCTCATAAGTGCGCCCCATAATTCCCTGTGTGGTCTTTGTTTTTAAATATTCTTAGGTGTCGTGGTGCCCCAAAGAGGAGCAGGGGCACCACCAACAATCTGTAAAAGTGCTGTGGGGGGCTGCAAGGAGCACATCAGCCCCCAAGGAATGTTAAAAAAAAAACCTGTGTGTTTCCTGGATCATTGTATGCATGACTCCAGCACTGCATACCATCATTTTTTTTTTTTTAATAATTCTTTTTATTGACAAAACAAAAGGAAAAACAGCATTTCAAATTTACATGTGCAATCATAGGTGTTTGAAGCATACAGTTCTGCATGTGTGATTTTGAATGTTACGTAGTCGAGTACCGTTATACAGGTTCAGTTTTCACAATGGTCATTATGCACAGGTTCATCAAGGAGAGGGAGGGGAGGAAGAAGAGGGGAGCACAGATATTTCCTCGCTAATCATTCCACTTATTCCATATTTGAGACCACTTTTTTGGGCATCCCCTGGAAACATATACTGTTTTTTCTCGAAACATGCACCAGTCCATGTCTTGTTTCCATGAGTTTAGGCTGGGAGCCTCCCTCGCTCCCCACAGTCTTGCAATATTGCGCTTGGCTACCATGTGCCCCAGGGTTGCCCATAGCTTGTCCTTACTGTTCAAATCCGTCGGTCCCCATACATTTAACAGACACCTCTTGACCGCCAGGTCCAGGTCCAACCCCAGCATTCCCTCCATACATTTAAGAACATCTGTCCAGTACTTGTTAATGTTGGCGCACTCCCGCAGAATATGTAGGAACGTACCTTCCTTCCCACAGTTCCGCCTGCAGCGTGAGTCCTTCCCACATCCCATCCAGACCAAGGCAGGTCCCGAATAGTATACTCTATGGAGTATTTTTAGTTGTACCAATTTAAGCCGCAATGAGATTGCGACTTCCTTGGGGGAGGCGAGCACCTCCGCCCAGTCTTCGTCATCCAGTTCTGAGAGGTCTTCTACCCATTTTGCCCGGAGCCGCACAAGGGGATCGGATGTATGATTGATTAACTTCCGATAGGTAAGTGTTAGAAATGGGATCTCTAGTTGGCAAGGGCTTGCACCTTTGTCCAAGTAGGGACCCTTCTTCCTAGTCAGGGTAAGGGTGTTACACTCGTGAAGTAACCCCTGCTCACCCTCGTGGTAGCTTGGCACGAGCAGTCAGGCTTAATTCAGAGGCAGTGTGTAAAGCATTTGCACATAACCAACAGTAATACAGTGTAAGCACTACAAACGGACACCACACCAGTTTAGAAAAATAACCAATATTTTATATACTCAAGACAAGACCAATTACGACAAAAATCCACAATACTATACTTTACGAATGAATACTTGATACGGTAACTTCTTCTTTGCAGGAATAGCACAAAAGCAAAGTTCGTACGAGTCGGTAGCTCCGTCCGAGCCTACCGTGATGCTGAAAACCCCAGAGTCTAACAGTTCCAGCCGACCGCGTCGATACGGGCCAGCAGAGTCATGAACAGACTCGGTTACAGTACCTTTCTCGTTGTGGCTGGTACGGAGTGTACGAGCCGGTCGGCGTTCGTCGCGGTTGCGGTGCAAGACGGAGCGATGCAAGGTGCGGTGTCCCTCGATGCAGTGCAGGCAGCGGCTCGATGAGCGTCGTGCAGACGGAGTCGGTGAGTCCAAGGCGTGCGATGCAAGGTGAGACGATGCTCGATGCGGTGCTGACAGGTTGCGATGCAGGCGACCTAGCCGGAGTGCGGGAGGTGGCGTCGGACAGCGGTGCGAGTCGGAGCGGTGCGTCGCAGACGTGCGAGCGGTGCCCCAAATGCGGTGCGGTCTCGACTCTTGAGCCAGTTGCAGCGACCGCGTCGGTCGGGTCCGGTTGGTTCAGTGAAGCGATGCGATGCGAACTGCGGTGCCCACAGGTCACGGTGCAAGCAGCGGCTCGATGTTGGCGGCGTCGGACGTTGCCCACGGTGAGACCAGGGTTGCGATGTGAAGCGGGGCGATGCGGTCTGCGGTGCAAACAGGTCACCGGCCAGGGATGGATTCGGCTGACGGAGTCGGTTGCGGTTCCCTTCCTCTGTGGCAACTGAAACAGCGTTCCAGAAGCGGTACCCAGAGGCTTGTGAAGTCTTTGTAGTCCCTGAGACTTCTTAACAGGAGGCCAGCTCGGTTTCAGGCCCTTGGAGATACTCAGCACAAGTTTGTAGAAAGTTCAGTCCTTTCACTGCCCAAGGCAGAAGCAGCAGCTGCAGGCCAACCCAACAAAGCAACAACACAGCAAAGGGGCAGTACTCCTCCTGGCAGCTCTTCCAGCTCTTCGTCTTGGCAGGTTCCTTGATTCCAGCGAGATCTAAATTCATGGGGTCAGGGCCCCAATATTTATATCCCAAATTCCTTTGTTCTCTGAAGGCAGAGAGGCCTTTGCCTAGTCCAAACCAGTTCTGGAGCACTTTGTTGACAAGTCTCCGTCCCTTCTTTCAGTGAGTAGGCCAGGGACATCAGACGCACCACAGGAGGTGGAGCCAGCATTGTGGAGGGAAGGCACTGTCCTATTCAGGGCCCAGGTGCGACCCCTCCCACCCATCTACATGTAGATCTTGCTATTCAGCCCTGTGCTGACTCACCCTGTCTCCTGGCATCCCCCAGCCCCTGTCACTCACATTCCAGACAAGGAATACACAACCTCGCAGAGGCAGGCTTGGATGGTTAGACAAGAAAATACCCACTTTCTAAAAGTGGTATTTTCAAACACAGAATGTTAAAACCAACTTCACTAAAAGCTGCATTTTATCATTCTGAGTCCAGGCATACTAAACTCGAATTTCTACCATGTTCCCGGGGTCAGTTAGGATTATAAGCTGTAATAATCAAAACTGCCCGTTCTGGCCTAGGGGGAACAGGTAGCCTTGCAATAGTGAAAAACGAACTAGGCTGTAATTCACTATCAGGACATGCCACACACACCAGGGCATGTCCTACCTTTCGCATACAACGCACCCTGCCCACAGGGGTACCATGGGCCTACCTTAGGGGTGACTAACATGTAGCAAAGGGAAGGTTTAGGGACTTGCAAGTGTGTGCACTTGCCAAGTCGACATGGCAGCCCCAGGCTGCGCACAGGCTCTGCGATGGCAGGCCCAAGTTACACTTTACGGGCTGTTTGCGTGGGTGGCACAATCCAGTGCTGCAGCCCACCAACAGCATTTGGTCTATAGGCCCTGGCACTCGCAGTGCACTTTACAAGGGACTGACACATAAACCAAATAGGCCAATCATGGAAACACCAATCCATAACACATTTTATACAGGAGCACTTGAACTTTCCCACTGGACCGCAGTGAGGAAAGTGCGCAGAATCATTACACCAGCAAAAACAGAGTCAAAACCGGGAGGTCAGAAAGCAAAAAGTCAGGGGAAACACGCCAAAAGATGCCAAGTCTAACACATGTCCCCTCCAGCTGAAAGTAGGGAGAACTACCCAACCCCATTGGAGTTCTCTTCACTAAGGCGGAAGAACCTGGACAGACCATCTGCGTTGGCGTGTTCTGTACCAGGACGGTGTTCCACCGTAAAGTCCATTCCCTGTAGGGAGATGGACCACCTCAGCAGTTTTGGATTCTCACCCCTCATTTGCATCAACCATCTGAGGGGCCTGTGGTCTGTCTGAACCCGGAAGTGAGTCCCAAACAGGTATGGTCTCAACTTCTTCAGTGCCCAGACCACAGCAAAAGCTTCCCTTTCTATGGCACTCCACCTCTGTTCCCTGGGAAGTAGTCTCCTGCTAAGGAAGACTACAGGCTGATCCAGGCCCTCTTCGTTCAGTTGTGAGAGCACCGCTCCCACACCATGCTCTGAAGCGTCAGTCTGCACGACAAATTCTTTGGAGAAGTCAGGTGCCTTGAGCACGGGCGCCGTGCACATGGCTGCCTTCAGGGCATCAAAAGCTTTCTGGCAGGACTCAGTCCAGATCACTTTCCTGGGCTGCCTCTTAGAGGTCAGCTCTGTTAAGGGGGCAACGATGGTGCCATAGCCCTTAACAAATCTCCTATAGTAGCCGGTGAGACCTAAGAAGGCTCTCACCTCTGTCTGGGTCTTGGGGGCTCCCAAGCCAGAATGGTGTCAATCTTGGGTTGTAGGGGCGCCACCTGGCCGCTTCCTACCTGGTGTCCCAAGTACACCACAGAACCCTGCCCGATCTGGCACTTACTGGCCTTGATCGTGAGGCCTGCACCTTGCAGAGCCCTCAACACTTTCTCAAGGTGCTGTAAATGTTCTTCCCAGCTGGAACTGAACACAGCAATGTCATCCAGGTAGGCGGCACTGAAATCCTCCAGCCCGGACAACACCTGATTGACCAACCTCTGAAAGGTGGCAGGGGCATTCTTCAACCCAAAGGGCATCACCCGGAATTGGTAATGACCTTCGGGGGTTGAGAATGCTGATCTCTCCTTGGCCCCATCGGTTAGGGCAATCTGCCAGTACCCAGACGTCAAATCAAACGTGCTGAGGAACCGGGCAGCTCCCAACCGATCAATGAGCTCATCAGCTCTGGGGCTGGGGTGCGCGTCAGTCCTGGTGACGGCATTGAGCCCACGGTAGTCCACACAAAACCGGAGTTCTGGAGTGGCACCGGGCGCAGCAGCCTTTGGGACCAAGACCACTGGGCTGGCCCAAGGACTGTGGGAGGGCTCAATCACCCCTAACACCAACATCTTAGAGACCTCCTCCTTGATGCTGGCTCTGACCCGGTCAGTCAACCTGTAAATCTTGTGCTTCACAGGAGGGCTGTCACCAGTGTCCACGACATGGGTACACCAGTGAGTAACACCGGGGGTCAGAGAGAACAGTGGGGCGAACTGTCCCAACAACTGGCGACAGTCCCCCTGCTGCTCCTGAGTCAGAGTAGGGGAGAGGATCACACCCTCTACTGACCCATCATGCTCCTTGGTAGACAGGAGGTCAGGGAGAGGCTCACTCTCCTCTTCCACCCCATCATCTGTCGCCAAGAGCATACTCACTTCGGACCTCTCGAAGTGGGGCTTGAGGTGGTTCACGTGAAGGACCCTCAAAGGGTTCCTGGGAGCCTGCAAATCCACCAGGTAGGTGACGTCACTTTTGCGCTCCTTTACCTCATATGGCCCAGTCCACTTGTCCTGCAAGGCACAAGGTGCCACTGGGGCCATGACCCACACTTTTTGCCCAGGTTGAAATTCGACCAGAGTGGCATTCTGGTCATACCATCTCTTCATTTCTTCCTGGCTTGCTTCTAGGTTCGCCTGAGCGAGTTTCCTGAAGCGGGCAGTTTGGTTTCGAAAGGCCAGCATGTAGCTAAATACATCCTGGGGAGTTTTCCTGGGAGCCGCCTCCCAGCCTTCCTTTACCAAACTCAGAGGTCCTCTGACAGGGTGGCCATACAGGAGCTCAAAGGGGCTGTACCCAAGAGACTTCTGAGGCACCTCCCTGTATGCAAAGAGTAGGCATGGCAAGAGGACGTCCCACTTACGCCTCATGGGTTCTGTTAGACCCTTGATCATGCCTTTCAAGGTCTGGTTGAATCTCTCCACCAGACCGTTTCCTTGTGGGTGGTAAGGAGTGGTGAACTTGTAGGTTACACCACACTCCTTCCACAGGGATGTCATATACTTCGATATGAAATTGGTTCCCCTATCAGAAACCACCTCTCTGGGGAATCCCACACGGAAAAAGATCCCCATTAACGCCCGGCCCACCACTGGCGCCGTCGTTGTCCTGAGAGGGATTGCCTCCGGGTACCGGGTGGCATGGTCCACCAAGACCAGGATGTACCTATTGCCCATGGCTGTCTTGTGATCCAGTGGCCCCACAATATCCATCCCTACCCTTTCAAAGGGTGTTCCAACAACAGGAAAAGGTTGGAGAGGAGCTTTGACCTTCCTCCCACTCTTACCACTTGCCTGGCAAGTTTGGCAAGACCTACAGTGTGCATCTGACTGCCTTCGCATTTGGGGCCAAAGAAGTGGGTGACAAGCCTGTCAAAGGTCTTGTCCTGCCCCAAATGTCCTGCCAAAGGCACGTCATGAGCCAGACCCAGTAGGAAGGTCCTGAAGCGCTGGGGTACCACCAGCACACGGGCTGACCCAGGCTCAGCAACCTTAGGCTCACTGTATAGGAGACCACTCTCCCAGTAGATCAGATGTGACCCGGACTGATTACCAGCTGCCTGGTCCGCAGCCTGCCGCCGCAGACCCTCCAGAGTAGGGCACTCGTTCTGCTCCCTGCAGAACTCCTCCCTGGTGGGACCCCCTTCTTGCTGCCAATGGGTCAGCTCAGAGATGTCTCCCAGTTCGGCTACCTGCTCCCCTGTAGGCACCGGGCGTCCCCCTCAAGGTCCGCCTCCTCCCGGTCCGTGGGAACTTCGGGGGCCGGTTTCCCGCGCCCCCTGCCCTTTCTCTTGGCAGGGACTTGGGCCACTGTTTCAGGCTCCAAGTCCTCTTGATCACCCTTTCTGGCTGCCATTGACCGAGTAGACACGCATGCCCACTCTGGCAACCCAAGCATCTCCAAGTGAGACCTGAGCTCAAGCTCCTTCCATGAGGACTGCTCCAGGTCGTTTCCTAGCAGACAATCTACAGGCATGGTAGGGCTCACAACCACCCTCAAGGGACCTGAGACCCCCCATTCAAAGGGAACCTGCGCCACCATACATTGGCGCTCTGAGTTGTCTACGGCAACTACTTGGTGGAATGCTCCTGGGACTACTTGCTTCTCAGACACCAGGTGACACCGGACTGAGGTCACACTGGCTCCAGTATCTCTGAGAGCCTCTACCCTGTTCCCATTAATGGTCACCCAGGTGCTATATTTCTTTGTGTTAGGGGGCACCTGGTTTCCTGGGACCATCTCACTGTCCCCTAGTGAGACAAGGGTCATTTCTGCGGGATCCCCACCCTCCTGTGGGCACCCCTCCTCCCCAAGCGCTACACTAGCCAACACTTTGGACTGTCCACCGGTGGGTGGCTGTGTCCCCTTAGGGCACTTGGGGTCCCCCTTAAAGTGACCTACCTGGTCACATGCATAACACTTGCGGGTGCCGGTCTCAACAGGCTTCCCTGTAGAGACCCCTTTCTTCTTATCACCGGGGGCTGGGAACCTTTACCCTGGGTACTAGTTTGGGGCCCTTTAGAGAACTCCTGTGCTTTACCCTTGTCCCCCCACCTTTCTGCTGGGGACCCTGCCCACCTTTGGCTGAGTCTCCCCAAACGCTTTCTTGTGGACCCTGGTACTCACCCAGCGGTCCGCTTCCATAGCAAGCTTCCTGGGGTCAGTTAGCTTACTATCAACTAGGTGCTGGCGCAGATCTGCAAAACATAGACTAGACAAGTGCTCCCATGCAATCAAGTTGTAGAGCCCCTGAAAATCTGTTACACTACTGCCCTTTACCCAACCATCCAGAGACCTGCAGAACACATCCACACATTCCAACCAAGTGTTGGCATCAGACTTCTTACTGGACCTGAACTGATCCCTGTACTTTTCAGGAGTAAGACCATACTTCGTGAGAAGGGCATCCTTCATGTCAGCATAGGTGAGGTGATACCCCTTACCCAAAGCTATCAGAGCATCCCTTGCTTCTTCAGGGAAAAGTGGCCACAATCCTGCTCCCCAATTCTCCTCAGGGACCCCATTCATGTGTATGGCTGCCTCATAACCCTGAAACCACCTTTGTATGTCATCCCCCTTCTTGAACTCCTTGCCTACATTCTTGGGAATGTGCACAATCCTGTCTGCCTTTCTGGACGAATTACTGCCACCATCTGAGCCTGACTTACTCCTAAGTTCCAGCTCCTTCAGTTCTCTCTCATGCTCTAAGAGCATCTTCCTCTCCTCTATGGCCAATCTCTTCTCCTCCCGCTCACTCTCCAGCCTGAGCTTCTGCAGCTCGAACTGCCTTGCCTTCCGCCTGTCCTCCAGCTCCTCTGGGGACAGACTGCTGCTGCCTGACCTGGCGGGTTCCCCCCTACCCAAAAGCACATCCACCCTGGAAATAGGCTCCTCCGCCTCCTCACTGAGATTACCAGGCTGCCCATTGGCATGTCTGGCTGCTACCCAGGCCCTCAGCGCCTTCTGTAGCTCCTCCTTCCTTGTGAGGCCTTTAATTTGGACTTTCAGGTTTTTACAAATCGCTCGTAGCTGCTTTACGGCGTAGGATTCCAACCTATCCTCCTCAAAGATAACTTCCAGAGATGCAACGGATGATGCAATTGATTCAGGCATGACAAAAGTAGTGAGTTGCAAACTGGCAAGATCAAAAATAGGCCAAAAGAAAAAGAACCAGTATGTGGTACGTAATGGTCTGCGATATGGTAGTAGTGCACACCAATCACTGTAAGTCAAGTGCAAACACAAGTCCTATCCTCACCGCTGACAACCAATGTTAGAAATGGGATCTCTAGTTGGCAAGGGCTTGCACCTTTGTCCAAGTAGGGACCCTTCTTCCTAGTCAGGGTAAGGGTGTTACACTCGTGAAGTAACCCCTGCTCACCCTCGTGGTAGCTTAGCACGAGCAGTCAGGCTTAATTCAGAGGCAGTGTGTAAAGCATTTGCACATAACCAACAGTAATACAGTGTAAGCACTACAAACGGACACCACACCAGTTTAGAAAAATAACCAATATTTTATATACTCAAGATAAGACCAATTACGACAAAAATCCACAATACTATACTTTACGAATGAATACTTGATACGGTAACTTCTTCTTTGCAGGAATAGCACAAAAGCAAAGTTCGTACGAGTCGGTAGCTCCGTTCGAGCCTACCGTGATGCTGAAAACCCCAGAGTCTAACAGTTCCAGCTGACCACGTCGATAAGGGCCAGCAGAGTCATGAACAGACTCGGTTACAGTACCTTTCTCGTTGTGGCTGGTACGGAGTGTACGAGCCGGTCGGCGTTTGTCGCGGTTGCGGTGCAAGACGGAGCGATGCAAGGTGCGGTGTCCCTCGATGCGGTGCAGGCAGCGGCTCGATGAGCGTCGTGCAGACGGAGTCGGTGAGTCCAAGGCGTGCGATGCAGGGTGAGACGATGCTCGATGCGGTGCTGACAGGTTGCGATGCAGGCGACCTAGCCGGAGTGCGGGAGCTGGCGTCGGACAGCGGTGCGAGTCGGAGCGGTGCGTCGCAGACGTGCGAGCGGTGCCCCAAATGCGGTGCGGTCTCGACTCTTGAGCCAGTTGCAGCGACCGCGTCGGTCGGGTCCGGTTGGTTCAGTGAAGCGATGCGATGCGAACTGCGGTGCCCACAGGTCACGGTGCAAGCAGCGGCTCAATGTTGGCGGCGTCGGACGTTGCCCACGGTGAGACCAGGGTTGCGATGTGAAGCGGGGCGATGCGGTCTGCGGTGCAAACAGGTCACCGGCCAGGGATGGATTCGGCTGACGGAGTCGGTTGCGGTTCCCTTCCTCTGTGGCAACTGAAACAGCGTTCCAGAAGCGGTACCCAGAGGCTTGTGAAGTCTTTGTAGTCCCTGAGACTTCTTAACAGGAGGCCAGCTCGGTTTCAGGCCCTTGGAGATACTCAGCACAAGTTTGTAGAAAGTTCAGTCCTTTCACTGCCCAAGGCAGAAGCAGCAGCTGCAGGCCAACCCAACAAAGCAACAACACAGCAAAGGGGCAGTACTCCTCCTGGCAGCTCTTCCAGCTCTTTGTCTTGGCAGGTTCCTTGATTCCAGCGAGATCTAAATTCATGGGGTCAGGGCCCCAATATTTATATCCCAAATTCCTTTGTTCTCTGAAGGCAGAGAGGCCTTTGCCTAGTCCAAACCAGTTCTGGAGCACTTTGTTGACAAGTCTCCGTCCCTTCTTTCAGTGAGTAGGCCAGGGACATCAGACGCACCACAGGAGGTGGAGCCAGCATTGTGGAGGGAAGGCACTGTCCTATTCAGGGCCCAGGTGCGACCCCTCCCACCCATCTACATGTAGATCTTGCTATTCAGCCCTGTGCTGACTCACCCTGTCTCCTGGCATCCCCCAGCCCCTGTCACTCACATTCCAGACAAGGAATACACAACCTCGCAGAGGCAGGCTTGGATGGTTAGACAAGAAAATACCCACTTTCTAAAAGTGGTATTTTCAAACACAGAATGTTAAAACCAACTTCACTAAAAGCTGCATTTTATCATTCTGAGTCCAGGCATACTAAACTCGAATTTTTACCATGTTCCCGGGGTCAGTTAGGATTATAAGCTGTAATAATCAAAACTGCCCGTTCTGGCCTAGGGGGAACAGGTAGCCTTGCAATAGTGAAAAACGAACTTGGCTGTAATTCACTATCAGGACATGCCACACACACCAGGGCATGTCCTACCTTTCGCATACAACGCACCCTGCCCACAGGGGTACCTTGGGCCTACCTTAGGGTGACTAACATGTAGCAAAGGGAAGGTTTAGGGACTTGCAAGTGTGTGCACTTGCCAAGTCGACATGGCAGCCCCAGGCTGCGCACAGGCTCTGCGATGGCAGGCCCGAGTTACACTTTACGGGCTGTTTGCGTGGGTGGCACAATCCAGTGCTGCAGCCCACCAACAGCATTTGGTCTATAGGCCCTGGCACTCGCAGTGCACTTTACAAGGGACTGACACATAAACCAAATAGCCCAATCATGGAAACACCAATCCATAACACATTTTATACAGGAGCACTTGCACTTTCCCACTGGACCGCAGTGAGGAAAGTGCGCAGAATCATTACACCAGCAAAAACAGAGTCAAAACCGGGAGGTCAGAAAGCAAAAAGTCAGGGGAAACACGCCAAAAGATGCCAAGTCTAACAGTAAGGGATATTGATTTTCTGGGTATATATCCATCGAGGAGTCTATCCTCAAGTGGAGTTGCTTCGGGTATTGTTTCCCCTAACGGTATGCATGCATACACGGCGTGTTACACCTGGCAGTATCTGAATATTTCTGAGTCTGCAAGTGCGTATTCTCTTTGCAACACTGAGAATTCAATCACTTTTCCCTCTCTCCACATGTCGCCCACCCAAGGCAGCCCAATTAGATCCCATCTATCAAATCCCTTTGTATTTCGAAGAGTTCCCAACAGATACGAGTCCCATAAGGGGGTGGTTTGCGTAATTTTCTTGTCCCAGCCTAGGCTTTTATGAGTAGTGTGCCAAGTCTGGACAGAGTGTAGCATCGGTCCCGTCAGCTGTAATTTAGCGGGTCTGGAGTAAAGTGCCCTGGTGTAGAACCCACCCGGTAGGCGCCATCTGTCCATTAGGTATCCTGGATCGTCAAATGGTCGGTATATACCCTGATTAATAGCTGCCAGCTGTGCCCCCCAGTAATACTTTTTAATGTCCGGGAGACCAATCCCTCCATCATACCAACCCCCCACCAGCTTCGGAAGTGATATCCGTGGTGTTCCCTTCATCCATATTAGGGCTCTTTGTTCGCTTTCTATTGCCGCAAAGTATGTTGCTGGAATGGGAGCGGGTGAGTTATGTAATATATATAGGAATCGGGGTAGGGACATCATTTAAAAAAGTGCAGCCCTGCCCAGTAGGGAGAGCGGGAGAGACTTCCAGTGTTCCACATCGCCCCTAAGGCGCCGTAGTGGCGGCAGGAGGTTGTGTTCATAATACAATTTCGGGTCCCTAGTAATGTAGATGCCCAGGTATTTAAAACCATTTACTGCCTCTTTCATGCTACATCCTCTGGGCAGGGGCGGAAACGTTCCCCTCAGCACATAGATCAACGATTTAGTCCAATTAATGGTGTATCCAGAATACCTGCCGAAGCTGGTGAATATATTGAGGACTCTATTTATTGAGGCCCGCGGTGATGCCAGATATAGCAGAATATCGTCAGCATAGAGGGAGATACGATCCTCCCACTCTTCCGACCATCTCAGCCCTCTTACGATAGGGTCCTTACGGATCCAGCTCGCTAGGGCCTCCAGTGTTAGGGCAAAAGGCAACGGGGACAGAGGGCATCCCTGTCTTGTCCCCCTTCCGAGGGCAAAGATCCCTGATTTTTTATTGTTCACCACAACTTGCGCCAACGGTTCCAAGTAGAGGAAATTCACCCACCCAATAAATCCAGGGTCGAACCCGATCTTCTCTAACACTGCGAAAAGATAGGGCCACTCAATTGTGTCAAACACCTTGGTGACGTCCAGTGACATCCCCACCGCGTCTTCACTCAGTGTATCAACTCTCCCCAGCACTCCTTGGAGCCGGCAGAGATTCAGGGAGGTATTCCTAGAAGGCATAAAGCCCGACTGGTCCGGGTGGACCAGTCCTGAAACCACCCCAACCAGGCGTGTCGCCAACAGTTTGGCTAATATCTTGGCCTCGGCATTCACTAGCGAAATGGGTCTATGTGAGGAGCACTGGTCCCTAGGTCTACCTTCCTTATGTATAACCACAACTGTGGTGAGTCATTGGTCTTGGGGAAGTCGGCCGACCTCTCGGCTTTCCTCGTACATCGATTTGAGATAGGGGGCAATTTTGTCGGGCTTTAATTTGTAAAGTTCTATTGGGAGGCCGTTAGGGCCCATCGCCCTACCCGACTGTAGATCCCTGATGGCGTGTGCCACCTCATCAACAGTAAGGTCGCTCTCAAGCAAGTCCCAGTCCTCCTCCGATAATGTCGGAAGTTTTATATCAGTTAACGAGGCTCTTGATTCGTCTATTGGAAGGACCGACTGAGATTTATATATCTTGGTATAGTATTCGGCAAACTCGTCTGCTATTAACTGTGTGTCTGTGATTGTCTCCTCCGCCCCATTTGTAAGTTCCGCCACCAGGCGGTTTGCCTGTTCACGTTGATCGAGCCACGCTAATAATTTGCCGGCTCTATCCCCAAGTTTGTATATTCTGCCGAGTTTATCCCTATATAGTATTTTAGCCCTTTCTGTAGCGACACTTTTATACTCTTCCTTCTTGAGTTTCAGCTTATGTGTGGTATCGGGTTCTTCCGATATAAGCAATTCACCCTCTAGCTTTAGGATCTCTTCTTCCAGCTGAGTCATTTCAGCATTCTTTTCTTTTTTTGCTCCAGTTATCTGGGAAATGGCCTGCCCCCGTACCACTGTTTTAAATGCCTCCCATAGCGTCTGTGCTGATTCCACCGACCCCTCGTTATCCCGGAAATAGTGCTCAATAGTCTGCGTGATGTTCTGTCTTATGGTGGGGTTACGTTATGGGTGCTATCCTTCCCACTTGACCCTCACCCCTCCCCACCCGCACCCATATCGGAGAGTGGTCGGATATACCTCATGCCATAACTCTGACTTCTGAAATGTATCCCACTTGGTCTGCAGGCGTAAGGATGTAATCAATACGAGAACGGCTGTTATGTACCCCGGAGTGGAATGTAAACTCGGTATCAGTAGGATGGTGGACCCTCCATACGTCCGCCAGCCCAATGGCGTCGAGGAAGGTGGGCAGGACCATCTGCACGGGTCCCAGATCCCTAGGAGGACATCGATCGCATCTGCCGCATATCACAGAGTTAAAGTCTCCTCCCAGCAGCAACCTTCCCTCTGGAACCTCTATCATGGTGCCTTCCAAATCCCTAAACGCCATTGTCTGTAGTCCCGGAGGGACATAGACGGACACCAAAGTGAGTGACCCACCCTCCCATTTCCCCAACACTGCTGCATATCTGCCCATCTCATCAGACCATGTGCGTTCAATTGACATAGGAAAGGATTTTCGCATCATGATGCCGACCCCCCTTGATCCCGAAATGAACCCTGAGTGCGCAACCAATTGGTAACCCCACCTATCTAGTGCCTTGCATGTATTTCCAACCAGGTGTGCCTCCTGGAGCAAGACCACCTCCGGGGAATGCCGCTTAATGAACTGTAGTACTATTGCCCTCTTCAATTTATCCCCTAGACCATTTACGTTCCAAGACAGTAGTCTAAATGTCCTCTCACCCAATAAACCCATGTTTGCTTCCCTTACACTTTTCCTTTGCATCTCTTAGGCCCCACTTCCTGGATGTGTATTGCCATTTACAACATTGGACGCTAGTGTCTTGGGCCCATCAGTCATTGATCCACATGCACAATTACTCCCACACCCGACTACACGTTTTACTTTGCTGTTGCTTAACTTAAACAAAATAACTTTTGGACCCCAACAACCCCCCTCTGCCTCCCCGCACTCTGGGCCTAAAACTGCCCAAATCCCCAAATGTGCAGAGTGCCTGTCTCCCTATTTCTAAACTAACTGTAAAGTCGGGGTTGCCCCTCGTCTCGCACAGCCACAAGCCCACTTCCATATATCCCTTTTTTTAATTTTCTCGAATATAGTTAAAGTCAAACAGAGTCACGTGTGTTGAAGTCATCTTGATCCGCCGGTTACATCGAGTCATGGGGCCGTCCGAAAAGACCCTTCTTGCTATCCGGGCCCATTCAATCAGTGGTTCTTTTTGTGCAGTCACCAGAGGATGCTTGTCTTGCAGGAGAGTGATCTCTTCCTTGTGGTGCGTTATGGGCTTTTGCCGGTCTCCAGCCCTCCAGCCACTCCTGCGCCGCTTCTGGGGCATCAAAGAACCAGGCCTTTCCATCCGACTCTATTCGAAGTCTTGCGGGGAATAACATAGAGTACCGAATGTTTTTGTCCCGTAGTTGTTTCTTTATATTTAGGAAGGTTCTTCTTTGTCTTTGAACTGCGACGGTGAAGTCGGGAAGAAGGACAATTCACTATTCTCGTATCTGAGTGAGGGATTTGATCGAGCCGTTTGCAATATGTTGTCCCAATCTCTGAAATTGATTAATTTTGCCAATGTCGGACGTGGGGGAGCTCCCGGTTTGGGCCTACCACCTGGGACCCTATGTGCCCTTTCGACCGTAAAATACTTAGATACATTTTTGGGCCGTAGGTTGTTCGTAATTAGGTCCTCTACGAACAGGTCGGTGGCCAGCCCCTCTGCCCTCTCGGGAACGCCCATGATCCTGTCGTTGTTGCGTCGCGATCGACCCTCATAATCGTCCAGCTTACTGTCTGCCATTTTCTGAGGAGCCTGGAGTTCTTTAATCTCTTGACGCATCCAGTGGGTTTCGCTACTGGGCTCGGTAGTTACTACTACCATGGCTTTCACTTTCTCGCTTGTTTTTTGCAAATCAGCTCTTATCAGTGTCATTTCAGTAGTGATAGCGTCCATTCTTTGTTCCAGCGAGGAGCGTACTCCCGCTATGGCCGCCATGACATCCTTAAGTGTCGGTTCGCCCTTGTCCGGGTCTGTTGTTTTATCTGCATCTCCCTTGCTTGCGGCGTCAGTTTCTCCCGGTTTTTGGGTGGTATATCGGTCCGGTTTAGTTTGGTGTGTACCCTTTTGCCCCTTGGCGCTGGACATTGTCGCTCTTTACTTGTGCCCAAAGGAGAGTCCTCACGGGTGTTACCCGCCGCCTGCTCTTGGGGATCCCCCTTCGACGGCTTTTCGGGGTGTGCCTGGGGGGGGCTCTAAATTTTAACGCGCCTGGAATACTTTCTGGGCCCTCCTATTACTCCTTGGTGCTTATCGGGCAGGCCACTGCCACTTAAATCGCTGCCCCCACTGTCAGCCAAGTACGTTTTCGCCCAGTGATCTTCCCGGGGGTCTGGCTGTTTACCTGCAAATTAAGTGCGACACCCCAAGTTGAATGTAGACCATGCCGCTCCAGTTTATTTATCCCTGGATGCCGTTTTATACTTCTTCGGGGGGGGGGGAAAGAAGCTATTCAATTGCTTTTAAATTCTTCCGGGCCTTTCCCCCTGGCATCCAACTGCACTATTCTCTTTTCCTCCACCAGCCACAGAGCAGGCCTATGCGCACGATTCCAGCGCAATCTGGGATTACCCCCAGTTCCCATAGGGGCGCACCAGAGTCCCTTCTTTTTCTCACCTGCCTCGCTGTTCTGGCCCGCCTGGGACTTGGATGGGACTGGCTACCGCACCTCGCAATCCTCACGTTCCGGCGCCGCGGGGGAAATCCTATGTTATTCCACAACAATCAGGGCGGAAGCCGGAGCATTATTCAATGTAGTGGCCGCTTCTACTACTTAAGTCGCAGCTGGTCAGGGGCCGGATCCCGCCGCCGGTGATTCTCTTTGTTGGGAAAAGCGTCAGCTCGAGCCTGGGGCCTCTCGTAACCGACTCGGCCGCACCTGCTTGGTGATGATGTTCGTGTCACCAAAGTGTTTGGCGAGTACCGGGGCCGACTCACCGATGCACCATGGGGTCCCGTCCCTCTGGCGTGACCCGCCTCAGACCCGGGTGTGTCCGATCACCTCTCTCCATGGCCCCCTCGTTTTCCACACCGCATCGGGGACCAACGCTCAGCTAGATCGATGGTCCATCTATTTGATTGCTGCCCTAAATCTTTGTGTGTCGAGGCCTGCGAAGGCCAGCGACCGCCTCTGCTGGAAGTCTCTTTCAGCTGGCTTAAACTCGAGCCCGGTGCTTTTTGGACCCAGTCAGACCGTGCCTCCCGATTGCCGATTTCGTCCTCGCCAGCGTTCGCTGCGCTCCCGGATCTTGAGCGGGGGTAGAGTCGTTCCTCTGTTACATATTTTTGGGGGTATTACACGGATCTATATACGGATTTTGGGCAGGCTTAGGCCGTGGAAGAAGGGAGCTTCACCGACATGCGACCATCACGCTCGGTACCCAAGCCACGCCCGATACCATCATTTTTAAAGTTCTCTGAGCTACAGCTTTATGCTCTTCATCTGGAGTGCGGGGACACTTGTGGCTGGTCCTATGGTTGCATTTTGTGGCCTGAAGTTGTTAAAGAAAGACTCAAACACGCTTATTTTTGTTTTGAATAAACATGTTTTAAAAAAAATACTATTGTGACAATTATTGTTATTGAGCATTGCCATGTGTGTATTAATAAGGAATACATTGGATATGGATATTGATAAATTATTGTGCAGAATTTTTAGCAAAGCCAATAGATAAATGGAGATGTGCTGACTTATGACCTGACAAAGCCAATAGCCCTGCGAGATATATATATATATATATATATATATACACATACATACATATATTATCTACTGGCGGTCGCCAGTAGATAGTTATAGTTACAACCTATTATCCATAGGAAATCCGCGACATTCTATTTGAAATAACTCTCTTGCCGGTTGACGTATCTTCGCAAAATTTTCAAACTTTGTGGCCCGCTCCGGTCCGCTCCTACCCTGAAAGTCTCGGGGGATTCGTCAAGCGGGGGCCGAGAAAAAGGGGGTCCCAAAACGCGTTTTCCCCATGCAATTTTCCATAGGAAACTTTAGACACGGCTACAGCTCGAACTGCTGAACGGAATTACACCAAATTTGGCAAAGAGGTAGTTCTTGGTTCAGAAAGAACCCTTTTGTTAAATGGTGTAAATCCGTTCAGTAGTTGCTGAGAAAATCAAAAGTAAAAAGATAGTGATATCTATGGCCGAGTAGGGTCCGCGTACCCTCCCGATCACGAGCTTCATGTTAATTGGCTGTCAGCTGGCTGTCAACATTCCGATTCAGGAAATGTTGGCAGCCATTTTGTCCCTCGGTAGAACCGAGGGACAGAAACAAGTGCGCAAAGCGCACAAAGGGGCAGGGTAGAAACACCCTGACCCCCTAGGTTTGCTCAGGGGGTCCCACAAGGACCCCCTGGGCAAAAAAAAACATTTTTTTTTAAAATCGGCAGGATGCGCTTAGGGTGCGCGAATCCTGCTGAAAAAAAAAATCGAAGCGTGGTCTCCCGCGCTCGATTGTATTTGCCCCGGGTGGCCCAAGTCCCGGGGGCATGGTGGGGGGGATAATTTAATGTGTGGGGGCTCCCAAGCCCCGGGGACCACCACCTCCCCGGGGCTTTTTTTTATTAATTAAAAAACCTGTGTGGGGGGCTCCAGCCCCCCCACACGCCCCGGGGACCGCCACCTCCCCGGGGCACTAAACATTTAAATATGGGGGTCCGTTACGGACCCCCAGAGCCCCGGGGACCACCACCTCCCCAGGGCTGTGAACTGAATGGGAGGGGGGCCGCGCGGCCCCCCTCCTGGAGCCCTTGATGGCCCTGGGGACCACCACCCCCAGGGCCGGCTCCTGCAGTGTCCCGGGTGCCTACCCCGGGACACTGCTGTTTGCAATGACAGGACGGGAGCCTCGCGGCTCCCGTCCTGTCATTGCAAACTGCTTTGGATATTGGAAGAGAGAGCAGGAAACCTGCTCTCTCTTCCAATATCCAAAGCCGATTGCTTTTCCACATGGGGAGCAGCATGTTAGCTGCTCCCCATGTGTAAAGCTAATGCCGGCTCCCGTAGGACACGGGGAACCGGCGGGACTGTGGGGGATTGGGGACCCCCCACAGTCCCCAACGAGAGGGCCAGCCCCGGGGGATGGGGTCCCCGGGGCAAGTAGTGGCTCGGGAGGGGGCCACGCGGCCCCCCTCCCCAAAAAATAAAAAATAAAAAGTAAAAAAAAAACGGAAAGGCCGGCCCCGGGGGATGGGGTCCCCGGGGCCTTAAATGGCCTAAGGAGGGGGGCCACGCAGCCCCCCTCCCTACGAAAAAAAAAAAATCGAGGCCATGCCCGGGGGATGGGGTCCCCGGGGCCAATACAGGCCCAGGGAAGGGGGGCCACGCGGCCCCCTTCCCGTTTTTTTTTAAAATTTGTAATTAAAAAAAAGGGGTAAGGCCCTGGGGGATGGGGTCCCCAGGGCATAAAAACTGGAAAAAGGAAGGGGGCCACAGAGCTCCCCTTCAGGGGACAAATGTTTTTTTTTTTTTTTAAACGATCGGGCCCGCAGGCCCCGCCCCTTCCTTCACCACTCTACAAACGCGCCCCTGGCGCGTTTGCAGAGGGGAACGAACTACCCTTGAATACTGGGGGTCCCTGGGGGCCAACTAGCCCACCAGGAACCTCCAGTATGCGCCAGGGGCTGCCTTGCAGAGAGGTGTACAGAGGCCACGCCCCTTTTACACCTCTCTGCAACGCAGCTCTGTGGCGCTTTTGGAGGTATATGGTGGGCTAGTTGGACTCCGGGGACCCTCAGGATTCAAGGGGACTTAATTCCCCAACTTAAAACGCGCCACGGGGCGCGTTTGCACAGTGGTGAAGGGAGGGCGGGGCTTCAGGTGACATGTGTGCAAACAGGCCCCGTGGCGCGTTTTAAGATGGGAATTAAATCCCCTTCAATCCTGAGGGTCCCTGGGGCCAACTAGCCCAACAGGTACATCCAGAAAGCGCCACAGAGCTGCGTTGCAGAGAGGTGTAAAAGGGGTGTGGCCTCTCTACACGTCTCTGCAACGCAGCCCCTGGCGCATATTGGAGGTTCCTGGTGGGCTAGTTGGCCCCTAGGGACCCTCAGGATTCAAGGGGACTTAATCCCCCAACTTAAAACGCGCCACGGGGCGCGTTTGCACAGATGTCACCTCAGGCCCCGCCCCCTCCCTTCACCATTGTGCAAATATTCTTCTAAAATCATCCGAAATACGAATTCCTATTTACTCACCTGTTATAAGGAGAGACCTCAGTGCTGCATCTTTCAGCCCAGTACTGGTCTTGAAAAGTAATTTTAACCGTACTTACCAGTAACTTGAATTTCCTTCCATAGGATATCATTGCCTGCTTTTTGTTGAAAAAGTTTCTAAGTGTTGATTTTGAAACATACAAATATTCCTCTAAAATCAGCCGAAATACGAATTCCGATTTACTCACCTGTTATAAGGAGAGACCTCAGTGCTGTATCTTTCAGCCCAGTACTGGTCCTGAAAAGTAATTTTAACCGTACTTACCAGTAACTTGAATTTCCTTCTATAGGCTAACATTGACTGTTTTCACTTGGAAATTCTTCTAAGTGTGGAGTTTTGGAACTTTAAAATATTCCTCTAAAATCAGCCGAAATACGAATTCCGATTTACTCACCTGTTATCAGGAGAGACCTCAGTGCTGTATCTTTCAGCCCAGTACTAATCCTGAAAAGTAATTTTAACCGTACTTACCAGTAACTTGAATTTCCTTCCATAGGCTAACATTGACTGGTTTCACTTGGAAATTCTTCTAAGTGTGGAGTTTTGGAACTTTAAAATATTCCTCTAAAATCAGCCGAAATACGAATTCCGATTTACTCACCTGTTATCAGGAGAGACCTCAGTGCTGTATCTTTCAGCCCAGTACTAATCTTGAAAAGTAATTTTAACCGTACTTACCAGTAACTTGAATTTCCTTCCATAGGCTAACATTGACTGGTTTCACTTGGAAATTCTTCTAAGTGTGGAGTTTTGGAACTTTATAATATTCCTCTAAAATCAACCAAAGTACGAATTCCAATTTACTCACCTGTTATCAGGAGAGAACCCAGTGCTGCATCTTTTAGCCCAGCACTGACCCTGAAAAGTAATTTTAACCGTACTTACCAGTAACTTGAATTTCCTTCATAGGCTAACATTGACTGGTTTCACTTGGAAATTCTTCTAAGTGTGGAGTTTTGGAACTTTATAATATTCCTCTAAAATCAACCAAAGTATGAATTCCAATTTACTCACCTGTTATCAGGAGAGAACCCAGTGCTGCATCTTTTAGCCCAGCACTGACCCTGAAAAGTAATTTTAACCGTACTTACCAGTAACTTATATTTTCTTCCATAGGAATCCATTGTCTGGTTTTCAGCAGAAAAGTTTGTGTCGATTTTCACAAACTACAAATATTCCTAAAAAATCGCCTGTATGACTTAAACGCATTCTTTCAACTGTTTACAGGAGATGCACCAGTGCTGGATCCAGGATCCAACACTGAGTAAGAAAAAGTAACGATAACAGTTTTTAACTTCTAAGTGAATTTCCTTCCATAGGATAACATTGGTGATTCTATGAGAAAAAGTTTCTAAGTGTGAACTTTTAAAGTACAATAATATTCCTTAAAAATCACGACTGTAACCAAAACGCTTTTACTCAACTGTTTACAGGAGATGTCCCAGGACTGAATCTAGGATCCAGTCCTGTGGTTAGAAAAGTAATCCATAAAGTAACTAATTGCATTTAACTAGAAATTCACATTGAGCTGAATGTTGCATTGTGTTTGAAAATGTGTTGCCCATTGCAACAACTGTAACTACTGTACTTAAAAGTCTATTGCCTATGTGCAAAGTATTTAAACTAAAGTAATTCATTCTGAGAAAGTATTTTTTGTAATGTAATGTATAATGTAATTACAATGTAATTTAAAAAATAAAATATTTAAAAAAAATTGTTTCTAAAAAATTTGGAAATCAGTATGAAAAAAATTTATATAACAATTAATACATTTAAAAATTGTCATTTACAAAACCTTTGAAATTCACTGAAAAAACCATAGGTTTCAGACATGTTATAGTTACAAATTAGCATTTAAAAAACCTTTGAAATTCACTGAAAAAACCATAGGTTTCAGGGACGTTATAGTTACAAATTAGCATTTAAAAAACCTTTGAAATTCACTGAAAAAACCATAGGTTTTAGGGACAGTTATAGTTAGTTGGACATTGCACTCGTACAAAACCCGTGAAATTCCCCCGTTATAGTTAGTCCAGCTAACTATAACTCGCGCCCCGCAATGCACTGCTGATGACGTCACATATTACATCACTCATGACATGGTCAGTGACATCACTGATGACATCACTGATGACATCTCAAATGACATCACTGATGACATCATCCACGTGATAATCTGATGCACCTCCTCACACCCCAATATAACCTTTGATACACCCACTCTAAATTACAGACTGCCATTCGCAAAACCATAGACACTCCAACACCAATAACTACATATCCACTCACTGATTCTTAGGTCTACGCACACATCCACTCACTCACCCGTACAGTCACTCATACTTACGGTCACTCAGTACAGGACTATCATATGCACTCATACTCCTATATAGACACTCAAACACCGCCACTCATCCATAGAGGTACTCACACACCTAGTCAGTCATGCAAATAATTAAACACACTACCATTTACTCACCTATACAGTTATACACACACCAGCTCACTTACTCATACAAATAGTAGCACATTCTTACGCTCTTATACAATCACTGATACAAGCACACACTCATCCATACAGCCACTATCACAATCACTCACTCTCGCTTATAGCTATTTATATACTCCAACACACATATATACTGCCTTTCACATATGTAGTTACTCACACATGTACCACTGGGACATACATTCACTCACTAACACACTCTTACACACACTTACCCACCCATACAGTCTATCACAGATGCACTCTTGAAACCATCCACCCAGTGAATCACCCACTCACACATCTATGCACAGAGTTGCACACACCCCTCCCACACAAACACTCAGGCACCCATACAGATACTCAGACAAGCATTCAATAACTCATATAGACACTCATGTAGCTATTCACAAACACATGCAGCCACTTACACAGCAACAGACAGACGGATACAGACATTCACCCAGTTTAGTCACTAACCCATGCATTCAGTAAGATACGTTAAATCACTCACTTATAGAGTCAGTCACGCACCTACTAAATCATCCATACAGACACTTACACACCCACTCATTCTTCAATACGTCTTTTCCTATATATATTAAAAATATTTAAACTTTACAGAAACACACAGTCACTGGATGATGTCATCAGTGATGTAATTTGAGATGTCATCAGTGATGTCATCAGTGATGTCACTGACCATGTCATGAGTGATGTAATATGTGACGTCATCAGCAGTGCATTGCGGGCGCGAGTTATAGTTAGCTGGACTAACTATAACGGGGAATTTCACGGGTTTTGTACGAGTGCAATGTCCAACTAACTATAACTGTCCCTAAAACCTATGGTTTTTTCAGTGAATATATATATATATACATACACATACATACATATATATATATAGATATATATTCACTGAAAAAACCATAGGTTTGCTTGTATCAGTTATTGTATAAGAGCGTAACAATGTGCTAGTATTTGTCTGATTAAGTGAGCTGGTGTGTGTATAACTGTATAGGTGAGTAAATGGCAGTGTGTTTAATTATTTGCATGACTGACTAGGTGTGTGAGTACCTCTATGGATGAGTGGCGGTGTTTGAGTGTCTATATAGGAGTAAGAGTGCATATGATAGTCCTGTACTGAGTGACCATAAGTATGAGTGACTGTACGGGTGAGTGAGTGGATGTGTGTGTGTGTAGACCTAAGAATCAGTGAGTGGGTATGTAGTTATTGGTGTTGGAGTGTCTATGGTTTTGCGAATGGCAGTCTGTAATTTAGAGTGGGTGTATCAAAAGTTATATTAGGGTGTGAGAAGATGAATGAAATTATCACATGGATGATGTCATCAGTGATGTCATTTGAGATGTCATCAGTGATGTCATCAGTGATGTCACTGACCATGTCATGAGTGATGTAATATGTGACGTCATCAGCAGTGCATTGCGGGCGCGAGTTATAGTTACCTGAACTAACTATAACGGGGGAATTTCACGGGTTTTGTACGAGTGCAATGTCCAACTAACTATAACTGTCCCTAAAACCTATGGTTTTTTCAGTGAATTTGTAAGGTTTTTTAAATGCTAATTTCTAACTATAACGTGCCTGAAACCTATGGTTTTTTCAGTGAATTTCAAAGGTTTTTTAAATGCTAATTCCTAACTATAACACGTCTGAAACCTATGGTTTTTTTCAGTGAATTTCAAAGGTTTTGTAAATGACAATTTTTAAATGTATTAATTGTTATATTTATTTTTTTGATACTGATTTACTACATTTTTTTAAACTATTTATTTTTAGATATTTTATTTTTTTAAATACATTGTAATTACATTATACATTACATTACAAAATATACTTTCTCAGAATGAATTACTTTAGTTTAAATACTTTGCAAATAGGCAATAGACTTTTAAGTACAGTAGTTACAGTTATTGCAATGGGCAACACAATTTCAAACACAATGCAACATTGAGCTCAATGTGAATTTCAAGTTAAATGCAATTAGTTACTTTATGGATTACTTTTCTAACCACAGGACTGGATCCTAGAGTCAGTCCTGGGACATCTCCTGTAAACAGTTGAGTAAAAGCGTTTTGGTTACAGTAGTGATTTTTAAGGAATATTATTGTATTTTAAAAGTTGACACTTAGAAACTTTTTCACATAGAATCACCAATGTTATCCTACGGGAGGAAATTCACTTAGCAGGTAAGTAGTGTTATCGTTACTTTTTCTTACTCAGTGGTGGATCCTGGATCCAGCACTGGTGCATCTCCTGTAAACAGTTGAAAGAATGCGTTTAAGTCATTCAGGCGATTTTTAAGGAATATTTGTAGTTTGTGAAAATCAACACTTTGAAACTTTTCTGCTGAAAACCAGACAATGGATTCCTATGGAAGGAAATATAAGTTACTGGTAAGTACGGTTAAAATTACTTTTCAGGATCAGTACTGGGCTGAAAGATGCAGCACTGAGGTCTCTCCTGATAACAGGTGAGTAAATCGGAATTCGTATTTTGGCTGATTTTAGAGGAATATTTGTATGTTTCAAAAATCGACACTTAGAAACTTTTTCAGCAAAAAGCAGGCAATGATATCCTATGGAAGGAAATTCAAGTTGCTGGTAAGTACGGTTAAAATTACTTTTCAGGATCAGTACTGGGCTGAAAGATGCAGCACTGAGGTCTCTCCTGATAACAGGTGAGTAAATCGGAATTCGTAGTTTGGCTGATTTTAGAGGAATATTTGTATGTTTCAAAAATCGACACTTAGAAACTTTTTCATCAAAAAGCAGGCAATGATATCCTATGGAAGGAAATTCAAGTTACTGGTAAGTACGGTTAAAATTACTTTTCAGGATCAGTACTGGGCTGAAAGATGCAGCACTGAGGTCTCTCCTGATAACAGGTGAGTAAATAGGAATTCGTAGTTCGGCTGATTTTAGAGGAATATTTGTACAATGGTGAAGGGAGGGGGCGGGGCCTGAGGTGACATCTGTGCAAACGCGCCCGTGGCACGTTTTAAGTTGGGGGATTAAGTCCCCTTGAATCATGAGGGTCCCTGGGGGCCAACTAGCCCACCAGGAACCTCCAGTATGCGCCAGGGGCTGCGTTGCAGAGACGTGTACAGAGGCCACACCCCTTTTACACCTCTCTGCAACGCAGCTCTGTGGCGCTTTCTGGACGTACCTGTTGGGCTAGTTGGCCCCCAGGAACCCTCAGGATTGAAGGGGATTTAATTCCCCATCATAAAACACGCCACGGGGCCTGTTTGCACACATGTCACCTGAAGCCCCGCCCCCTCCCTTCACCACTGTGCAACGCGCCCCGTGGCGCGTTTTAAGTTGGGGGATTAAGTCCCCTTGAATCCTGAGGGTCCCTGGAGTCCAACTAGCCCACCATGTACTTCCAAAAGCGCCACAGAGCTGGCGTTGCAGAGAGGTGTACAAAGGGGCGTGGCCTCTGTACACCTCTCTGCAACGCAGCCCCCTGGCGCATACTGGAGGTTCCTGGTGGGCTAGTTGGCCCCCAGGGGCCCCCAGTATTCAAGGGGAATTACTTACCCTTCTTAAAACGCGCCAGGGGGCGCGTTTGCAGAGTACTGCAGGGAGGGGGCGGGGCCTCCGGCACGATGCCGGTCTTTTTTTTTTTTTTGTTTGATTGTGATGGGGGCTGCGTGGCCCCCCTTCCCTCAGCCACTTTTGCCCCGGGGACCCCATCCCCCGGGGCCTGAGCATTTTTTTTTTTTAAATAAAAAAACAAAACGGGAAGGGGGCTGCGTGGCCCCCTTCCCTGGGCCTGTTTTGGCCCCGGGACCCCATCCCCCGGGGCATGCCCTCGATTTTTATTTTTTAAATTTTGAGGGGGCTGCGTGGCCCCCTCCTCAGGCCATTTAAGGCCCCGGGGACCCCATACCCCGGGGCCGGCCTTCCCTTTTTTTTTTTTTTTTTTATTTGGGGAGGGGGCTGCGTGGCCCCTCTCCTGGCCACTTATGGCCCCAGGGACCCCATCCCCCGGGGCCTGGCCTCTGGTTGGGGACTGTGGGGGGTCCCAATCCCCCACAGTCCCAGCCGGCTCCCCGCCTCCTGCGCGAGCCGGCATTGCTTTTCCACATGGGGAGCAGCTAACATGCTGCTCCCCATGTGGAAAGCAATTGAGTTGCATTTTGAAAGAGAGAGCAGGTTTCCTGCTCTCTCTTCAAAATGCAAACCAAGTTTGCTATGACAGGACGGGAGCCGCGAGGCTCCCGTCCTGTCATAGCAAACTACAGTGTCCCGGGGTAGGCACCCCGGGACACTGCAGGAGCCGGCCCTGGGGGGTGGCGGTCCCCAGGGCCATCAAGGGCTCCAGGAGGGGGCCGCGCGGCCCCCTCTCAACCATTTAACAGCCCCGGGGAGTTGGTGGTCCCCGGGCTTTGGGGTCCGTAACGGACCCCCATATTCAAATCTTTAGTGCCCCGGGAGGTGGCAGTCCCCGGGGCGTGTGGGGGGCCTGAGGGTCCCCGGAGTCCACCAAATTTGGCAAAGAGGTAGTTCTTGGTTCAGAAAGAACCCTTTTTGTTAAATGGTGTAAATCCGTTCAGGAGTTGCTGAGAAAATGAAAAGTAAAAAGTTAGTGATATCTAGGGACGAGTAGGGTCCGCGTACCCTCCCGATCACGAGCTGCATGTTAATTGGTTGTCAGCTGGCTGTCAACATTCCGATTCAGGAAATGTTGGCAGCCATTTTGTCCCTCGGTAGAACCGAGGGACAGAAACAAGTGCGCAAAGCGCACAAAGGGGGCAGGGTAGAAACACCCTGACCCCCTAGGTTTGCTCAGGGGTCCCACAAGGACCCCCTGGGCAAAAAAAAAAAGAATTTTTTTTTTAAAAATCGTCAGTATGCGCTCAGGGTGCGCGAATCCTGCCGGGAAAAAAAAAATCGAAGCGCGGTCTCCCGCGCTTCGATGTTAATTGGCCCCCGGGTGGCCCAAGTCCTGGGGGCATGGTGGGGGGATAATTTAATGTGTGGGGGCCTCAAAGGGCCCCCAAACCCCGGGGACCGCCACCCCCGGGGCTTTTTAAAAATGGTGCGGGAGGGCTCTGAGCCCTCCCGCAGCCCCGGAGACCACCACCTCCCGGGGCTTTTTTACATACATTATTAAACCTGTGTGGGGGGCTCCAGCCCCCACACGCCCCGGGACCACCACCTCCCCGGGGCACTAAACATTTTAATATGGGGGTCCGTTACGGACCCCAGAGCCCCGGGGACCACCACCTCCCCGGGGCTGTGTACTGAATGGGAGGGGGCCGCGCGGCCCCCTCCTGGAGCCCTTGATGGCCCTGGGGACCACCACCCCCAGGGCCGGCTCCTGCAGTGTCCCGGGGTGCCTACCCCGGGACACTGTAGTTTGCTATGGCAGGACGGGAGCCTCGCGGCCCCGTCCTGCCATAGCAAACTGCTTTGGATATTGGAAGAGAGAGCAGGGAAACCTGCTCTCTCTTCCAATATCCAAAGCGATTGCTTTTCCACATGGGGAGCAGCATGTCAGCTGCTCCCCATGTGGAACAGCAATGCCGGCTCCCAAGGGACGTGGGGAGCCGGCGGGACTGTGGGGGGATTGGGGACCCCCCACAGTCCCCAACGGAGAGGGCCAGCCCCGGGGGATGGAGTCCCCGGGGCAAGTAGTGGCTCGGGAGTGGGGCCACGCGGCCCCCCTCCCCAAAAAAGAGGAAAATTAAAAAAAAATAAAAATGGAAAGGCCGGCCCCGGGAGATGGGGTCCCCGGGGCCTTAAAATGCCCAGAGGAGGGGGCCACGCTGCCCCCTCAAAAAAATAAATATAGAGGCCATGCCCCGGGGGATGGGGTCCCCGGGGCCAATATAGGCCCAAGGAAGGGGGCCACGCGGCCCCCTTCCCGTTTTTTTTTTTTTAAAGGTAATTTAAAAAAAGGTGTAAGGCCCTGGGGGATGGGGTCCCCAGGGCCCAAAAAGAAAAAGGAAGGGGGCCACACAGCCCCCTTCAGGGGAGAAAAAAAACGATCGGGCCCGCAGGCCCCGCCCCTTCCTTCACCACTCTGCAAACGCGCCCCTGGCGCGTTTGCAGAGGGGGAACGACCCCCTTGAATACTGGGGGTCCCTGGGGGCCAACTAGCTCACCAGGTACCTCCAGTATGCGCCAGGGGCTGCCTTGCAGAGAGGTGTACAGAGGCCACGCCCCTTTTACACCTCTCTGCAACGCAGCTCTGTGGCGCTTTTGGAGGTATATGGTGGGCTAGTTGGACTCCGGGGACCCTCAGGATTCAAGGGGACTTAATCCCCCAACTTAAAACGCGCCACGGGCGCGTTTGCACAGTGGTGAAGGGAGGGGGCGGGGCTTCGGGTGACATGTGTGCAAACAGGCCCCGTGGCGCGTTTTAAGATGGGGAATTAAATCCCTTCAATCCTGAGGGTCTCTGGGGCCAACTAGCCCAACAGGTACATCCAGAATGCGCCACAGAGCTGTGTTGCAGAGAGGTGTAAAAAGGGGTGTGGCCTCTCTACACGTCTCTGCAACGCAGCCCCTGGCGCATATTGGAGGTTCCTGGTGGTCTAGTTGGCCCCTAGGGACCCTCAGGATTCAAGGGGACTTAATCCCCCAACTTAAAACGCGCCACGGGGCGCGTTTGCAAAGATGTCACCTCAGGCCCCGCCCCTCCCTTCACCATTGTGCAAATATTCCTCTAAAATCAGCCGAAATAGGAATTCCGATTTACTCACCTGTTATCAGGAGAGACCTCAGTGCTGCATCTTTCAGCCCAGTACTGATCCTGAAAAGTAATTTTAACCGTACTTACCGGTAACTTGAATTTCCTTCATAGGCTAACATTGACTGGTTTCACTTGGAAATTCTTCTAAGTGTGGGGTTTTGGAACTTTAAAATATTCCTCTAAAATCAGCCGAAATACGAATTCCGATTTACTCACCTGTTATCAGGAGAGACCTCAGTGCTGCATCTTTCAGCCCAGTACTAATCCTGAAAAGTAATTTTAACCGTACTTACCAGTAACTTGAATTTCCTTCATAGGCTAACATTGACTGGTTTCACTTGGAAATTCTTCTAAGTGTTGATTTTTGAAACATACAAATATTCCTCTAAAATCAGCCGAAATACGAATTCCGATTTACTCACCTGAGATCAGGAGAGACCTCAGTGCTGCATCTTTCAGCCCAGTACTGATCCTCAAAAGTAATTTTAACCGTACTTACCAGTAACTTGAATTTCCTTCCAAAGGATATCATTGCCTGCTTTTTGCTGAAAAAGTTTCTAAGTGTTGATTTTTGAAACATACAAATATTCCTCTAAAATCAGCCGAAATACGAATTCTGATTTACTCACCTGTTATCAGGAGAGACCTCAGTGCTGCATCTTTCAGCCCAGTACTGGTCCTGAAAAGTAATTTTAACCGTGCTTACCGGTAACTTGAATTACCTTCATAGGCTAACATTGACTGGTTTCACTTGGAAATTCTTCTAAGTGTGGAGTTTTTGAACTTTATAATATTCCTCTAAAATCAACCAAAGTACGAATACCAATTTACTCACCTGTTATCAGGAGAGAACCCAGTGCTGCATCTTTTAGCCCAGCACTGACCCTGAAAAGTAATTTTAACCGTACTTACCAGTAACTTATATTTTCTTCCATAGGAATCCATTGTCTGGTTTTCAGCAAAAAGTTTCAAAGTGTTGATTTTTACAAACTACAAATATTCCTTAAAAATCACCTGTATGACTTAAACGCATTCTTTCAACTGTTTACAGGAGATGCACCAGTGCTGGATCCAGGATCCAACACTGAGTAAGAAAAAGTAACGATAACAGTTTTTACCTGCTAAGTGAATTTCCTTCCATAGGATAACATTGGTGATTCTATGAGAAAAAGTTTCTAAGTGTCAACTTTTAAAATACAATAATATTCCTTAAAAATCACGACTGTAACCAAAACGCTTTTACTCAACTGTTTACAGGAGATGTACCAGGACTGAATCTAGGATTCAGTCCTGTGGTTAGAAAAGTAATCCATAAAGTAACTAATTGCATTTAACTAGAAATTCACATTGAGCTGAATGTTGCATTGTGTTTGAAAATGTGTTGCCCATTGCAACAACTGTAACTACTGTACTTAAAAGTCTATTGCCTATGTGCAAAGTATTTAAACTAAAGTAATTCATTCTGAGAAAGTATTTTTTGTAATGTAATGTATAATGTAATTACAATGTAATTTAAAAAATAAAATATGTAAAAAAAATTGTTTCTAAAAATGTAGTAAATCAGTATGAAAAAAATTAATATAACAATTAATACATTTAAAAATTGTCATTTACAAAACCTTTGAAATTCACTGAAAAAACCGTAGGTATCAGGCACGTTATAGTTAGAAATTAGCATTTAAAAAACCTTTGAAATTCACTGAAAAAACCATAGGTTTCAGACACGTTATAGTTACAAATTAGCATTTAAAAAACCTTTGAAATTCACTGAAAAAACCATAGGTTTCAGACACGTTATAGTTACAAATTAGCATTTAAAAAACCTTTGAAATTCACTGAAAAAACCATAGGTTTTAGGGACAGTTATAGTTACTTGGACATTGCACTCGTACAAAACCCGTGAAATTCCCCGTTATAGTTAGTTCAGCTAACTATAACTCGCGCCCCGCAATGCACTGCTGATGACGTCACATATTACATCACTCATGACATGGTCAGTGACATCACTGATGACATCACTGATGACATCTCAAATGACATCACTGATGACATCATCCACGTGATAATCTGATGCACCTCCTCACACCCTAATATAATCTTTGATACACCCACTCTAAATTACAGACTGCCATTCGCAAAACCATAGACACTCCAACACCAATAACTACATACCCACTCACTGATTCTTAGGTCTACACACACACATCCACTCACTCACCCGTACAGTAACTCATACTTACGGTCACTCAGTACAGGACTATCATATGCACTCTTACTCCTATAGACACTCAAACAACGCCACTCATCCATAGAGATACTCAGACACCTAGTCAGTCATGCAAATAATTAAACACACTGCCATTTACTTACCTATACAGTTATACACACACCAGCTCACTTACTCATACAAATAGTAGCACATTGTTACGCTCTTATACAATCACTGATACAAGCACACACTCATCCATACAGCCACTATCACAATCACTCACTCTTGCTTATAGCTATTTATATACTCCAACACACATATATACTGCCTTTCACATATGTAGTTACTCACACATGTACCACTGGGACATACATTCACTCACTAACACACTCTTACACACACTTACCCACCCATACAGTCTATCACAGATGCACTCTTGAAACCATCCACCCAGTGAATTACCCACTCACACATCTATGCACAGAGTTGCACACACCCTCCCACACAAACACTCAGGCACCCATACAGATACTCAGACAAGCATTCAATAACTCATATAGACACTCATTTAGCTATTCACAAACACATGCAGCCACTTACACAGCAACAGACAGACGGATACAGACATTCACCCAGATTAGTCACTAACCCATGCATTCAGTAAGATACGTTAAATCACTCACTTATAGAGTCAGTCACGCACCTACTAAATCATCCATACAGACACTTACACACCCACTCATTCTTCAATACGTCTTTTCCTATATATATTAAAAATATTTAAACTTTACAGAAACACACAGTCACTGGATGATGTCATCAGTGATGTCATTTGAGATGTCATCAGTGATGTCATCAGTGATGTCACTGACCATGTCATGAGTGATGTAATATGTGACGTCATCAGCAGTGCATTGCGGGGCGCGAGTTATAGTTAGCTGAACTAACTATAACGGGGGAATTTCACGGGTTTTGTACGAGTGCAATGTCCAAGTAACTATAACTGTCCCTAAAACCTATGGTTTTTTCAGTGAATATATATATATATACACATACATACATACATGCATATATATCATGTGATCAAGACCGCAGGCTTGCGGTCGAAACGCGTCATCGTGACATGTTAATGCAATAAACTTCTCATTGCATCTTAAATTTGGAGTCTGTGCCCGTGTCTGACCCGGCGTGGTCGTTCGGTGGGATCCTGGTTTCATATATATATATATTCACTGAAAAAACCATAGGTTTCAGACACGTTATAGTTAGAAATTAGCATTTAAAAACCTTTGAAATTCACTGAAAAAACCATAGGTTTTAGGGACAGTTATAGTTAGTTGGACATTTCACTCGTACAAAACCATAGAAATTCCCCGTTATAGTTAGTTCAGCTAACTATAACTCGCGCCCCGCAATGCACTGCTGATGACGTCACATAATACATCACTCATGACATGGTCAGTGACATCACTGATGACATCACTGATGACATCTCAAATGACATCACTGATGACATCATCAAGTGACTGTGTGTTTCTGTAAAGTTTAAATATGTTTAATATATATAGGGAAAGGCGTATTGAAGAATGAGTGGGTGTATAAGTGTCTGAATGGATGATTTAGTACGTGAGTGACTGACTCTACAAGTGAGTGATTAAATGTATCTTACTGAATGCATGGGTTAGTGACTAAACTGTGTGAATGTCTGTATCCGTCTGTCTGTTGGTTTGTAAGCGGCTGCATGGCTTTCTGAATAGCTACATGAGTGTCTACATGGGTTATTGATTGATTGTCTGAGTATCTGTATGGGTGCCGAGTGTTTGTGTGGGTGGGGTGTGTGTGACTATGTGCATAGAAGTGTGAGTTGGTGATTCACTGGGTGCATGGTTTCAAGAGTGCATCTGTGATGGACTGTATGGGTGGGTGAGTGTGTGTATGGGTGTGTTAGTGATTGAATGTATATCTCAGTGGTACATGTGTGAGTAACTACATATGTGAAAGGCAGTATATATGTGTGTTGGAGTATATAAATGGCTATAAGTGAGAGTGTGTGATTGTGAGAGTGGCTGTATGGATGAGTGTGTACTTGTATCAGTGATTGTATAAGAGCGTAAGAATGTGCTAGTATTTGTATGAGTAAGTGAGCTGGTGTGTGTATAACTGTATAGGTGAGTAAATGGGTGTGTGATTAAGTTTTTGCATGACTGACTAGGTGTGTGAGTACCTCTATGGATGAGTGGCGGTGTTTGAGTGTTTATATAGGTGTATGAGTGCATATGATAGTCCTGTACTGAGTGACTAAGTATGAGTGACTGTACAGGTGAGTGAGTGGATGTGTGTGTAGACCTAAGAATCAGTGAGTGGGTATGTAGTTTTTGGTGTTGGAGTGTCTATGGTTTTGAGAATGGCAGTCTGTAATTTAGAGTGGGTGTATCAAAAGTTATATTAGGGTGTGAGAAGATGCATGAAATTATCACATGGATGATGTCATCAGTGATGTCATTTGAGATGTCGTCAGTGATGTCATCAGTGATGTCACTGACCATGTCATGAGTGATGTATTATGTGACGTCATCAGTAGTGCATTATGGGGCGCGAGTTATAGTTAGCTGAACTAACTATAACGAGGGAATTTCTATGGTTTTGTACGAGTGAAATGTCCAACTAACTATAACTGTCCCTAAAACCTATGGTTTTTTCAGTGAATTTCAAAGGTTTTTTAAATGCTAATTTCTAACTATAACGTGTCTGAAACCTATGGTTTTTTCAGTGAATTTCAAAGGTTTTTTAAATGCTAATTTCTAACTATAACGTGCCTAAAACCTATGATTTTTTAAGTGAATTTCAAAGGTTTTTTTAAATGCTAGTTTCTAACTATGCCTTCAGAGGTAGGACATGTGAAGAAAGAAGAAAAAACGCACAGAAAGAAGCAAAAGATGTGCAGAAAGAACCAACAGAGGAGCAGAAAGAGGCCTTGTTGCAAAATCATCCTGTGCCCACAACTTTTTCAGACAGGTACTGGTGGTAACTGACTCTGACTAACCAGAGCCAGTGCTATGCTAAAAGACACTTAGAATACAGTGAAAACACCTACATACACTAGGGAACACTATGCGTTGGGGTACCCCTGTGATTAGCATGACCTCCTCTGCAAGTCCCTAGTACATAATAGGGCAGGGGATTAAAACTACCTCTTAAAACGCGCTACAGGGCGCGTTTGCACAGTGGTGAAGGGAGGGGGGCCTGAGGTGACATGTGTGCAAACGCACCCCGTGGCGCGTTTTAAGTTGCGGGATTAAGTCCCTTGAATTCTGAGGGTCCCTGGGGCCCAACTAGCCCCCAGGTACCTACAGTTAGGACCACAGAGCTGAGTTGCAGAGAGGCGTTCCGAGGCCACGCACCTTTTTCACCTCTCTGCAACGCAACTCTGTTGTGCTTACTGAAGGTACCTGGTGGGCTAGTTGGCCCCCAGGGTCCCTCAGGATTCAAAGGGAATTAATTCCCCAACTTAAAACGCACCACAGGGCGTGTTTGCGCACATGTCACCTGAGGCCCCGCCCCTCCCTTCACCACTGTGCAAACGCGCCCCGTGGTGCGTTTTAAGTTGGGGGATTAGGTCACCTTGAATCCTGAGGGTCCCTGGGGCCCAACTAGCCCACTAGGTACTTCCAGTAAGCACCACAGGCCTGCGTTGCAACGCCTGTAACAAATTGTGCAGTTGTGTTTAGGTAGTGAAGAGGGTCGTGCTGGGGGTAGTGTTTTAGGGTTTAGGGTAGTGCAGTGGTATTTGTGTAGTGTAGGGGGTCATGCTGGGGGTAGATTTAGGGTTTAGGGTAGTGCAGTGGTGTTTGGGTAGTGTAGGGAGTCGTGCTGGGGGAGTGTTTTAGGGTTTAGGGTAGTGCAGTGGTGTTTGGGTAGTGTAGGGGGTCGTGCTGGGGGTAGTGTTTTAGGGTTTAGGGTAGTGCAGTGGTCTTTGGGTAGTGTAGGGGGTCGTGCTGGGGGTAGTGATTTAGGGTAGTGCTGTGGTGTTTGGGTAGTGTAGGGGGTACTGCTGGGGGTAGTGTTTTAGGGTTTAGGGTAGTGCAGTGGTGTTTGGGTAGTGTAGGGGGTCGTGCTGGGGGTAGTGATTTAGGGTAGTGCAGTGGTGTTTGGGTAGTGTAGGGGGTACTGCTGGGGGTAGTGCTTTAGGGTTTAGGTTAGTGCAGTGGTGTTTGGGTAGTGTAGGGGTACTGCTGGGGGTAGTGTTTTAGGGTTTAGGGTAGTGCAGTGGTGTTTGTGTAGTGTAGGGGGTAGTGTTTTAGGGTTTATGGTAGTGCAGTGGTGTTTGTGTAGTGTAGGAGGTCGTGTTTTAGGGTTTAGGGTAGTGCAGTGGTCTTTGGGTAGTGTAGGGAGTCGTGCGGGGGTAGTGTTTTAGGGTAGTGTAGGGGGTCATGCGGGGGGAAGTGTTTTAGGGTTTAGGGCAGTGCAGTGGTGTTTGGGTAGTGTAGGGGGTCGTGCTGGGGGAGTGTTTTAGGGTTTAGGGCAGTGCAGTGGTGTTCGGGTAGTGTAGGGGGTCGTGCTGGGGGAGTGTTTTAGGGTTTAGGGCAGGGCAGTGGTGTTCGGGTAGTGTAGGGGGTCGTGCTGGGGGAGTGTTTGAGGGTTTAGGGCAGTGCAGTCGTTTTCGGGTAGTGTAGGGGGTTGTGCTGGGGGTAGTATTTTAGGGTGTAGGGTAGTGCAGTGGTGTTCGGGTAGTGTAGGGGGTAATGCTGGGGGTGGTGTTTTAGGGTTTAGGGCAGTGCAGTGGTGTTCGGGCAGTGTAGGGGGTCGTGCTGGGGGTGGTGTTTCAGGATTTAGGGCAGTGCAGTGGTGTTCGGGCAGTGTAGGGGGTGGTGTTTCAGGGTTTAGGGCAGTGCAGTGGTGTTCGGGCAGTGTAGGGGGTCGTGCAGGGGCTGGTGTTTCAGGGTTTAGGGCAGTGGTGTTCGGGCAGTGTAGGGGGTCGTGCTGGGGGTGGTGTTTCAGGGTTTGGGGCAGTGCAGTGGTGTTCGAGCAGTAAAGGGGGTCGTGCTGGGGGTGGTGTTTCAGGGTTTAGGGCAGTGCAGTGGTGTTCGGGCAGTGTAGGGGGCGGTGCAGGGGGTGGTGTTTCAGGGTTTAGGGCAGTGCAGTGGTGTTCGGGCAGTGTAGGGGGTGCTGCAGGGGGTGGTGTTTCAGGGTTTAGGGCAGTGCAGTGGTGTTCGGGCAATGTAGGGGGTCATGCAGGGGGTGGTGTTTCAGGGTTTAGGGCAGTGCAGTGGTGTTCGGGCAGTGTAGGGGGTCGTGCTGGGGCTGGTGTTTCAGGGTTTAGGGCAGTCCAGTGGTGTTCGGGCAGTGTAGGGGGTCGTGCTGGGGCTGGTGTTTCAGGGTTTAGGGCAGTGCAGTGGTGTTTGGGCAGTGTAGGGGGTTGTGCTGGGGCTGGTGTTTCAGGGTTTAGGGCAGTGCAGTGGTGTTCGGGCAGTGTGGGTGGTCGTGCTGGGGCTGGTGTTTCAGGGTTTAGGGCAGTGCAGTGGTGTTCAGGCAGTGTAGGGGGTCTTGCTGGGGCTGGTGTTTCAGAGTCTAGGGCAGTGCAGTGGTGTTTGGGCAGTGTAGGGGTCTTGCTGGGGCTGGTGTTTCAGGGTTTAGGGCAGTGCAGTGGTGTTTGGGCAGTGTAGGGGGTCGTGCTGGGGGTGGTGTTTCAGGGTTTAGGGCAGTGCAGTGGTGTTTGGGCAGTGTAGGGGGTCATGCTGGGGCTAGTGTTTCAGGATTTAGGGCAGAGCAATGGTGTTCAGGCAGTGTAGGGGTTTTGCTGGAGGTGGTGTTTCAGGGTTTAGGGCAGTGCAGTGGTGTTCGTGCAGTGTAGGGGGTGTTGTTTCAGGGTTTAGGGCAGTGGTGTTCAGGCAGTGTAGGGGGTCTTGCTGGGGTTGATGTTTCAGGGTTTAGGGCAGTGCAGTGGTGTTCGGGCAGTGTAGGGGGTCGTGCTGGGGGTGGTGTTTCAGGGTTTAGGGCAGTGCAATGGTGTTCCGGCAGTGTAGGAGGTCGTGCAGGGGGTGGTGTTTCAGGGTTTAGGGCAGTGCAGTGGTGTTCGGGCAGTGTAGGGGGTCATGCTGGGGTGGTGTTTCAGGGTTTAGGGCAGTGCAGTGGTGTTCGGGCAGTGTAGGGTGTCGTGCTGAGGGGTGGTGTTTCAGGGTTTAGGGCAGTGCAGTGGTGTTCGGGCAGTGTAGGGGGTCATGCAGGGGGTGGTGTTTCAGGGTTTAGGGCAGTGCAGTGGTGTTTGGGATGTGTAGGGGGTCGTGCAGGGGGTGGTGTTTCAGGGTTTAGGGCAGTGCAGTGGTGTTCGGCCAGTGTAGGTGGTCTTGCTGGGGGTGGTGTTTCAGGCTTTAGTGCAGTGGTGCTCGGGCAGTGTAGGGGGTCTTGCTGGGGGTAGTGTTTCAGGGTTTAGGGCAGGGCAGTGGTGTTCGGGCAGTGTAGGGGGTCTTGCTGGGGCTGGTGTTTCAGGGTTTAGGGCAGTGCAGTGGTGTTCGGGCAGTGTAGGTGGTCGTGCTGGGGCTGGTGTTTGAGGGTTTAGGGTAGTGCAGTGGTGTTCGGGCAGTGTAGGGGGTCGTGCTGGGGCTGGTGTTTCAGGGTTTAGGGCAGTGCAGTGGTTTTCGGGCAGTGTAGGCGGTCGTGCTGGGTCTGGTGTTTCAGGGTTTAGAGCAGTGCAGTGGTGTTCGGGCAGTGTAGGGGGTCGTGCTGGGGCTGGTGTTTCATGGTTTAGGGCAGTGCAGTGGTGTTCGGGCAGTGTTGGGGGTCGTGCTGGGGGTGGTGTTTCAGGGTTTAGGGCAGTGCAGTGGTGTTCAGGCAGTGTAGGGGGTCATGCTGGGGGTGGTGTTTCAGGTTTTAGGGCAGTGCAGTGGTGTACGGGCAGTGTAGGGGGTCTTGTTGGGGGTGGTGTTTCAGGGTTTAGGGCAGTGGTGTTCGGGCAGTGTAGGGGGTCTTGCTGGGGGTAGTGTTTCGGGGTTTAGGGCAGTGCAGTGGTGTTCGTGCAGTGTAGGGGGTCGTGCTGGGGGTGGTGTTTCAGGGTTTAGGGCAGTGCAGTAGTGTTCGGGCAGTGTAGGGGATCGTGCAGGGGTGGTGTTTCAGGGTTTAGGGCAGTGCAGTGGTGTTCGGGCAGTGTAGGGGGTCGTGCTGGGGGTGGTGTTTTAGGGTTTAGGGCAGTGCAGTGGTGTTCGGGCAGTGTAGGGGGTCGTGCAGGGGGTGGTGTTTCAGGGTTTAGGGCAGTGCATTTGTGTTCGGGCAGTGTAGGGGTTGTGCTGGGGCTGGTGTTTCAGGGTTTAGGGCAGTGCAGTGGTGTTCGGGCAGTGTAGGGGGTCTTGCTGGGGGTGCTGTTTCAGGGTTTAGGGCAGTGGTGATCGGGCAGTGTAGGGGGTCTTGCTGGGGGTGGTGTTTCAGGGTTTAGGGCAGTGCAGTGGTGTTCGGGCAGTGTAGGGGGTCTTGCTGGGGGTAGTGTGTCAGGGTTTAGGGCAGTGCAGTGGTGTTCGGGCAGTGTAGGGGGTCTTGCTGGGGGTAGTGTTTCAGGGTTTAGGGCAGTGCAGTGGTGTTCGTGCAGTGTAGGGGGTCGTGCTGGGGATGGTGTTTCAGGGTTTAGGGCAGTGCAGTAGTGTTCGTGGCAGTGTAGGGGGTCGTGCAGGGGTGGTGTTTCAGGGATTAGGGCAGTGCAGTGGTGTTCGGGCAGTGTAGGGGGTCGTGCTGGGGGTGGTGTTTCAGGGTTTAGGGCAGTGCAGTGGTGTTCGGGCAGTGTAGGGGGTCGTGCTGGGGGTGGTGTTTCAGGGTTTAGGGCAGTGGTGTTCGGGCAGTGTAGGGGGTCTTGCTGGGGGTGATGTTTCAGGGTTTAGGGCAGTGCAGTGGTGTTCGGGCAGTGTAGGGGTCATGCTGGGGGTGGTGTTTCAGGGTTTAGGGCAGTGCAGTGGTGTTCGGGCAGTGTAGGGGGTCGTGAAGGGGGTGGTGTTTCAGGGTTTAGGGCAGTGCAGTGGTGTTCGGGCAGTGTAGGGGGTCGTGCTAGGGTATGTGTTTCAGGGTTTAGGGCAGTGCAGTGGTGTTCGGGCAGTGTAGGGGGTCGTGCAGGGGCTGGTGTTTCAGGGTTTAGGGCAGTGCAGTGGTGTTCGGGCAGTGTAGGGGGTCGTGCTGGGGGTAGTGTTTTAGGGTTTAGGGTAGTGCAGTGGTGCTTGTGTAGTGTAGGGGGTCATGCTGGGGGTAGTGTTTTATGGTTTAGGGTAGTGCAGTGGTGTTTGTGTAGTGTAGGGGGTCATGTTTTAGGGTAGTGCAGTGGTGTTTGGGTAGTGTAGGGGGTCGTGCTGGGGGTAGTGTTTTAGGATTTAGGTTAGTGCAGTGGTGTTTGTGTAGTGTAGGGGTCGTGCTGGGGGTAGTGTTTTAGGTTTTAGGGTAGTGCAGTGGTGCTTGTGTAGTGTAGGGGTCGTGCTGGGGGTAGTGTTTTAGGGTTTAGGGTAGTGCAGTGGTGTTTGTGTAGTGTAGGGGTCATGTTTTAGGGTAGTGCAGTGGTGTTTGGGTAGTGTAGGGGGTCGTGCTGGGGGTAGTGTTTTAGGATTTAGGTTAGTGCAGTGGTGTTGGGGTAGTGTTTTAGGGTTTAGGGTAGTGCAGTGGTGTTTGTGTAGTGTAGGGGTCATGCTGGGGGTAGTGTTTTAGGGTTTAGGATAGTGCAGTGGTGCTTGTGTAGTGTAGGGGTCGTGCTGGGGTAGTGTTTTAGGGTTTAGGGTAGTGCAGTGGTGTTTTTGTAGTGTAGGGGGTCATGTTTTAAGATGCAACGCTCCAATACCTGACCAGTCTGCACTACATAAAACTGCAAAAACTAAAAATAAAAAGTGTTTTGCACACTTTTGTCATTGGGCTATATGTGGGCTACATCTGGGTAATATTTGTGCTACATTTGGGCTCTTTTTTCACTGGTGGCCATCTTGGAAGACTTCTTTGTTATGAAGTTTCCTAATTTCCTCATTTACTGCAGTCTCCTCAGTAGGAAATGCTTTCAGTTTTTACTTTGATTCCATCAAGAAGGCATTCAGATGTGTCACACATTTGCCATAAATTCAGAATGTTATTACTCTAGTTGTTCATTAGATCACTGTAGTAAAGCTACTGCTCACCAAGGAGTTAACTGGAAGTCTACTGCTGGTATTGAAAGTGATTGTTTCAGTCTGCATGTCAGAATTTTCTAATGAAATAGAAGAGGATTTGAGATCTCACTTAAAACATGCACTAAATTTTCTTTTTGCAGCACTAACCATAATTTCTATGGCAAAATGAACCCCCTCATTTTGTTCCTTTTTAAATTAAATGTTTTAAGTGTTACCAGTTTATTCCAATCAAGATGGCTTCAGGTGTGCCATACTTTTGTCATAAGTAAGGCTGTTAGCACTCTAGTTGTTCTTTAGAACACTCTGGGAAGCTGCAGTAGAACACAAAGGAATCAACTGACAGTCTCTGCCCTTGTTGGATGTACATGTTTTACTGAGAATGTCAGACTTCATTCTCACATGACTGAGAAAGATAATGTGAATTTACAGAAAATATGCTCTCATTTTAGCTTCTGGGGCACCTTCCAAAACTGTATGGGACAAGCATGTGAAAATAGTTTTCTCTCAAACATGATTCATGATATCCCAGCAGAAGGTTTTTCACAGGGTAAAATCACCTTAGAACACACCACAATTCCTGAAATTAGTATGGTACCATCAACAAATGAATTCTAATGTAACTAAAGTCTGTTATCACCCTTTATAGTTCTCCTTTGGTAACCCTCAAAATCTTCGATTCACTACAATGCATTTCAATGGTACTATCATTTATATTGGTCCCAAGATGGCTGCCAGCAATTCCAGGATGAAGTGCTGACAGCCAATCAGATCTCACGATGACATGTGTGGTTAGGCTCCGCCCAGATATATATGTGTTTTTACTTTTGATTTTCTCATCAACTACTGAACGGATTTACACCATTTAACAAAAGGGTTCTTTTGAACCAAGAACTACCTCTTTGCCAAATTTGGTGTAATTCCGTTCAGCAGTTCGGGCTGTAGCCTTGCATAAAGTTTCCTATGGGAAATTGATTTTTTGACTCTTATTTTTTTAATTTCTCCGCAACTACTGAAAGTATTTACACCATTTAACAAAAGGGTTCTTTCTGAACCAAGAACTACCTCTTTGCCAAATTTGGTGTAATTCCGTTCAGCAGTTCGGGCTGTAGCCGTGTCTAAAGTTTCCTATGGGAAAATGAATGGGGAAAACACGTTTTGGGACCCCCTTTTTCTCGGCCCCCGCTTGACGAATCACCCTGAGACTTTCAGGGTAGGAGCGGACCGGAGCGGGCCATAAAGTTTGAAAATTTCGCGAAGATTCGTCAACCGACGCAAGAGTTATTTCAAATAGAATGTTGCGGATTTCCTATGGAAAATAGGTCCTAACTATAACTATCTACTGGCGACCGCCAGTAGATAATATATATATATATATATAAATATATATATGTATATATCAACTGGCGGTCGCCAGTAGATAGTTATAGTTAAAACCTATTATCCATAGGAAATCCACGACATTCTATTTGAAATAACGTTGGCGCCGGTTGACGAATCTTCGCGAAAGTTTCCAACTTGTTGGGGCGCTCCGGTCCGCTCCTATCCTGAAAGTCTCGGGGTCATACATCAAGCGGGGCCGAGAAAAAGGGGGTCCCAAAACGCGTTTTCCCATTCATTTTTCCATAGGAACCTTTAGTCGCAGCTACAGCCCGAACTGCTGAACGGAATTACACCAAATTTGGCAAAGATGTAGCCCTTGGTTCAGTGTCGTGCCTTTTGCTTAAATGGTGTAAATCCGTTCAGTAGTTCCTGAGAAAATCAAAAGTAAAGTCACATATATATCTGGGCGGAGCCTAACCACCCATGTCATCGTGAGATCTGATTGGCTGTCAGCACTTCATCCTGGAATTGCTGGCAGCCATCTTGGGACCAATATAAATGATAGTACCTCATTGAAATGCATTGTAGTGAATAGAAGATTTTGAGGATCACCAAAAGGAGAACTATAAAGGGTGATAACAGGCTTTAGTTACATTAGAATTTATTTGTTGATGGTACCATACTAATTTTAGGAATTGTGGTGTATTCTAAGGTTATTTTACCATGTGAAAAACCTTCTGCTGGGATATCATGAATCATGTTTGAGAGAACACTATTTTCTCATGCTTGTCCCGTGGAGGTTTGGAAGGTGCTCCAGAAGCTAAAATGAGAGCATATTTTCTGTAAATTCACATTATCTTTCTCACTCATGTGAGAATGAAGTCTGACATTCTCAGTAAAACATGTACATCCAACAAGGGCAGAGACTGTCAGTTGATTCCTTTGTGTTCTACTGCAGCTTCCCAGAGTGTTCTAAAGAACAACTAGAGTGCTAACAGCCTTACTTATGACAAAAGTATGGCACACCTGAAGCCATCTTGATTGGAATAAACTGGTAACACTTAAACAATTTAATTTAAAAAGGAACAAAATGATGGGGTTCATTTTGTCATAGAAATTATGGTTAGTGCTGTAGAAAGAAAATTAGGACATGTTTCAAGTGTGATCTCAAATATCTTCCTGTTATATTTCAACAGGAGCAGCCTGCCAGTTGATGCCTTTGTGTTCTACTGCAGCTTCCCAGAGTGTTCTAAAGAACAACTAGAGTGCTAACAGCCTTACTTATGACAAAAGTATGGCACACCTGAAGCCATCTTGATTGGAATAAACCGGTAACACTTAAAACATTTAATTTAAAACGGAACAAAATGAGGGGTTCTTTTTGAAATAGAAATTATGGTTAGTGCTGCAGAAAGAAAAATTAGGGCATGTTTTAAGTGAGATCTCAAATCCTCTTCTATTTCATTAGAAAATTCTGACATGCAGACTGAAACAATCACTTTCAATACCAGCAGCAGACTACCAGTTAACTCCCTGGTGAGCAGTAGCTTTACTCCAGTGATCTAATGAGCAACTAGAGTGCTAACATTCTGAATTTATGGCAGATGTGAGACACATCTGAATGCCTTCTTGATGGAATCAAAGTAAAAAACTGAAAGCATTTCCTACTGAGGAGACTGCAGTAAATGAAGAAATTAGGAAACTTCATAACAAAGAAGTCTTCCAAGATGGCCACCAGTGAAAAAAGAGCCCAAATGTAGCACAAATATTACCCAGATGTAGCCCACATATAGCCCAATGACAAAAGTGTGCAAAACACTTTTTATTTTTAGTTTTTTGCAGTTTTATGTAGTGCAGACTGGTCAGGTATTGGAGCATTGCATCTTAAAACATGACCCCCTACACTACAAAAACACCACTGCACTACCTTAAACCCTAAAACACTACCCCCAGAACGACCCCCTACACTACACAAGCACCACTGCACTATCCTAAACCCTAAAACACTACCCCCAGCACGACCCCCTACACTACACAAGCACCACTGCACTATCCTAAACCCTAAAACACTACCCCCAGCACGACCCCTACACTACCCAAACACCACTGCACTACCCTAAAACATGACCCCTACATTACACAAACACCACTGCACTACCCTAAACCCTAAAACACTACCCCCAGCACGACCCCCTACACTATACAAGCACCACTGCACTACCCTAAACCCTAAAACACTACCCCTAGCACAACCCCCTACACTACAAAAACACCACTGCACTACCCTAAACCCTAAAACACTACCCCCAGCACGACCCCCTACACTACCCAAACACCACTGCACTAACCTAAATCCTAAAACACTACCCCCAGCACGACCCCCTACACTACCCAAACACCACTGCACTACCTTAAAACATGACCCCTACACTACACAAACACCACTGCACTACCCTAAACCCTAAAACACTACCCCCAGCACGACCCCCTACACTACACAAGCACCACTGCACTACCCTAAACCCTAAAACACTACCCCCAGCACGACCCCCTACACTGCCCGAACACCACTGCACTGCCCTAAACCCTGAAACACCAGCCCCTGCATGACCCCCTACACTGCCCGAACACCACTGCACTGCCCTAAACCCTAAAACACCACCCCTAGCACGACCCCCTACACTGCCCGAACACCACTGCACTGCCCTAAACCCTGAAACACCACCCCCTTCACGACCCCCTACACTGCCCGAACACCACTGCACTGCCCTAAACCCTGAAACACCACCCCCAGCATGACCCCCTACACTGCCCGAACACCACTGCACTGCCCTAAACCCTGAAACACTACCCCCAGCAAGACCCCCTACACTGCCCGAACACCACTGCACTGCCCTAAACCCTGAAACATCACCCCCAGCAAGACCCCCTACACTGCCCGAACACCACTGACCTAAACCCTGAAACACCACCCCCAGCACGACCCCCTACACTGCCCGAACACCACTGCACTGCCCTAAACCCTGAAACACTACCCCCAGCATGACCCCCTACACTGCCCGAACACCACTGCTCTGCCCAAAACCCTGAAACACCAGCCCCAGCACGACCCCCTACACTGCCCGAACACCACTGCACTGCCCTAAACCCTGAAACACCAGCCCCAGCACAACCCCCTACACTGCACGAACACCACTGCACCACCCTAAACCCTGAAACACTACCCCCAGCAAGACCCCCTACACTGCCCGAACACCACTGCACTGCCCTAAACCCTGAAACATCACCCCCAGCAAGACCCCCTACACTGCCCGAACACCACTGCGCTAAACCCTGAAACACCACGCCCAGCAAGACCCCCTACACTGCCCGAACACCACTGCACTGCCCTAAACCCTGAAACACCACCCCCAGCAAGACCCCCTACACTGCCCGAACACCACTGCACTGCCCTAAACCCTGAAACACCACCCCCAGCACGACCCCCTACACTGCCCGAACACCACTGCTCTGCCCAAAACCCTGAAACACCAGCCCCAGCACGACCCCTACACTGCCCAAACACCACTGCACTGCCCTAAACCCTGAAACACCAGCCCCAGCACGACCCCCTACACTGCCCGAACACCACTGCACTGCCCTAAACCCTGAAACACCACCCCCAGCACGACCCCCTACACTGCCCGAACACCCCTGCACTGCCCTAAACCCTGAAACACCAGCCCCAGCACGACCCCCTACACTGCCCGAACACCACTGCTCTGCCCAAAACCCTGAAACACCAGCCCCAGCACGACCCCCTACACTGCCCGAACACCACTGCACTGCCCTAAACCCTGAAACACCAGCCCCAGCACGACCCCCTACACTGCCCGAACACCACTGCACTGCCCTAAACCCTGAAACACCACCCCCAGCACGACCCCCTACACTGCCCGAACACCCCTGCACTGCCCTAAACCCTGAAACACCAGCCCCAGCACAACCCCGTACACTGCCTGCACACCACTGCACTGCCCTAAACCCTGAAAAACCAGCCCCAGCACAACCCCGTACACTGCCCGAACACCACTGCACTGCCCTAAACCCTGAAACATCACCCCCAGCAAGACCCCTACACTGCCCGAACACCACTGACCTAAACCCTGAAACACCACCCCCAGCACGACCCCCTACACTGCCCGAACACCACTGCACTGCCCTAAACCCTGAAACACTACCCCCAGCATGACACCCTACACTGCCCGAACACCACTGCTCTGCCCAAAACCCTGAAACACCAGCCCCAGCACGACCCCCTACACTGCCCGAACACCACTGCACTGCCCTAAACCTTGAAACACCAGCCCCTGCATGACCCCCTACACTGCCCGAACACCACTGCACTACCCTAAACCCTGAAACATCACCCCCAGCATGACCCCCTACACTGCCCGAGCACCACTGCACTGCCCTAAACCCTGAAACACCAGCCCCAGCACGACCCCTATACTGCCCGAACACCACTGCACTGCCCTAAACCCTGAAACACCAGCCCCAGCACGACCGCCTACACTGCCCGAACACCACTGCACTGCCCTAAACCCTGAAACACCAGCCTCAGCACGACCCCCTACACTGCCTGAACACCACTGCACTGCCCTGAACCCTGAAACACCAGCCCCAGCACAAGACCCTACACTGCACGAACACCACTGCACTGCCCTAAACCCTGAAACAACACCCCGTGCATGACCCCCTACACTGCCCGAACACCACTGCACTGCCCTAAACCCTGAAACACCACCCCCAGCGCGACCCCCTACACTGCCCGAACACCACTGCACTGCCCTAAACCCTGAAACACCACCCCCTGCACAACCCCTACACTGCTCGAACACTACTGCACTGCCGTAAACCCAGAAACACCATCCCCAGCACGACCCCCTATACTGCACGAACACCACTGCACTGCCCTAAACCCTGAAACACTACCCCCAGCAAGACCCCCTACACTGCCCGAACACCACTGCACTGCCCTAAACCCTGAAACATCACCCCCATCAAGACCCCCTACACTGCCCGAACACCACTGCCCTAAACCCTGAAACACCACCCCCAGCAAGACCCTCTACACTGCCCGAACACCACTGCACTGCCCTAAACACTGAAACACCAGCCCCAGCACGACCCCCTACACTGCCCGAACACCACTGCAATGCCCTAAACCCTGAAACACCACCCCCTGCACGACCCCCTACACTGCCCGAACACCACTGTACTGCCTAAACCCTGAAACCCCACCCCCAGCATGACCCCCTACACTGCCAGAACACCACTGCACTGCCCTAAACCCTGAAACACCACCCCTGCACGACCCCCTACACTGCCCGAACACTACTGCACTGCCCTAAACCCTGAAACACCACCCCCAGCACGACCCCTACACTGCACGAACACCACTGCACCGCCCTAAACCCTGAAACACTACCCCCAGCAAGACCACCTACACTGCCCGAACACCACTGCCCTAAACCCTGAAACACCACCACCAGCAAGACCCCCTACACTGCCCGAACACCACTGCACTGCCCTAAACCCTGAAACACCACCCCCAGCAAGACCCCCTACACTGCCCGAACACCACTGCACTGCCCTAAACCCTGAAACACCACCCCCAGCACGACCCCCTACACTGCCCGAACACCACTGCTCTGCCCAAAACCCTGAAACACCAGCCCCAGCCCGACCCCTACAGTGCCCGAACACCACTGCACTGCCCTAAACCCTGAAACACCAGCCCCAGCACGACCCCCTACACTGCCCGAACACCACTGCACTGCCCTAAACCCTGAAACACCACCCCCAGCACGACCCCCTACACTGCCTGAACACCACTGCACTGCCCTAAACCCTGAAACATCACCCCCAGCACAACCCCCTACACTGCCTGAGCACCATTGCTCTGCCCTAAACCCTGAAACACTAGCCCCAGCACGATCCCCTACACTGCCCGAACACCACTGGACTGCCCTAAACCCTGAAACACCACCCCCAGCACGACCCCCTACACTGCCCGAACACCACTGCACTGCCCTAAACCCTGAAACACCAGCCCCAGCAAGAACCCCTACACTGCCCGAACACCACTGCATTGCCCTAGACTCTGAAACACCAGCCCCAGCAAGACCCCTACACTGCCCGAACACCACTGCACTGCCCTGAACCCTGAAACACCAGCCCCAGCACGACCCCCTACACTGCCCGAGCACCACTGCACTGCCCTAAACCCTGAAACACCAGCCCCAGCACGACCCCCTACACTGCCCGAACACCACTGCACTGCCCTAAACCCTGAAACACCAGCCCCAGCACGACCCCCTACACTGCCCGAACACCACTGCACTGCCCTAAACCCTGAAACACCAGCCCCAGCACCACCCCCTACAATGCCCGAACACCACTGTACTGCCCTAAACCCTGAAACACCACCCCCTGCACCGCCCCCTACACTGCCCGAACACCACTGCACTGCCCTAAACCCTGAAACACCACCCCCTGCACGACCCCCTACACTGCCCGAACACCACTGCACTGCCCTAAACCCTGAAACACCACCCCCTGCACCACCCCCTACACTGCCCGAACACCACTGCACTGCCCTAAACCCTAAAACACCACCCCCTGCACCACCCCCTACACTGCCCGAACACCACTGCACTGCCCTAAACCCTGAAACACCACCCCCAGCATGACCCCCTTTACTGCTCGAACACCACTGCACTGCCCCAAACCCTGAAACACCACCCCCAGCATGACCCCCTACACTACCCGAACACCACTGCACTGCCCTAAACCCTGAAACACCACCCCCTGCACCACCCCCTACACTGCCCGAACACCACTGCACTGCCCTAAACCCTGAAACACCACCCCCTGCACCACCCCCTACACTGCCCGAACACCACTGCACTGCCCTAAACCCTGAAACACCACCCCCTGCACCGCCCCCTACACTGCCCGAACACCACTGCACTACCCTAAACCCTAAAATACTCCCCCAGCATGACCCCCTACACTACCCGAACACGACTGCACTGCCCTAAACCCTAAAACACTCCCCCAGCACGACCCCCTACACTACCCGAACACCACTGCACTGCCCTAAACCCTAAAACACTCCCCCCAGCACGACCCCCTACACTACCTAAACACCACTGCACTGCCCTAAACCCTAAAACACTACCCCCTCATGACCCCCTACACAACCCAAATACCAATGCACTACCCTAATCCCTAAAACACTACCCCCGCACAACCCCCTACACTACCCAAAGACCACTGCACTACCCTAAACTCTAAAACAATACCCCCGCACGACTCCCTACACTACCCAAAGACCACTGCACTACCCTAAACCCTAAAAAACCTACTCCCAGCACGAACCCCTACACTACCCAAAGACCACTGCACTACCCTAAACCATAAAACACTACCCCCAGCAGTACCCCTTACACTACCCAAACACCACTGCACTACCCTAAACCCTAAAACACTACCCCCAGCAGTACCCCCTACACTACCCAAACACCAGTGCACTACCCTAAACCCTAAAACACTACCCCCAGCAGTATCCCCTACACTACCCAAACACCACTGCACTACCCTAAACCCTAAAACACTAACCCCAGTACGACCCCTACACTACCCAAACACCACTGTACTACCCTAAACCCTAAAACACTCCCCCAGCACCACTCCCTACACTACCCAAACACCACTGCACTACCCTAAACCCTAAATCTACCCCCAGCATGACGCCCTACACTACACAAACACCACTGCACTACCCTAAACCCTAAAACACTACCCCCAGCACGACCCTTTTCACTACCTAAACACAACTGCACAATTTGTTACAGGCGTTGCAAAGCAGGCCTGTGGTGCTTACTGGAAGTACCTGGTGGGCTAGTTGGGCCCCAGGGACTCTCAGGATTCAAGGTGACCTAATCCCCCAACTTAAAACGCGCCACGGGGTGCGTTTGCACAGTGGTGAAGGGAGGGGGCGGGGCCTCTGGTGACATGTGCGCAAACACGCCCTGTGGTGCGTTTTAAGTTGGGGAGTTAATTCCCTTTGAATCCTGGGGGCCAACTAGCCCACCAGGTACCTTCAGTAAGCACAACAGAGTTGCGTTGCAGAGAGGTGAAAAAGGTGCGTGGCCTCGGAACGCCTCTCTGCAACTCAGCTCTGTGGTCATAACTGTAGGTACCTGGGGGGCTAGTTGGGCCCCAGGGACCCTCAGGATTCAAGGGGACTTAATCCCGCAACTTAAAACGCGCCACAGGGCGCGTTTGCACACAAGTCACCTCAGGCCCCCCCTCCCTTCACCACTGTGCACTGGCTCTGGTTAGTCAGAGTCAGTTACCACCAGTACCCGTCTGAAAAAGTTGTGGGCACAGGATGATTTTGCAACAAGGCCTCTTTCTGCTCCTCTGTTGGTTCTTTCTGCACATCTTTTGCTTCTTTCTGTGCGTTTTTTCTTCTTTCTTCACATGTCCTACCTCTGTTGGCATAGTTAGAAACTAGCATTTAAAAACCTTTGAAATTCACTTAAAAACCATAGGTTTCAGGCACGTTATAGTTAGAAATTAGCATTTAAAAAACCTTTGAAATTCACTGAAAAAACCATAGGTTTCAGGCACGTTATAGTTAGAAATTAGCATTTAAAAAACCTTTGAAATTCACTGAAAAAACCATAGGTTTCAGGCACGTTATAGTTAGAAATTAGCATTTAAAAAACCTTTGAAATTCACTGAAAAAACCATAGGTTTCAGACACGTTATAGTTAGAAATTAGCATTTAAAAAAACCTTTGAAATTCACTGAAAAAACCATAGGTTTTAGGGACAGTTATAGTTAGTTGGACATTGCACTCGTACAAAACCCGTGAAATTCCCCTGTTATAGTTAGTTCAGCTAACTATAACTCGCGCCCACAATGCACTGCTGATGACGTCACATATTACATCACTCATGACATGGTCAGTGACATCACTGATGACATCACTGATGACATCTCAAATGACATCACTGATGACATCATCCATGTGATAATTTCATGCATCTTCTCACACCCTAATATAACTTTTGATACACCCACTCTAAATTACAGACTGCCATTCTCAAAACCATAGACACTCCAACACCAAAAACTACATACCCACTCACTGATTCTTAGGTCTACACACACATCCACTCACTCACCTGTACAGTCACTCATACTTACAGTCACTCAGTACAGGACTATCATATGCACTCATACACGTATATAAACACACACACCGCCACTCATCCATAGAGGTACTCACACACCTAGTCAGTCATGCAAAAATTAATCACATACCCATTTACTCACCTATACAGTTATACACACACCAGCTCACTTACTCATACAAATACTAGCACATTCTTACGCTCTTATACAATAACTGATACAAGCACACACGCATCCATACAGCCACTCTCACTATCACATACTCTCACTTATAGCCATTTAAATACTCTAACACACATATATACTGCCTTTTACATATGTAGTTACTTGCACATGTACCACTGAGATATACATTCACTCACTAACACACCCATACACACACTCACCCACCCAAGCAGTCCATCACAGATGCACTCTTGAAATCATGCACCCAGTGAATCACCCACTCACACATCTATGTATAGAGTCACACACACCCCACCCACACAAACACTCAGGCAGCCATACAGATACTCAGAGAACCAATCAATAACCCATATAGACACTCATGTAGCTATTCGCAAATCCATGCATCCACTTACACACCAACAAACAGACGGATACAGACATTCACACAGTTTAGTCACTAACCCATGCATTCAGTAAGATACGTTTAATCACTCACTTGTAGAGTCAGTCACTCACGTACTAAATCATCCATTCAGACACTTATACACCCACTCATTCTTCAATACGCCTTTCCCTATATATATTAAACATATTTAAACTTTACAGAAACACACAGTCACTGGATGATGTCATCAGTGATGTCATTTGAGATGTCATCAGTGATGTCATCAGTGATGTCACTGACCATGTCATGAGTGATGTAATATGTGACGTCATCAGCAGTGCATTGCGGGGCGCGAGTTATAGTTAGCTGAACTAACTATAACAGGGGAATTTCACGGGTTTTGTACGAGTGCAATGTCCAACTAACTATAACTGTCCCTAAAACCTATGGTTTTTTCAGTGAATTTCAAAGGTTTTTTAAATGCTAATTTCTAACTATAACGTGTCTGAAACCTATGGTTTTTTCAGTGAATTTCAAAGGTTTTTTAAATGCTAATTTCTAACTATAACGTGCCTGAAACCTATGGTTTTTTCAGTGAATTTCAAAGGTTTTTTAAATGCTAATTTCTAACTATAACGTGCCTGAAACCTATGGTTTTTTCAGTGAATATATATATATATATATATATATACACATACATACATACATGCATATATATATATATATATATATATATATATTCACTATAAAAAACAAGGATTACAGGGGCGTTATAGTTAGTTGGACATTTCACTCGTACAAAACCAGAGAAATTCGGCTGTTATAGTTAGTTGAGCTAATTATAACTTGCGCCCCCGCAATGTATTGCGGATGACATCACGTATTACATCATTCATGAAATGGTCAGTGACATTACTGATGACATCTCAAATGACATCACTTATGACATCACTGATGACATCATCCAGTGACTGTGTGTTTCTGTAAAGTTTAAATATGTTTTATATATATATATATATATATATATATATATATATATATGCCAAGGTGTATTGAAGAATGAGTGGGTGTATAAGTGTCTGAATGGATGATTTAGTAGGTGCGTGACTGACTGTATAAGTGAGTGATTAAACGTGTCTTACTGAATGCATGGGTTAGTGACTAAACTGTGTGAATGTCTGTATCAGTCTGTCAGTTGGTGTGTAAGCGGCTGCATGGGTTGGTGAGTAGCTACATGAGTGTCTATATGGGTTATTGATTGGGTGTCTGAGTATCTATGGGTGCCTCAGTGTCTGTGTGGGTAGTTGGGGGGTGTGTGACTCTGCATAGATGTGTGACTGGGTGATTCACTGGGTGTATGGGTTCAAGAGTACATTTGAGAAGGGCTGTATGGGTGGGTGAGTGTGTGAATGGGTGTGTTGGTGAGTGAATGGATGTCTCAGTGGTACATGTGTGAGTAACTACATATGGGAAAGGCAGAATATGTGAGTGTTGGAGTATATACATGACTATATGTGAGAGTGAGTGATTGTGAGAGTGGCTGTATGGATGAGTGTGTGCTTGTATCAGTGATTGTATAAGAGAGTAAGTATGTGTTAGTATTTTTATGAATAAGTGAGGTGGTGTGTGTATAACTGCATAGGTGAGTAAATGGGAGTGTGATTGATTCTTTGCATGACTGACTAGGTGTGTGAGTAACTGGATGAGTGGCGGTGTGTGAGTGTCTGTATAGGTATATGAGTGCGTATGATAGTGTTGTATTGATGAGTGACTGCATGTATGAGTGACTGTATGGGTGAATGAGTGGATGTGTGTGTAGACCTAGGAATCAGTGAGTGGGTATGTAGTAACTGGTATTGGTGTGTCTATGGTTTCGAAAATGGTAGTCTGTATTTTAGAGTGGGTGTATCAAAGGTTATATTAGGGTGTGAGGAGGTGCATCAGATTATCACGTGGACGATGTCATCAGTGATGTCATTTGAGATGTCATCAGTGATGTCACTGACCATTTCATGAATGATGTAATATGTGACGTCATCAGCAGTGCATTGCGGGAGCGCGAGTTATAGTTAGCTCAACTAACTATAACGGCCGAATTTCTCTGGTTTTGTACGAGTGAAATGTCCAACTAACTATAACGTTCCTGTAACCTTTGGTTTTTTCAGTGAATTTCTAAGGTTTATTAAATGCTAATTTCTAACTATAACGTCCCTGAAACCTGTGGTTTTTTCAGTGAATTTCTAAGGTTTTTTAAATGCTAATTTCTAACTATGCCTACAGAGGTAGGACATGTGCAGACAGAGGAAGAAAGGCGCAGAAACAAGCAAGAGAAATGCAGAAAAAGGCAACAGAAGTCCAGAAAGAGGAAGAAAGGTGCAGATAGAAGCAAGAGATATGCAGAAAGAACCAACAGAGGTGCAGAAAGAGGCTTTGTTGCAAACTCATCCTGTACCCTGGGCACCCCCCCAACTTTTTGCTGACTGGTACTGGTGGTAAATGACTCTGACTGACCCTGGGCTCTGCCTAACCAGGCCCGGAGCCAGTGCTATGCTGAAAGACACTTAGAATACAGTGAAAACACCTACATACACTAGGGTACACTATGGGTTGGGGTCCCCTGTTATTGGTATGACCTCCCCTGTAAGGCCCTAGTACATAATAGGGCAGGGGGATTAAAACTACCTCTAAGTCCCTAGCATATTATAGGGCATGGCAGTTTAGAGGCCAGCAGCCCTTTTCTGCAATTGCATGTGTGCACTGCTGAGGTTAGTTTAAAAGTAGCCCTGTGTGTGCAGAAAGAGGCAAGAGAGGTGCAGAAAGAGGCAAGAGAAGTACAGAAAGAAGAAACAGAGGTGCAGCAAGAGGGAAGAGGGTTGCAGAAAGAAGCAAGAGAAGTGCAGAAAAAAGCAACAGAGGTGCAGAAAGAGACAAGAGAAATTCAGAAAGAGGCAGCAGAGGTGCAGAAACAGGCAGAAGAGGTGCAGATAGAGGGAACAGGGGTGCAGAAAGAGAGAAGGGTGCCGAAAGAGGCAAGAGGGGTGCAGAAATTTACAAGAGAGGTGCAGAAAGAAGCAAGAGCAGTGCAGTAAGAAACAACAGAGATACAGAAGGAGGCAAGAGGGGTGCAGAAAGAGGCAAGAGCAGTGCAAAAAGAACCAAGAGACGTGCAGGAAAAGGGAAGAAGGGTGCAGGCCGATTGAGCGGAGGAATGCAGCTCCACCTACTCAGGCTACACCCACTTCCGGCAGGTTGCCGGGCTAGTGGCAGTTAGCTACTTCCTCTCTACTATTTAATCTGCATGCTGCGCCGGATGCGCAGCAGACTGGTTGTCTGTTTAGCGCGTGAGAGGGACTTTTTAAACTGATCTTAGATCACTTGCGCCTTCCAGGTACTTTTAACAACACCACTTATTTTTTTAATCATTGTATTGGGCTATACTGTTTTATTGCTGAATTGAGGAGGTTACAACTACCTGTTTCTTGCTCCAGCGAGCGTTTCTTTGCACATCGCACTTTCTCTCTGGGCTGCGTTCCCGGTCCACCGCGGCAGTTTACGGCCGATTGAGCGGAGGAACGCAGCTCCACCTACTCAGGCTCCACCCACTTCCGGCAGGTTGCCGGGCTAGTGGCTGTTAGCTACTTCCTCTCTACTATTTAATCTGCATGCTGCGCCGGACGCGCAGCGGGCCGCCGCCGGCGTGCCGAAGGTGCACCAAAGGCAAGCCCGTCTGCGCCCGTCCGCGTCCGGAACGCGGCCAGGACCAGAAACGCTGCCGGTTCCAGTTCTGGCTTCTTTTACACAAGAGAAGAACTACTGGCGCTTAATACAAAAGATAGTAAGTGCGAAGTTTTCCCCCAAACTGATAAATTAAATGGCCCATTAACCTGTCTTAAATTTAGACACAAGCTTAAGTATGATTGCAGTCCTGATTCTGGCCAGGCCCCCATTGCTGACTGCAATAATTTCCTTAAGCAGCTGCGTTGCGGCTTAGTCAATGCCAGATCCTTAGCCAAAAATACGCTATATATTTATGACGTGTTAGTAAATCTGAAACTAGATTGTCTTTTTATCACTGAGACGTGGCTAAGAGAGTGTTCAAACCCTGATGTTGTGCAAGCCCTCCCACTAGGTTATACCATTTCCAGACAAGATAGAAATGGGCAAAGAGGGGGGCTAGCAATAATATACAGGTACTCTCTGAAATGTGCTATATTTAATATCACAGAAGTAAGAGAAGCTGAAAGTCTTGGCTTCTGCTTCCAACTAGACCACTCAATGTCGTTCGCTGGGGCTTTGATCTACAGACCTCCAGGGTCCAGTCTTAAATTTCTAGATACCCTTGAGGAAAGCATGAGCTCCCTAGTGGTCAGATATTCCAATTTTACCATCCTGGGAGACTGTAATATACACCTAGAATCAAAAGATACTCCTAGCACAAAAAACTTCATAGAAATTATAAACACTCTGGGTCTAAAACAACAGATAGAGGGGCCCACACATTGTGCAGGGCACACCCTGGATGGTATATGTACCAACGCCGTCAGTCTCAAAGCAGACCTACCAGTCACTTATACCTGGTCAGATCACAAGCTTATTCCTTTTAGGATTGGCTGCACTACTGCACAACCGGTGAAAAACCCCAGGCAATCTGGACTCACAATGAGACGAAAGTGGAATAAAATGCTAACTAATCCCAATTTATATGCCACGGCAGAAGCGGGAAAACCCATTCTTACTGGGGACCCCTCGATAGACACCGACATTTTTAATGATTGGATGACCTCACTAGCCAACACCTTGGCGCCATTCCCCCTCCTAGGAATAGCACATCTAATACAAATTCTGCTCCCTGGTTCACCTCTTGCCTAAAATAATTACAAGGCCAATGCAAAAAATTGGAGCGAATATGGAGGAAGAACTACAAATCAGAAGACCTTTCTTCTTTCAAAACAGCTCACAAACAATACCACCAGCAAATTAAAATAGAAAAGAAGGCACACTACTCCAATCTTATTAATAAGGCAGCGTCTAATCAGAAAACCATTTTCAATATCGTTAAATCTTTCACTGATCTAAAAATTTTAGAACAGGAAATTCCTCCGTCACAGGGGTTATGTGATCAGATTTCCGAATTTTTCGAAAATAAAATCGCAGACCTAAAAAAGACTGTACGGACATGATCCCCCGCCTATTGAAGCAGAGACTTTAGGAAACAGAAGAGAGCTCACCTGTTTTAAGGAGATTAGTCTTGAACAGTCCCGGCAAGCTATTCTCTCTTGCAAATCAGGTTCACCCCCGATCCCTGCCCCCCAAAAATCCTACATGCCCTTGTTGACATCATAAAACCTACCATTAACCAAATAATCAATTCCTCCTTTAAGCTAGCGAGAGTACCTGACAATTGGAAAATTACTGCTGTCAAACCCCTCCAAAAAAAGAAACTTCCAGACCTGACCACTCTTTCCAATCTTAGACCCATATCGTTGCTACCATGTTTGAGTAAAATAGCAGAGAAATTGCTTAATATACAAGTAAATTACTTTCTGCAGGAAGCATATATCCTACACCCCAAACAATCGGGTTTTAGACCTGGTCATTCAACAGAATCAGTGCTGCTTCATACTACTGAAACCTTAAAGTTTGCCCTAGGTTAGGGCAAGAATGCAGTACTGATTCTGTTGGACTTATCGGCCGCATTCGACACGGTCTCTCACGACATTCTGGGAGACAGGCTTGCAAATAGGGGCATCACTTACAAGGCGCTGGCCTGGCTAACATCTTTTTTGGAAGACAGGCGACAAATAGTAACATTAGGCAGTTACAAATCAATAGAAAAACAGTTGCATCAGGGGTCCCACAGGGCTCGGCCTTGAGCCCAACCCTTTTTAATCTTTACATGAGACCGCTGCTCACTCTGATTGCTTCTTTTGACATTGAATCCATTTCATACGTGGATGGCACCCAGCTAATTCTCACCCTTGACAAAAAGTCAACAGCGCGATACAAAAGGGGATGATGGACGGAACGCTTGAGCCAATCAAACACTCACCCCCAGTCAACTGATCTGGGTTTAATCCATCATCATTCTTTAGCTCACTCCACCACCCCAGTTCAGACATGCCCATATGCAAATCAGTCTGACCCTGTGCCTCATGGGAACAGTCCAGCCCGAACTGCCAAGCCATGTCTTCCCTGGACCGGAAACAAGCATCCTAGGACCGGTTTCTGGCATTTCAGCCGTCATCAGCCAGGCTTGCTTGAATCCAGTGGCAAAGTGAGCAAGGGACCCACGTCTGGGCATACCCCCGCCAACTTAGGGCGAACAAAGCGATACAAAAGGGGATGATGGACGGAACGCTTGAGCCAATCAAACACTCACCCCCAGTCAACTGATCTGGGTTTAATCCATCATCATTCTTTAGCTCACTCCACCACCCCAGTTCAGACATGGCCATATGCAAATCAGTCTGACCCTGTGCCTCATAGGAACAGTCCAGCCCGAACTGCCAAGCCATGTCTTCCCTGGACCGGAAACAAGCATCCTAGGACCGGTTTCTGGCATTTCAGCCGTCATCAGCCAGGCTTGCTTGAATCCAGTGGCAAAGTGAGCAAGGGACCCACGTCTGGGCATACCCCCGCCAACTTAGGGCGAACAAAGCGATACAAAAGGGGATGATGGACGGAACGCTTGAGCCAATCAAACACTCACCCCCAGTCAACTGATCTGGGTTTAATCCATCATCATTCTTTAGCTCACTCCACCACCCCAGTTCAGACATGGCCATATGCAAATCAGTCTGACCCTGTGCCTCATGCGAACAGTCCAGCCCGAACTGCCAAGCCATGTCTTCCCTGGACCGGAAACAAGCATCCTAGGACCGGTTTCTGGCATTTCAGCCGTCATCAGCCAGGCTTGCTTGAATCCAGTGGCAAAGTGAGCAAGGGACCCACGTCTGGGCATACCCCCGCCAACTTAGGGCGAACAAAGCGATACAAAAGGGGATGATGGACGGAGCAGCTTGAGCCAATCAAACACTCACCCCCAGTCAACTGATCTGGGTTTAATCCATCATCATTCTTTAGCTCACTCCACCACCCCAGTTCAGACATGGCCATATGCAAATCAGTCTGACCCTGTGCCTCATGGGAACAGTCCAGCCCGAACTGCCAAGCCATGTCTTCCCTGGACCGGAAACAAGCATCCTAGGACCGGTTTCTGGCATTTCAGCCGTCATCAGCCAAGCTTGCTTGAATCCAGTGGCAAAGTGAGCAAGGGACCCACGTCTGGGCATACCCCCGCCAACTTAGGGCGAACAAAGCGATACAAAGGGGATGTTGGACGGAACGCTTGAGCCAATCAAACACTCACCCCCAGTCAACTGATCTGGGTTTAATCCATCATCATTCTTTAGCTCACTCCACCACCCCAGTTCAGACATGCCCATATGCAAATCAGTCTGACCCTGTGCCTCATGGGAACAGTCCAGCCCGAACTGCCAAGCCATGTCTTCCCTGGACCGGAAACAAGCATCCTAGGACCGGTTTCTGGCATTTCAGCCGTCATCAGCCAGGCTTGCTTGAATCCAGTGGCAAAGTGAGCAAGGGACCCACGTCTGGGCATACCCCCGCCAACTTAGGGCGAACAAAGCGATACAAAAGGGGATGATGGACGGAACGCTTGAGCCAATCAAACACTCACCCCCAGTCAACTGATCTGGGTTTAATCCATCATCATTCTTTAGCTCACTCCACCACCCCAGTTCAGACATGGCCATATGCAAATCAGTCTGAACCTGTGCCTCATGGGAACAGTCCAGCCCAAACTGCCAAGCCATGTCTTCCCTGGACCGGAAACAAGCATCCTAGGACCGGTTTCTGGCATTTCAGCCGTCATCAGCCAGGCTTGCTTGAATCCAGTGGCAAAGTGAGCAAGGGACCCACGTCTGGGCATACCCCCGCCAACTTAGGGTGAACAAAGCGATACAAAAGGGGATGATGGACGGAACGCTTGAGCCAATCAAACACTCACCCCCAGTCAACTGATCTGGGTTTAATCCATCATCATTCTTTAGCTCACTCCACCACCCCAGTTCAGACATGGCCATACAGTCAACAGCAGCTGAAGAAAAATGTCGTTATTGTCTATCTGCAGTTAAGTACTGGATGAAACTAAACCACCTCAAATGTAACAGCCAAACAACTGAAATCATTCTGCTTGGGAAATCTAATCTCTTTATGCCCAAACAGTGGTGGCCATCGAACAAGGCTCCACCTCCCAACACAGTAGATACTATGAGGAATTTAGGGATCAGGTTCGATTCCACACTATCCTTCCACAAGCAAGCCCTCTCTGTGGCGGGTATGTGCTTCCACACGATAAAAACCCTCAAAAGATTTCTGGATTTACTTCCTGTCACTGCTCGGAAAACAGTCGCAGCAGCACTAATCCTGTCACGTCTGGATTACTGCAATAGCCTGTATGCAGGAGCTAAAAAGGCTGTTCTGAAAAGACTACAAATAGTCCAAAACGCGGCAGCTAGGCTGGTACTTAAACTACCTAGGGGGTCTTCTTCAGTAGCAGCACTTAGAACTCTGCACTGGCTACCCATACATAAAAGGATTCTTTTCAAAATCTTAATAATTATTTACAAGGCCATCAGGGCAACGGGACCAAAATACCTAAGGTCCAGAATCATACCTTATATCACCCAAAGGCTCTTGCGGTCATCCTCGGAATTCCTTCTAGCTCCCCCCCCTTTCATCTGACATCTAGAGGGGGAAAGTCAATGGCTGTCCTGGGAACGAAAGCCTGGAATAGCTTGCCCACTCAGCTGAGACTGGCGCAGTCGGAACTAATGTTTAAAAAACTTCTAAAAACCTTGATCTTTGCTGCCCCAGATCACACTGTGCTATCTCTCATCTGATTCCTTTCTCCAATATGCTCGCTAAGTTTTTTTTTTTTCACCTCAGATTTCTATGTCTTCCGCTAGCGCCAAGATGCTCCTTGGAGTGAACGTCACGCTTTATAAATGTACACATTCATTCACTCAAAGAGGCACGAGGGGTGCAGAAAAAAGGAAGAGAAGTACAGAAAGAAGCAACAGAGGTGCTGAAAGAGGCACGAAGGGTGCAGAAAGAGGCACGAGAAGTGCAGAAAGAAGCAACAGTGGTACAGAAAGAGGCAAGAGTGGTACAGAAAGAGGCAAGAGAGGTGCAGAAAGAGGCAAGAGAGGTGCAGAAACAGGCAAGAGAAGAACAGGAAGAGGCAAGAGAATTGCTGAAAGAAGCAACAGAGATGTAGAAAGAAGCAAGAGAAGTGCAAAAAGAGGCAAGTGAGATGCAGAAAGAGGCAAAAGAGGTGCAGAAAGAGGGAAGATGAGTGCAGAAAGAGACCATTGGAGTGCAGAAAAAAGCAAGACAGGTGCAGAAAGAAGCATGGGAAGTGCAGAATGAAGCAACAGGGGTGCAGAAAGAGGCAAGAGAACTGCAGAAAGAGGCAAGAGGGTTGCAGAAACAGGCAAAAGAGGTACAGAAAGAGGGAACAGGGGTGCAGACAGAGGCAAGAGAGGTGCAGAAACAGGTAAGAGGGGTGCAGAAAGAGGCAAGAGGGGTGCAGAAAGAGGCTATAGAGGTGCAGAAAGAAGCAAGAGCAGTGCAAAAGAACCAACAGAGGTGCAAAAAGAGGCAAGTGAGATGCAGAAGGAGGCAAGAGAACTGCAGAAAGAGGCAAGAGAGTTGCATAAACAGGCAAAAGGGGTGCAGAAAGAGGGAACAGATGGGCAGACTGAGGCAAGAGAGGTGCAGAAAGAGAGAAGAGGGGTGCAGAAAAAGGCAAGAGGGATGCAGAAATTTGGAACAGAGGTGAAGAAAGAAGCAAGAGCAGTGCAGAAAGAACCAACAGAGGTGCAGAAAGAGGCAAGAGGGGTGCAGAAAGAGCAAAGAGGGGTACAGAAAGAGGCAAGTGAAGTGCAGAACGAAACAAAAGAGGTGCAGAAAGAACCAACAGAGGTGCAAAAAGAGGCAAGAGGGATGCAGGAAGGGTTAGGAGAGGTACACAAAGAGGCAAGAGGGGTACAGAAAGAAGCAGGAGGGGTGCATAAAGAAGGAAGAGAACTGCAGAAAGAAGCAACAGAGGTGCTGAAAGAGGCACGAAGGGTGCAGAAAGAGACAAGAGAGATGCAGAAAGAAGCAACAGAGGTACAGAAAGAGGGAAGAGAGGTGTAGAAAGAGGCAAGGGAGTTGCACAAAGAGGAAAGAGGGGTGCAGAAACAGGCAAAAGGGGTGCAGAAAGAAGCAAGTGAGGTGCAGAAAGAGGCAAGAGAGATGCAGAAAGAGGCAAGAGATTTGCAGAAACAGGCAACAGAAGTGTTGAAAGAGGCAAGAGAGGTGCAGAAAGAGGCTAGAGAACTGCAGAAAGAGGCAAGAGAGTCGCAGAAAGAGGCAAGTGAGGTGCATAAGGAGGCAAGAGAACTGCAGAAAGAGGCAAGAGAGTTGCAGAAACAGGCAAAAGGGGTGCAGAAACAGGGAACAGGTGGGCCGACTGAGGCAAGAGAGGTGCAGAAAGAGGGAAGAGGGTTGCAGAAAGAGGCAAGAGGGGTGCAGAAAGAATCAACAGAGGTGCAGAAAGAAGCAAGATAAGTGCAGAAGGAAGCAACAGAGGTGTAGAAAGAGGCAAGAGGGGTGCAGAAAGAGGCAAGAGAAGTGCAGAAAGAAACAACAGAGGTGCAGAAAGAGGGAACAGCGGTGCAGAAAGAGGCCAGAGGGGTACAGGAAGAAGCAAGTGAGGTGCAGAAAGAGGCAACAGAGGTGCAGAAAGAGGCAAGAGAGGTGCAGAAAGTGGCAAGAGAGGTACAGAAAGTGGAAGAGATGAGCAGAAAGAGGCAAAAGAAGTGCAGAAAAAAAAGAAAGTTACAGAAAGAAGCAACAGAAATGCAGAAAGTGGCAAGAGAGGCGCAGAAAGAAGCAAGAGTGGTTTGGACACCATTAGTACCAATTTAACACCCACATTTAGCAATAAGAACCAGGTGACAATTCTAGGTTTGCAAAGGGCCTTCCACCACGCTGTAACACTTGTCGCTGCATTTTTGGTAACGTTTGAGCCGTTTGAGCTAGAAACAAGGCTTTTTTTGTTCAAATCTGCAGATTAGGCAGAAGATGATGTATTATGTGGCTAATGCGGAAAATGTTGTGCGAAAGTCGGTGCAGCCAAACAGTCGCATAATTTCAGTGGCCCTGCTCATACCTCTGACTAGGTCCAGAAGTGCTCCTCAGTGATTCCTTCTTTTTTTTTGTCTCATTGAGTTCATAATTTAGCTTTTATGGAAACGAGGAAGACTAAACCTGAGGTTACCACTCCACAACACAGACTACCATACCACGTAATTACTCTCCATAACACATAATCCCACTCTACATAATTCCTATACACTAAATACCACATACTATCTATCCACATAATTTCACTGCACAACATACCACATAATTCCACTACACACAAAGTACATCCACTCCACTCCAAAAAGCATTAGTAAAAAACTTTTAGATTTACAACGTCAATAGCTCTAACTCATGCAAATGCAAGACCTATTACATTACAAATGCCTCTTTAACTGGTAGTCACGTTTGCAGAGTGGTGGAGAAAGGGGGCTGGGCCTCCAACCAGTGCTTAGGAATTCCGCTGCATATGACTTACAGGAGGTACCAGGAGGGCTACTTGGCCGACAAAGTCCCTCAGGAGTAAAGTGGACTTCATCCCCCAACCAGTACTGTGCCAGGAGGCGCATTTGCAGAGTGGTGGAGAAAGGTGAGCGTGGCCTCCGAAGACCTCTCAGCAATCCCACTGTGTAGGACTTACTGGAGGTAACAGGAGGGGGCCTTGGGGGCCAACTACCCCTCCTATTACCTCCAGTAAGTCCCACACAGCAGGATTGCTAAGTTCTCATAGCAGGCCACGCCCCTGTTCCCCACCACTCTGCAAATGCACTTCCTGGCACGCTCTTGGATGAGGATTAAAGTCCCCTTCGCTGCTGGGGGTCCTTAGGGGCCAACTAGCCTACCTGATACCTCCAGTATGTCCCAGATAGTGGGATTGCTGAAAGGTGAACACAGGCCACGCCCCCTTTCTCCACCACTCTGCAAACGTGCCTCCTGGCACGTTCTAAGTTGGGGAATTAATTCCCCTTGAATACTGAGAGTACCTGGGGGCCAACTAGCCCACCAGGTACCTCCAGTAAGTGCCACACAGCTGGGTTGCTTTGAGTGGTCAGAGGCCACGCCCCCTTTTAACACCACTCTGCAAACGCGCTTCCTGGCACAATGCTGTTTGGGGGATGAAGTTCACTTTAGTCCTCAGGACACAAGAGGACCTCATCGCCCCACCAGCAGTGCGCCACGAGGCGCGTTTGCAGAGTGGTGTAAAAAGGGGCGTGGACTCGGACCACCTCTCAGCAATCCAGCTGTGTGGTGCTTACTGGAGGTACCTGGGGTTTGGCGGTCCCCAGGGCCATAGAGGGCTCCAGGAGGGGGGCCGCATGGCCCCCCTCCCAACTGTTTAAAGCCCAGAGGAGGTGGTTGTCCCCAGGGCCCGGGGGTCCGCAACGGATCCCTGTATTTAAATAATTAATGCCCCGGGAAGGTGGTGGTCCCCGGGACAGTGTGGGGGGGCTGTAGCCCCCCCACACTTTTTTATTTTAATTCAAGCCCCGGGAAGGTGGCTGTCCCCGGGGCCCCCCCACCCATAATGGTGAATGCCCCGGGGAGGTGGCGGTCCCCAGGGCAGCGTGGGGGGGGCAGGATCCCACCCACGAATTTTTTTACAAGCCCCGGGAAGGTGGCGGTCCCCGGGGCTGCAGGGGTGCTGCGTGCCCCCCGCACATAATGGATAAAGCCCCGGGGAGGTGGCGGGCCCCCGCTAATTTGTTGCACATTGCCCCCAGGACCTGGCCCACCCGGGGGCTTATAGAAAATGAAGCACGGAAGCCCGCTCTTCGTTTTTTTTTTCTGTCGGCCGGATTCGCACACCCAGCGCGAATTCGGCCGATTTTTTTTTTAAATGTTTTTTTTTACCCTGGGGGTCCTTGTGGGACCCACTGACCAGGCCTAGGGGGTCAGGGTGTTTCTACCTTGCCCCCTTTTCTTGTTTTTAATCTTTGTTTTACTTTTTTCTTGTGACTCGGTTTTACCGAGTCACAAGATGGCTGCCAACGCTTCCTGGACTCTGTATTTATCCATCTATGTATACATATATATATACTGGCGACCGCCAGTAGGTAATATAGATGGATAAATACAGAGTCCGCAACAGAATAAGGATAGAAATGCTTGCACTAGAAATTTTTCATTTGGCTGTGATGCCCAATTGGAATAAAGAAATAAGAACGTCATAAATCAATATACAAACGAAAGAAGCAACTATTAGGCTAAGAGTTGGTGGTTGAGTTCTTTTATTCTTGTTGTTTTCAATACCAGAGGATCACAGCCAACAGGTGTTGGGCCCCTCAGGGAACGTAGGCCTGGGGCTTTTTCAACGTCTTTAATTAGAAAAGGGTAACCAAAGGATAATAATGACGTCCAGTCTAGGCATCAGCATCTGCATTTAGTAATCACCATTCATGGCGGAAACCTCAAGAAAGCCTTGTGCAGCCTATATGGTTGGTCTTTTTTGGGGGTCTTTTTTGGAGTCTCATTTTAAACTCTGAAATGTAAAATGTTTAAACCGCTGAAATTCACCAGTTATAGTTAAGTGAAGAAACATTTAAAACGTACAAAACCACTGAAATTCACCAGTTATAGTTATCGCACGTAACTATAACTAACTTGTGCCGCAATGTAACTATAACTTGCACGCTCACCATGCACAGTTTTCTCATCAATGATTTCATTACAAATGTTGCAGTGATATTATCAGTGGTGTCATAGAAGCTGTCATGAGTGCCCTCGCCATGCACTGCAATCAACAGTGCATGGTGAGGGCACGAGTTATAGTTACCTTAGAGCATGAGTTACCTTTGGCCATACGCAGCGGAGGTCTATGCACAGGACCCAGGATTCTTGTTTTTGGTCCAGGAAAGACCTGGCTTGGCAGTTCAGGCTGGACTGTTCCCATGAGGCACAGGGTCAAGACTGATTTGCATATGGCTGGGTCTGAACTGGAGTGGTGAAGTGAGCTAAAGAACGATGATGGATTCAACCCAGATTTGTGACTGGGGGTGAGTCTGAAAAGTTTCAGCGTTCCATCCATCATCTCCTTGTATCTGCATCCAACCCATTAGCGGAGCTCCCCTCCTCAAGCCACTTCGGGCACCAGGGCCCTTTTTTTTTTAAATTGGGAGGGTGGCGCGGCACCCCTCTTCGAGTCACTTAAGCCCAGCGTCTAAATCTCTGGGGCTGAAATATATTTCTAAAAGAGAGGGAGGCACGTGGCTCCCCTCCCCGAGCCACAAGGGGACCCAGGAACCCCAACTCCTGGGGCCTTCAGGAGGTGATGCCCTTTATATTGTTACTTTGCATTAAAAAAAACCTCATAAATTCACTGGAAAAAAACAAATGTTAAAATGACGTAACAGTTAGGGGAAAATCTTTGCTAAAACGTAACGTTAAATTACAAGAAATAATGAAATTCACCCGCTATAGTTCAATGAAGTAACTATGACCTCTGCCCTCACCATGCACTGCTAATTACCTCCCATATTAAATCATTCAGGGAGAGGTGTGGGGCAGCGGCCAGAGTGGCTGACTCCAGAGCACAGGGCTCTCGGTTCGATCGCCGGTGGCAGCTCAGCTCAGCATCATGTGACGCTGGGCAATAGCTCACTTAATATCCCCGATGGCCCCCAGCACCTTGAAACCCTTAATGGGTGATATGTTCACGCTATACAAATAGGAATTATTCATGACATGTTCTACGACATCATTGGTAGCATCACTGATGGCATCGGAAATGCCATAATTCATGAAAACACTGTGCATGGCAGAGGCGCGAGTTACTTGAGATAAGTATAACTGTTGAATTTCTGTGTTTTTTCAAGTTTAAAAAGGTATGTTTTAACCAACATTTTCACCTATTACGTCCCTTTAAACTTTGATTAAAGGGACGAGGCATAACGCCTTTGTTATATTTTCTTCCGTGATGCACGGCAGCCACGCTGCTGTGCAACCTGACTAAAATCATTGACAAAGCCTTTAGTTTATGTAGGAGAAACCTATTGGGCTTGCCAAAGTATGTTTATTCCTGAGAGCTCCACTTATCTCTTTTTTTCCCTGCACCTTGCCTCCTGGCGTCCTTTATAAAATTCTGAAAATTGCTGTTTATGATCTGTGTGCAGCCAGTGCAAGATGTTCTCTAGTCTTAATTACAGGTATTCTCGTTATTACTTTCACTGAGGGGTCTTGAACATTTATGGGAACTTAAATAAGATTTCTAATTTTCACATAGAAGGCTAACTCTGATTTTCTATGACAACAAATAATATTTCTGAAAGTCGACAGTCAGAAATCCTACTCTTCACTTGAGGAAGCTTGCCCAGTCCATATTTTTTAGTCAATGAATTTCGGGTTATAATGGATGTCCATTGAAAGGTCAAACGCGGGGTTACCGCATCTCTGCCAGCCAAGGGGACTGAGGGAACCGGAGCAGCCTGTCCATGGTGACCCGAAGCTGAATGTTCCACCTCCACGACTGAGACTGATAATCTTATTTATGTAACATTCTTGCTCTGTTGAAGCTGCTCGAAAAAGGAGGCACAAGTATTAAATGATGAAAACGATATAAGGAGAGGGGGTGAAGAGGACCGGAAGCCTTCATCTCATCTGCAGGGATGAGGACTGTGGTGATGTCTCTATGGCCCTCGTCTCTTCTCTTTGGCCATTTATGTTACATGGCACCTGAATTTAACTTGTAGGACGCCACTGACGTTCTAGTCCAAATAAAAACTATAGAAGAGGGAGTGGTGAGGACAACTGAGATTGAGGGCCATAAATGCCAATTAAATGATGTCACTTTCGTTTACTATGGATAAAAGAGCATCACCCTGTATCCAGCCACGCAGTTGTGTATTTTATCCAGGTATCACTGCGTAAATGCTTTTTATGTGGGACAGGCAGACTGAGCAAACACAAAAGATGATGGACGGAGCCCTGAAACTTTTCAGACACTCACACCCAGTCACAGATCTGGGTTGAATCCATCATCGTTCTTTAGCTCACTTCGCCACGCCAGTTCAGACATAGCTATGTGCAAATCAGTCTTGACCCTGTGCCTCACGGGAACAGTCCAGACCGAACTGCCAAGCCAGGTCTTACCTGGACCGGAAACAAGCTTTCTGAGACTTGTTTCGGGGTAACACCCCTCATCAGCCAGGCTAGCTTGAATACAGTGGAAAAGTGGGCAAGGGACCCACGTCTGGGCATACCCTGCCAACCTAGGGCAAACAAAGCAAACACAAAAGATGATGGACGGAGCACTGAAACTTTTTAGACACTAACCCCCAGTCACAGTTCTGGGTTGAATCCATCATCCTTCTTTAGCTCAATTTGCCACCCTAGTTCAGACGCAGCTATATGCAAGTCAGTCTTGACCCTGTGCCTCATAGGAACAGTCCAGACTGAACTGCCAAGCCAGGTCTTCCCTGGGCCAGAAGCAAGCATCCTGGGACCGGTTTCAGGGTAACACCCCTCATCAGCCAGGCTAGCTTGAATCCAGTGGCAAAGTGAGAAAGGGACCCACGTCTCGGCATACCCTGCCAACTTAGGGCAAACAAAGCAAACACAAAAGATGATGGCCGGAGCCCTGAAACATTTCAGACACTCACCCACAGCCACAGATCTGGGTTGAATCTATCGTTGTTCTTTAGCTCACTTCGCCACCCCAGTTCAGACTCAGCTATATGCAAATCAGTCTTGACCCTGTGCCTCATGGGAACAGTCCAGACCGAACTGCTAAGCCAGGTCTTCCCTGGATCAGAAACAAGCATCCTGGGACCGGTTTCGGCAGACTGACCAACGAAAGGCTTAAACGGAGTCGACCATACAGAGATTAAAACCCTATTAAAGATTAAAAAAAAAAAATTAGCAACGCTAATAGCTCTTTTGTATGGTGAAGTATTTTTACCAAATTCCACTAATATGCACGTCACATATACACCATGGGCAGCAGCTTCTATCACTTACGCTTGATGGTTTCAAAACAGGTTCAGTAAATATAGCAGTAACCCCAGGTTGATCCTACACACCGAGGAGACACAGCAACTACAGCAGTAGTGCAAACTCATCTCATACACATTGAACTGTTACTACATAGGCAGCAGGATTACAAAATAATGCCACACACTTCAGGTATTCCAATGGTGGAATAGAGGTGGGACCAGCAGGACTCTGGTCCCAATCAGCGCTCTTATGCCAGGACACAAGTGCTACCTGCCTCCTGCAAAGCTTTCCAAGTGATCCCGGCGACCTGTGCCAACAACTGGCCTATAGCGCAAAGTGTCACACTTGATAGAGCGAAATGTATTTGTGAATTGTAGGGGTGCATCATAATCACTGATAGGCCGCACCCACATGTATTCAGACATATATTCGTTTATATCCATTGTATACTCATGCATGTTTAGCAAAGAATGAATAGTTCACTGAGACGAAGTGAACTCAGCAGTGTAATGGTGTTAGGATAATGATGTAATGTAATGCTTTTTGAATTGTGTGAACATAATGCATAGAGGAATTAGTTCGTGTATGTAATGTAATTGCAGTAGTTTAAACGTGCACCATATTAAAGTTGCACATGTAATTCATTGTTTGCATAAAGAATCGTAATGAATATGCTTATAGGGAAAAGTAAGATGTGTGTTTAAAAGTTATATGTAAGGGCCTGACTACATATGCTTAAGGAAGGCCTGGTATATTCTTATGTTAGCTTATAATGTAGGCCGAAAAGGGTTTCTCTTGGAAAGGCTCTCTGGGCACAAACGGTAGATTTAATTAGCACAGTAGAAGGTTTCTGTTGAACGTATCTTTTGTTGCAGGTGCAAGGACACATGTCTCGTTAGTAAAGACTAACTCTTTGTTTTCAAAAGTTAGAGAGATGGGAGGCATGGTACGGGGAGTGCAATGGAATTTAGGGATGATACTTTCAGCGGAGAAGGCGCCTGGGACTCAAGGTCAACGAAACCGTCCAGGATGAAGTCATCGTTCAATGGAAAAGCACAAGAAAGAAGACCTGGCCAAGAGGGCGTAAACAAGGCGTGTACCTTTGTAGTATGGTTTTGTATTAGGGATAGTGCCCTGAGGGAGGAGGCCAGAGAAGCGGTAGGGGAGACCTGAGAGAAGGACAGAGCTGAGCTTAGGTATATGGTGATTGCACTTCTTAGGAAGTCTTCACAGCTGACACCTTTTATTCTTTCTTGCCTGGGAAAATCGTTATGCAGGGATGTCACTTAGCGTTAGTGTAGGGACAGCAATTGATTTTGAGCTTGTTTAGGCCAATGAAGAGCAACTTAGAAATAGGAGCAATTATAGTCTGGTTGGTCCTCCTAGAACTTTCTATTCTTCTTATCCTGAGTCGGATGAGATTCCTGCGTAGATTATTATTTGTATTAGTGCCCATCTATTTCTTTAACCTCGTGTTGAGGTGCCTGCACGTTCAGTTATTTTTGGCGATAATAAATTCTCAAACTTGAATTCGGAGTCAGTGGTCCTTTCAGACAAAATGAATGCTGATATCTAACCTGATGAGATTCTCTCCTTTACACTATACAACAGGTAAAAAGATCTTGGCGGCCAGAAGGTTCTTATAGATAATTAGATAAGAATCGGCGTTATCAGTTGGTAGCAGAGTAGGATGGTTACCTTTGATGGTAAGGGGAGATCTAGAGCAAGATAGGAGACTAAGTTGCCCCATAGAGCCCGAGTGACGCAGATCCAGAGGACCGCGGGAAAAGGATGTCGGAGGTCGCGGGAAACTGACGGAGAGTGACGGTGCGGCGGAAGTAGCAGTTCGTAGTAGAGTGAGTATGAAAAGAGTGATGTTTGATAGATTGCGGTGTTATATTGTTGTGTGATGTCTTGCGGAGTTGGAACAAAAGTTGTGTGATTGAGAAACGGACCGTGAGCGCGCGCGGGACCGGGAGATTTATTGTGGTGTAGAATACACCCAGAGTTGAGAACGTTGACCAGAGTTGTGGGGGTCACGAGACGTCATTGACAGACCCACAGAAGATAGGGACACATGTGTGAGTGTGTGAATAACCAACGCAGGTCGTAGGTTATTGTGTGCAGAACATCGAGTGATTGAATCCTATCGAGTGTATTAGAGGCGATTGTCCGGTCGTTCGTGGACAGACGGTTGCCAGATTGAGGTCAACAAGCTCAAGAGACTGATCGGTCATTGGTAAGACTGATGGTCAGAGAGGTAATTGTTCGGTAGGACGAACATTATTTCAGAGTATAATTGGCACGGATGCGAGTGAGAACAAGTGAATTAGAAAGGAGGGGAACTGCTGCGAGCGGAGGAAACGTGACGTCAGACTAGTGCCGCGCTGCGATAGGCCGGTTGGTGTGAACCGCGCTGGGATTGGAGGATTGGAATCAGGAAGTAAAAGCGGACATTTTGAGTGCAAATACAAAGTTGATTCATCATGAAATGTTTTAAAGCTTTAAGGGAACTTTGTAGAGGTGATAGACATGTGGTTGTTCGGGAGGGAGAGGAAGCTCCTCCCGAGGATACACCAGCACATTATATGGCAAAGAATGTAGGATTGCATACTATAATTTGGCTCGAGAATTGGCATAAAATGACAGAAACAGAAGGAGATTTGTCGTTCCCTCGATATGGTACTTTCAGGTTAGAGGTGCTGTACCAGCTAAAGAGTGTAATGGCTTCATTACGACCACTACCTAGACCAACACAGTTTGAGGCACTACATGCGTGGATAAGGGCAGCGTATGATAGGAAGAAGGACAGATGTCAAGAAAGGGTGAAGAAATCGGTCAGGGCATTTCAAGATGCAAGGTGGGATGCCTTGGAGAAAAGGTGGAGAGCAGACACGATCGAAGGAGATAAGTTATACCCACTGCTGATACAAAATGGAAAGATTACAAGAATCGATGAGGACGACAGTGATCTAGATGACAGTTTGTTGGATAGGATGTTGGCAGAGAGGCCACCACCATTTAACCCAGATTCAGAAGAGGGAAAGACAACCCCAGCAGTGGCAATAGTAGATGAGAGCCAGAACCAGACTAGCATGAGAGTAGTGGGAAGAATTTCCACAGGAACGGAGGGGGCTACGGCGTCTATGATAACACAGCCTCCTGTGGGGAACACAAGATTACCGGACTCCTTGACAGTACCGGTTACCATTGGCCCTATAGTACCGGTATATGACCCAGACCGAGTGAGAGAAGGGAGCTCCGTACCGATGAGAAGGGAAGAAGGAAACAGCGAGAGTGGGAATGGGTTCGGAGTACGAGTGGTTCATTTCCCAAGACCAATAGACACAAGTACGCCGTTACCGGCTACAGCAGACTCTTCCGTTAGGAGAGAAGAAGAGAGACCGGAAAGACCGAGGTCTTTGCGGGAATCTAAGTCAGCTTTGAGGGAGTGGACGCCAACAGTAACGAACCAAGAGGATAGGATGCATAGAGATAGGCCACAAAATGTCTCGGAAGACAGACCAAGTTCCAGGAATATGGAAGGGAATAGGTCACAAGGACAGAATAGTGACTGTGATGAGCGAGATGGCTCGGGTTGTCGAGAAGTACTGAGGAGTGCAGTACAGGCAAGGTTGCTAGATGTAGTGAGGCTGAAAGCAGAGGTAGACGAAATGATCAGTGGGGGTCTGCCTTTGGAAAGGATAGAAATTTATGGATCAGATGAGCTGCTGTTTGTAGCAAAAGATGTGACTCGAAAAGCTAGAATGGCACATGATAGATTGAAGGAATTGGCCAAAAGATATGAGGTGGACCTGAACAAAACTAAAGCGTTGCAAGGACCACATAGACTACAGTACAGTGACCAGGAGCTGGAGGAGAAAAGACTAACAGGATTAAGGACACATACCAGAGACCTGATCATAGGAATGAGAATATGGATTTTGTTGGACAAATGGGAAGAAAGGTGGTCCAAAAAGAAACCAGTAAAGAGAGCAGAAGGGGAAACGCCGCCGCCAGGAGAGGGGCGACGGGTGTTGGAAATTTTCCTTTACGGGAAGTACAGAATGGAGGGTACGTGCATGTGCCGTGGAATAGAGGTGATTTGGCTGCATTTACAAATGATTTTCCTCGGCTGAGGGAAAAACCGGTGGAGTGGTACAAGCAGGTTGAGCGGTTTGTGAAGATTTCAAAAGTATTGTGGATTGATTTGAACACTTTGTTTGACATAGTGGTACCAGGAGATTTGTGGACAGCATGTAAAGTCGCTATTGAATGGCCGACTTCGGAACCGAAAAGAGAGGCGGTTACAAATGGTCCATCACCTGATGTCATGAAAAAGTATGAGCAGGTGATTACATGGTTGAAGTCGAAGATTTCACCTCAGGATATAGATTGGGTTAAGATAGATCGGACTGTACAGGAACCCAAGGAAACTGTGCATGAATATTATGAACGACTTCTGCAAGTTTTTAAACAGTATAGTGGGTTGGATGTTTTGGACCCTAAGGATATGGGACAGTTTGTCTCAAAGTTTGTAACGGGTCTGAGAGTGGAAATCAGCCTCATGATACAGCATCATTTGATCTGCTGGCAGAACAAGCCACTAGATGAAATTCTGCGGTACGCGAGATACTGTAGTGATGAGGTGGATTCGAAACACCGAAAGCTAAAAGACAAACTAATGCTTGTCCAGATGCAGACAGCACAGAGTCAGCCTAGTGGAGGGACCTTGGGGAGAAAGCAAGGAAATTTCCAGGGAAACCAGAATGGGCAGGTACAGGGAAAGGGAAAACCAGTAGACCCCAAGACAGGAGTGGACGTGGCTACACTAAAGAAGACCACTGCGTGTCATCTTTGTCGCCAGGTCGGACATTGGAAACGCGAGTGTCCTTTGAACCCAGCTCTAATCAGGTACAGGAAGAGGAAGAGGGGGCTCAGGCACCCGCGCAGGAGGTAGTTAACACAATAACGAGACCTAGGACGATGAAAGGGGGGGTTTACAATTCTCACGCTCAGATTCCCCAAGCTCCAAGGTTTTCACAAGGAACACGAACGTACCAACAGATGCCCCTGTTCGAACGCTATGATGAGGATAGCTCAGACCCTTTATCCTGACGGTGCCTGAGAGGGGAGGAAGACTGCACACTTGGAGCGGTCTTGGAGGTAGACCAGAGAGGACCTTTTGTGGAGGCAGAGATTGAGGGCAATCCTGCAACACTTTTGGTTGATACTGGAGCTACCCGGTCTACTGTAAGATCTGCAGTAGTCCCTAACCTACCCCTCTCGGGACAATCAATCCAGGTTGTCGGAGTAGCGAACAAGAAGATGAGCAGCCCATTGACAGAACCGATCCTAGTAAAGATAGGTTCTTTCCAAACTAGACATCAGTTTGTAGTGTGTGATACGAGTCCAGTTTGTCTTTTGGGAAGAGATCTGTTGTGCAAGTTGAACTGCACGATTTATTGTACACCACGGGGAGTGGAGGTCCAGACGATAGATGACGATGCGGACTTTAAAATTACCAATCAGCTTCTGTGTATAGATCTGTACCCAATGGTGACTGTGGAAGAACTTCCACATGATCTGAGAGACGCAGTGTCGCCTGTGGTGTGGGATTTCGCAGGCGATGAAATAGGTTTAATCAGAGGGGTTGAACCAGTGCGGATTGAGGTGAAACAGAATGTTGATTTCCCCAGAACACCTCAATACAACCTGTCGACAGAAACGATTGCAGGAATAAAACCTGTGATCGAGACTTTCATTGAGAAGGGTATTTTGAAGGAGATCAGAGGTAGTCCCTGTAATTCACCCATAATGGGACTACAGAAACCGAGCGGGAAATACAGGATCGTGCAAGACCTGCGAAAGGTCAACATGATAGTTGTCCCTTGTTGTCCAGTGGTACCGAATCCTTCAGTAATACTGTTCCAGATCCCATGTGAAGCCGAGTGGTTTACGGTTATCGATTTGTGTCAAGCCTTCTTTTCGATACCGCTCCACGAGGAAAGCCAATTTCTTTTTGCGTTTAGGCTAGAAAATCGCGTGTTAACATGGTGTCGTATCCCTCAAGGGTATACGGAAAGTCCATCGATCTTTAACCAGATCCTGAAGAAGAACCTTGAGAGTCTTGTGTTGCCGCAGAACTCAGTTCTCGTGCAGTACATAGATGACTTGCTCATTGCCTCAGAAACAGAAGATGCTTGCAGAATTGACACAGTAGCCTTGTTGAACCACTTAGCAGAGAATGGACATAAGGTGTCCCCGAACAAGCTGCAGTACTGTTTGAATGAGGTACAGTACTTGGGACACAGATTAGAAAAAGGCAAGAGGAAGGTGTCACCAGATCGAATTGAGGCAATAATGAGCATGGCGGTACCCACTACACAGAGGGAAGTTAGGATGTTTCTGGGAATGGTTGGCTATTGTCGACAGTGGATTCCTAGTTTCTCCTTGAGAGCAAAGCCTCTGCAGAGGCTTACGCACAAGGATGTGAGTGATCCGGTACCATGGGACGAGGAGTGCTTGATGTCATTCCTGAAGCTGAGAGATGATTTGTGCAGGGCTCCCGCACTGGGAATGCCTGATTACAACAAGGCCTTTTCATTGTTTTGTTACGAGAGAGGAGGATGTGCATTAGCAGTGTTAGCTCAGAACCATGGAGGTGTCCGTAGACCAGTTGCCTATTTTTCAGCTACTTTAGATCCAGTAGCTTCTGCGTTGCCCGGATGTCTAAGATCCGTTGCTGCAACAGGTGTCAGCATTGAAAGATGTGAAAGCATTGTAATGGGACATCCATTGACTGTACATGTGCCACATTCGGTTGAGTTATTAATGACCAGGACCAAGACCCAGCACCTAACGAACAATAGGTTAACGAGGTACGAGCAAGTCATACTTGCCGCAGAGAATGTGACTCTGAAAAGGTGCTCCATCTTGAACCCTGCGACATTGATGCCTATACCGAACACAGATGATGAAGATTGTGAGGACCATGATTGTCTCGACGTGACCGAACTTTGCACCAAACCGAGACCTGACATTGTCGATGAGCCATTGGCTGACCCAGATGAAATTTTCTTTGTCGATGGTTCATGCTTAAGAGACAGTGTGGGGCAATTAAGAGCAGCGTTTGCTGTATGTACTATTTCAGGAGTGGTCGACGCTGCTTGCCTAGAAGGAGTACGCTCCGCGCAGGTAGCTGAGATCATTGCCTTGACCCGTGCCTGTTTGGCCGCTGATCGGAGTCGAATCACGATTTACACAGACAGCCAATACGGCTTTGGCGTGGTGCATGACTTCGGGCAGTTATGGTCTCAGAGGGGATTTTTGACATCATCTGGCTCACCCATTCGTAATGGAGAATATGTAAGACAATTGTTAGAAGCATTACAGCATCCGAAAGAAATTGCTGTGGTAAAGTGTTCAGCCCATGGGAAGGGGGAGGACTTTGTATCCTTGGGTAATAATTATGCGGATGAAGTCGCCCGTTTCTGTGCAGAACAAGGATGCATATTCGCAGGAAGGGAGATAGAAGAGAGCCAAGAGGGAACCGATCTCAGCATAATGTTGACCATGGCAGACACTTGGGAAGAGCTTAAGCGATTGCAGGATGAAGTTTCGAACCAGGAGAGAGAGGGATGGATCAAAGCTGGGTGTGAGAAAGGAGACATGGATGTGTGGGTATCAAACGATGGGAGAGCTGTGTTGCCGGAGGAATTGCTGAGTCCGATGGCAAGATTGATACATGGACAGGCACACCTTGGTAGAGACGCAATGATGAGAGTGTTCAGACAGACGTGGTATAACCCACGGTTCCGAGCAATGGCTGAGACGGTATGTCAGAGGTGCGTTACATGTCAACAGATGAATGCTGGAAAGAAAACTGTAGTTACACTGAGTCATATTGGAAGGTCAGGAGGGCCCTTCAATAGACTACAGCTGGATTTCGTGGAGATGCCTAGGTGCAATGGCTTGAGGTACATTCTAGTGATAGTATGTATATTCTCACGGTGGGTGGAGGCTTACCCCACACGCAGGTGTGACACTCTGACAGTGGCTAAATTACTGTTGAGGAGCTCATCCCTAGATTCGGGATCCCGACCTCTTTGGAATCAGATAGAGGTGGGCACTTCCATAGCGAAATCATGAAGTTACTTTGTGCAGCATTGAACATTGACCAGAGACTCCACTGTAGCTACAGACCAGAGGCTTCTGGGATGGTGGAACAAGTTAATGGAACTTTGAAAGCCCGGATGGCAAAAATGTGTTCTTCAACATCCCTGAAATGGCCCGACGCCTTGCCACTGGTGCTCATGAGCATGCGAAGTGTCCCAGACAGAAAGACCGGGTTGTCCCCCCATGAAATATTAATGGGGAGGGCAATGAGACTGCCAGCAGTACCAGCTACAGCCTTGATAAGCATCACTGATGATTTGATTCTCGATTATTGTAAAGGACTCTCTGATGTGGTCCGTTCTGTATCCCAGCAGGTGCAAGCAGCGGTGGTTCCAGCCTCGAGTGATCTGTGCCACGACTTGTGTCCCGGTGATTGGGTGCTCGTCCGGAAGCACGTGAGGAAGAGTTGTTTGGATGCCCGTTGGCGTGGCCCGTATCAGGTGATTCTGATCACGAACACAGCAGTAAAGTGTGGAGGATTGCCGAACTGGGTGCATGCTTCCCATACCCGCAGAGTTCCAGCACCCTTGGAAGAAACAGCTCCTCTCGCAAATGAAAATCCAGCTGATGTGGCAGGGCCACATGAGAGGACAAGCCAAGCTGTAAGGGTCGCTGACACAGCTGGTGGTGCACTAGAGCAAGCAGAAGGGGGTTTCCACATCTCGAACCCTGACTCAGGCACCGAAGAAAGAGAAGGTGCAGTGGGCGGAGAAGAGTCCAATGCAGCAGAAAGAGGAAGTAGTGCACTGGGTATAGAAGGGGAAGGCAGACGAACGAACAGAAGTGCTGAAAGTTGGCCTGAAAGACAGAGGCGACTGAACCTGAGGTTAGCACCTGAGAGAGACCTTGCTCCAGTGTCCGAAGTATCTGAAACCGAAGCAAGCGACGAAGACCAAGCACAAGACAGTCGGCGAAGGTCCAAGAGAACAAGAGTGCCTTGTCGCAGATACTCTACCCCTGAGTGGACTTACACTGTGTTTGATGCAGGGGGTGGTGAATACAGGGAGACTGAGGTCAGTGGAAGTGTTCAGTCGGAGCCCGAAACTGGTGGTGAAGGTGGTGCTGCGGATGCCAGGGTTCGAGATAGACGGAACACTGACACTCACGATTCCGAATCCCCCACTTCTGAGTGAAGTCCGAAACTTGCTTTTGCATCGGGTCGAATTCCCGCCTTTCGGAGCTGAGCCGTTTTCACACGAAGTGCTGGTTTTGCGTCTTGAACTTTTGTATCACGTTCTGGTCGTGCTCAATGAGGATCTCATTATGGATCAGTAATGAACTGTAAATAAAAGTCTAAAAGAAGAAGATAACCTAGGTCCGAGTGGAAGAAGAATAAACTTAGGGACTTTCCACAAGAAGAGGAACGAAAACTAGGGAAGTCTTTTTCTGGACTGTGTAAATCAGTTGTGATCGGAAAGGGAAAGCCCGGAGATTTCATGGTTGCTCGAGCTGGTTAAGCAAGTCATAAATAAAGGACAGAGACTTTTCTGAGTTCTTTGCGATAACCAAGACTTTTTGAGAACTTTCGAAATCATGGAACCGGGAAATCCCAATCGTAGAGCAAAGTGGATTATAGGCATTCTTATAAGTAGTGTGATAATTTCTATAATCATAGTAGTTGTAGTCTCATATACTGGTTCGCATGAGCCAGAAGTAGAGGCAGTGACAGGGACACCTACACCTATCACACCTAGTCAGAAGGGGGTAGACAGGGCAGCTGATAGAGCTATGATATTAGAAGAAAGTCGTAGATTACATGTAGATTTGTCTAAGGGTGATTTTAAGCTTAATGCGTATGCTAAGTTGTTGTATGAGTATGTTGACGTGATGGATGCGAAAGATTGTTATGTGTGTATGCAGTTGCCTACTTCGGTGGATGAGGGTATTAGGTATCATCATCTTCCACTGACTTATGGTATTTCTTGTAGTCTTTTGCTTAGTTTGTTTTATGAGAGAGAGCAGTTCGAGTATTTCTTTTCCAATTTCGACGCAGTGCTTCCTGAAGTCCCAGCTTACAAGCATTTGAATAAGTATGACTATTATAAGACCGAGGACAGACTGAGGAAGTACTTCATACCGAGTTTGGAATTGGATACAGCATTCGCACACAGACACAATCTGACTTGCTTGATGTCGGATGTAGAGAGAAAGTTTGTAGATCAGGTTGAAGATAGGTATAGAAAGCTGACTGAATCCCGAGACTTAGGGCATCACAGGACAGATTGGACAGAGGAAGAACGGTTGCATAAGACCAAGGGAAGCTATGGTCCTATAGCGTTAGATAAGGAGCAGAGGGGTAAGTTGTGTATAAGGCGTTATCAGACTTACTACGAAAAGGTTCCAGTGGGACAGAGTACTTGTGATCATGTTTTCACCATGGCAGATGTGGCAAAAGATTTTCTCCAAGGTCCTGTACAAGTGATACCTACGGTGTATTACGTATGTGGGAAGAATGCTTATGTGAGGTTGCCTGCAAATTGGTATGGAACATGTTATTTGTCAATAATATTTCCAAAGATTTACCATACAGAAGACTTAAATCTTCTGGAGGGTGGAGAGCATTCAAGAACGAAAAGAGCTGCAAGTGCAGGAATCGTTGTGGGGGATATCTTTGGAGCCATGATACCTAGTCTAGGAGTAGTCTTGAATGATGTGAAGATCCGGAGGTTAGCGACTGTGGTGGATGAATTTTCGATGAACACAGCAAAGTCGTTGGTGTTGGTGGAAGGAGAAATGTTGTCGATAAGGGGAATGGTTTTGCAGAATCGCCTTGCTTTGGATGTCCTATTGGCAAAAGAGGGCGGAGTCTGTAAAATGCTGAAGGTTCAAGAGTGCTGCACTTATATACCAGACCGTAGCAAGGATCTGGAGAAATATATAAGTAACATCACTATGATCCACACAAAGATAGCGGATTTGACCGAAGAAGGGGCCTGGGAAAAGGTCGGAAAGGGTTTTGGTCAAGTGGGAGGTTGGTTTGCGAACCTAGGAAAGGGATTCCTTGGGTACTTCCTGAGACCACTCCTTATTTTGGTGGTTTGTGTGGCTGGCTTGTGGATTGTGATCAAGGCCTACAAGTGGTATCGAGCAGGCAGAGTCAAGCGAGCTTTGAGGGAAAATGACATGAGATTGGCAAGATTGCAGGACAATCAGTATAAAAGGCTCAAGAGCATGGAGAACTTCAGATCTGGGAAGATAGGAACAAGTTCTGTTTAGGTCGGTTCCTTCTCCGAGGGAGTAGAATGAGATGTGATGACAGGAGTCATCAAAGGGGGAACTGATAGAGCGAAATGTATTTGTGAATTGTAGGGGTGCATCATAATCACTGATAGGCCGCACCCACATGTATTCAGACATATATTCGTTTATATCCATTGTATACTCATGCATGTTTAGCAAAGAATGAATAGTTCACTGAGACGAAGTGAACTCAGCAGTGTAATGGTGTTAGGATAATGATGTAATGTAATGCTTTTTGAATTGTGTGAACATAATGCATAGAGGAATTAGTTCGTGTATGTAATGTAATTGCAGTAGTTTAAACGTGCACCATATTAAAGTTGCACATGTAATTCATTGTTTGCATAAAGAATCGTAATGAATATGCTTATAGGGAAAAGTAAGATGTGTGTTTAAAAGTTATATGTAAGGGCCTGACTACATATGCTTAAGGAAGGCCTGGTATATTCTTATGTTAGCTTATAATGTAGGCCGAAAAGGGTTTCTCTTGGAAAGGCTCTCTGGGCACAAACGGTAGATTTAATTAGCACAGTAGAAGGTTTCTGTTGAACGTATCTTTTGTTGCAGGTGCAAGGACACATGTCTCGTTAGTAAAGACTAACTCTTTGTTTTCAAAAGTTAGAGAGATGGGAGGCATGGTACGGGGAGTGCAATGGAATTTAGGGATGATACTTTCAGCGGAGAAGGCGCCTGGGACTCAAGGTCAACGAAACCGTCCAGGATGAAGTCATCGTTTCAATGGAAAAGCACAAGAAAGAAGACCTGGCCAAGAGGGCGTAAACAAGGCGTGTACCTTTGTAGTATGGTTTTGTATTAGGGATAGTGCCCTGAGGGAGGAGGCCAGAGAAGCGGTAGGGGAGACCTGAGAGAAGGACAGAGCTGAGCTTAGGTATATGGTGATTGCACTTCTTAGGAAGTCTTCACAGCTGACACCTTTTATTCTTTCTTGCCTGGGAAAATCGTTATGCAGGGATGTCACTTAGCGTTAGTGTAGGGACAGCAATTGATTTTGAGCTTGTTTAGGCCAATGAAGAGCAACTTAGAAATAGGAGCAATTATAGTCTGGTTGGTCCTCCTAGAACTTTCTATTCTTCTTATCCTGAGTCGGATGAGATTCCTGCGTAGATTATTATTTGTATTAGTGCCCATCTATTTCTTTAACCTCGTGTTGAGGTGCCTGCACGTTCAGTTATTTTTGGCGATAATAAATTCTCAAACTTGAATTCGGAGTCAGTGGTCCTTTCAGACAAAATGAATGCTGATATCTAACCTGATGAGATTCTCTCCTTTACACTATACAACAGGTAAAAAGATCTTGGCGGCCAGAAGGTTCTTATAGATAATTAGATAAGAATCGGCGTTATCACACTGACATCTGCACAAATCCAGTGTGGGCTTTGTAATGTAGGCTATACATAGGTTCCTGATCCAAACACTCCATTTCAGGGATTCCTTTTATCTTAGTTGTACCCTGGCTGTAAGCATGCATCAAAATTCCAAGGCAGCACGAGTGACGTTTGCCACACCTTTTTTCATTTTGTTTTTGCAGTTTTTATAGTGAGAACTCGACCGAACGTATTGGAGCGCTTCACCAGTTACATTGCACAAGGAAACATACATTTTTAGGTTTTGCCTACAGCGTGCATGCACCATCAGTGGAATCTATTGTTTACAAACAAAAAGCTTAAAAAATGGCTCAGAGCCCGCCCGTTACTTACCATTTGGGTGGCGAACATATCACTTACCTTTCCTTCCTTTTGTATGGTCAGCACCTTCTGCTTCTTCCTGCTTCCTCAAGGCCTTCCACTGTCGTTCCTGCTCTGGAGCATGGACCTAGAACAGCTTCCTGTCTGCGACCAGTGTCCATCCACTGGCCACAGACTCCGGTAGGTACTTTTCTTTTCTTTTTGTACACGCTTTCTCCAAGAGTGCATGTCTGCAATCAGCCTTCCATTCCGCCCCTCCCTCTCTCCCTCCCTCCCTCTTTTCTTCCATGCACCATGCTCGTGTTGCTGCCCCCCTTCTGTTGTTGCTGCTCCCAGCCTTCTCCCTCAGGCCTCTCGTGTTTTGGCTTTGTTTTTTTTCTTTGGTTAATTTATATAGCGAGACGCATCCGTTGCTATACTGGGTCCATGGTTTTGTATGTGTATGTATCTGAAGTGTACACATTGTTACTTTCTGATATAGAGGACTGATGTCTCATATTATGGAATTTGTGTTGTTGCACTATAAACCTGAAAGTGCACATGTTGCCGGCTTTTTGCAGACACAACTGGTCTGTCTCTGTACACAGTTCTTGGCAGGCCCACTTCCAGGATTTGGGATCTGGATGGGTAATGAAGAAGAATGGGTGGGCCATAAAGATAAGTGGGGCTGTCCAAATACTCCTAGGTGTCTGCTAGCTGAGTCTGTGCATGTTGGGTGGTCTTGTACGAGCGTGAGCTGCATACCATACCTATTGCCGGGTTCTGACTACTAGTTTTAACTGTGCAATTCTAGAAGTTTAAACCTACAGGTTTGATCTCTACTGCTCTCTCCACCTCACCCTCCTTTTTCTCCAATTCACCTTGTTTTCCATCTCACTTCATCCTCTGCTTCCTCCCACCTCACGCTCTTCTCTCTTTACATCGTCCTACTCTCTCTCCACCTTAGCCACCTGTTTCTGTATGTCCCTTCACTTTCTCCACTTCACTTTCATATTTCTCTCACCACACCCACCTCTCTTTCCATTTTATCCTACTTTCTGTCTCTCCTGACCACGCACACCTCTTAATGTGCATCAAATTACTCTTACTACACTTCACCTTCCATTTCCACCTCACTCTTTTCTCTTCTCTCTTCACCTCACCCATCTCTCTCCACCTCACCCTTTTCTCTGTTCCTCGCCCTCCACTCACTCTAGCTCACTCTTATCTGTATTTCCAACTTCACCTCATTCTCTCCTCATCACCATCCTCCTTTTGTTAACACTATCCTCCCACAATCTTCACTCTTGCCTCATCCTCCTCCTTATGACCCCAATTACCCTCCAATCTCTCAGCTTCACCTTCGCTTCTTTCCACCTCACCCATCTCTCTCTTATGGGTTTAGGACCTGAAGAGCAGCAACACTATAATGAGGGCCTATGGAATTATGCAGCAGGGTTGACTACATTTTGCAATGTAACATGGGATAGTATTACTTTATTAGTTTGTCATTTTTTGAACAAAGTAACACTGTGGGGCAAAAGGTTTCACCTCAATAGTGATGAGTAAACCCTTGAGAAGGGCCTTCCACTGTGCAGCAACAGGTCACTGCAATTTTAGTAACATTTGATACTTTTATGATGGTTTTTTATTAAAATCTTCAAACTGTGGCAAATGTTGTCAAATCAATAATTATATGTAAACCGATGCGGCTGCAGAATCACATATTTCCAGGGCCCTGCCGATAATCCATTTCTGTCTATTCATGATGACAAAATGAGAGGATTATTTGAGAGAGAATAAATGCAAAGTCAGCGGTGCTCCAAAGTCAGGTGTATGTTCGTTAAGTCCCTTCTATTTATATTCGAGAGCTCTGGCTTCTGCAGGTAACTTGGGAGAATGAGAGTAGGCAGAACAGCCGGCAGCACATGTTGCCAGTACTTTTCTTTATATAATTGGCACTTGTACTGCTCCTTCCCATTCTTTGTCTGTATTGGGTTAGTGAAACTTTACAAGTCTTTTCACTTAAGAAGAGTCAAAGCTTTACCATTGTCGGAGTATTTGCTTAATATAGCGCCATAAGCAAGGTCACTGGAAATATGTGAGTCAGAGGCTGCAGCTTATTCTGCATATTTATGGATTTGCCACATTTGGCACATAATTCATTATCTGCTGCATAATTTGCAGATTTTAAGAGAAAAAATGTTTCTGGCTCAAATGGATCAAAAGTTACTAAAAACGCAGTGACACGTGTTGCTTTGCCGTGGAGACCCTTCGCAAAGGCTGATTGGTCATCTTTCAGTTGCCCATTGCTGCATTTCAGTATTAAACTTGTTCAAACGAGGCGTAACCTTTTCCAAGATAGTGTTAACGTGTAAAAATGTAAATAATAATGAAGTAATAATATCACAAAATGTGCCCCATGGCACTGTGTAATTTGACTTTTCTTGCCACATAATTTAATCAACCTGTTAGACTTGGCTTTTTCAGCGGGTTTACCCCGAGACTTTTTGCCCTCCTGTGTTTGGCCCTGTTTTTGTTGGCTTTAGGACTCTGGGCACTTTACCACTGCTAATCAGGGCTAAAGAGCATGTGCTCTGTGTGTAAATTGTTATTATGGATTAGTGTGTCCATCATTGACTAATTTGATTTACTACTAAGTCCCTAGTACAGTGCACTGTGTGTGCCCAGGGCCTGTAAATCAAATGCTGCTAGTG